>OW028664.1:2517500-3767500 GCA_932294365.1 Diachrysia chrysitis
CTGTGTAAAAAGTATCGGGAATATGTCAATAAAAAGACCCGCGTAAAAGAGGTCGTTCTAATTTTTTTTTACTGCATGTTGGTAGCACTGTACTGATTTCGCGCGCAAAGTTTGAGCGGGATCTGTCATTTAATTTGTTTTAAACTACACTTTTTGTTGGTCATAGTTTTGAGTTCTCGGCGATTTTTACAATGGAAAATATTGTTGAACAAAGAGTGTGCCTTAAATTTTGTGGTTCGAATGATATTTCATGTGGTGAATCACTAAAAATGTTGCGAAATACCTACGGCGAATCGTGTATATCGAAAACAAGGGCTTATGAATGGTATAAGGCTTTTAAAGAAGGCCGAGAAGTAGTAGTAGACTTGCCTCGTTCTGGTAGACCTTCAACCGCTACGACCAAAGAAAACATCGACAGAATCAAGAAGCTAGTGCTCGAAAATCGACGTATGAGTCTGAGAGAGTTGGCTAGTGAGGTGAACATATCTTTTAAGTCCGTCCACAACATTCTCATTGACATTTTAGGCATGAAACGCGTCGCCGCTCGACTAGTTCCAAAAGAGCTCAATTTTGTTCAAAAAGCGCAGCGAAAGCATGTCGCTGAAGACATGGTTTCCCGAGCCTATACGGATCCGACCTTTATGAAACGTATAATAACTGGCGACGAGACATGCGTTTATGAGTACGACATGCAAACAAGCCAACAGTCTTCAGAATGGCGTCTCGAAAACGAGCCGAAACCCAAAAAACCGCGGCAAAGTCGCTCCAAAATCAAGGTGATGCTGACAGTTTTTTTTGACTACCGTGGTGTGGTTCACTCCGAATTCCTTCCAGAGTTAGAAACAGTGAATAAAGAATATTATTTAGGCGTCATGAAGCGTTTGCGTGAGAGTATCCGCCGAAAACGTCTAGATTTGTGGCAACACAACTCATGGATGCTGCACCATGATAATGCACCATCACACACAGCCATTATAGTAAAAGAATTTTTAGAGAAAAATTCAACAAAAGTTCTCGACCAAGCACCGTATTCACCTGATATGGCTCCGTCTGACTTTTTTTATTTCCCAAGTTAAAATTACCACTTCGAGGAAAACGTTTTGAGTCGATAGAAGCCATAAAAGAAAATTCGCTGAATGAGCTAAAGGCCATACCGCAAATAGCCTATGAAAAATGTATGGAAGACTGGGTGAAGCGTTGGAGATGTTGTATTGCAAGCGATGGGGCCTACTTTGAAGGCGATAAAATAAATTTAGATGAATAATTTGTATTTTTTGTTTTATTGACAAATTCCCGATATTTAGTACACAGAATGTATGTTTTAAAACAAATTATGAAAATTTAGTTTTGTCTTAGTCTTTTCATCAGAGTCCGTTTAAATAGTAGCCAAATTTTAATCTTTCTTTTATTATTTCAGCTAGTCTCTTCCTGGTTGCTCCTCTGGTTGACTCAATTGGGAGAAAGTACAGCTTGCTTGTTCTTTCTATCCCAAAGTTGGCAGGAGGCTTCTTGTATCTTTTCGGGAATCAAATGTGGATGTTACTAGCTGGCAGAGCCTTGATATACATTGGTGATGTAGCCATGCTTTCTATTGTGCCTGTATATGCGTCAGAAGTTGCCAGTGTAAGTTTCAATTATTTGTACAAAAACATTAAAAAAAACAAAGGAATGTATTCACCAGAAACGAAGTCAAACAAACATAGTTCTGTACGAGCACTATGTTCAAATGTAAATGGACATGGCATCTTGTTTGAATTTTGCATCCCATTTAAATATCATCCTGTTACCTTTACTATCCATGTCGGTGATCTCGGGACTCTGTTTATATTTTTCCTGTTTGCCGAGCCATGATTATTCAAGTTAGAGAGTATACTGTATGACATCTGTACAGTAGCCGATAAATCATTTGCGTTAAGTAAAAACCAATCAACCCCAAAAAAGCGTAATATGTATAAATGAATTGGAAAACCCTCAAAACCAGTTCATCATTCTAGTCATTCGTGTAACTTATATTTCTGAAAGTCGAAAATATCTAAATCTTGTTTCATTTTATTTTAGACTCAAATCCGTGGCAGCATGGGAGCTACACTCCACTTCATGTGTTCACTCGGCGTGGTAATCATGTTATCTGTGGGTCCTTTTCTCTCCTACATCAACTTAAATATCATGTTGATCACTATCACTGCAGCCAGCATTGTACCTTTGTTCTTTTTACCTGAGAGTCCATACTTCTTACATGCTAAAGGTAAACTATTTTAATATTATGAATAGTCTTCTTGACAATATTGATGTACTTTTTTAAATTCAAAGACTGAGATTCTGCATCGAATTTAAACTTATTTTAAAGAAGTTTGGTAAAAAAAGAAAAGAAAGTTTTCCCAATTTTTATTGGCGTAATCCTGGATAGGCAGTGAGATTACAAATGCAAGCAACCCACCACCACTGACAAACCAATATTCTTCTCTTTTCCAGTTTGATACACCAGTTGCTTCTTATTACTACCTTAAGCTAGCATTAAGCAGTAATGTCAGATATTTGAACTTTGTCTAAATTTGATTTCAGGCAAGACAGAAGAATCACGAAAGTTCCTAATATTCTTACGAGGATCGGAGACGATAGCTGACGAAGAGATCCTAGAATATAAAAGGGCAGCAGAAAAAGATGACAATAAAGTCAACAAATTAGATATTTTAAAGAACAAAGTGTTCCAAAAATCTTTGGTTCTGGTCGTGTTCCTTTCAATCATAAATATGTTGGTTGGTTTCACTGCCGTCCAGTTTTACCTGCAAACGATTTTTGCATCTACGAACACGTCAGTTAGGGACGAATATGCGTCGATGATCGTTGGTATGATCCAACTGGCTGGCAGCGCCTGTGCTGCTTTGATAATTGATAGGTTCGGAAGGAAACCTATTTTGATGACCACTAGTATTGGAATGGGGTTGGGATTGGTGAGTATTATAAGAAAAAAAAACATAAATAAAATATGTATGAAAGGCCCAAGAGGGTTTGGAAGCTTTATGGAAAGGCCTTCCAGCTGTGAGACATTTTTGTTATAATATAATAATAATAATAATATCTTGGGATATCTCACACATGGTTATCTGATCCCAAACTAGGCAGAGCCTTTGCTATGGCAACCATACTGATAAACATACTTATATATTTCTAAATACATACATATTATGATAGATAAATTACACCCAGACACAGAACAAATGATCGTGCTCATCACACAAAGATTCGTCCTGGGTGGGAATCGAACCCACGACCTCCGGGTTAGCAGTCAGGGTCACTAACCACTAGACCAACAGGCCCGTCAAATTTGTTGTGTTATGTTTGTTACATTTAGATTATGATTACTACATTATGTCTCTATATTTTTTCCCTGTCTTTTGCGAAAAGTTGCGATACCACCCACTTTTGCTTACATAATCTTTAAGAAACACAATCATATCATTAAAGGTATATTATATTTATTATTTTTCAGTTTGGTCTAGGACTATTCTTCTTCCTACAAGATGGCGGCGCCTCATCAAACTTCTTGAACTACTTGCCTCTGATGTCTCTCGTCCTATTTGTCTTCAGTAACAGTTCAGGTAAGATACTTATTTATTTAATCCTTATATTATAATAATTTGGGATTACATCTCTAACTTTGTTCACCATGATCTTACGAACTTGCACTATTTATATACTATTTCTTGATTTGAATTCAAGATAATTCAACTTATTTTACGTATGCTTATTTCCAGGTATCGGTGCTTTACTGTGGGTGGTATTAGCAGAACTCTTCGATGACAAATCC
This sequence comes from Diachrysia chrysitis, assembly GCA_932294365.1. Lineage (NCBI taxonomy): Eukaryota > Metazoa > Arthropoda > Insecta > Lepidoptera > Noctuidae > Diachrysia > Diachrysia chrysitis. Next base: position 2,521,309 of record OW028664.1, read on the forward strand.
AGGGGATTAGGAATGGTTAGCGCATTAATAACCTCCAACCTTTTTGGATTCTTAACCGCCAGATACTTTGCTCGAGTCACCTCAGCTATTGGACCAACGATCACCTACTGGATTTTCAGCATGAATAGCGTTATATTATGTCTGTTTGTCCTAATCTTCATACCTGAAACAAAAGGCAGGACTTTTGCTGAAATCCAAGATATTTTGGCCGGTAAAAAAGTTACTAAAAAGTCATCGGATGAAAAGGAAGATTGTTGATGGGTTTTTTTATCTTTCGCATAGACAGATATGTGAAAGAATGTATTGAAATGTTGTCATGGAGATGTATAAAGATCTAAGTACCTATTATGAGTTATACGGCGGACCGCATGTTATTAACCATTTACGAAAATCGACCTTACGGTTTTGGAATATTGCTGTCAATGTCAAAGTGTCCGGGTTTTCCTGACGTCATCAAGGAAGCATGTTGGGTATGCCCTAAATGAAAACTAAACTATTTATCATCTTATCGTGTTATACGAAAAAGGACGGAACATATACATTTTTGTAATTTATTTACCATTATATAGTTGTGGACTTATACCTACTATGTTATTTGCCCCACAAATATCAATTTATGGTTTGACTGTGTCTCCTAATTAACTTATGTACGTATAGTATATAAAAATCGATAATATTAGTAAGATTCAATTTTTTAAGTATTTATTAATATGCGACGCTATGTATAAATTAGATTTTAGTCGTGTGCTCACTGTTTATTTATTTTTGTAAATAATTTATTGATATTATTTATTGTAAGATACATTGTTTATTTACCAAAAATATTCGTTTTATTACCTCGTCACTGTTCATTTGTTTAAGATCAGCGAAGTTCAGTCAATCTAATCTTTCCTCCGTCACTCCGTCAATTATATATTATATACTAGCTGTCCCCCGCGACTTTGTTCGCGTGTTTTAGTTTCAACGGTTTTTCATTTTTGCAACATTTTTCCTTTATGCTCCGCTCCTATTGGTCGTAGCGTGATGTTATATAGCCTATAGCCTTCCTCAATAAACGGACTATCCAACACAAAAAGAATTATTCAATTCGAATCAGTAGTTCCTGAGATTAGCGCGTTCAAACAAACAAATAAACAAACAAACTAACTAAAATATTAGTATAGATATATATATAATTGTATTAATTTATTAATACAATTATATTAATATAATTGTATTAATTTATTAATACAATTATATATATATTAATTAATTTATCGCCAATTCGCCAATTTTCGTTTAATTTATCGCCAATCTTGCCATCCGTAATAAAACGTATAATTACCAAAATATATTTTTTTTAATGCAAAAGCATAATATTATTGATTTTTTTTTTTTCTAAAGACTAGTAAATAAAATGTATTTCATGATTATTTGTTACACTATAAAATTGGCAATTAGGTTACAACTTGGAAGATGCAATTTTAATATTTATGAAATGTTTGTGATTAATTGAAATAAAATAAAGGAAGGGCAATGCAACGTTTTTTTTTATATATTTATTTTTAACAATTGTTAAAGTTTTTTTTTAAATGAAACGTTAAAATACGTTTTGTTACACCAATCAGCGTCTAGTGACGTCACTCATTTATTAAGGTTGCAGTTGTACTGCCGTGTGTGCTGTGTCTGCTTTTTACAAAAAAATGTTAGAAAACAAAAGTTAGAAGTGTAGCCTAGCATAATTCACTGTTTTTATTCGGCAAAACATTTAGGCCTCACCTCTAATTTTTGTTTTCTAATTGTTTTGTTCAAAAACAAAAAAAGAAAATTCACTCTAAATACTTTGTTGGGGTACCAATGAACTGCGCGACACGTATGTACAGAGTTTTGGTTAAATAATAAATAAATAAATATTGACAACATCATATACATTGCTCTGCTCCCAAAGTAAGAAGTTAATGCACTTGTGTTATTGAAAGAGAGACAATGAAGGTACAGACCCGAGACCGTATAGAAAAGTGGCTTTTCTACATTGACCCGTCCGGGGATCGAACCCAGGACCTCAGAGCTAGCGACACCGACACGGGGGTCGTCAAATTTAGTTGTTAGGAAAACCAAAATAAATGCTACAGTTGCGTATTGCTCAGGCTGGACCCTGGAATAATTCTCAATCTCAAGGCCGTTGCTCTAACCATTAGGCTATTGCCGCTTTATTATATTACCAAAATCCAACTGATACAAAAAAATAAAAAAGCATGTAGCATGCAAGCGAGTGTGGTTTCTTTTACGATAGGCGCTGCGAAGCTCTGGCGCGGCCCACGTGGGCGCCGGCCACCTCGCCACTCCGCGTCTACGCGATTCTTAATTATTAGGTACACTCTAGGAGTAGGGAAGACAAGACTGTGGAGACGGATTTACAGCGATTCATTTCTGTCACTAAAACGTAATTTTTAGGAAATGAATTAGGAGTAATATTTTGTTATAAATGAACATTCGGAATAATACACATCATATTATATTGCAATACTTAGTTATAATAATATAATAATATCTTGGGACAGCTCACACACGGCCATCTGATCCCACAATAGGCAAAGCCTGCTCCCAAAGTAAGAAGCAAAAGCAAAGTATTATGGCAACCAGACTACTGATAAACAGCCTTATATATTCCTAAATACATACATATTATAGATAAATTACACCCAGACACAGAACTAATTATCGTGCTCATCACACAAAGATTTGTCCTGAGTGGGAATCGAACCCACGACCTCTAGTTCTAGCAGTCTGGGTCACTAACCACTAGACCAACAGGCCCGTTATAGTAGTTGACTTTATGTCAGGCACTTTATGCAAAATTAGGAGATTTAATTAATATAGCACTCGCGACACAAGGATTAAATTCCTAGGAGTTGATTATCTTAAGAAAAAAATAAAATAAAAAGATTTCTAAACAAAAATGTTAGGAGAAGAAATGGAGTAAGTAAGTACTTACCATTATTTTTATTTCTGGAATTTATATTATGACAATCACTTTTCGTATTCAACACTGCATTGCTGTATGTCTGGAGAGTATCATGACAGAGCTTAAACTAGTATCCTATCTCATCTCGATATGCTCGATATATTTCATTTGATTTGTTTAATGATAAATTAACGAAATCAAACCGGTAATAATAAAATATTGACATAACGATATAAGATTATGCGCGATATTATAACTTTTACAATATTGTGCAATAGATAGCCAATATAAACATGGCAATACTATTATGCTATAAATAAAAAATCGGAAAATTATAGTATGACGAGTAATAGGGTAGATTGGGAGAAAAAATCATTTTGCGCCGGCCCCAAAAAAGGGAGGAGATAGAAATACATTTTTTTTTTATCGTAGGGAAATCTCACTTGCACTTGACTCGCACTGAACGCAGTGATTGAATGAATCCGTCGAGTTGTAATCTATACTAATATTATAAAGAAGTAAAGTTTGTGTGTTTGTATATTTGTTAAATTGTAAGGGGTAATCTCGGGATCTACTAAACCGATTTTAAAAATTCTTTCACCATTAGAAAGCCACATTATTGCTGAGTGTCATAGGTTATATAAAAAAACCGAAAAATAAAAAGGCTTTTACGTGGTAGTCCGTTTTGCAAAGTGAATCGAAGAAAAAACGGTCGAATGAAAGCGTTTCTTACGTACGCTGCCTTAACTATGAAATATATATTTTTGAGTTCTAGAGAAAAGATGTGGAGCTTGAAAATGCCTACAAAAAAGTCAACGACAGCATATGTCTAACTTTTATATTTAAGTTACAAAAAGTAGTTTTTTTTATATTAGGATAGATAATTTAATTTTTAATATTAATAAAATAATTTAAATCGTTAGGTCATATGTACTAAAAAAGGATTATTAACATTATGCCCAACGAGCACGGGTCAGCTAGTAATTTATAAATCATAACTCGAACGTAAACTGTAGCTCGCTTGCGCCGCTCACATTACCATTCCATCCTTATTTAAGTAATGTCATTATTATTTTATGACTTTTTAACTTCGCAGCAGGCCATAGAGTAGATACTAAAACATAAAATGGGGCAGGGAGACAGCAAAAAAAATGGATTTCATTTAAAACTCTTCTAAATGGTAAAATGGAGTTAACGACACAATAAATAAAATAAATAATAAGGGTTACTTGTAATTGTACTGCGGAAGACTAAAAATATAAATAAAACTTGTCAAATTATACTACTATTTACCATAGAAATTATTAAAATAAACTTGATATTTTTTTAATAAATTATTCATGTATTAAACGTTATAAAACAACAATAAATAGGGTTCTCTCATTAAAAAAAGAAAAAAAAATACTAAAAATAAGTAGCTATTAATACAATTCCATTATTGCTTAATAATGGCCAATAAATGTCAAATCTCATCTTCACGTAGTAATCACATTAATTCCGGTCTACATCTCGTATCTTATCAGGAATGTGCGCGCAATCTTAAATCGATATAAATAAATACGACTAATCTTTTACATATATTTGTCCCATCAATTACTTTTTGGTCACTTTACTAACAAAATCTGTTAAGACACAGTAAATCCTATTTTGTTGGTTTAATATATAATTTATTTTTTTCTATAAATAAATTCTGTGTGAATTGTCAAAATGTTGAAGATTTTCGATAATCCGTTAGCGCGGCAGTATTTCGTCGTTTTTACAGGTAATTTTATTTATATTATTATTTTATTTTATAAACAATTTTTTCTAAGTTACGTGCTTAAAAAAATAAAAAAAGGAGTTCTAGGTCAGTTTCTTTCTCTGCTTACCCATTTATTGAGAATAATTAACTACTGTAGAATGGAATTAAATATTTGCCACTAGTAACTCGATCAGAAAAAGTTTTACGAAGCACATAATTTGTTCTTTTGGTAATAATTAAAAATTACAGTGTTTTTAATGAATAAAATATGTTAATATTAAAGTTGGGTGGTTAAGAAACTTATGAGAATATATGTTTAACGGAATTGCAAATATTTCCATTCCATCCATATTCCATAATCCATCCATCCATAGGCATCCATAAAGAAAGGGGCTCGTGGCTAAGTGTAAGCCTGTTTGACTGATTTTGAAGTTAAGCCTCGCTGCGGTTAGGCCGATAGGTGACCATTTGTGGTGTATTCATAACGACACCCTTCCGTGCCTCGGAAAGCAAACCGTTGGTCCCAACTACCTACGTTGATCTTTGACAGTCGTTAAGTCATTGCAATTCTGACAACCAGTCTTAATAGGGGTAGAGCCTATCTGACCTCCATAACTGGGTTGTGGAGGTCAGATAGGCTGTTGCTCCATGTAAAATAAGGTTCAGTTGATGCTGGTAAGACTGGAACCCAACCCCAACATAGCTTGGGAAAAGGCTAGGCGAAGAAGGTTACTAATATGCGAGACAAGCGCATTTTTAATTCGCGTGCACTCTCAATGTTATAATGAAAAGCTATAAATAGTGTGTAATATAAGTTCTCCCCAAACCAGTTATTTCCAAATTATAATGTAGTTTGTTATGAGACAAAGCTCCTGTACTAAGTCAGATCTTATCATCAACCAATAAATACATTTAAAGCGCAGACATACGCCAGCGATCGTGAGCAAGTGGGTGGAGCCTGCGTGTCGCCCCAGCCTGTTCGCACTTATGTCATTTTATATTTTTGTTGCATTTATACCGCACGGCCGCCCGTCGTCCGCATAAGTTTTACAATACGCACGTAAAATTACCGATACATAAATGTATTTTTCTTAAAAAACAAAAACCGTATACTAAACAACAAATAATTAAAAGTCTAAACAGTTTAAAGGTTTCATTAAAATACGCCTGGTAGTTTTAGTTCGATTATTGTTTTTCGATCCGCATAACACATAATTTCACAAAATAATTACACTATATATATATTATGTAAACACATAAAAAAAAAATCTTATACCTTTATTCTACTTACGAAATTATTAAAAAAATGTATTATTTACATGTGATTTTTTCAAATCAATAATACTTGTTGTTTAGACGTGATTTTCACTTTAAAATTGTAAAAAGTCTATTGAAATGATACCAAATTGTCCAATTTCAATGACTATAATATTTTAAAACTTTTACACATTTATTATTTTTACTATTAGAAATGTATTACACTCTTTATTTAAGTAATTAACAATTATATATCCTTTAACAAATCCTTTGGTGTTTCCTCGTAATCAAAAACTGCCGTTTTTAGCGGGAACCGACAGATTATCGATGTTCTTCTTTTTTTTATTCCTTTTATTTTTATTTTACACAACATGTCACTTGTCAAATATTTGACCAAAGAGTTTTTATCACTCTTATTAATACAATAAATAAATTATAATTAGAGCACAATAGTCATAATTGAAAATCATGACACTATTTAATATCTAATCGATAAAAAAGTCTGGTTATTTAATTTTACTATTATTAATATTCTTTATCTTTGAATTAAGATCCTTAACTGTATAATAATATCCGCATGTATTAAGTCAAGGGAATCAGATTTGTAAGAGAATACGATACATACATAAAAAAGTGCGCGTAACAAGAATTTCGATCGGTAACTATGGTGTGTATGCTTTTTTTAACATTAATTATATTTTAGAACAAAGCGACATTCGCAGCGCGAACGTCAAGTTGAAAGCAGCGCAAACGCAACGCGAAAGAAATACGAACAAACGTAGAGCGATTTGTTAGACTGGGCAGCTGAGCAGTTAAAAAATCAGAACTTAAGTTACACAGTACTTTATTTATTTATTATTATAATTAGTACTCACGCTTAGTTTTTTAAACAACTGAGTTTACTCTCAATTTCGCGGTACCTCTGCCAAGGTTTTATTCGACCTGGAGTGTTATACATGGTATAAATATATGTTAGTGAGACCTCTAGTATCAATGCTGAAGCCGGCTGACAGAAACAGAGTCCGTAGCTGGGTAGCAATTCCAACAATATTCACCAGATATTATTAAAAGGAAACAATTAATTCTTAACACTGAACAATGTATTATCATTAGATTACATTCAATATAACATTTGCAATACTTTGAAAAGGCCAGCGACGCCATAAAAATGATTTAACAATTATAAAATTCAAGACTCGGTAGAACGAGAGACGCGCGCGCCGCCATCTTGACGCTTCCTCGAGTAGTGTTTTTCGTTCTTCCGGTAATAGTGACGCGACGTAGATTGATTTCGGTTGTCAATAGTAACTTACTAAATTTAAGAGACATGTGAGTATTTATAGCAAATTTTGCTGATTTGCGATTGGTAATAATTGGTGTCAATCAATAATACTTAGTAGTTCTAGACATGCAAGTAAACAATATAGCGCATTATAAGGGTTCTAACAGAACGCAGAACGCAAATGAAGATCATGATCATTCTTATTCGGGTTTGTTTTTAGTTCAAATCACAATATTGAATTATCATAAAAAATCAACGATTCATTTGTTTACCATATTTTTTTATTATTAGCCTAAAATATCCCAGTGCCGGGCAAAGGCATCCCGACTCTTCTTCCATTTGTCTCTTTTAAGAGCCGATAAGTTCGATAAAAACGAATCAAGATCATCCCGCCATCTCCGCCTTGGTCTGTCTCGCTGACGCTTACTTTGTGTATTTACCGTATACGATGAGACAATATAAAAAACACATCAATGGTTCTACAAACAGTGGCCTTTATCCAATAAAGTAGAGATAACAAATGGTTTTTCTTAGGTAATTCAATAAAATAAGAATTAAATTGCTGAGCCCTACAGGTACAGGATTCGTGATGATCAAAATATCTGATAATTTTACCTCTTTAAATACATTAAAACTTGCTTTTCATTTAAATTATAAATGAGATTATTGTAAGAGTGATTAGCTATCAAGGATGACACCTTATTAATGTAATCAGTTATAAGACGTTATCTTTTTATTGACTAAATTAGTTCGTGTTTCATCCTTAGACATAAAAATTAATCTGAATGACCAAGGGAAATCCTTGGTCATCGCATCACGCGGGAACGCATGGAACAATATATAATATAAAAATCTCACATCACCCTGCGACGCCAGGGCGGGCAGCTACTTAGAAATAAATTTTGAATTAACTTTTCCGTAGGTATTAGACTTTTATTTTTATTAAATGTAACTTGCTAACTGTAACAACTAAGCGTCTTGTCAGTTAACAACTACGTACAAAACTACAGTAAATACCTAATTGAGTAATTTTATAAATACATCAAAACTAATTGATGCCTTCATTTATATTATAATTTAATAATAATATACCTAATCATATTGTTCCTTTATAAATATTTTCAGAAAAAATACATCTAAAAATAGCACCAATGTATTTTTATCAGAATAATAGACGGTTAAGTAATATTTTTTTGGGTTATTCTGTTAAAAAACCTAATAGGATATACTCTTTGATAACCGTCATAATACAATTACACAATAATTGCACAACATTTTGCAACAATTATAATTATTTAAAAAAATTACATAATACTTTTTATCTAATCTTTGTGAGTCTCATGTGTAGCATCACGTAGGTAATATTTTTTGGATACATTAAAGTAATTTTTAACCTTATTCTTGTATGTTATGTGCCTTTAACTATGACTACTGCACTAAGTATTTATTTTGTCAAACCCAAATGCACATAAAGTCCGTGACAGTTGCGGACTCTGCACTAAGTTCGTTTGACATGCACCAGTAAATTTTATAGAACTATTTCTACTATAATAAAAATAGTCAAGAGGGATACTCATAATAAAATAGTCAAGACTATTTCTTGGTGGAAACTTAAATCTATTGACCTACATAGTTGTAGTCCTTTTCCGCCTAATAGGGCTTTTTGTATTGGAATCCCGACTTTAAAGGCTGGTAACTCATTTTCAAGGACTTTGGCTGTTGGAGATGTCCATGCGCAGTTTCGTGGTTTTTCCTACCATAATCCAATAAAGTTGCAAAGTCAACCTTCAAATTTAAACATTCGCAGTTGTCTCCTGTTGGAATATTAACAGTTGAGCGAACCAGTACAACCCCTCAAGGCTTGCTGGGCTGAAACTATTAAAAAAAAGATACGAGAAATGATTTAATAACTGTATATAAAAATAAATAACACTGTAATTTTATTTCCAGTAAACTTGAACCTTTTGGCCACGGGGTTGCACATTGCATGGGCGTCGCCAGTACTCGTGTATCTCACCAGTCCAGACCAGTCTGTTCTACCAGAGCCAATAACAACAAATGAAGGAGCCTGGCTGGTATCCATTGGATCCATAAGTTCTGTTCTTAGTAAGTAAACTAACTACTGTAGCCTTCGAATACATCCCAGCCCCATAGACAAGTGACATTTCCACAATCGTTAACGCTGATCCAATCGCTGAAATGTATGAAAGTGGCAAGTGTAAGTGCTTGACCAGAATACAAACTCGGAAATGGAAAGGACGTAGCGCATTCAAACATAAGATCTTCATTTGAAGGTCCATCTTGGTGGGCGACGTGGTCTGCTTGGCGCGGAAAGCGTGGAAAACTCCCGCCATAGTTTGTTCATACAATTAGCACAAATAACGAAAATTTTGGTTTGTCTTTTGTGACTAACTCAGAGTTAGTTGCTAACACATCTGTAAATTTAACCTCGTGTTAGCATTTAATAAAACTCTGAGTAACCCGGGCTTATGCGATTGGGCCTTAGTCTTTTAATCAGAATCCATTTAAATGGTAGCCCAATTTTAATATTTTTTTATTTTTTCAGCTAATCTCTTCGTGATAGCTCCTCTGGTTGACTCAATTGGGAGAAGGAACAGTATGCTCGTGCTTTCTATCCCAAAGTTGGCAGGAGGTTTCATGTACCTTTTCGGGAATCAAGTGTGGGTGCTATTAGCTGGCAGAGTCGTGATGACTGCTGGTGATGCAGCCATGTTTTCTATTGTGCCCGTATATGCATCAGAAGTTGCCAGTGTAAGTTTTTATTATCTGTACAAAGCAAATGAAAAAAAAGTATATGCACAAGAAACAACATCAATTAAACATATAGGCTGGACGAGCAGTAATTTTGCACCCCATTTAATATCATCCTCTACTATCCGTTGAAAACTCTATTACTATTTATAGGGACTCTTATTATTCTCTTATTATTAAAGTTATTATGTGTAAGTATATGATTTTGCAAAACATCAAAACCAGTACAGCATTCTAGTCTTTTGTGGAACTTTTGTTTTTTAAAGTCGAAAATATCAAAGTATTGTTTAATTTTTTTAGACTCAAATCCGTGGCAGCATGGGAACTATACTCCACTTCATGTGTTCACTGGGCGTGGTGACCATGTTATCTGTGGGTCCTTTTCTCTCCTACACCAACTTAAACATCTTGTTGATCACTATCACTGCAGCCAGCAGTGTACCTTTGTTCTTCTTACCTGACAGCCCATACTTCTTATTCGCTAAAGGTAGGATTATTTTAACCTTATGTTGTCGAATATTTTGAGACTGATATCCTACATGAAATTCAATTAAAGATTGTTAAAAATAAAGTACTTAACATTTCCCAATTTTTATTGGGATAAATCAAACGGCACGCATCGCATCGAATCATTTAATGTTAATTTTGTCTTAATTTCATTTCAGGCAAGAAAGAAGAAGCACGAAAGTATCTAACATTCTTACGAGGATCGGAGACGATAGCTGACGAAGAGATCCTAGAATATGAAAGGGCAGCAGAAAAAGACGACAATAAAGTCAACAAATTAGATATTATAAAGAACAAAGTGTTCCAAAAATCTTTGGTTCTGGTCCTGTTCCTTTCAATCGCGAACATGTTGGTTGGTTTCAATGCCGTCCAGTTTTACCTGCAAACGATTTTGGCATCTACGAACACGTCCGTTAGAGACGAATATGCGTCGATGATCGTTGGTATGATCCAGCTGGTTGGCAGCATCTGTGCCGCTCTCATAATTGATAGGTTCGGAAGGAAACCTATTTTGATGACCACTTGTATTGGAATGGGGTTGGGATTGGTGAGTATTCTATACATTTCATAAATAAATTATGTATGAAAGACCCAAGAGGGTTTTGAAGCTTTATGGAGAGGCCTTTCAGCTATGAGACATTGTTGTTACTTGATTACAGTTAGATTATGATTAATTAATGTCTCCTTTATTTTTATGTCTTTTGCAAAAGTAGTGATTCCATCTACTAATGCTTAGCATAATCTTTAGGCAACACAGTCATGTCATGATAAATTATTTTTAATGTTTTTCAGTTTGGCCTTGGACTATTTTTCTTCCTACAAGATGGCGGCGCCTCATCAAACTTCTTGAACTACTTGCCTCTGATATCTCTAGTCTTATTCGTCTTCAGTAACAGTGCAGGTAAGACACTTGGAGTCAATTTTTCGCACGCATCCTACGGAATAATCTCATTTTCTAATATGAGCATTATGTTGTTGAGTTAAGAATGAAATTACTACATCAATTATTAGATTGACGATTCAATACGCGTCGATTCGGCTGTAGTATGAGTTATGTATAGCATGACCTCTTTTTTCTTCGAATCCAGGATAATTATGTTAACGTATGCTTATTTCCAGGTATCGGTGCTTTACTGTGGGTGGTATTAGCAGAACTCTTCGATGACAAAGCCAGGGGATTAGGAATGGTTTGCTCATTAATAACCTCCAACGCATTTGGATTCTTGACCACCCTATTCTTTGCTCGAATCACGTTAGCTATTGGACCAACGATCACCTACTGGATTTTCAGCATGAATAGCATTATATTATGTCTGTTTGTACTCATTTTCATACCCGAAACGAAAGGCAAGTCTTTTGCTGAAATCCAAGATATTTTGGCCGGTAAAAAAGTTACTAAAAAGTCATCGGATGAAAAGGAAGATTGTTGAGAGGTTTTTTTTGTCTTTCGTATGGACATGGTCCTAGTAAAAGATTTATTTAAGTGTTGTCATGGAGGTGTTTAAAGATCTTAGTACCTATTATGAGTTATACGGCCGAACATATGTCAATAACGATTCTTAAAAATCGACCTTACGGTTTTGGTATAAAGCTTTCAATGTCAAAGTGCTACAAGTGCAGACAAGTTCTCAACTTATTATTAGAAAAAAGTCAGAAAATATACTTTTTTATTTATTTCCCACACAGTTGTGTACAATTTACCTACTAAATTTGCCCCATAAAACCCTTTTGCACGATGTAACTGTGGGATAGTCTCCTAATGAATGAAAAAAAAAAATATGTATGTACTTATAGTGAGATTAAATTTCTTAAGCACTCATTAAAATGTGATGCTATATATAAATGATATAGATTATAAATCGTGTACTCACTCTTAAGTTATTTTTGTAAATAATTGTAAGTTTAATTGTAAATTTAAGTTTTCTTTTTATGTTATTATAGGGATATTATTTATTAAAATATATATTGTTTATTTACCTAAATTTTCCGTTTTATTACCTCATCACTGTTCATTTGTTTAAGATCAGCGAAAATAATCAACGTAATATTTCCTCCGTCACTAAAGGACGGTACAAAAAACACCCAGGGAAAGCCCGACATAATCTATACTTAATATTATAAAGCTGAAGAGTTTGTTTGTTTGTTTGAACGCGCTAATCTCAGGAACTACTGGTTCGAATTGAAAAAATCTTTTTGTATTGGATAGTCCGTTTATTGAGGAAGGCTATAGGCTATATAACATCACGCTACGACCAATAGGAGTGGAGCATAAATGAAAAATGTTGCAAAAATGAAAAACCGTTGAAACTAAAACACGCGAACAAAGTCGCGGGGGACAGCTAGTTACCTATAATATGACCTACCTAAGTAACGTCACAAAAGAAGGCTTTCCACTTTTATCACTAAACAGTTATTACTAAATTTGGGTCCCAACCGCCAAGTCGAATAAAAAGGCACGGCCGTACCTTCTTTCCTCGAAGCCATTAAGAGCATTTTCGACCTTCCTGTAACTTCGTTATGGTTAAACCTAGAAGCCTGAATTTTTTGTGATCACGAGTGCACAATGTGAATAATAGACATATTCCTAAATTGCATTTAATTTGGGCTTGTAGTTTAAGAACTATTCAAAGACAAAGTTCCTCAATTTTGACACTCTCACCGACCATCAAAACTCTAAGGTACTTCAATAAGACACACAAGCTGGTTTAGCTTATAAAGATAAGGAAAATTCAAACATCCTGTAATATCAGTCCCTTTTTCTATAAAATATATGAACTGCACAAAATAACTTTGCAATCCTATTAAATCTATGGATTACAATGTTAAAGTTTGCAGTTCGAATGATGTAATATGTGACGACAAATAATGTTATTTGCCGTCACACATACACTCATATAGTTATATAATATCTATATATCGTCGCTGCGCGTCCGAAACCGCGTAAGAGGAGTTTGTAAATACCGCGTAACAGCAAAACGCGCAAAATTCAAATATTGTGCCAGCCGTTTCTAAATTAAAGTAATTTAACGTTATTTTCCAGTAGGTAAGGGAAGTCCTAAAGAACTACCTGTTACGTTCAGTCGGTAATAAGAATTCAAATCGCTGAGATATTAAGTTTTTTCATCCTCCTGTAAAATCATCAGAAAGCAAATACGCGGTATTTACAAGTTGCTCTTACGCGGATTCGCACGCGCAGTGACGATATAATCATAATTACAGTACCTACATACCTATTATATCCAACACAAACACTGTGAAATAGAATTAAGTAAATAAACGTACGTAAACTTACAAAAACATATGCATCTTGTGACCAAGTCGACGACACACCGATGAAAAGCAATACATCAAACTAAATTGAAATTATTAATGGAACCCATGTACCACCGTGAACAGTTTCCGATATGTACCTATAGCTTATGCTTTTACCATACATAGAAGCCAGGGGCTAAGTCTAAACAGTGCACTGACAGACAAAGGTTCTTCCGTATTGACATGTGGCTTACATCTAATAAATATTATTTTTTGGTGCAATAAAGCGCAAGAATCCGCAATTTCGGAATACAATAGAAAAGCAGCGTTTTGCGTCCAAATTTGTCATTTTTATTGCATCGAAGCTGATGAGTAAAATCAAACATTTTTTAAATTTTTTGGAAGACCTTTACGCAGCTAGCCTGGGCGCAGGCTTTGACTGTTTCACCGGACTTTTGGCGAGAACCTTAAGGACCTCCAGTCAGAGCAATACAAAAACTAACTACGTCAGCAACGTTCACTAAGGGCACCCCCTGTGGGGTTCGGACCTCGACTTAGTGCGTTGCTAACAATCTTAATAATTGGCCTCTTATCCACACTCGTTTTTTCGGCGTAAAAATACACTGTTAATTCGCCGTATGTAGGCAGTGTTGTATGGGACTGCCAGAGAGGCTACAACAAGGCCACGTGAAACCATGGGTTTGGTAAAATACAGATATAATCAATCTTTCTAATAAGGTTTCTTGATTTTTTTATTTCTTACCAGGCAGATCAGTAATGAATTCCGGCAGTTTGTTAGAAAAACGTAAACAATTACTGAATTTCTAAAAGATTTCGAGTTATTTTCAGTTAGCCTGAATTTGGGAACGTTCTACTAATTTATAGACTGGCTTGTTAGTCTAGTGGTTAGTGACCCTGACTCCTGAACGGGAGGTTGTGGGTTCGATGGGTGAGAACCCAGGACAAATCGGTTTGTGATGAGCATGATCATTTGTTCTGTGCCTGGGTGCAATTTATCTAAAATATATTTATAAATCTATAATTATGTTTATCAATATTGTCTGGTTGCCATAATACAGGCTCTGCCTAGTTTGAAATCAGATTCAGGTCGAGAAACCCTATTTTACCAACATTAGTAAATAAAATCCCTCCAAAATTTATAAAAATGTAAAATCAAATAATCTGCCTTAACTGATTCTAAAAAAGCATTATGTGTCTTATTACCTATGTTTAAATGTATATTATCGAATTATGAAATGTATTTTATCAGTTTGATTTAATACATTGAAAGCTATTAATTGGATTAAAACATTAACACATCAGAATTTATTATATATCAATTTTCAGACCTCTAAAAATTTGCGGCAGTCTCATACAAACTTCCATCCCTTAGTTTAAGGGGTTGGGGGATAAAGCTTACATACCAAATTTCAGCTTTCTAGGACATTAGGGAGTACTCTAAGAATTTTAATAATTACCAGTGAGTCAGTGACGACATCAGGGTTTTTAGATATCAATTAAATCTAAAGTATAAGAGATAATTATGCAATTAAAACTTAATGTGTTTAATAAAACCGTTATTGACAAAATATCCCGAGAATAATTATGCTTATCTAGTTTAATCCAAACTCAAGTTATGACAGTTAAAACAAAAGGACGAAACGCTTCGAGAAAAGCTAGGTAGTGCCCTTGCGCTTTGCTTGGCTTGTCTTGGCGAGGGCACTACCGTGCCCCCAAATTTTGACAATCACTTACACGTATTCAACACTGCGTACATTGCTTTATGTTGACAGATTATCATGGCAGAGCTTAAACTAGTATCCTATCAAATCATCTCGATATCGAGATTATATGCCTGATAAATTTAATTTGATTTGTAAATGATAATTTACCAAATCAAACCGGTAATTTTAATAAAATATTGACATAACGATTATCGGTGATATCATGTTATAACTTATACAATATTGTGCAATCGATAGCCAATATTTAAACATGGCAATACTATTATGCTATGAATGAAAAATCTGTGAATAATAGCATGACGAGTAATGGGGTAAAATGGGAGGAATAAACATTTTGCTCCGATCTCAAATAAAGGCTCCTCCCTTTTTTCAGATCGGCGCAAATTAATGGAAATACTATAAAGCGATGTTGCCACAAAATTGATAGAGAAATCTCACTTTATGCGAATGTGAAATATACCATTATTTTTCATGACCTTTTTAACTCCCCCGCGGAACAGAAAAAAAAAAAAACATATAAAATATAGTATGTGAGAATGTGAGAATAACGAAGAAAAGTTGTCAAAACGATTTTCACGGCACTATAAATAAAATAAATAAATTAGGGTTACATGTTTACTTATACTGCAGTAGACTAAAAATATAAATAAAATTAATAATTAAAATATATAATTATAAACATATGCATATAATTTAACTTTGTGTGGAAAGAGTATTCTTTTATACGTCTCTTAAATAAAGAAATAAATTGAGAAAAAAAAACGCTAAGCATACGGGATGTTAGGCGTATTTTTTTTTTATGACGAAGGTGTGCAACCATTGCCCTTCCCTAGAGGACAGTGCACTGCACACTTTGAAGGGATGCCCAGCTTGGGATTCGGCATAGGGCCCTTTCGCTTCCGGTTGTGTTATAATGCATGGTCTTAGGGACTCAACAAGCCAGCTCCCTTCTCGCCGCAGGCGCCAAAGGCGGCACCACTGTGGTACGCAACGTGGTGCGCCACGACCTCAGGCCACCCCGAGGTCTGGCCTGCAGTTGACTGGGAGGGCAACGAGTCACCCGAACAGATGACAGGCCACGTAGGATACTGACGCGAAGTCCCACATGTCCGTCCTTAGGAGGACCGATGGGTGGGCACTCTACACTCTGCCCCCTAGAAGAGGTCTAGTAAAGACCGAAGCCTGCCGAGGCCGCGCAGAGCTTGCGTAAGCGATCCCGCGGCTCCGGCAAAGGCAAGGACGGGACCGGGGTGTGTTTGGTCGGTGCAAGTCCGACATATCCCCACGCCGTGCACTTGGAGCGGGTTGAAAAAAAGGCGTATTTTTTTACCATACAAATACCTTGTTTTGAATATATAAATACGTTTACCATAGATATAAAATTAAAACTGATATTTTTTAAAAGTATCTAAGTATGTAGAATTTCAACAAAAAGAAAAAACAAAACGTAAAAAAAAAAAAAAAAAAAAATGATATGTAGCTATAAACATTACTCCAGTTATCTATTATTGCTTAATAATTACCAATAAACGTCACATCTCATCTTCACGTAAATAGTAAGTAATCATATTTATTTTGGTCTACATCTTATATCTTATCAGATATTGGCGCGCAATCTTAAATTGATCTTAGTATATAATATAAATACAGCTAATTTATAACATATCTGCTATATTTAATTTTGTCACTTAACTAACAAAATCTGTTTAGATAAAGTAGTGCCTACTTATTGGCTTTTAAAATTAAATTAAATTAAATTCTGTTTGAAGTGTCAAAATGTTGAAGTTTTTCGATAATCCGTTAGTGCGACAGTATTTCATCGTTTTTACAGGTAATTTTATTTATATTAAGTATATTATTATTTATACTACGGTTCAAGTTGAGATCTTAAAAAAAAAAGAATTGTAGGTCAGTAGTTTTCTACGTAGGTATTTACTCTATAACCAACGAAAAGAGGAGGTTCTATGTTCGACTGTATGTATATCTTTTACGTCTGTTCGTCGATTTCTTTGTCAATTTTGGACAGTTTTTTTTAGTTCTTTTTAATAGAAAGAAAAGACATTTATTGTCACTTGGTGTGACTGTAAATAATGTATTTTATATTAACGCCGCGCTAATCTCTGAAACTAGGTACCAGTCGGATTGATATATATATTTTTTTAATAGTATAAGGCAATTTTTTTAGGATTTTGGGTAAAATCATGAAACCCATGAAACTAAAACACGCGGACGAAGACGCGGGGGGCAGATAGTATTTATAATATTTAAAGGCAAAGTCTAAAATAATTTACATTATAATATGGTTTCGAGGGACAGCGCTGCTTTCGTTGCTGAAGACCATTGCTACTAACGATTCCCCTATTTGATATTACTAGTAAATGGACTTACTGTTCAACGACTATTTGCGAGGGATCTAGAGTAGTCCTGTGCAGTACATAAGTCATTGAGTAAACATAGATAAGCATAGAGTGCGCGCATCGCTAATTATATATCCCCGTGTGCCGAGAGTAAGGAAATTTTTAGCTGTAAGTACTAAGCTCGTTTACTGATTTAAGTAACTTTTGTACGACGGCAGACGTTTGTTAATGCGAAAATATCGGTATTTCCCATATTATTATTAGTTTTAATAATACGGCGCGCTCTGTTTTGATACTAATTTTACGATTTTAGTTGTTCATACTAGTTCCTACAGTTCATACCAAATGAGCGCTCTTTTGTTTACTTATTTTTCCTCGAAAACATAACTTAATTGGAAATAGTAACAGTAATTAATGAAAATAAATACAATATCAATACGGACGGACGTCTAAATTATGTAAACAGGGTGATACCGACACTCTATAGTTAAACTGCTTCAATTGATAGATCAGTACCTTTACAAAGAACTAAGTAGGAGCGAGACGCAGCTACGTGCCAGGTAGAGCACCGTCTCGCTTTCAAACGACAATAGCGAATATGAACTCACTATTACCGTTTGGAAGTGAAAGTAGGCGTGTCAATGTTTGATGACGTCACTATTACGGTTGTTTTTTACATAGCATTTTTAACAATAGTAAAATTGACGTAGAAATTACATCACTTATGGTTTTCTTGTAAATAATGTTAAGGAATTGCCAAAATGAGTTTGTATTATAAGTAATTGTCCCCAAACTAGTTATTTCCAAATTATAATGTATTTTGTTATGTGACAAAGCTCATGTATCTACTCAGATCTTATCGTAAACAATAAATAATCAACCAATAAATACATTTAAAGCGCAGACATACGTCAGCAATCGCGAGCAAAGTGGGTGGAGCTGCGCGTAGCCGCAGCCTGTTTGCACGCCCGTCATTTTATATTTTTGTTGCGTTTATATTGCACTGCCGCCCGTCGCCCGCAAGAGCCCCAAGATTTTTACAATTCGCACTTAAATTTTGTTAAAAATGGCAATTTTATGATATAACAGCAGTGTGATTCTGAAAGACCTCATTCTAAACTTCGAATCTGAATCCCCTGTGATTTTCTTGATTGGCATTTCAAAAACTAAGTTGATAATTGGAATTTACACTAGCGCTACTCTTGCAGTCGTTTCAGCGGTTTTGAACTAAATTGAGAGTGAGATTTTGACTGATTTAATATGAGATGACGTAAGAAGTGGGATTTAGTAAGGTAATTCCCTGCACTTCGACGCTCAGCTCGCACTCTAACCCGATCGAAATCAAGCATTTTGAACCTTATGCGAAGTGAGATGCGAGTTGTTGTTTGAATTTTACAGAATCGACGAGCATACTTCAATTTATTTAAATACAAACGAAATTATTAAGAATTTGTTCTAGTTTAAAAACCTTTTTTTTTTTAATTATTTTTACTTGTTGTTTAGACGTAATCATCTCTATAAAATCTTTTTAAAGTCGCCAATGAGTCGTATGTCTGCGCCTTTCAATTCTACATCAAGATTAATCCTATTTTGGTTATTTAGAATGAACAACCACAATTTATCGCAGGTCACCTTAAGACATGATTACTATACACATAAATGAATAAAATCACTTATCTAACTAAAGATAAACAGAATTTATCTTTTAATTAAGATCCTTAACTATTAATCGTTTTCTGTCTAGACTAGACTAAGTCGGATAAATCAGTTTTGTAAGAGTATAATGACGCATCTAAAATAATGCACGCAACAAGAACTATCATGCAGCGAATGCTTAACAATTACTTTCCACCAAGAAACAGTCTTGTAGAATACAATCGTGTTTCTTAGAGAAAAAAAAAACTATAAAACGTCTTTATAGTTGTAGTCATTCCTAGCCCTAAAAGGGTATTTATATTTTTATATCTCTTTGTATTGTAAACCCAACTTTAAAGGCTGAACTTACGCTCCTAAACGGATAACAATCGAAAAACAAAAAATCTAAACAAATCTATTGATTCTTCGTTAGATGTGAATGTTAATCTTTCTACGCTGTAGGCACATGCCTATTTAAATGCTATAATATTAAAAAATATATATCACATAATATAGGCACGAGAGTATACTACGAGAATATACACCTATACTATACAATTAAAGATAGGTACCTATATCGTATGGACGTATTTAAAACGCACAATGATGATCGAATTATTGATAGGATTTAGTTGAACGAATCACTAGAACCCCTTAAGGCTTACAGTAATTAACCATATAAAAAAAACGGCAAATGTTTAATGATGGAAGGTTTCCTGTTCATAAAAAAAAATTAAACATTGTAATTTTATATTTCCAGTAAACTTGAACCTATTTGCCATGGGGTTGCACGTAGCATGGGCGTCGCCAGTACTCGTGTATCTCGCCGGTCCAGATCAGTCCGTTCTACCAGAGCCGATGACAGAAAATGAAGGAGCCTGGCTGGCATCCGTCGGGGCCATAAGCTGTGTTGTTGGTAAGAAAACTTGGTCCTCTTGTAGCCTTCGAATAAATCCCAGCCTCCTAGACAAGTGACATTTCTACGATCGTTACCGCTGATCCAATCGCTCAAAAGTATGAAAGTGTCAAGTCTAACTGGGCTCCACTAGCAGCGGTGAGGGTGCGGGGCAGTGCTTGTCTGCAGTCGAGCTTGGCACAAGGCGCGCAGTCAGCTCAAACAAGTGGCAACACGCGCGGGGAGCGGACATTTCAATCTAGGTTGAGCTGATCCCAACTAAATTACGTGGCTTATCGAAAATAAATCCATTTCCAAACATTTAAGCCAATTCTTTCTTTATTTGACTGCACGGATAGCCGAGTGGTATAGGTCACCACGCCAATTACCTCTGTGCGCGACGTGTCGCGGGTTCGATCCCCGCATGGGACAAGCATTTGTGTAAATGCTTGTCCCATGCGGTATATAAAATTATAAATTTGTGTAAACAATTAAGAAAGTTTATTTGGAGACAACCACAACGACTATTAAAACTATTAATAAAATAAAAACTTAAGCTAAGTATACTAAAAGTAAAACTTATAATATATATAAAATTATATCTAAATAAAGAAGCAGACTTATTACTACTTACTATGCTTAACCATTACCAAGAAAAATAGTATATAATGGCTAACAAGCATCAAAAAATTCATCGTCATTTTGTCAATGACGGGAAACGTGCCTAGAAGACTGGCAACGTTGCCACGTTGAATGGCTAATACAATTAAGAATATATTGAAAAGCAGAATCTCGATAAGAACTGAATAATGTTTTTGTTATTTCTTAGGCTTTACCACAAATAATAAAAATGTATTTTTGTCTAAGTCTTTCGATTTAAATTGTAGCCAAATTGAAATATTTATTTTATTTTTTCAGCTAATCTCTTCCTAATTGCTCCTCTGGTTGACTCGATTGGGAGAAAGTACAGCATGATCGTGCTCTCTGTCCCAAAGTTGGCAGGAATCTTCATGTACCTTTTTGCCAATCAGTTGTGGATGTTAATAGCTGGCAGAGTCTTGATAAACATTGGCGATGCAGCCATGGTTTCTATTGTGCCTGTATATGCATCAGAAGTTGCCAGTGTAAGTCATCCTGTTAATATATTTATGTTTTTTCTGTTTGTCGAGACATGATTTTTCATTTTAGATAGAGACAAAACTATTATATTTAAATTCGATATGATATTTTTTGTAAGGTTTTGTATACCATTTACTGCAGCCGACGATGCATTTGCATTGAGTTAAAATAAATCAAACCCAAAAATATATTTACGTGTATATGAATTGGCAGAACAACAAAACCTGTTCAGCATTGGAACTTTTCTTCCCGAAAGTCGAAAATATCTAAATACTGTTTAATTTTATTTTAGACTCAAATCCGTGGCAGCATGGGAGCTATACTTCACTGCATGACTTCACTCGGCGTGGTCACCATGTTATCTGTGGGTCCTTTTCTCTCCTACGTCAACTTAAATCTTTTGTTGATAACTGTCACTGCAGCCAGCAATATACCTTTGTTCTTCTTACCTGACAGTCCATACTTCTTATTCGCTACAGGTAAGAGAGATGAGAAGATATTTTAACATTATGTTGTATAGTCTCCTTAACAATTAAAACTGTCAGAAGAATACTTTATTAAATTTCGAGATCTTGCATGATATTCAATCTTATTTTAAAGAGCTTGGTAAAAAAGAAAAAAAAAGACTTCCCTATTTTCATTGGGGGATTACCCCTTTCAAAAACTGATTTTACTCCTTTTCTCCTGGATAGGCAGTTCAGCGGCCCACTTACCATCCAATATTGTCCTAATTCCAATTTAGTTTGATACATGGCATGACTATTTTGCCTCTTATTATTTTTTGTCAAGGTAGCATAAGAAGTAATTTTAGACATTTAAAGTTAATTTTGTCTTAATTTCATTTCAGGCCAGAAAGACGGAGCCCGAAAGTTCCTAATATTCTTACGAGGTTCGGAGACGGAAGTTGATGAAGAGATCCTAGAATATGAAAGGGCAGCAGAAAAAGATGACAATAACGTCAACAAATTAGATATTATGAAGGACAAAGTGTTCCAGAAATCATTGTTTTTGGCCCTAGTTCTAGCAAGCGGAAACATGTTGGTTGGTTACAATGCCGTCACGTTTTACCTGCAAACGATTTTGGCATCTACGGATACGTCGGTTAGGGACGAATATGGGTCCATGATCATTGGTATGATCCAGCTGGCTGGCAGCATCTGTGCTGCTCTAATCACTGATAGGTTCGGA
This sequence comes from Diachrysia chrysitis, assembly GCA_932294365.1. Taxonomy (NCBI): domain Eukaryota; kingdom Metazoa; phylum Arthropoda; class Insecta; order Lepidoptera; family Noctuidae; genus Diachrysia; species Diachrysia chrysitis. The sequence goes on from OW028664.1 coordinate 2,544,003, forward strand.
AGGAAACCTATTTTGATGATCACTTGCCTTGGAATGGGGTTGGGATTGGTGAGTATTTTATACAAATCATAGATTAAATATGTATTGAAGGCCCCAGGGGAGATAAGTTGACAGATGAGGATGACACTTTTGAAATTTTTTAAAATTGGTTTAGGAAGCTTTAAGGAGAGGCCGTTGCCCAGTTACATTGTTATGTTGTTTACATTTGGATTATGATTCTTTAATTTTATATAATTTTAGTCTTTTGAAAAAAAAAGATACCTTTATAGGATATAGATATAGGTATATTATATTTATTATTTTTCAGTTTGGCCTTGGACTATTTTTCTTCCTACAAGATGGCGGCGCCGCATCAAACTTCTTGAACTACTTGCCTCTGATATCTCTAGTCTTATTCGTCTTAAGTAACAGTTCAGGTAATATACTTCTTTAATTATATATTATAACAGTTTTTTACAAGATATACCTAACGTATTTGTGAAATGACCGCACATGGCGTAACCATACGAACTCGCTACGTATTTATATTTGATTTGAATCCAGGATTATTATACTTATGTAACCTATGATTATTTTCAGGTATCGGTGCTTTACTCTCCGTGGTATTATCAGAACTCTTCGACGACAAATCCAGGGGATTAGGAATAGCTGGTGCTTTTACAAGTTCCAACATATTTAGTTTCTTTATCACCAGATACTTTGCCCAAGTCATATCAGCTATTGGGCCAACGTTCACCTACTGGATTTTCAGCATGAATAGCGTTTTATTATGTTTGTTTGTCTTAATATTTGTACCTGAAACGAAAGGCAAGTCTTTTGCTGAAATCCAATATATTTTGGCCAATAAAAAAGTTAGCAAAAAGTCATTGAATGAGAAGGAAGATTGTTGATAGGTATTTGAATTTAGTATGGATAGGTCTTTGGGAAAGGTTATTTAAGAGTTATCATGGAGGTGTATAAAGATCTTAGTATTATGAGTAGTATTAGTAGATTTTCGTAAATTGACCTTACGGTTTTGGAATAAAGCTGTCAGTGTCAAAGTGTCAGTGTTGTGTATCTCATATCTTGGTAGAGGAAAAAGGACGGATGTATACATTAATTTATGTATGCAGTGAGATTAAATCTCTTAAGCACTTATTAATATGCGACGCTATGTGGGTTTAAATAAGATTTTAATCGTGTAGTCATCGTTTATTTATTGTTGTAAATATATTATAAGTTAAGTTTTATTTAAGTGTTTTTATAGCGGTATTATTTATTAAAAGATATATTGTTTGTTTACCAAAAATATTTGTTTTATTACCTACCTTATCACTGCTCATTTGTTTGTAACTCAGAATAATAAAAAACAAAATATTAACATTTTATTTTAAAGCAAAAAACATAACTGTATAATATTTTTTTTGTCTATAAACCTGCAAATATAATAGTTAACCAATTACCTTACCTTAAAGTAGGTACATTAAATCCATTTTTCTAATTCTATTTGTATTTCCGCAAAAGTTTTACCTTTGGTTTCAGGAATACAAAACGCAATAAAAAGACAAGTAACAAGACAATTCGCACTGAATACCCAGTACGTTGTTGGGGTACCAATGATCTTAGTGACATGCACAAAGTATTTAGTTGTTAGGAATACGAAAATAAATGCTACAGCTGTGCCTGTGGACATGCCTGTAGCTCGAGCTGGACCGTCGAATAATTCTGCTACTAGGGTCCAGAACAGAGACCCAATACCTGAAAAAAAATATCATAACATCGTATAATGAACTACTAAACAACTATAGTCACGCGATATTTTCGGAGGTGACTTACTTCTAAGCACTATAGGGACCTTTTTATGAGGTCTAGACGCATCGTTGGGAGTACAGCGCCTCTAGATAAGTGACATTTGCATAAGCATTAACGCTGACTGAAAGCTGAACGAATCACTCAAATGTACAAAAGTAACGTGTGCTTCGTTCGATATAAAATAAGTTTAATTTCCATTCAATTTGTATTAATTTAATGTCATTTAAGCGATTTCTATCATCGATAACGCTTGTGCGGTCGTGGCGGTGTAGTGGTTCAACAAATGGTTTTGTGTGCACAAGGTCGCAGGTTCGAACCCACTACTGCCAACCCGCGATGAGCAAGCGTGGTGATCAATGCTCGTTCCTTCTCTATATGAGAAGAGGCCTGTGCCCAGCAGTGGGACATTTATAGGCTGGTATTATAAACGCTTGTGCAAATGTCATTTGTCTTCAGGGGCAGTCGCTTGGTACCTATTGTATAATACATAATAGATTACAGTTTAAAAATACATACCGGCACTAAAACAGAAAATAACCAGCATCATGGACAGAAGAGGTAAAAAGTTTAGAAATCCACTGATTTGATATTCATTCTCTTTTAGTTTGAAGAATATACCCAAGCCAATCTGTAAAGACAAATAAATAAAATAAAAATAAATACATAGCTTTATACTCAAAGATAGTAGCTATAGCACTTGTGTTATGAAATCGGAGACAACAAAGGTACCATAAACACCCAGGCCCGATATTATGTGGAAAAGTGGTTTTCTACATTGACCCGTCCCGGGATCGAAACCGGGACCTTAGAGCTGGCGACACCTCAAAAACCAGCGAGTACGCCACTCGGCCACGGAGTTCGTCATTATAAAATAATCAGTAATGGCTTAAGATAATAAATGTTATCGTTACGTAACTCATAGTATGAATGTGACAGACAAAAAATTTATAACAAAAGTGCTTGCTATTGGTAAAATAGCAGGCGATAACCCGTTTCCACAAATATATTTAAAGAATATTTTTCTAAAAGTAATATCATCTCCCATACTTTTACAGTCCACACAGAAGAAACAAAAGGTAAAAAAAAAACAAAAAACACGATTTTCTCCAATTGCTTTAGCAAATTCAATTGTTATAAACAATTTACGTAGCTAACTATGCATTGTCTGCATTGTCATCCAAGCTAAGCGTGTACGCAAAATTGCAGATTAATGAGAAACAGGGAAATGGTTTCAGTTTCACTTTCAAAAAATTTTAACATAGTTACAGGTTGCAGGTGAAGCTAATAGATGCGTTTTAATAATGAAAATTATCAAAAACAATCTTACCATCCCAAAAGCCATGCCAATCAACGTAGTCACCAACAAAGGCTTCCTTCCAAACTTATCCGTCAACAAAATCGTACAACAACAGGCCAACAATTGTATCCCGGGCCCGCGGGAGTGGTGCATCCTGCGGGGAGGGGTGGCTGGACCCCTACCGGGCGCGTCCCTAGGTCGCGGATAAGGGAATGCCGCACAGATATGTGCGGTACCGGTATAACCGGCGCGGACGGCTCCAGCAGCGGGATCGCTCCTCAGCCTGAGGATGCGATAGCCGCGGCGAGTCTGGCCAGTGTCAACTGCTGGCTGGATATCGTGGCCCGCCGGCGTCTCGGACGTATTCCGAGTAGCGGCGGCGGGCGGTGAGTCTGCCCACATCTCTGTGGGTCAGACGGCGGGGTCTGATCTGTCCAGACCGCCGCGTGGTGTTGGACCCGCTGGCGTCTCGGACTCATTCCGAGTAGCGGCAGCGGGTGTCGTGCTCCCTCCCCCTAACCTTCCGCGAGGGAGGGAACGGGTGAGGTGAGATGTCGTGCGAGATCGGTCAGTGTCATATGCTGGCCGGTCATCGCGACCCGTCGGCGTCTCGGACGTATTCTGAGTAGCGGCGACGGGTGGTGAATCTGCCCACTCTAACATCTTGTGGGCAGAAGGCTGGGTCTGGTTCAGTCCAGACCGCCGCGTGGTGAGCGACTTGCTGGCGTCTCGAACTTATTTCGAGTAGCGGCAGTAGGTCACGCTCTTTCTCTCCATCACTCCATGCGCGCGGGGTACGGTGGGGGTTGAGCGGTCGGGCGAGTTTGATCAGTGTTTACTGCTGGTTGAATATCGCGGCCCGCTGGCGTCTTGGAGTTATTCCAAGTTGCGGCAGCGGGTGTTAGGCTACCTCTCCTTTACCTCCTCTTCAGAGGAGGAACGGTTGAGGTGAGTGTTGGGTGACTTCGGGCAGTGTGTACAGCTGATCGAATGGCGCGGCTTGTTGGCGTCTCGGACATATTCCGAACTGCGGCGACGAGCGTGGTGATTGCTCTCTTCTCTCTCTATTGAGGGATAGGAGACGCAGTCGCGGGCGGCGGGTCCGACTTGTCGGGCACCGTCGGCCGAACCCGTAACCCTGTCGTATTGTGACGGGACCGGGGGCCGCCTTCCTTTACAGGACGGGGGCTACGTGGAAGAAAACCACTATAAAAAATTACCCCGAAGCCTACGCTTCCGATGCCCGGCTAGGGGCTGCATAGCGGAGGGGAACTCCGTATGCTAGGGCATCACCCACGGGGACCACACCCCTTAAAGGAAAAAAATAATGGAAAAGACGACTGGAAACACATTTCACCAAGCGGGTAGGGAAGCTTCTGGCGGAACAGAATCCCGCGGCTCTTCGGAGTCCAGGCAGGCGTATTTGGTGCTGCCAACCACCGTCTCAGGGAGTGGGGAAACCCACGACCTGCCATTGGGGGGGGAGAGGGAAAAAGGAGGAGAGAAGAGGGCGACTCGGTCTGCGAGCAGACTGGGTCATGTGGAAGGTGTTGTGGCGGGAGAGAGGCTCGCCGTAGGCGAGGAGGCGATGGAGTTCGCGGAGCCGGCGCCTTGCCAGTCCCGCGATAGCTCTGTCGTGAAGACGAGCCGAAAACGTCCCAGACGGGACGCTTCGGCCGTCGGAGACGACGTGGGGACACCCTCCGTTTCGGACTGCGAGAGCGATGCCTCATTAGCATCGTCGACGCGTTCGCGCGGTCGGGTTACCCACGGGCGTTACGTCGGGCTCAACCGACAACGGGAGCTGTACAGGAGGCTCGCTGCTGAGTCGGCGCCGTCCCCTGAGACCCGTTCATCGGAAAAGAAGGAGGAGGAGAGGGAGAGGAGGGATGCCAGGGCGGCTGTCCGGGACCTCATTAGTTCCGGCCTACAGTCGTCTGACCCTTCCTCGGTCAAGGAGCGCATTGACGCAGGGCTTTTGTCGATTCTGGAGGTAGCGCGCACCTCTAAGAATGTCAAGGGACCCCTTGTGAAGAGGCTCAAGGATGCAGTGGAGCATATCCAGGATGGCATTCACCTCCTGACGAGCTCCACGGGTGTGGAGAGGTTGCTCGCCGAGAATTCTCGGCTGAGCAAAGAGGTTGAAGACCTCAGGGGCCAAATGCTTGCAGTGCGTGAGCAAATGACCCCTGCAGCGTTCAACCTCGAAGAGTTTCAGCGGTCCATCATGTTGTCGGTCGGGACAATGATGGATGCTAAACTGGCCAGCGTTAAGGAGCTGCTTCCGCCGGAGCGGGTTTTACGCCCGCCTCTGGCAGCGGACAGGCGCAGGTACGCGGAAGTGGCACAGGCTGCGGGCAGTGGGCCCAAGCCAGCCGCCAAGCCACCCGCCAAGTCCGCCCCCAAGCAGCCTCCTAAGGCAGCGAAGAAGCCCGCTACAAAGTCGGCACCGAAGCCGACCCCAGAACCGGCCCCGACGGCGGCCACTGGCCCGGCTGCAAAGCCGACTCCTGGTCCGGCCCCCAAGCCGGCTCCAAGGACGGCTCCAAAGCCGACCCGGGTCCCAAAACCTGCTGCAGAGGCAACGGAAGGCTGGACCAAAGTCTCCCGGCGGGGAAAGAGGGCGAAGAAGGTCAGGACAGAGGCTGCCCAAAAGCAGTCGACCTCCAAACCCAAAACCACCGAGCAGACCAGGTCCCGTACGGGGCAAAGCGGCAGGACCAGGAGGAGGCAGGCCCAGAGGCAGCGGCGGGTGGCACAGACACCAGCCGTTGTCCTAACCCTGGAGCCCGAGGCGGAGCAGCAGGGGCTGACCTATGCCAAAGCCCTCGCGATGGCACGGCAGCAAATTAATGTCGCCGAGATGGGGATCGACATGTCTGTTGACCCCATCCGCATCAAGAGAGCACAGACGGGAGCTCGAGTCCTCGAGCTTCCGAAGAGCGTAGGTCAGGCGGGGGCCGACCTGATGGCCGAACGCCTCAAGGCGATTTACGGCGACGGGACAGTGAGGGTCCACAGGCCCATCAAGTGTGCGGAGCTCCGGGTGACAGAGCTGGACGACTCCGTCACTAGGGAAGACCTCATTGCCGCCGTCGCGACGAAAGGCCAGTGTCCTCCGGGCTCGGTCAAAGTGGGTGACCTCAAGTTGGGCCCCGGGGGCATGTTCACCGCTCTGGTGAAGTGCCCGCTGACCGCAGCCCCAAGGCTCATAACGGCGAGGTCGAAGAAGTTCCTGGTCGGGTGGAGCTCTGCTCGTGTGGTGCAGCTTACAGCGCGGCCCATGAAGTGTTTCCGATGCCTGGAGATCGGACACACTAGGGCCGTGTGCACCTCCGAGACGGATCGCAGCGGGTTGTGCTACAGGTGTGCACAGCCCGACCACAAAGCGGCGTCTTGCGCGGCTCCCGCCAAGTGCGCCGTCTGTGAGTCCAAGGGACGCAAGGCGGACCACCAGATGGGCAGTCGGGGATGTGCTCCCCCGGCCCCCAACAGGAACAAAAGGGCCCCAATGAGGCCCCCTAACGCGGTGAGGGCGGAGATTGTGCCCCGCACGGAGGAGATGATGGAAACGTGATGGATCAAGTCCGCCCACATCTCTTCCTCCAGGGGAACCTCAACCACTGCGCTGGTGCTCAGGATTTGTTCCTACAGTCACTGGCGGAGTGGGAGATCGACGTTGCGGCAGTGGCGGAGCCCTATTTCGTCCCCTCCCGGCCCAACTGGGCGGGGGACCTTGACGGTTCTGTCGCCGTCGTCGCCGCAACAGGCGCCCGTTCCCAGCCCCTACATACCATCCGTAGGGGCTCTGGATTCGTCGCCGCGTCATGGGGGTCGTACGCAGTTGTCGGTGCCTACTTCTCCCCAAACAGGGGTCTCGCTGAGTTCGAGTCATTCGTGGCCGAGCTGGAGACCCTTGTTCGAACGTTGGCACCCCGCCCCGTCCTTCTACTCGGAGACCTCAATGCCAAGAGCACGGCTTGGGGAGGACCGGTAACGAACCGGCGCGGGGAACTGCTGGAGGAGTGGGCCCTCGGTTTGGACCTCGTCCTTCTGAACCGGGGCAACACCCAGACGTGCGTCCGGCATAACGGCGGGTCCATTGTGGATCTGTCGTTCTGCTCCCCGGCCATTGCCGGGCGCATCAACGACTGGCGTGTCATTGTGGATATGGAGACGCTGTCCGATCACAGGTACATTCGGTTCAGCGTCTCCCCTTCTGGGGGGCCCAGGGTTCGGTCGAACCAAGGCTCCCCACGATGGGCCCTGAAGAAACTCGACAGGGAACTGCTTATCGAGGCGGCCATCGTCAGTGACTGGTTTGCACCACCGTCGGGCCTCTCGATTGACGACGAGGCGGAGCTGTTTCGTAGCACCATCACAGCGGTGTGCGACGCAGCGATGCCTCGCGTCCGGAGAAGGCCCAATAAACGGGCAGTCTACTGGTGGTCGCCAGAGATAGCAGGGCTTAGGCGGGCGTGTATTGAGGCACAACGCCGTTATACACGCCACCGCTCTAGGCGCAGGGACGAGGCCGCGGCGGTACCTTTTTACGAGGTCTACCGTGCGGCCAGATTGAATCTCCGCTTGGCCATTCTGCAGGCAAAGGCCGCAGCAAGGCAGGAGATGTACGAGGAGCTGAACCGGGATCCGTGGGGTCGTCCGTACCTGGCGGCGCGGAACAAACTTCGCGCTGCGGCGCCCCCGCTCACGGAGTCCATGGAGCCTCAGCTCCTCAGGAACATCGTTTCGTCCCTGTTCCCATCTTACCGGACTGACTTTATCCCTCCAGCCATGGGTACCGCACAGTCGCGCGGACAGCTGGAGGAGATAACCGAAGGAGAGTTCGAGGCGTCTACCCAGCGCCTCCGGACGAAGACGACTGCTCCTGGACCTGACGGGGTACCGGCTCGGGCTATTGCCTTGGCTGTGGGTCCCCTGAAGGACCGGCTGCGGGGTCTCTTCAACGCCTGTTTAGTGGCGGGGAGATTCCCCAAAGTCTGGAAGACGGGGCAGCTCGTCCTCCTTCGCAAGGAGGGACGACCAGCCGACTCGCCGTCGGGTTACCGGCCTATCGTCCTGCTGGACGAGGCGGGCAAGCTCTTCGAGCGCGTCATCGCCGCTCGTATCGTCCGGCACTTGACTGGCACGGGACCCGACCTGTCGGCTTCCCAGTTTGGGTTCAGGGCGGGCCGGTCCACCTTGGACGCCCTTAGCCACGTAAAGGAGTTCGCCGTGGGGTCTGCGGCGCGGGGTGGTTTGGCGTTGGCAGTATCGCTCGACATTGCCAACGCCTTCAACTCGCTGCCGCACCAGTGCATAGAGTCGGCGCTTCGCTATCACGGGGTGCCGCTCTACCTTCAGCACATCGTGGCGGACTACCTTCGCGACAGGTACGTCGCCTACTCTGGCCTGACCGGCCCGCAGTGGCAAAAGACTGGGCGCGGTGTTCCACAGGGGTCAGTCTTAGGACCTCTCCTGTGGAACATTGGGTATGATTGGGTGCTACGCGGTGCCCTATTATCTCGGACGCAGGTCGTCTGCTATGCAGACGACACCCTGGTGTTGGTCAGAGGGACCACCCAGGAGGAGTGCATCCGGCGTGCGACCTGCGGCGTCCATCTCGTCGTAGGTCGCATCCGGATGCTTGGACTTGACGTCGCTCTGGGGAAGACCGAGGCACTTGTGCTGTACGGCCCCCGGAGCAGACACACTGCCGGTGCGTGCCTGACAGTGGAGGACGTGAGGATCCCATTGTCAGGCACCATGAAATATCTTGGCCTGGTCCTCGACGGGCGGTTGAGCTTCCGGGAACACTTTAAGCGGTTGGCGCCGAGGCTTCGGTCCGCCGCGGCAGCCCTCGGAAGGCTCCTGCCCAATGTCGGGGGCCCTGACATCGGGTGTCGCCGTCTATACGCCTCGGTCATTCGATCGATGGCGTTATACGGCGCACCCATTTGGAGTGACGCTATGACGGCCGATAACCGGGCGGTTCTACTTGGTTCGCAGCGTGCTGTCGCCAATAGGATCGTCCGGGCCTACCGGACCGTCGGGCACGAAGCCGCGTGTGTCTTGGCTGGGACACCGCCTTGGGATTTGGATGCAGAGGTGCTAACGGACCTTTACACCCGTTGCACCGAGCTCCGGTCCCGGGGTACCGACCCCCTGCCAAGGCAACGCGAACTTTGGAGAAGACAGGCCCGTCTCGTCACGATGCGGAATTGGGAGCTTCGGCTCGCGAGACCGACGGCGGGACGGGCAACCATTGAGGCGATCCGCCCATACTTACAACCGTGGGTGGAGAGGCGGTATGGTGTTTTAACCTACCGCCTCACGCAAATACTGACCGGGCACGGGGCCTTTGGCCACTACCTGTGCCGGGTCGCTCAGAGGGAGCAGACGACTGCGTGCCACCAGTGTGGTGATGGTGATGACACCGCACTGCACACTATGGCCGTATGTCCTGCGTTTGCCGCGCCTCGCGCCGTTCTCCAGGCGGCGCTGGGAGGCGTAGACATCTCCGCGCTGTCGGCTGTTGTCGCTGCTGCGCTCAGCAGTCGCACAGCGTGGAATGCGCTGTCCTCCTTCTGCGAGACCGTCATGTCCCAGAAGGAGGCGGCGGAGCGCGCTCGGGAGGACGACCCCGACGCGCCCCAAATACGCCGACGTCGAGTGGGGCGGCGCAGGGCCGCGTATGAGCGCGCCCTCCCGCCCTAACTAGGGTCCTGGGCGATGGACACGGGGGTGTCTGTCGTCCGACTATAGGACCCACGACGGGGGGCCGCATTCCGTGCTACGGGTGTGGCTCCAGTATGAGGCGGAGAGGCCGACGCTCTTTACACGTCGGTCTCCAAACCATCACGATAGTGATCCGCTGGCCCTTATTGGCCGGCGGACCCGCGGTTGGTGCGTGATGAATTGCAATGCATTGCCACGCACCAACACAACACGCGGATGACGTAGCACGGCGGTTCAGGTTTAGTCAGTAAGAGTCTGACACTACCCGTTCGCTCCCCCGAGTGAGCGGGTGTCCATGAGGATTCCCCCGCCCAAAAAAAAAAAAAAAAAAAAAAAAAAGGCCAACAATTGTATAAACCCATTTACTACTGACGCAATTTCTTCTTTCACCGATGTCTGCGTCGATTGCAACACAGTTTGCATATAAAACATGACAGCATTAAAACCTATCAGTTCTAACAAAGCGCCCAAAAATATCACTTTTCCTAAAGTTTTGAGAGTTGTTTTGTTTCTAAATATTTCTCGTTTGGACATTTTGGGCTGTCGCGAATATTCTTTGAGCTCTTCGATAGCTAAGGTCTCAGTACCTCGAAGATATGTCAGGATTTTTATTGATTCTTCTTTTCGCCCTTAAAATAGAAAGAAGAAGATTTGGTTATAATTTAACTTGCAAGATTTGACCTAAACAAACAAACATACATGTTTACGCACATACATTGTAAGTTGAAGAAAATCTTGTGATAAAGATACATTATGTAGAGCATTGTATATTTCCATGCATTTCACCATTCTTTTCAATTATTGATACCTAAAGATATACAAAAATAAAGTTTAAACTTGAAATTATTCAATGTAAATTTTAGACCATTCGTGACATAACTAAAACGAACAATTTTACTTATTTTACTTCCATACTATATTACTTCCATACCTCTATACTAAAATGATAACTGCGAAAGTAACTCTATCTGTCTTTTACGCTTTTACAGCAAAACCGCTGATCCGATTTTGATGAAACTTGCTATGGGGTAAGCTTCGATCCCGAGAAAGAATATAGGTAAATTTTTGCCACGATTAACGATACCTACGCAAGAGGAGCCGAGGGTAACAGATAGCAAAATGTATACATAACTAATTAGCTCAAATCAGGAGCAATAATAATATAATGAACCACATACATACTTTAACATTAGCAATAAATTTCATTGTTTAATTGCCCTGGCGTGCTTCGTAATAAGAAGGGAGTTACCATCCCTTCCTGCTTTGAGTTGTGTCTAATAAAATATGGTCATCCCGAACGGCCATATTGTTTTTAATTCCAATAGCATTCATTCTTAAATGGTTTTATTGAGTATTTAATAATGTGCTTACCTTTGGAATATAAATAATATGGTGTCTCTGGTAAGAAACAAATTGGGATGCTAATAATGACAGTCATGGAAAGGATAACATAATTCAAATCATAGTAAGACATGAAGGGTCCAATCCCGTAGATAACTAACATGCCAGTTGCTGAAGCAATTTGAGTGAGAGACCCCAGTGCCCCTCGGCATTCTTTCTGAAAACAGAAAATTATTGGACAATGGATTTCTGATAAGCTGATAAAATTCAATCTATACTTAATATATAAAGCTGAAGAGTTTGTTTGTTTGAACGCGGTAATCTCAGGAACTACTGGTCCAATTTGAAAAATTATTTCTGTGTTGGATGGCCCATTTATTGAGGAAGGCTATAAAGACCAAAAGGAGCCGAGCATAAATAAAAATTATGCAAAAATTAAAAACCGCTGAAACTAAAACACGCGGACAAAGTCGCGGGGGACAGCTAATACAATATATTGTAAAATGACGAGCAGTTTTTTTAAACAACTCCTGCTCCTTTTATTTTAATCACTGTTCAATTGACATAAACTAAGAACACCCTAACTTAGAGCAAACATTTGTAGATCAAACAAATGCTTGTCCCATGCGGGGATCGAAGCAGCAGCATGTCGCGGACAGTACCTAAATGGTGATAATGTCTGTAAATTCCCTAATACAAGAACGAAAAAAAAAACAAATAAAGTGCTTTAAATAGATAATAAGTCAAAAGAACTCCATTATTTTTTGGTTTTATTACCAACAGCACTTAATACGCGGAAGATAAAAATCACATGCTTAAATTGTTTGTCTTATGTCATCTAAATCAGTGTAAGTGATAACCCAAAACTGATTGCTTTCAAATTTGTATGTACAGAATATAATGAAAACATAGATACTCACGCTAGCAATTTCTGATGCATACATAGGTAAGGCTGTGATTATAATACAGATACCAACTCCACTAATTACTCTTGCCAGAAAGAGAACCCATACCTCTGAAGCGAATATAGCCAGAATTATTGCCACTAAATGCGGAAGAAAGCTCAGGACTATACAGGATTTGCGGCCTATTGTGTCTATGACAAAGCCTATAAAGAAGGTTGCTGAAAAATAAACAGGTTTACTAAAAAAATACGTAGGTAGGTAGTTGTAGATCATTTTATGTAACACAAGTTTTCAAATGGAGAATCTAGGTCAATTAAATGATTGTTTTTGGACCTTCAGCCATTTAAAGCTCCCACAGAATGCTTTTATTACCTACATATTTCTAAATAATAAATTAATAGAAAAGACTTTATCTTTTTTTTTTTATAAAATATAAATAATACTACTTTCCCACTATAGAATTTAAAACTTGTGTCGCGGAAAGTTTCACAAACGTTTAAATCACATGCTGAAAGAACACCTAGACTTGGAACATGCAAGGATCGAACCTGCAGGGGTAGTTAGCAGGGTGATCTACGCCATGGTTATCCGTGCTGTTAATCTGGTACATATCTGGTTTCTTTTTTACGTTAAAGTACTTCTCGTTCCGTTTATGCTCCTAAAAGCAGTACTATGGTTTCCACTAGTAGGCGCCTTTGATGCCCTTCGACCATCGTCAGAACGGAGTAAGATTGAGAACTTCCACTGAGTAAATTTCCAAGGAGCATGAGGGAAGAGATTATTTTTAAGTCAGACAGTTCAGGATCCCCTATCTTTGTCCTATATTTTATGTACTAAGTCTGGTTTAGTTACTTTATAATTCAAGAAGGGACCAATTCTTCGGATCTTTATTTGTTGGTTTCTTCTCCATCTCAAATGGCAGAATGGGTATCAAATTATTGGAAAACGTAAAAGAAAATGTTTTTCGGAAATTATTTACGCGTTTGAAACTGTGGGTTATATATACAAATAAAAGTGCTTACATAAGAAACCACTAATGGATCCAATAGACACAACCCAAGATCCTTCCTCATCAGTGATAGGTCGTGATAGAATGGTTTGGTTCTCATTCTTCAGCATTATAAGTACTGGTGAAGGCCATCCAATGCTTAGCCCCAAAGTAATAACCGTAAGATTTGCTGAAATAGATTTATAAATGTAAATCAGAAACGTTGCTTCTTGAAAAGTTAGACAAGAGTAGAAAATGATAATAAAGTTAGATAATTATTAAAAAAAAAAACGGTTTACCCACGCATATTCTCGGGGTCGAGTAGTTTCAGACTCAATAAGAGTTCCTAATCATGAGTTGACTCGGCGGCGGTGGTGGTGAGTTCGACTCGCGACACCACCTCCGAGAATATGCGTGAGTAAATCGTCTTGTTTTAAATAATTATGAATATTCGAAAGTTATTAGACAAACAATAAAGTTGGACTTCTTCTGCCTAGCCTTTTTCCAAGATGGTCCGCTTCTAGTCTCACCGGTTTCAACTGTAACCGTATTTCACGCGGAGCAACTGCCTATCTGACCTCCACAACCCGTTGTACTGGATTATATCTCGTCCCATGATAAAGTCATATCAGGTTGTCAGAATTAATAATTACGAAAGTAATTTGCATTTAGTAACTTAAAATCCATTTATTTTTGCAGTAGCCTCAAATACGAAAAAAAAAAACAATTATGAAATAAAAACTAGCCGAGAAATAACAAGTACTTAATTAATTATATCAAAACTCACCAGTTATTACAATCAAACACTGCCTAAAAATAGGACTAAAAGATGGTATCATGATTAATTTAATAATTTTTAAGTAAATAATTAATACATTTGTAAAACAGCAAGATTTAAGGATGGGAGATAAAACAAAACTAATGTAAAAAATATTTTTAACAATGAAGCTTTGTTTTGATAAATTTTAATTTGCATTTTCTTATTAAGGTTAGGAGGGCAATCACCTTTCTTCTCAAGCCGAAAAATTGTGAATGACCCTAGAGTATACACCTACAAGCATAGAGTGCGCGCGTCACTAGTAGTCCGTTGTGCCGAGCGTAAGCAAATTTTTAACTTTAAGTACTGCGCTCGTTTACTGATTTAACTGATTTTCCGTGTTTGTTTTTGTTTTTTTTTAAGAACGACTCCCGCACTAAGGAATTTAATCCTTGTGTCGCGGGGGGTTTTTACAAACATTCAAATCACATACACAAAGAACACCCAGACTTGGACCAAGCATTTGTGGATGACACAAATGCTTGTCCCACGCGGGGATCGAACCCGCGGCACGTCGCGCACAGAGGTAATTGGCGTGTTGACCTATACCACTCGGCTATCCGTGCAGTCTTCATCTATCGTGTAACGACAGACGTTTATTAAATATCGACAGTTCCGATATTAGTAGGTTTTGAGATAGTTTTAATGAAACAGCGGGTTCTGTCTTGTTACGAATTTTACGATTTTACTTGTTTATACTAGTGTTTACAGTTCATACTCTGTTAGGCGGACTCTATAGTTTACTTATTTTTTCTCTAAGGTAACCTTACGTACCTGTTGACGAGAGAACACCGCTGCCTTATCTGCCGTGGATATCTCTATACGAAAGGTCTTAGAGATCGTTGCCGGCCTTTAATAGGTTTGAAGGACAACCGACCAAACCTAATCTACACTACACATCTGGCCAAGGCTTCAATAATATAAGCGTGAAGAATTCACGTAAACAAACAACGATGAAGATACAGTGAACAGAAATGTCGCGTGACGTCACTCGTAGCTCCACAAGCCCCCACTCTGAGTTTTGAATAAATTGATAACGTTAAAAATACGTGTATATATTTTTTTATGAACTAAATAGATACTTATTTCCTTTCCATACCTAATCCGAACGCCTATTATGCAGTAAAAAAATCTCATGAATATTAATTTCATTCTGAAAGAAAATATGAACAACTGAAAATAACAAGTTTATTGTATGACTAGGTCATTGAACCGCCTTATTCTCGGCTTTGATTTAAGACCAAGTTTTTGATAACTTTAACACTTTAGTAGTGGCGTTTGTTCATACATCGAAGCGCAAACTCAAACACAATTCATACAAATAATCGATTAATAAATATCTATATGGTAGGTATATATAACAACTAGCAGCACGCCCCGGCTTCGAACGGGTATTTAACAAAAAAATTATAATTAAAAAATATAATATAGCCTATGTCACCCGGGGATAGTGTAGCTTCCTAACAGTGAAAGAATTATTCAAATCGGTTCAGTAGTTTCGGAGCCTATTCAATACAAACAAACAAACAATCAAATCTTTCCTTTTTATAATATTAGGACCTATAGATGAATTGCTTAAAAGTCATCTTAATCATCATCTAATTCACGGACCAAAAAGAGGTCAGTTAAAGGAGGGTTTGGGCTTGATGGAAATGTCATAAGTTGCATTTAGGCCAAGTTCATTATTTTGAGGTTTTAATTCATTTTCATAACATAATAATAATCCATACTTAATATGATAAATTCGAAAGTAACTCTGTCTTTCTGTCTGTCACGCTTTCACGGCTATACCGCTTAACCGATTTGGATGAAACTTGATATGGGGTGAGCTTAGATCCTAAGAAAGGACATAGGCTACTTTTTGCTGCGACAACCGATGCCCACGAGCGCGAAGCTGCGGCCAACATCTAGTATTCGATAGTGTGTCATCAATTTTAAGGTTAAGGCTCTAAGCTAATCATGTCATACACATTCACAATGGGATACAAGCTCAGCTTCATTAGAATACCTAAAAAATTAGTCAGCTCAGTACCCAAAAATAAATAACCTAAAAGCTCTTACCATCATGACACTCAAAAGTTGTTGCTACGTATAAAAACATGGATAAGTGCTTTCGTTCTTTCTACAGGAGCACAATACATTTGATCATGATTGATCACCATGCCCATGTTATTTTTAGAGTTCCCTTGGTATTTGGTTTTCAATTTTTTTTTTACAGGAAATGTATGCTTGCTTAACATTCCTGAAAGGAAAATAAGGAGTGATAGTTGAAAACATAAACAAAATTAATAGTGCACGTACAATTTACTTATAATAAATATATGGATATAAAATCGAATGAGACTAGAATGTAATAGAATAACGATAAAACGTTATTTTTATCAAATGAACATCGCGCATACGTCATCTAGCAATAGCAAATTATCCAACTAAACAGAAAATAGTAGAAAAGAAAATTATAAATAGTATATGACTTGATCTTAATCTTGCCAATACAGTTCGCACTTGACCAGATTGTGTAAAAAATACAATGAGAGCGACTTTCTTTGTTAAATTAGCTTGAGTTTTATGTCGCCGAGGTTATCATAAACCTACCAACCAGTTATATAAATAAAACTTGGAAGTTGAATTAGACCCTATTCCCGGTTTCCGATTAAGCTGAAATTTTGCACACACGTTAAGTTTAGATGGCAATGTTAGCTAAAGTTTAAAAAAAAAAAAAAGATTTTTTAAACTATATTTTTTTATACTTCTGTTAACCCGAAGTCTGATTGATCTTTAGGTACTAGGTACCGAGGTCTTGAAAAAGACTCGTACTGATAAATTTTGGTTTCGCTGCTTGTTTGGCATACGGCAAATATGTTTAGTCTAACTGTACCCAAATCAGCTTTTCGAGCGTACGTATCTCAAAAAGAATAAGAGATTTCAGGATCAGGAATATACAGGGAGAGATAAAAAATTATACAACCTATAAAATATTAAAATATGTATTCTAAAATAATTTAACCTTATTCTATTATTTATTTAACATCTCTTGAATTTCTAAAAGCGTTTTTCCTTTTGTTTCGGGCACGAAAATGGCACTGAAGATAAGAGCTACAGCGCATGCGCCGGAGTATATCCAGAAAGTGACGGCGGCTCCCCAAGCAGGTATCATGTACCCAAAGGCGGTGGACACACCGAAACCAAATATCCAGCTCACGGTCAACGACACAGAAGTTCCTGTACTCCTCACGTTGGTCGTGAACATCTCACCAGATAGAGTATTGGGGATCACGCCCAAACCTGTAAAGATATATAGATTTAAGCCCCTTAAAAATATCGATACACTAAGAAAAAGAACTCGCCTGAAAAGTGACATTTCCACAAACGATAACCCTGATCAAATCACTCAAATGTATAGAAGTGATAAGTCTAAGCCGCGTGACATATCGAAAAGAAATAACATTTCCCTACAATTGTGCGATTTCTATCATCGTTAACGCTTGTAGTAATGGTCACTTGTCTACAGTGGCAGGTTTATCAACTTATTTCTTAATCAAGTCAAGATGATCAAGAAGTCAGAGTCGAACAGCAGGGGCATAGAAATAGGTTCATTGGTATTTCTTTGGTATGGAAACCTAAAAAGGCCAGCAGCGTTCTAAAGGCTATAATAAATGGTGATAATGTATAGAAAGATCAGATAGGTACATAATAATAATACCAGCCTATAAATGTCCCACTGGGCACAGGCCTCTTCTCATATAGAGAAGGAACGAGCATTGATCACCACGCTTGCGCATTGCAGGTTTGCGAATTCAAATTACAATTTTTGGAATATAGGTACAACAACAGTAAATTGGTAATGTACTGCCAAGTGGAATAGTAATAAAACATTTTCCACAATTAACAGTTAAGGAACTATAATTCGGTAAATGTGTAACTAAACATTAATTAATGTGTAATTTGTGATCATAAAAAACTATGAATTTAATAAGACACCTTGAGTTGCAAGATGTTAATAAAGTTGATAATATTCATCGTAAAGATTATGATTTTCTTTTTTATCTTTATGTGTTTTGTTTAGGTAAATAAAATTAATATTAGGCAAATCTCATAATCTTACAAACGCTAAAGGTGCTGCTCCAAAATTCAGGAAATGTAAATATATTTAAATGTAATTATGTAAAGACGAACTTATGTGATTAAAATTTATGTGATTATAATCCTATAATCTATTTTTTTTTAAACCGTTGTCGCCAACGTATTAGTACTCTATTTTTAATTATTTTTTGAGCAATAACGCCTACGGAGCAAATATTCGTAATTAAATACATATAATATAGAAAGAAAAACTTAAACTTCTGGCAGGTTCTCAAACCCCAGGCTGGACTCGAACCTGCTGATCCCGCTGGAAACGTGCAAGATCCCACGTTTCTGTCAAGGCAGAAAGGGGACCGAGGTCTTTTTAGTCGGTTAAAGTACGACATATCCCCACGCCGTGCCCTCAGCGTGGGTCGAAGTCATTAAATATTCACAAAAAAAAAGAGAAGAAAAAAAGACTGGTTGCTTAGTTGGTTAAGCGACTAGTGCGTTAAACCAGTCGCTGTATGAGGCTTGAGTGTTTCCATTCTACTATTTGTATTAGTTCTTGTACTTGCCTGGAATAAAACTTAAAACACTATTGGCGAGATTCATTAGATCCAAAAATTAGGTACATAAAGATACTTGCCAACAGTATATGCTAAGAAGTAAACAATCAACGATGTTAGTGCTAGCCAGCTCAGCTTATCGGCCACTGGATTTGATGTTTCGTACAGGTAGAAGTAAGTCGCAAGGGAAGTCTGCAATAATAAAGACAACAAGGCTTATAATTGTGCTATTATTTCAGCCAACGGAACGAACTATTTATGATTATTTTATATATTTTAATTTAAAAAAGGTAACATGAAAAAAAAACAATATTAATTATCCAGGATGCGTTAGAGGTATTTAATTATTTAGAAAAGCTGAATTTAAGCTAACTTCAAACTAAACTGGTGTACAGTTTGGCTTAGACTTTAAACCTTAAAATATCGTAGTAGGGAATAGATTTTTTAAAAACAAAATTAAACAAATAAAAAGAAACTTGAAAGCGCAAATCAAACAAGAAGTAAGTACACTTACCAAGCTCACAGTACTGACAGCAGTAGAAATAAGCAAAAGAAGTCTTCTTCCGATATTCTCAACGAAGAATGGGGCAGCTAGAGCGGAAATCACTTGAGTTACTCCAAGAATGATGGTCGAAATGTGTGGCTCCATACTTGATCCAGACATATCGAATATGGTCGTCGCGAACAAAATCATGGAATAAAAACCACTGAATTGTTGAAGAATGTTCAATGATATTAATAGGAATAAAGCTTTTCTGTTAGATTTCGCTCGGTACATGTCTGTGAATTGTGAGAGGCTGGTTTTTTGTTCCTTTTCGTTGACTGAGGCTAAAACTGTGTCGATGTCGTTTTCTCTTCCAAGAGTTATCAGGTTGGCTACTGCTTCATCTCTTTTACCTGCAACATCATATTTATATTATAAATTGACATTAGAATTAGATAAATTTATGAATATAATCCCCTCTTTCCCTCATTTTTAATTTTGCGTCCCCGACAGGGTCTACGATGACCTCATAATTTTAAGTTACCACCTAAGGTTCACATTGTGGAATGCAAAAAAATATTACACATTTATAATATAAAAAAAAATGTGAAAGGAAACATTTGTGATGATAATCTAGTTTCAAATTAAAAGATAAACATTTATATTATTTTCATGTATGTGAACAGAGTAGTAATCCCAGCAAATGCAATCTTAATCATAAATAAAATCTGTTTAAATTTATTAATTTATGTTTCATCGAGCTTTAAGTTATCCCATTAAGTAAGATACAAAAATAACTTACCAACCATAACTTGAAATACAGGAGATTCAGGTATAAAATAAAGTAAAATCAAGTAAACAACGGTCAAAGAGAATGCAAGCCAGGACGTTCCAGCGTATGAGATGAATGGACCAACGGAGTATACTAGTAACGTGCCAATTGTTCCAGATAATCCTACAAGAGTCAGTAGTATTCCTCGAATGCTTGTTGATCTGGAAACAAAGGAAATATCCTTAGATGCCTTGCGGTTTAAACCGCGTAAGTAATCCCTATTCTCGTAAGACATCAGTTTTTTGTTACTTTGCGATGTTATTATAATTATTCTGCTATTCGGGGTGGAGACGAATCCAACAAATAAACAAGATTGGTCCACCCTTTTTTGAGTTATAAATCGTAAAGCCTGGCCTTTTTTACGTATAAAGATAGATAAATGGAAGCCCAAATATAAATAGAGTCTAATAGATAATAGAGTCCAAAACTAAGGTTGATGTAAATAAATCTAGCGTTTTATCGGTTTTTGCAATTTTGATTTCTAAAAATTAAGTGAAACACCAGCTTATTTTGATTAACTGATTTGCGGTTTTTGCTGTCCGAAGACCAATGCGCGTACGTGATGTTTGTGTAGAGATTTGGCAGTAAGTTTTATATAGGTAACATAGAATAATAACAAAAACCGTTGAAAATCATGCAAATACTGGCTGGTTTTAAAGGACCTCATCATCTTGTCTTAGTATCAATCTTGTGCCTAGTAAAAAAAAAGTCTTCTACCTAAGAAATGTAGAAGTTGACTTCAGTGTTATCGAACTCAGTTGGATTTTCATTTTACAAGGATCATGCTTTATTTAAAACTTACGCCACCTCACCAACGTAGACCAAGCTCATGATAAAAATGACACTGCCGCCCATCCCAGCGAACACTCTTCCTACGTATATTACGGATACGGATTTAGCCAGAGCGAGAATCAACAAGCTTATTAATGTGACCACACCAGCTGAGAATAGGCAAATCTTCCGTCCAATCGTATTGGAAACATATCCCGAGATGTACGGACCTGAAAATTGAAGAAAGTTATCAGAGTGGTAAAAGTTATTAATACTATTAAAAAAAAAACATTTCATAACTTTCGGGAGGAGTATTCATAATTATTTAAAACAAAACGGTTTACTCACGCATATTCTCGAGATCGCCCGACTAGTTTCAGACTTAATAGGAGTTCCTAATTATGAGCAGACGCAGCGGCGGCTCGACTTGCGACACCACCGCCGCCGCGCCGTTTTGTTTTAAATAATGATGGTCAAACTTTAGGTTATTTTTCTGATTCCCGGAGGAAAATAGAATTTATATTTCAAGTTAATTACAAAAAGAAAAAAAAATATTTCGTTGTCTTCTTTATCCGATCCTACACAGATACTTTTGTTTACTGGTCATTTTAATTAATAAACATTTTATTTTTAATGCTTTAGGTACTCTCTTTAGGTAACTTGATAAAAAACATGATAAATATATACACACAATGAATTATTAAATCATTTTAGACATGACAAACCTGCCTAACATTGAGGTAGGATTACGGAATCTTAGGGATTTAGATAAAAGTGCATTAAATATACCTACGGGATATGATAAAAAGGATAGGCTAGCAATTTTATCATGATATATATTATGTTAAGATTATGACTATTAAAAGACTAGATAGTTGAAGCTGAAGCACTAAGAAAGTAGTTTATAATTATTTTGTTTATTTTCATATAGATTTGGTATAATTTTAATTCGCATAACGTTAAACCTAACCTAACCGACCACGTTTATAGCAAGACAACTGATACACGGCCATCTACTCCCAAGCTAAGCAGAGCCTGTATTATGGCAACCAGAAAAATGATAAACATTCTAACATATTTCTAAATACATACATATTATAGGTACATAAATTACACCCAGAAACAGAACAAATGATCATGCTAATAACACAAAGATTTGTCCTGGGTGGAAATTGAACCCACGACCTTCGGTTTAGCAGTCAAACCACTAGACCAACAGGCCAGTCTATCAACATTACTTTGATTAGAGAAATTATGCTTCAAAAAAATTAAACCTTAGGCAGGACTCGAACCTACGACCACTGGCTCAACACACCACTGACTGGCCACTGACTGAAAGTTAGAATTTTTCCCTCTACCTTCGGTAGCTTAGTTTTATTACAAATATTCGCTGCGCATGCGTCAATGCGTAACAAATAATCCTTACTAGTCCTTACTAATATTATAAATCCGAAAGTAACTCTGTCTGTCTGTCTGTCTGTCTGTCTGTCTGTCGCGCTTTCACGCCGAAACTACTGAACCGATTTAAATGAAATTTGGTACATAGATACTCTAGAGCCTGAGAAAGGACATAGGCTACTTTTTGCCGCGATAACCGACATCCACGCGGGCGGAGCCGCGGGAAATCACTAGTTAAAAATAACAATGAACTCAGCTTATCGCGTAAATTGTGTCTATAGTTCAAAAATAAGTACAGATATAGGTATGCTAAAAGATATACTTACCAACAGTAGTACCAACAAAGAATATAGATCCAACCAAAGCAGCTTGTGGGTCCGTCAACACAGCTTCTAAAGGAGTCTCCTCTGGGTCCTGTAATTTCTGTATCACGGGGGCAGTCCATCCTATTATGTAGCCCACTATCATTTGACCCATATACACTGAAACATTAAACACAATGTAAATCAAAATTATGAACAGTAAAGTAATAAAAGAAGTCGACTTAATAATAAAGTTCGACTCGCGACACCACCGCCGCTGAGTCAGCTTATGATTAGGGACTCCTATTGAGTCTGAAACTAGTCGGGCGATCGCGAGGATATGCCTGAGTAAACTGTTTTGTTTTAAATAATTATGAATACTGCTCACAAAAGTTATTATACAAAAAAAGAAGACGACTACAAGAATTGTTTGTGTACCATTTTGTTAAAGATTTTTTTATTTTATTTATATGCCATTAGAGTCAGTGCGGAAACAGAACTATCGTGGGGAATGGCGACGCCCTTGGTCCGTGGGGTCCGAGTGCCCACATGCTTTTTAAAGATCTAGCCAAACGCCTCGTTGACACTTCGCGCGACCCAAGGGCTGGCTTTTACAATGCCGCCAGCCTTTTGGGAACACTCCCAGTGGACAGCGATGTGGACGAATTTTTTGATGCCATATTTTAGGTTTATGTTTAATTAGATTAGTTTATTTTGTAATTCCTTTTGTATGTATATATAGTTAAGTTTGTAAATATTTAAAATTGTTAATTGATTAAATAAAAAACCTTAGAAACTTGTATTATAAATTATGTGAAGAAATCCATCATGCTGAAAACTTTTTTAGCTATAGTACCACTCTACTCCAATCCGAAATCCCGTAATGAACAAGTGTGGCGATCGATTATTGGAATTCAATTGCTGGAAGAGAAGAGGATGTTTTTAGTCAATACAAGACAGTTTGAAATATTAAGACAAACACTGCATGAAGACTTTATATTCTTAGCTTTGTTTACATCCGTCAGTAACATTTTCATGTAACCCTAAGTAACCCATTTCAGCAATATTAGGTATGGATTTGACTTTGAATTTCAATAATAGGTACTATATTTTTGAATTAATGCATTATCTTCTCCGGATCTTCAGATCAGGCTTAGTAACAGATAAAAAACCGCAAATTCACTACTTAAGCGAATTTTCCGTATCGTTTGTTTAGCTTTCCGTATTATCTCTGTCCACGTGAACATGATTATTTAACAATCGTGAGATAATATTTACAATGGAAGCATTATCGTCAACCATCTGATGATAATTTTATTAATTACATAATCCACTTGTCTGGAATCTTAATTGTAAAGTAGGTAGTGGAGGACAATTAAGCAGTGCTCCATTTAAAATATCTAATGTGATTTAGCTTTATCCAGCAAGATTGGATGCCAATCCTGACGCAGTTAATAAAAGATTGGTTAGATAATTAAGAGCCTGTTCAGTGACTGAATTTAGGAAAGTGTAATAAGCGATTAATGTTATACTAAGCGCTAATTCGCTATACCTACGCCAGAAGCTATACGTTAGACGCTTCATGAATCTCATGAACCTCAGATATCATTATATTACATTTGTCTTAGGTACTGTTAAGTAACTCAGTATTTTACTTTATTTAATTTATATCTCCGTTCTACCAAATTTTATTAAATAGTAAACGCCGGTTTCTGAGGACTGATTTAATCTGTTGACTTATCAACTGATCACGGCTGTGATTAGTTCACTAGAAGACTAACAACCAATCACAGCACTTAATAAGAGAGAGGTTTGACAGGATAGTCGTTTAACACAATTTTTTATGTTAAATGACGTTTAAGAAACCGTGTAGGTATATGATTTAAAAAACGTAGTTAATTAAAGTTTGATTGATTTTTATTTGGCTAGTACGGACGTGTTTTAGTTTTTTTTTTTGTAAGTTTTTTTTATATTAAAATGGTGAAAACATGAACGCTACCTTATTGATCATTTGCAAAAACGTATTACAATGCACCAGTTTGTGAGCGGATTGCACAGTTGCACTCTCTGTTTTACCCTATTGTCAAAAATTTGTTATTCTGAGCGGGACTTAAAAAACAGTGATTCGAACTGTTTTAATATAGAATTTTCAAAGTCAGAAGAAAGCCAAAAAGCCATGATATCTATGGTCTTTATAAACCACGTAATTAAAAATAAGTATAACTAAGTATAAAGCTTTCAGGTTTCATGAAAACAATTGTCAAATATTCAAAATGAAATTGTTAATTCGTAGATAAATTGTTGATAATTTTTGAGCCCAGTTACAAGTGACGCTTAATTAATATCAGATCTGTTGTGTGATAAATTATATCACAGAAAATCGTCTAGTGATCAAGATCAATTTAATCTTGTAACAGATTGTTATCGAAAGGGAAAATCTGTTATAATTAGTAAGTGTCCGTTATACCATGCGTATGGGTCCGATATACCACCATCTTCCACAGGTCCATGAGGATTTTGCCAAATAAAATAGGACTGAAGATAATTATTTTCTCACTACCAATATTTGCATTTCTTGCTTCGAGCCACAGTACTCTCCTTGGTCAGCAGCAAGAAGATGTGGAAGGCTACAAGTTAACCCGGCGACGAGGGCTAGAAAGAAGGTCGACAATGCAAACACAGCATAAGTTTTTTTTGGAAGAGGTCTTTGCAGTTAACCTAAGCCTGTTTTGACTACTTTACCGGACTTTTGACGAGAATCTTAAGAGCCTCCAGCCAGAGCAATAGAAAAACACCAAACCCTAAGGACACCCCGTGTGGGGTTCAGTCCTCGACTTAGTGCTTTGCTAACAATCTTAATAAGGCAAAAGCAAATAATGACAACATAGATCAAACCCTTAATCCATGTTGTTATTATTTAAGGACATATTTTTATTGGTAGCTTGGCCGGCTCGAGCCAGCTCTATCTAGGAACGGACGGGGGAAGTAAACTTTTCACTAGTATTCGCGAATAATGTATCTGCCATTTCATGGTTGTCTTCCAGTCTTTTTGGAATCAGCTGAACGCATTCTACTTGTGCGACTATCTGTCTGACCTCCGACAATAATTCACTTGTTGTCAGAATTGAAATGACAGTCAAAGGTCAACGTACGACAGTGAAGACCAACAACATAACGTGGCCCCAGAAGCACAGGAGGATCTGAGTATATTATATTATCAGATGGTAACTCACCAAGAGATTCAACACGCTATTATATGAATGCAATCTTGTACCTAACCACGGAACAAAGATTTATTTCCATAACAGAGAAGAAACAATTCGTAAGTTCGGAATATTAATTTTGTTAACCGTAAGTCAGTGATCTCTTATTGTACTAGCTATTGCTCGTGGCTCCGCCTGCGTGGATTTCGTTTATCGCGGCCAAAAGTAGCCTATTTCCTTTTTTGGGATCCAAGCTTATCCCATACCAAGTTTCATCAACATCGGTTAACGGTTTTGCCGTGAAAATGTAACAGACATACAGAGTTACTTTCGCAACTATAATTAGTTTAGTTTTATTTTTTATTAAATAGCTAACAAACTGGTAAGCAGTTCAGCTTATCAAAAGACACGTTAACACAAAGTGTCGATAAATATTTTTTACATAAGTGGGCTTGATGTTACCTTCATTGCCCACAAACTATAATACTATATACTTAATAATATATTAGGACAACTCACACAAGGCCATCAGATCTCAAAATAGGTAGAGCCTGTATTATAGCAACCAGACAACTGATAAACTTACTTATACATTTATAAATACATCCATATTATAGATAAATTACAACCAGAAACCGAACAAAATGATCATGCTCATCATACAAAGATTTGCTCTGGGTTGGAATCGAAGCCGACCTCCAGTTTAGCAGTCAGGGTCACTAACCATTAGACCAACAGCCAACAGGCCAGGCACAAGTCAAAACTAGAAACGAAACGCGGCAAAATCGATACTTTTCAAAAGCGTTAAGGTTTTCTATTTAACCAATTCAAAAAATAAATAATTATATTATTGTTTTTACTCACCACAGGCCGCCGACAAAAACTGTTTTTTTAAATTCATATTCATTTTATTTATCACAATTTAGTTGTCGATTCTAAATTTCGGTTGGATAACTGTTTGAACTTCGTTTTTACATTAAAAATCTTTAAACACGTATTAAAACAGTGTTTTGTAAGACAAGTCGTCTAAATAATACTGATTATATATATCTTACAAGCGTGTTATCGGAGCCACATTTTGAGAATTACTGAAAAGCTTTAAGTAGTTTTCATTTATCATTACAACTGATATCAACGAAAAGAGTAATTATTGGTATCATTATATTGACAAAAGATCTCATTTTAGTAAAATGAGTTGTGGAGGTCAGATAGGCAGTCGCTCCACGTATAATACAGTATTCAGCTGAATCCGGTAAGGCTGGAAGCCGACCCCAACATAGCTTGGGAAATTATTAAGCGGAAAAAAAATAAGTTTTATTACAGAAGATTTAAAAGATCTATTTTTATAATTAAATCCGCGTATTTAAATATTTTTCGTACTATTAACCAATAAAAGTTATTTTGTTAAATCGACTGCGAATAACTTGAAACTCGAAACTTGAAAGTTATGAAAGAGAGATTAGAGAGTTATGAAAAAAAAAAAATGGAGTTAGGAAATAAGGTTATGAACTGTAGGGTTAGGTCGGTAGGTAGGTAAGTTCAATGTCCTATTTGCTACCACTAAAAGATTATACCTAAAGATACCTCAAAATCATAATTATTATTTACTTACCTACCTATCTAGACTACTAAACTAGACGGATAGCTGAGTGACGTAATTAAAGGACGCACGAAAAACTGTTTAGCACGACGCGACGTGCTGTGGATTTCATTCCCGCATGGAACCTACTTTTGTTTCAATTTACAAAATTAATGGCCTTATTGTAAAAATCTCGACGGTGTTAGGCAATTGCTAAGAAACTTCCTAATTTAATTATGATATAAAAAGTAAATAAATGAGAATTTGCTAATCAAGGCCAAATGTTTGTTCAAATCTAGATTTTAATTGAGTATGTTATTTAAATGTTTGAGAAACAACGTGTGACATAGGGATGAAATTCCCAATAGCATAGTCCAATACTTAAAAAAAACACTGACCATATTTTAGATGCGCAGACTACGGTTACCATCGCGTAGTCAAGAAAAAAATTGGTTTAGCAATACTCAGTACAGTCAGGAAGGATCAGATAGGCGGAGTTTACACCTCGAAAAGCGTGTAACCCCTGGTCCTGCGCCTGATCTCTCTCCAGTTATGTCCGATTACCGTCTCATCTGACTATGAGAGTGAAGAAATAGAAAGTCCAACTGTGTTCGCCTATCCTGTACTAGTCTGAGTATAAGATAAATTAAAATATAACATTGTTTACATTGCAACTCTCATATTTATTATGCAGATACGTAATAACATTATTAATTAAGATTAAGACAATATACCTACAGACAATCGCAATTTTTATACCTGAGCATGTCTTATTATTAAATTAATTAATTATTCGAATTAAAATTACGACTTTTTTATTTGTCTTACAATTATATTATATGTGACAAGAGATTAAGATCTTAAAGAGATGAAACAAATGTCTACATCTTAATAAAATTGCTCGAAAAAAAAAAGTTTTTTTTTTAATAACGACTCCCGCTCTAAGGAATTTAATCCTTGTGTCGCGAGGGGTTTAACAAACATTCAATTCACATGCACAAAGAACACCTAGACTTGGAACAAGCATTTGTGGATCACACAAATGCTTGTCCCATCGCGGGGATCAAACCCGCGACACGTCGTGCACAGTGGTAACTGGCGTGGTGACCTATACCATTCGGCTATCCGTGCAGTCAATCTTTTATTACCTACTTTTTATTATGGCATTGAATAAATCAAATTAATATTAACCATTACGAATGAGGTAAATCGTCTTGTATATTTATAACTAGCTGTCCCCCGCGACTTTGTTCGCGTGTTTTAGTTTCAACGGTTTTTCATTTTGCAACATTTTTCAAATATGCTCCGCTCCTATTAATCGTAGCGTGATGTTATATAGCCTATAGCCTTCCTCAATAAACGGACTATCCAATACAAAAAGAATTTTTCAATTCGAACCAGTAGTTCCTGAGATTAGCGCGTTCAAACAAACAAACAAACAACCAAACAAACTCTTCAGCTTTATAATATTAAGTATAGATATTATAGTATAGATTAACGTAACAAATAAATTATCAACATTAATATAAAGCATTTTAAGTTTTGATTAGATTAGTATTATCTTATATTTTCATATCATTGTTTGTTTATATCTACAGAAAAAAAGAGATAAGTTGAGAAAATAATAATCTATTTTGACGGAACAAACAAAGTACTTAGTTATCGTTATTCTAGCCTAGCTTAATCTAGCCCGTCTCACGTGTTTAAATCTGTTATTAAATAAATCAACAGAAAAAGATGAATATTTAAACTTTATAAAATAAAGTAAAAAGTAATCAAGCTAATTTACTAATCTAATAAGGTTTTTTTCAACACAAGCAGTAAAATCAGCTAGGCTTAGGGTACTGCTGAAGATAAATAAATAAACAAACAAGCCTAAATACTACGAACTTGAGTCGTTTCTTTACAGAGTTCATATAGCCACCCTTTGACTCCATTATCAGACCAGTTTAAAGTGCCATAATCACACCGAACCTAATTTATATTTATATAATTAATATTATATACTAATACGAATTTTGGTATACAAAATGTCTTTATTTAAAAACTAATAATTTAGCTTGCAAGATTTGACCTAAACAAACACACGTACAGTACATACAATGTACAATTAATATCTAATGTCTTGGGACATCTCACACACGGTCATCTGATCCCAAACTAGGCAGAGCCTGTGCTATGGCAACCAGACAACTGATGAACATACTTATATATTTCTAAATACATACATATTATAGATACGTAAATTACACCCAGACACAGAACAAATGATCGTGCTCAACACACAAAGATTCGTCCTGAGTGGGAATCGAACCCACGACCTCCGGTTTAGCAGTCAGGGTCACTAACCACTAGACCAACAGGCCCGTCAAAATGTACATACATTGCAAGTTAAAGAGAAACATGTAAGAATTATCACAGTTCAACTGGTATGATCTCAACATAGGTGCAAGGGTTGCCACAAAATCCACGATGTCCGATGATCGGAATGCTATCCCGCTATTCCCAAAAAAATAAATGGTAAAAGAAAAAGAGACGCACTAGACAATTCACCGTTCCCAGGGCTGAGAAACACAATAATTATTACTTTATCATTTAATTTTGTGTCCTGAATTATTTTCCGCTTCATTATCAGAGAAAGGGACAAACAAACAATAATAATAAAACAACAAATAAAACTATCTAAAGAAAAAAAAGATAACGTATTACTGGCTGATTTTACCAACGCCACATAAAAATACAAAACCTATCAGACGTCAATGTTATACCACTAATAAAAATTATCTGGCCTTGAAAAAAACCAGCCCTAAGTCAGTGGGTTTCACATATCGTGATTATAATAGCAATAAATCTAGCTCAATATTATTGCTATTTCTTTTTCTGAAGAATATCTTCTAAGTTAGATATTAATAAGTAGATATATTCTGTCTCTTTGGTCTTTGATTTCTGATTTTTAAGGTCTCTCTCTACATTATATAGATACCTACATAAAGATAACAATTTCTTCTTCAAGCTCATAAGTAGATTATCATAAATCAAAACTCTCATGCCATAGTCTTTATAATTAAAAGTTAAAGTAGATCTGTGACTTTCTATGGTCACGTCAATTTTAGATATCATCAATTTACAAACGTTTTAATCGCTATATTGAGTCAAATAATGAAATATTTGTATCGAAGCATTTCACATCTACTTAAATTTTCATTTAAATTTTTATTTCAAATAGTGGGCAAAATGAAAAAGAAAACCACCAATCATTTATGCAACATTTCTTGAATTTCCAGTAAAGTTTTTCCTTTCGTTTCCGGTACATATAGAATGCTAAATAACACAGCTAAAGCACATGCTCCGGTGTACAACCAGAAAGTGACGCCAGCTCCCCACGCTGGTACCATGTAGCCAAACGCGGCGGACACTCCGAACCCAAATAGCCAGCTGACGGTCAAGGACACCGAAGTTCCTATACTCCTCACGTTGGATGTGAACATCTCACCGGCCAATACGTTTGGAATAATTGCTAACCCTGTGAAAGAAAAAGATTTAAAATAGTTTATCAATAGCTTTTCGTCACCAACCAGTGCCAGCCATTGACTGAAGACTGAATAATAGTTAGCAATTTTGCCGCCAGAGGCGCTAGTTGCACGTGATATCCGAAATGTCAAATTCCATAATTTGTTGTTGCGATTTCACAGCTGTCGCGCCAGTGGCGCCAACTGGTGAACGCGATAACGTTGACCCGCATTATGAAGACAATACGAAAAGTGTAAATTTATATTAGTTCTTTCAAACCATAATAGATGACTCTGTAGCTACCACGGAAAATGACAATCGATTTTATAATATTAAGATGTAACATCAACTTACCAACAGAAAAGCTTAAGAAATAAACGATTAATGCTGATAGTGACATCCATTGTAAATTATCAGCTACTGGATGCGACGTATCGTACAGGTAAAAGTAAGTTCCAAGAACACCCTGAAATAAAAGCGGATGGCATATTATAATCAGCTGGTAAAACACAATATAATACGCTTCTCATGTAGCTTATGTAGGATTGTTATTTACCAGATAGACTGAATAGGGGTGCAGACTGGGTACGAAAAGGAAATATCCATTAAGTCCGCCAGATACATCAAAAAAGAAAAAAAAAATGTTTTTTTTCTTTTATCAAATCAATAAAAAATTACAAAGTTATAGTACTTTAAAGTTCAGGAGAAGGGGCTTGTGACGTCACATGTAGGTAAAAAATGTAGCTACAATTGACGTCTTGCGACATTTCCTTTTACTGTATCTTCCTCATTGTTTGTTTAAGTAAAAAAAGAAAAAAATACGCGTCTAATTTTTTTTAAAAATCTATGTAACAAGTGAATAAAAAAAAAAGTCAGGTCTCTTATTGAGTTGATTTTGATTCTGAGTTGAGTTTGATGATTTTCCTACATCAAAGCCATAATAACGCAAAGAAAATCCATTCCAAAATATGTAAATTTAGGGAAAATAAGTTGATTGAAGTAATTAATTAGCACTGAGCTACCGTCCATTAGATTGCTAACACTTTTTTACAAGTTATGAAAATCGGACCTACACTTACCAAACATAAGGTACTGAGTGCAGTAGAATAAGTCAAAAGCGGTTTCCTTCCAATGTTCTCGATGAAAAGTGGTGTTATTAAAGCAGCCACTACTTGAGTGACTCCTATTATTATTGTAGAGATATGAGACTCCATATTAGATCCTGACAGGTCGAAAATAACTGTCACAAATAGTATTATAGTGTAAAATCCACTTAATTGTTGTAAAATGTTTAATACAAGTAATATAAATATAGCCCTTCTATTGGATTTGATGGTATACATGTCAGTAAATTGCGCCATCTTTAATTTCGTGTCTTCTTGATTGACTGTGGCAAAGACATTATCAATATCTTTTTCACGACCAAGTGATATAAGATTATCAATCGCTTCTCTATTTCTGCCTGAAACAGATTAATTGTCAATAATTTAATTAATATCATCTTTCAATTAATGGATTTCAGCATTAGCAGTGCTCTTGAAGTCCTTTGATTGATTTATATGTTTTTCAATAAAAGTTGCATGATTTCGTTTGGTCAAAAAAAAAAAAATATCACTTTATCGTTCTTGATGTTATAACAATCTAATTGTCAAATAGATTCAGAATAGATAAAGTTGCTCAAAGATAACTCCAGCAGACTCTTAACTTCAAAGCAATAAAGTACTTAATGGATCGAATGGTATCTAAAAAATAAAATCTTACCAGCCATAATTTGGAAAACAGGAGATTCAGGGATAAAGTAAACAGTAATTAAAAACACAGCAGACAGAGCCACAGCAATCCAGTTGATAACTGAGTACGGTACGTAGGGACCTACCGCGTAAACTAGTAAGGTGCCTAATGTACTGAAGAATCCTGTTAATGTCAGTAATATGCCTCGAATGTTGGTCGACCTAAAAAAAAAACTCAAAAGAATGTAACAAGTGAATAAAAACATGAATGTAAGTAGGTACCAAAATCCACGAATTTACATCACTATCATCAATAACCCACATTTTAAGAATTCAACATTTCTGCACGATACGTTACAAGTAAAAACACTCACGATCGTGTCTAATGTACCGAGGTATCCTATTTTGAAGAAAACGATGACATAATTTGCTTAGAGCTAATTACGTCAAAATAGATGACACATTGAATATTTAATACCGAGTCTGCAAGTGGCATTATGAAAATAATTACTAGATTCCTCAAAAGAATGAACTTGGCCTAACTAAGTTTTATGACAATTCTATCAAACTCAAACACTAACACTAACTGTCGAGGATGACAATGGTAGAAGAAGTAAAACTCGGTTTCTAAGATCTACATAATATTAGAGTTCCATATAACATGAGTGAACTTACGCAACTTCTCCAATGTAAACCAGATTGATAATGAACATGACACTACCGCCTAATCCTATCACAACTCTGGCTGTGTATACCACGGCTAAGGATTTTGCTAGAGCCAGCATAATGAAACTGATTAACCCAAGTACTCCCGCTATAAACAAACATGGCTTCCTTCCTCTCACGTTGGATAAGTATGCAGAGACGTAGGGCCCTAAAAATAAAAAAAAAACTGATTAATCAATGACCTAAGTTATACATTTAGATATGAAGAATAAGAAACATGACATTTTGATAACACTGGAACTTAAATTCTTTAAGCGACACCCCAATACTCTGGCAAGAAACCCTTCATGTGCGAGCCCAAGTTGCATTTGACCGTTTTTTTTCCATGGCATGTCATAAACGAATCATGAAAATCTTCCGATAATAATGTGTGCTCATTTCTTTTAATATTTAACACCTATACAATTATTTCTCTATAACTTATATACGTATATATACTTTGGCGTAGATATGCTTACCAACAATTGACCCAACAAAAAATATGGATCCTACTAAAGCAGCTTGCTGATCCGTAATTACATCATCTAATGGAGTTTCGTCTATATCAACCAGTGTGGGTAGAACGGGGGCTGTCCATCCTAATCCATATCCCGTCACTAATTGCCCTAAATACACTGAAATTGAGGCGAAATATTATAGGTATATATAAGTTATTTACAAAATAGACACGAGGTTACTCAAGTTTCCGATTCCCGACAATTTAGTCTCCAACGATGCATGCACGAAACTCTTTGAGTTTATAATAACAATAATCATTTATTTGTTTATTGTTTGTTATATGTATAATTCGTCATTTGTTTGTAAGCCGGCAGTTGCTTGGATACTACTTATATATCGCCTCGTGTGTGAAAGGGCTTAAATGCTTAAAAAAAACACAGGATATGATCCGTCTGGTTATTCGATATATTCCGAAAACCTAAATATTTTAAATCAGCTTGAAATTACTCGGTTATAAATTACTTTTCATTCTGGAAAATGTCTCACCTAATCAAAATTGCATAATTAAGATTATTTATGATACTTACAGGATCCACAAGCTAAATATTGTTTTTTTAAACGTGTATTCATGGTAACATAACACAAATAACTGAGACTCAATGAACTAACAAACACGAGGATACACAAAATGTAATCCAATTACTATCAACGGCCATCTTATCTAGAATTTAAGTGATAATATTTTTTTAAATAGTTTTAAATTGAGGAAAATGTTGCTTATCCTCACTTATATAATATTACTAGCTGTCCCCCGCGACTTTGTTCGCGTGTTTTAGTTTCAACAGTTTCTAATTTTTGCAACATTTTTCATTTATGCTCCGCTCCTATTGGTCGTAGCGTGATGTTATATAGCCTATAGCCTTCCTCAATAAACGGACTATCCAATACAAAAAGAATTTTTCAATTCGAACCAGTAGTTCCTGAGATTAGCGCGTTCAAACAAACAAACAAACAAACAAACTCTTCAGCTTTATAATATTAGTATAGATAAACGCGAAATTTTGTAAGGATGTATGGAAGTATGTATGTATAGATCTTTGTTACACTTTCACGCAAAAACTAAGTAAGTACTTAATGGATTTTAATGAAACTTTATAATAATATAGCTTATACATCAGAATAACACATAGGCTATAATTTATAAAGATATTGTGTATAATTGTCCAAAGTATAACAATAAGTGTCAAGTAAGTAGGAAAATATTCTGCCGTCTGCGAGCTATTCTGGCGTGCGCTGAAAAACCGTTAGAGTTACACGTATATAATGTATCTATTATGGAAATGTTCAACTGAAATAGTCCTACAGAAAAGTCCGCGACAGCATATATCTATCTTTTAAGATTGACTCAATATAACATTTTTTTTTAATTTGTTCTATAATAATGGAATATTTGCGAAGGTCTTTTTATCAATATGGGATTAATCTTTATCCAAATAAATTCGATACTCATCATGATATGATGATAAAACATTATGTCGCAGGAAAATGATAAAAACGGGGATTCAATCAAACCACGGAGGAAATTAAAATAACAACTTTGGTGTCACTAAAACGGTTTAGGGATTTCTAAGGTAATAAAAATCTCGTTCTTAACATTAGGTGCGATGAAAAATAATTTAGTGAGCCTTTAGCAATATTGAAAAAAAAAAATAAGGTTAAAAAAGGAAACAAATGAAATAAATCATGTAGAACTCGCAGCCAGCGTGTATGACAGGCAGACTTCGAATTGTCGGAGTATTGGAGTATTCGCTGTATGTGAAGGAAGCCTTAGTTAAAATGCATTTTATTACATAATAGTCTAAAGACCAACATTTTTATTATGCTAACACGATATATTATACCTATTTATGTCAATAAAACGTATCACGTATTTTACTGACAGCATTTCCATATTTTTTACAATTAGTTTATAGGTATTTAACAGAGTTTATACACCAGTCAGTTTATAAAAAGTCCGGAAATGTACACAAGATTTCACCCTTGACTAATTTTGTTTAATGATTTGTTAACTCATTAATATTGGTATCATAGATTATTTAAACATAATCAAGCATATTATATCACTGGGTTTTTACATCGTGTAAACACAATGATACCTATGTTTTAATTTATCCGTAACAGTTTTAGGAATTAAAATTTGTAGTTACCTCGTTTACCACCCTCATTTTGGCCGACCCTAGTAGTGAGGGAGTGGTAAGACTCTGGCCGGCTAAGGCCGGTAATACACAGACTGCTCGAACATTACCTAGCCAGTGTCCAGTGATCAACAGTTCATCATCATTCAACATTCAGTATTCAGATCAGTAGACTCAGCTTGCGCAGTCCGTGTAGGACTGTAGAGCTGTCGAGTTACCCCTCCGATCACGCTTATGTTTGGTCGACCGCTCGAAGCAGTCTCTGTATATGTATTACATTGAAGACTAGGTATAGTTTATTAAGCAGTCGACCGCTCGAAGTATTTGAACTGCTTTAACCAGTCCGTGTACCTGTAGCTGGCCCCCCGCAATGTTTTATACCACAATTACAGACCTACCTACTAACAATGGTAGGTAGATATTACACTACCATTTAAAGCAGTGCCTTATCTAAGTAGGAAGGAGCAATCTTATCAAGCAAATCGGTTTGCTTGCAATTGAAGTTTTTTTTGCAAGCGCATTTATTTCCAGCGTTTATAATAATTTCGCTTTTAAAATGAAAAAATTACATAAAATATTCTGGCAAAACAAATAAAGCATGTTTAAAGACGTGGTTAATATTAATTCGAAAATGATATTATTGTTTGTGTGTTGGCAAGCGAAGATAAAACTTTGTGCAAAAATAAAACGTTCAGTTATATTTTATCTGTATTTGACACTGACAGTGACATTTGGCAAATTGACAGCTTTGAAATTCGTATCCCTTTGAGGTTATATTCCTTTCCTTGCAGGTTAAAATTCTATTTTCTAAAAATCAAAAAAATAATAATCCAAAATGCCGTTCATGAAAGGAAAAGCACCTATTAGACGAACATTAAACTACCTAAACGCTGGTAGATTGGTATTAAAAGACAAGATCAAGATTTTTTCAGTGGCTTACAATATAAATGGTAAAAACAATCTCGGTGCAAAAGAGTTCGTGTTTTGGTATTTACCACAGGTCCAGTATAAAAATCCTGAGGTACAAGTAGCTACCTTAAAGAATTTAACGCCTTCGCCATTTATAAAATGCTATTTTGAAGACGGAAGAAAGATTTTAGTAGACATAGATAATAAGTCGAAAGAGGAAATTTTGGAGCATTTAATCAACACTGTTGGTAAGTAATTTTATAGATTTATGAGTGAAAATACATCTCACAATCTCTGTTTAATAATGTTATGCTAGTTATGAACATTCTTAAGATCTTGGATGGTAATAGTGCACAACCACACTAAATGAAAGGAGTAAAGGGAGGCCTTTGCCCTGCAGTGAAATGATCATGGCTTTAATAATATTAATAAGCTATGAACATAATCAGTGCCCTAATTCTTCAATTAATTTTAATTCTAATACAATACCAATCCAAAAATGATATTAGTTTAGCGGACACAAACATTACAGTTATCTTGGATAAAATATGGTCAATAGAAGTAACTAACTGGAATCTAAACATTGACTGTATTGTGTTTTATTTGTGGGCCTACTAATTAAATAACAATTTTGCATCAGCATTGTAAGAATTGAAATTAATTTAAGAGTGAAGAGTATGCCCCAGATGCTTAAACTAAGTACAAATATTAGTCAACGTACAAAGTGGCTGTCTGTTAGGTCCTATGTCTAACAGTGATTAAAATATCTATTATAGTATTATTTATAATCAATGATGACAGGTAATTTGTACTGACTCCAGTTTAATGTCATATAAAACCTAATTTAGGCAATATTAGGTAGTGAAATTACAATATTTGTACAAAAAATCTAATATGCTACTTACTCCGTCTTATTTATATTGGTATACCACTCTTATATGTTATTTATTCCGCCTTATAACCATGACAATAGTAAATATGTCTATTTTCTTAAATTACAGGAAAATCAAAACAAATACTAGAACAAGAAGCAATTGCCGCAGAGAAGAAAGATAATCCCGCTAACTTTGGTATCGGATGTGAACGGCCCTGCATCTGCGAAGCGTACGGACAGGTCCCCTGTCCTGGTGTAGTCCCACTACCTAAGTTTATGAGAGGAAAGTACAGAAACCAAGTTGATTAGGGTATTATATTTAGTTTTTGGAAATGTTAATATTGTCAAGAAAATTACTTTATAACATTTTCTTGGAATAATAACACTTTCAATGGTTTTCTGCAAATGACTATTAAATTAAGTAATGTAGATAGTTAATTAGTTATTAACAGTAATTTGTTGTAGATATTTAGGGCATAATTTAAGAGAGGTAACATAAAAATCTGTGTTTTTCCATGAAATAAAAGTTAATTGTTTGTTTCCTTTGAGCATTTTTACCATAAAACCTCAAACTTTTAATACTTAAAAGTCAATAAAATGGCAATACTAAACTGTGTTTAATTTTTAGGTATTTTCATCATCCTATTTACCTATTAATATTAACATAGTTACATCCAATTCCATTTCACTTTGTTGCATCCAATTAATTTAATAAACAGAAACATTATAAGTAGATATCTACTACAGTTTTACATAGTTGTTTGCAGTAAAATTATAAACAAAACTACAATAATTAAGTTGAATATGCATATTATATTACACAAAATGTAAAAAAACATCACAAGATTTCACATTTTTTTTTAAATACATGTCAGATCAAAATTTATAACCTCTTACAGAATTTGCCATCAACGCAGCTGCCACGTATTGCATATTGAGAAACGCGTTAAAAGTCCGGGAGTTGCTGCCCCAAAATAACTCGTTATCAACTTCCTCTCCTCTCGGACAAGTGTGGTAGAATATCCAACGGTAATCTGTGTTTTTGGATATGTCCTGAAAGACAGTTTTAATACACATTATGACTGTACGGATAGCCGAGTGGTATAGGTCACTACGCCCATTACCACTGTGTTCGAACCCCGCATGGGACAAGCATTTTTCAAGTCTGGCTGTTCTCTGTGCATGTGAATTTAATGTTTGTTTAAATCTCCGTGACATAAAGATGAAATTACTAGGTGCGGGAGTCGTTAAAAAAAACAGAAAAATCAAAAGCTCAACAATAAGGCATAAGACCTTCTAGACCAGTGTGACTTTTCATGTTATATTTCTAAGAAATCATATCGGTATGTGATTTTACCACAGCTGGGCAAAAACCTTTCCTCATTTGTAAAGAAGGAACGAGCGTTGATCACTACGCTCGCTCAGTTGCAGATTGGCTATTTTTAATTCAAAATATTTTAAATCCAGGGGGCTAACTCTTAAATAATTTTCAATTATAATAAGTACAATGCATTTAGCAAGCACACAAACATTGTATAGGGATTATATTGGAATGCAAATTAATTGAAATAACGGCACTGGTTCCTCGCGATGTTTTCCATAACCGATTGTCAGTGGTATCTTAGAATATTAAAAAAAAATGAAGATATCTTTAAAGGCATATTGGTTAAGCGCCATATAAATAATGTCAAATTTTTTCCTTTAGAGCAGGGGTTCCCAAACTTATTTTGTCTACTGCCCACTGAGAATAAATAGTTTTTTAGCGCCCCCATTTTTTTACCTACTTAAAAACCACTTAAAATTAAATTAATTATGGTGAGCTATATTAGCAGATATTCGTTTTTTTTTTCTGAGTCTCTTGCCCCCCTTTAGGCCTGCAGCGCCCACAAGGGGGCTTTATCACCTACTTTGGAAAAGGCTACCTCTAGAGAAAACCAAAATAATTCAGTGTATTAATCTTACCGCAGTAGTCAACGAAAAGTCCTTTATTAAATCCTTATTAGTCGGACTTGGGCCGGAAACGACAACACACGCGTTTGTCAGTGCTTGTTCTCTTTTTTCACACTGTTTTGATTGCGTGGCTGTTTTCACCGTCATTTCCTTACTGGCATGGAATAGGAGTGGACTTATTGGGCATGCCTAGGGAAAAAAAAAAACTAAATAGTGTGCTTTCGACCACACGACTGAAGTAAAACTTCTTTATACACGAAACGTAACTGGCTATGGGAGAAAGAGAGAGACAGAGAGAAAGAAAATGTTTGATCGCACCTCTCTCTCTCTCGCCCGTACAGTAATGTACTAAATGTAACTCTATCTATCTTCACTAACGTATATCTCCCTCTCTACTTCCGTTGGTGTCGCCCGATCACACTTTTCGTAATGCTTTAGTCACGCATTCACCACTCCTCAAGTCAAGCGTGCGTAAAGAAGTTTTACATAAAAAAACAAAAATACTTTTTTAATATCTTTGAGCTGAAACTTTTATCCAGTCCTAAAAAGGGATGTTTATAATATGTAGACACTATTCGACGCTTTTTAACCAGTCTACTTCTTCTTCAGTATATTGTCGGTACCTATTGCATCTTCAACAATAATGTAACTCATTATTGTACACCAAATTCTAGAAGGCATGTGTTTGTCATTCTTCTCCTAAACAGCTAGAGATATTTTGATGAAAATTCTCTGTTGTGTACCTACATGTTGTCTTATAAACATTAGGTTACCTATGATTCGGCCTCGCATTTTATGTTAAGCCCAAAATAGGTTCTAGTTCAGTCAATTCAAACGCGGCTAGTAATTAACTTAGCCAGTCACATGTGGCGGCTGTTAGTTCAGTCTATCAAAGGGTAGCTTACTAATCTACTAACCAATCGTTCATGTGTTGGATCTCTTTTGTACGGAATTTGTAACTAAAATGGTTCTCATTCTGAGCACTATTGAACCAATCAATATTAATTGCTTACAATTTTTTTTTTCGTATTCGTCGTATCGTGACGACAGAGAAGAAGAAAAATGATTGTTAAAGAAAATTCTTGACACCGTTTTTCGAGCTAGAAACCAGAGAAAGATATTTACTTTTCTAATTACCCCAGACTTGTTTTAAAACCTTGGCAGGGCCGGCTAACTGGCTTCCAATCTCACCTTTGAATATCTACCCTACCAGTAATTTATATGCCTACCTATCTAAGTACTACTATAACTCCACAACACAACCCACTTAGGTAACAAGCTACGCCATTTACGCCAAAAAAAAATATAAATTTATCTTACCTGGCAGCAAATCTTGAACTTGATGTTGGCTCCAAGCAAAGGACACAGTAACAAGTAGGAGTTGAGTACTGGATGCGGTGACCCGATGTACGCTACATTTACTCCTCGCATAGTACCAAATTCTTCCTGAAATGAGAATATTATTTAGTTAACCATAATAGTAGTTAGCGGCTTCAGAAACTTTGCGGGGTGAAAGTCTACGGCCTACGTTGGACATGCATCGACTAAAAACAACGTGGTCCCGTCCTTTATCTGGTCGACTCCAGGTAGGTACCTACCTAATACAAAATAGTAGGTAATGCAATTTGCATATTATGGTAAGTAAGTAGGAACAATTAGTCATTATTAAAAATCTTGTCAAGCTACTTAGGTACATTATTTTGGATATCGTATACCTACTTACTAGAAAGTAAAATCAGTAGATAGATACAAAAGAAGTTAATTCAAAAGAATTAGGTACATAAATATATCGACTTCTACATAACAGGTTCAGATATTTAAAATAGTTTGTCGAAAAATTTCTTGCAAGGATTTAAAAATAAAATATGATTAGATATTGCAATCACCACACTTTTTGGTTAAAATTATCTTATTTTAAAGAATAAATGGAGTAATAGCTATAAAATTTCTTTACCATAATGGACATTATAGTGGCTAAAGCCTGCAAACTGGCGTGGGTCCTGGATATCATGCACAGGACTGGCACGGTGGACTTTCCCGCGAACCTTTGGATGCACATGTGCGTCTTTGTGGCCACGAATATCACGTCTGCCATGTCAGAGAATATTCTAGAAAATAAAAGAATTAAATAAATTATTTGTATTTAATTACAAAATAAAAGAACATAAATCTTTTCTTTTTTATTTACAAATACAATTCCCACACTAAGGAATTTAATCCTTGTGTAAACACATTCAATTTACGTGCACAAAGAACACTCTAGGTACAAGCATTTGTGGATCAAACAATTAACGTTGTCCCATGCGGGGATCGAACCCGCAGCATGTCGTACACAGTGGTGATTGGCGTGGTGACCTAAACCACTCGGCTATCCATGCAGTCTAAATAAGTCGTATGGCCTTTGCACAGCAGTAGGCTTAAAAATCTTGGGAAAATCTTAGTAAAAAATATTGGTGAAAATAAAACTAAGAAAGATCTCCGTTGATGTGCTAGCTTTTCAACTCACTTACCTAGTGCCTATTATCATAATATGGCAGACGATATAGCAGCAGGCAGAGAAAAAGGTGGAGAGACGAACTTGACTCCTACCGAAAGGACTGGCCCATCCTAGCTCAGGACAGAAATACGTGGAAAAGGGAGAGGGAGGCCTTTGCTTTTGCAGTTGGAAGATACGGCCAGATTAGATTAAGTAGTTAACCCCGTACTCAGAAACATTGATGGTAATAAGAATGACAGTTGTCTTACTTAAATCGATAATAAGATATTCCTAAGAAGTCTCTGAGTACAACAGTGAGATTGGCAAGTACCTAGGTATTTATATCCTCAGATAAAGCTAGAATACCCACCTGCCATGATAATCATGATCCCAAATAAATTTATCAGTGATGTTGACATCGACAGCGCCCAATAATGATGCAGCTTTTGACACAGCGAGGTTCAGAACTGGCTCGTTTAATTCTTGAAGAATCAGCACTTTACTGTTTGTTAGTATTTCCTGAAATGTAATAGATTTTTTTTATTTTTGTCCGCTTTGAATATTCTATGTAAATAAAATATACATTACTATTTTAAATATACAGTTATATACAATTTACAGTAATATTTTTTAAAAGTCTAAGTTAAAGATTTATTGCTTAACAAGTGTACATTAGCCCTAGGCAGGCCCTTTTAACAAAATTAACTCATCAAAGAACGAGTAGGGACAAACTTAAGAACCAAAAAGGGAATACGCAGAAATTTCTAACACATGTTACAAAATAAAACTCAACCATCTTATGTTTAAAAATGAATTGCTGTTCGTTAGTCTCGCTAAAATTCGAGAACGGCTGGTTTGCTAGAATACAGGGAAGCTTTAAAAACAAAAAAAAAAGGTAGGGTAGGGTAGAGTAGGTAGGGTAGGTAGAGTAGGGTAGTTAGGGTAGGGTAGGGTAGGTAGGGTACGGTAGGTAGGGTAGGGTAGACATGGTAGGGTAGGTAGTCAGTTGACGGGAGCGAAGCCGAGGGTACAGCTAGTTAAAAATAAATAAGAATGCTATTTTCATGTCAAACTAAACGCATGCGGAACGACGGTATGTATGAATCCCTTCCACGTCCCATTCATGTCAATTCGGGCCAGGAATTCCTATATTCACCCCATTAGATACTTGATAACACATGATCACGACATAGCGAAGTATTGGTCTATTATATTATTATCAGAAAGAAAAAATACAATAATATTCAGCCTCCATACAAATGATCAATATAATACCGTATTGATCCCCATTGTTATTCGAACTCCATACAATACGTGGCTCAAGATTGCCACATAAGATACAGTTGTTTCTTAACAAACCCCACTTAATGTGCCCTTAAGTGCTATCGA
Organism: Diachrysia chrysitis; assembly: GCA_932294365.1. Lineage (NCBI taxonomy): Eukaryota > Metazoa > Arthropoda > Insecta > Lepidoptera > Noctuidae > Diachrysia > Diachrysia chrysitis. The sequence goes on from OW028664.1 coordinate 2,587,277, forward strand.
AGCACAAAAGGGACCAGTACCATATGACGAAGTAAGTATAAGGATTAGGATTCGAAGATACTTCGGAAATTCACGGGATTTTTGACATTACTTTATCCTGTCGGCCTTTCTGGAAAACATAGTCTTAATTGTTGGAAAAAAGAGGTTTTTAAAGGTATACCAGTTGTTTGGAACTATGATAAATACATGGAGAAAGTTCTTATGCCGAAAATTTTACACAAACATGTATAATTTGTGATATAAGTTGTCGTCAAGCGGCTGTTCTAACAAGCAGGGATTAGCTTGGTAGTACCTAGGTAATAGATGTTATGATTTTTAGACGTGATGTTGGAGGATAGAGACTAAATACTGAATGATTTTAAAATCAAAATAGTCTGGTGATTCAAAAATATTGCAGAAGTATGATGAATTCAATAGCATGAGTTAAAAGAAGTGGGCATAAAAGTATGGTCTATGCCCAGAAGTAGCATAGCTTGCCATAATGATGAGCGGACAATTGACAAGTAGCTATGCGTTGCTGTAGGTAACAACATCGATATCTACCCTTCACACTGGGATGAATCGTTTGCTTTTGTTCCAAGTTTAGGTGTTTCCGAAATTAGAAGCATACAAAAAATAGGAAAGGAATGTTTTATGTGGAAAACTTACCAATCTTTTATTATGCGTGTCTCCATACATGCACTTTAGATTCATAGCACTTATAATTATTTCTTGTACCATTTTTGCTTTCCATTTTTTAAAGCAAATTAGATGCTTTGGTATCTTGGATTTTACACCACTAAAATAAATTAAATTAATAGGTATAAGTAAGGAAGTACAAGATGAAAGGTTTTACTTAAATTCTTTCAGTGGTTTCGCATTAATTCCTTAATTAGTTTGACCTTGTCATCGTTGGAAAAAGTAGAATGTTAAATAGCATTTTAAGTAGACGTTTTTCTTGCATTTAGAAATACTTCTTGGTGATCTGTAACACAGGTTTTACCAAATTCAGACACCAGTCTCTATATTAAGTAACAAAAAACTTAATTCTGTACTAGTTTCATAATGATGAGAAAATAAAGATTTTTATTATTATTTGTATCTCTCTTTTTTCACGGGCTATCCTCAGTATTAAGAATACCCGGTCCTTTGAAAGGCTTACGTGGGGACACAGGTCCAACACGCAGTGGCCTTGTTGAGAACTTTACTCTAAACTGGGATGGGGCATCTACTAGGGCCCATCCACCTCTGCTCTATGGAAGAGCAGACATGAATGGTCCAAAGTAGATACAGAGCTATTGTAAATTATGAATGGAAAGTAAAAATTTAGGCTATGTGTAGGTAAATGTTAGTGGATTGGTTATTAGAACTAAATCGGAAAACTATGGCACCTGCCTTCTAACACATATAAATGCAATCAAATAGGCAGGTGGTGACTCGCCAGCTCACCAGATGGGCCCCCCAACATAACCGCCACTACAGGCAGCAGGAGGCAACACCAGTGCGAGCGGCTAGGGGTGTCGAGCGGTGCGGCCCCGATTTCACCATCGCGGGTCACAGTAGCGGACCCGGAGCGGGTTTCCTCGCTATTACGCCATTAGACACTTCCACCCCCGAGCATGTAGTTATTATTATTATTATTATTTGTATCTCTCTTTTTTCACGGGCTATCCTCAGTATTAAGAATACCCGGTCCTTTGAAAGGCTTACGTGGGGACACAGGTCCAACACGCAGTGGCCTTGTTGAGAACTTTACTCTAAACTGGGATGGGGCATCTACTAGGGCCCATCCACCTCTGCTCTATGGAAGAACAGACATGAATGGTCCAAAGTAGATACAGAGCTATTGTAAATTATGAATGGAAAGTAAAAATTTAGGCTATGTGTAGGTAAATGTTAGTGGATTGGTTATTAGAACTAAATCGGAAAACTATGGCACCTGCCTTCTAACACATATAAATGCAATCAAATAGGCAGGTGGTGACTCGCCAGCTCACCAGATGGGCCCCCCAACATAACCGCCACGATAGGCAGCAGGAGGCAACACCAGTGCGAGCGGCTAGAGGTGTCGAGCGGTGCGGCCCCGATTTCACCATCGCGGGTCACAGTAGCGGACCCGGAGCGGGTTTCCTCGCTATTACGCCATTAGACACTTCCACCCCCGAGCATGTAGCTCTAGCGACCCCTCTCTAGCCAGCCAGTTAAGGCAAGAAAGAGCTGGGAGCCCTCCTAAGGAGTGACTCCCTGGAGCACTCAGGTCCGTTGTGTCGCCACTCACAAACAGCTCGCCACAAGCTGCCCTGCGGATTTATTATTATTATTATTACTTAGTAAACTGAAGTTTTTTAGGTTAATCTCCAAAGTGGTTATATTACATGGTGGATTACGAAACGATTATAGGTTAATAAATAAGATTTGTAGGTGTAATATCAGACTGGAATTGCCTGCTGGGTAAAGAACTCTTCTCAAATAGACAAGGAACGAGCTCAAAATAAAAAACCATTGATAAATATAACGTTTTCTGCCAAGAAACAAATAGTTTCATGTCGGTAAGCATCTATAAGGGCCTCCTTCAATTTAGACGTTTTGAATCGGACCGCCGCTGTCGCATTTTTATTGTACCGCTTGTTATATCCCGCAGGACCGCAGCCGTACGACATTAACCGTCATAATTGGAAGCGTATCAGACTGCCATGCGTTAGCGTTCGTATGTTGTTACATCTATACATATTTAACATCAATATCATCCATTCTAAAAGCAAAATAGCCTTCTGGTCACCCCTCTAGTCAAAAACTAAAAGATTACGTGGCATTCTCGACGTTGTCGCACTGTTGTTGCGTGTGAACGGCGTCGGCGCCGCACCGCTACCACACCGAGCACTTAGTATGAAAAATCTTGACTGGCCTGTTGGTCTAGTGGTTAGTGATCCTGACTGCTGAACCGGAGGTCGTGGGTTCGATTCCCACCCAGGACAAATCTTTGTGTGATGAGCATGATCATTTGTTCTGTGTCTGGGTGTAATTTATCAAAAAAATGTATGTATTTAGCAATATATAAGTATGTTTATCAGTTGTCTGGTTGCCATAATACAGGCTCTGCCTAGTTTGGGATCAGATGACCGTGTGTTAGTTGTCACAAGATATTATTATTTTTATGTATCTCTCTTTTTTTCACGGGCTATCCTCAGTATTGAGAATACCCGGTCCTTTGAAAGGCTTACGTGGGGACACAGGTCCAACACGCAGTGGCCTTGTTGAGAACTTTACTCTAAACTGGGATGGGGCATCTACTAGGGCCCATCCACCTCTGCTCTATGGAAGAACAGGCATGAATGGTCCAAAATAGATACAGAGCTATTGTAAATTATGAATGGAAAGTAAAAATTTAGGCTATGTGTAGGTAAATGTTAGTGGATTGGTTATTAGAACTAAATCGGAAAACTATGGCACCTGCCTTCTAACACATATAAATGCAATCAAATAGGCAGGTGGTGACTCGCCAGCTCACCAGATGGGCCCCCCAACATAACCGCCACGATAGGCAGCAGGAGGCAACACCAGTGCGAGCGGCTAAGGGTGTCGAGCGGTCCGGCCCCGATTTCGCCATCGCGGGTCACAGTAGCGGACCCGGAGCGGGTTTCCTCGCTATTACGCCATTAGACACTTCCACCCCCGAGCATGTAGCTCTAGCGACCCCTCTCTAGCCAGCCAGTTAAGGCAAGAAAGAGCTAGGAGCCCTCCTAAGGAGTGGCTCCCTGGAGCACTCAGGTCCGTTGTGTCGCCACTCACAAACAGCTCGCCCTGCGGATTTATTATTATTATTATTATAAACACGATCGCCCGTGCGCCGGACGCCTACCGCCCCACTTCGGCACCGCAGTAGGTCGACTACAAACGTCTAAATTAAAAGATTTCTAAGTTGATCAGATAAAAATCATACTCACTCAACACAGGTCGTGTAACTTGCCTTCTGGAAAGAAACTATGCTCTTTAAAGGTTTTTGAAAAATTTTTGATAGGAACGCTTCGAAAAAATTTGAGTTTACTAATTGTTTTGACATTTTAAATTTAAATAGACTAATAATTTTTACATAATATTATTTACCTTACAATTTAGTGTTCATTTTATTTTGACTTTTGAAAGAAATATAGATAAAAATTTATATGCCAGGTTTTTTTTTCTTAAAATATTTCTGGTTTAGTTTTATACCGAAAAGGTGAAACGTCAAGGACACGAGAAGAATAATTATAACATAATGCAATTGATGGCATGAACTTTGTTTCTTATTTCTGCGCCTTTATTAGTACGTACCTACGCCATAAATTGCATAGTGATCTAAATGTACGAACTGTGCTTCACACCAAATATAAAAAACAGTGTTCTATTGTTTTAACATATTGATTGTTTTACGTACTAACCAATCAGTCATATATTAATTTAATTAACACATCACACAAAGTTTCAATTGAAAAAACCACGTGAACTGTAGGCGAGTTTTCAGCTAAATAAATTTTGCGGTTTCACTATAAATTTGATGCCATGTTGCAGGTTAAATAGAAGTATTACCGTACTGATAGATACTGAATTATAATTACAGTGTGACAAATTAAAGCTACTAACTTTTGTTTTATGTTTTTAGTTCTTACCTCATGTTCTGCCTAGCACTTGTGTATACCTTTTAATTTTTTCACCGACAGAACGTTTCAATGAAGAACGTTTCGCCGACACAAAGATTCACTTTTGAAAATACGCATTGCGTTGACCCCAAAAAAATCAGAAAAATAATTGAGATTTAAATAAAATTTTAATTTACCAAACCGAAAATAGGATTTTAATTGATGATAGAAAAAAAAAACATTTTTTATATTATAGGTAATAATGTTGCCTTTAATATTCAAATAATTGTTTATACTTGCACTTCTGTGATGTCTGTTACGTGGTCCTCATCCAAAGTTTACATCGTTAGCGCTTTAAACCCGTTCCTATACATCATTGGCTCTGCCATCCATTGTATGACACAATGTTTTTAACTTTAGGACTGTTACAAACTGTTCGTATAAACAAGGGGAAAAATGGTGTTCTGTAACATAAACTATGTTGGTTATAAATAATATAAAAATATATATTTCATAAATTAAAATGAAATAAAAAGTCATTTATTGCTAATAAAAATCAAAAACACGGTACATATTATTAAATATTAGTCTGAAGAAGACAGTAGCAAAAGGAGATGGCTCAGCTAATGCTGTACCGGGATGAACACGACCCGACATAGCGCTGGTTTTCACCCATTCCATCTACCACGACTCGTATACAAACAGATATATAAAAGTATACAGACAGGGTAATAAGTAGTAACAAGAATGAACACTCACACGGTAACAATACGCCTGATGCAGCATTGCCGTATATACTTAGGGGCAATCTAATCTGTTGAAAATTATGTAGTGCCCTTTTGCTAGCGTCAAAAGATCCTCAAACTCTTTCCGACCAAAATGTTTCCACCTGGAAGGCCCGGTCATTACTTCCTGTAGAGTGCAGGACGGGCAGGACAGAAGATGCGCCATTTTTTGCGCCGGGGCACCACATTCACATTAGTTATGTGAAGGATCGATGATGCCACTTCCTCAGGTTTACTTTGCAGAAACAAGTAGCAGTTATAGTTTTGTTGTTTCTTTTGCTTTGCAGGCCAAAATTACCTATTTAAAAGGTGTTTGTACTACAATTACGCTGTATGTTTTGTACAATTGTGGGGTTAGGTATGTTCAATGTTGTATACAGATGAAGAACGAGCATAATAATTATTGTTTTCCTCCACCGTCATTCAGTGATGACTATTATAATGTCCCACGAAAGAATCAAATTTATCTCAAGCGCAAAGTAGATGCCAAAAATGTAGGTAACGACAACCGGGTCATTAAAATACGTGGGCGTATAATATAATCTCTTTAAGAATATCCGGGGATTTAATTAAATGTGATATAAAGTCTAAAGATATGGACCGACTACAAAGAGAACGTAAAAATACCAGCACACAATATATTAATTTGACAGAAAAATATATAATTCACTTCAATTTCTTTTTCCTCAATTCCCAGATCGGCAAGCAAAAGCTTATCCGGGAATTAATTCGATCCTTTCCTTGACAATTTAAAGAATGAAACTTTTTATTCTTTAAGTATGAATAGGGCTAAGTCCCGGTCTGAAAAGAAGAATAAATATAACATATACCTAAGACATTTAACATAAAAAATTGCTGACCATCTGTCAAACCTTAATTCTAGAGCTGTGATTGGTTTTTAGTATTTTGTTCAACCAACATATTATTTTAAAATAATTACTTTGAGTTTGAACCCAATGTAGGTAATTATTTTTATGTAGATTAGCTATGAAGCTATTTACGTGTAGTAGAATACGTAAATTGCTCTAAACCCAAAGTAAGTAGCTAAAGCACTTGTGACAAGGAATCAGAGACAACGCACGTAGCACAAACACCCAAACCCGAGACAATGTATAAAAGTGGTTTTCTACATTGACCCGTCCGGGTATCGAACCCGGTGTGTACGCCACTCGACCACGGAGATCGTCAAACGTAATACATTACATGACATTCCAAAACTATTATTCTTTCTTCATTAAACCGAACATTCTTCATCGAAGAACACTTCATTCTTGCTTCTTCAGGGATAGCTCTTTTTTGCTTAGTCTTTTCCCAAACTTATTCGGGTCGGTTTTCAGTTTGTCTAATAAATACCCTAAGGTAAACCAAATCCAAATAATTTTTGCTCTAGGAATAAAAATATTAGGGTCCTAATAAAATAAATATCATTTTTTTCTCATTTCGGAAATACTTGAATATTAAACAGTGTATTTTCGTCCCATCTCGGAACTTAAAGAAGATTGTTCTTTTCGGCTTAAAAATATAATGAAGCTTATTCTTATTTATACAATAAGGCTCATAATCCTTTGTCAAATCAATTACATTTAGAAGAAAGTGATTTTATTTCTTTGAACTGATATTTGCAAAAATCAAATTAATTTTATTGCTTTATATATTCGTACAACGTGTATATTAGATTTATCTATATCTTTGCTAGGAATATTATAAGATGACCTCGGTGGTCGAGTGGCATGTACACACCGGTTTTCAAGGTGTCTCCAGCTCTGAGGTCCCACGTTTAATCCTCGAACGGGTCAATGTAGAAAAAATTTTGCTTCTAGATAGAAGTTCTAATGAATTATTTTAATTATTTGTTACGCATCAACGCATGCGGAGCGAATATTTATTTGTATTTAATAAGTTCTAATGAAAATAAATGTCGATCAGTTACAGGATTAAAGGAGCTTTCCTCGATAGTTTTATTTTTTGAAATCAACTTTTTGAAATCACTTTTTTTGCTCAATCCATCAAACTATTCAACTTCATAATATTTTTTTCCCACTATTTGATGCTTAATTATAATATCTGGATTAATGACGATTGATTTTTTATTCCATCCGATAGATTTCGATTAAGATAAAATTTTTCATTTTGTCGCTTACGTTAATATTTTGCTGACAATCTTTCGCGACCTTGACATATTTTAAACTCTTTCCGTCCCGTAAGCAAGCAGTTAGTATTATCTATGTCTTGGATTTCCGGATTGGCTTTTAACTCTGCTAGAGTCCGCCTACTCGCAAACGAAATAATTTTTCAAGTAGCGCCTTAACAAGCTTCTAATATCAATAATTGGCATGTTTCCTATTATTTTCTTTAATGTCCGCCTGGTAGATTATTGAATTTTATTGGACACGTATTTTTTCTTTTTTCCTGCAAACAAAAAATGATCAAAATACAGAGAACGGAAATTACGCGTGACGTCACTCCTCGCTACGATTTTTACCGAGGCGTGGCGTCATAAGCCCCCACTCCGAAACTTTAAAGCGCTGTATCTTTGTAATTTTTTATTGTTTTGATAAAAGAAAAAATACGTGTCTAATATTTTTTTATTATCTAACTGACGGACTAAATAGATTTAAACTTTTCATACCCAGTCAACATCCCTATTGGTTTAACATAGGTAGTTTAAATTAAAGATAGTAAATTCTACCACATTTAGGTATATCTGTAATCCTATGTGGAAACGACAGCCACATTGTTCTATTTTAATTGAAGTTTATAATTAAGGCGACCTTTAGTTATTACTTTTGGGCTGGTAGCTCTATGTTTTACGACACATAATAGGGTAAATCTCCCATTTTATCGGTTACAAAGACAACTTAGTAAAATATTACTTATCTATATAGGAATATCAATGGCCTATTTTGTTCTAGTACTTCGAAGCCACTAAGCTAATTCTTTGCTGTGGGTATATATTTTAATTTTTTGCATTTCAATGTTGTTTTGTGTTTGTCAAATAATGTACATACTAACTTGCATCCAGATACATAACAAATGATCGTGCTCATCACACAAATATTTGTCTTGGGTGGAAATTGAACCCACGAGATCCGGTTTAGCAGCCAAGGTCACTAACTAGAAGACCAACAGGTCAGTCAGTGGACAAGAAAATTATTTTCAGGAGGAATTTTAGACAATATGACGTGAAAGCGGTCATTAAATGTATGTTATTTGGCAAAGCTTCGTAAGTGCCCACGTGCGAAAATAATATAACAATTGTGAAATATACAAATATACTCTGTAAATTGCTATACAGGGTGGCTACGGAAATGTGGTCCCATTTGATATACTGTTTCTGCTACTACGTTGCTGCCTGCCTTCGTCGACTCTTAAAACAATTTGCCTTACCGTATAAAATTATCATCAGTTGATCAAAATTAGTACAGGCGTTTATTTTTTCTTTTAGAATAAATTATTTATTTCTGTGGGTAGAAGCGGTATTTTAAATATGACCTTGTGTTCCGTAACACCTGTATAGAGTTTTATCACTTAAGTATCAAGTGTAATTTGCAGATCGTAATTTATAGTTTCTCAATTTTATAGTTTATTACTATTTAACACTCGACGCAAAAAGAGGGGTGTGGGAAGGTGAGGGAGGGGTGAGTAAAATTTACGTTTAGATCTATCTATCGGTCTGTGGCGTCGTAGCTCTGAAATGGGTAGACCGATTTTGATAATTATTTTTTTGATTAAAAAAAGGACTTTACCGAAAGTGTTCTGTGCCAAAGGTAACAAAAAAACCTACTCTGTTGTTTCAAGGTAATTTCTTGCGATAGGAAATTTAGACGGAATTTGAAAAAGCCTTTGGGTCCCTTAAACAACAGGTGATTTTTTTTTAATTTACCATTGGTGCGCATTGGTCTATACTCGTATCTTACAGGAAGGCTCTTTTTTTACAATTTATAAAATACACGTGTAATACATTAAATAACAATAGGACAAAACCAGACAAAAAAGGTTTTTTTATTACGTTTATGTAAATTTTTCATGGAACATTTAATGGGCAGTATAGCAGAGTTGCACGATTTAACGTCAATGTCGGGACATTTATAGTGATCATTATTTTTTTATTGTCCGGGGATGGGTGACCATTTGTAAATATACCGAGACCCCTCCTCGCCTCGAATAGCACGTTAAGCCGTTGTTCCCGACTGTTGTTCGTTGATCTTTGACAGTCGTTAAGTCATTACAATTCTGACAACCACTCTTACTTTGGGATACTGTATTACCTACTTAGTAAAATGGGTTGTGGAGGTCAGATATTCAATCGCTTTATGTAAAATACGGTATTCAGCTGAATCCGGTAAGACTGGAAGCCGACCCCAACATAGCTTGAAAAAAGGTTAGGCAGAAGAAGATAATATTTCTACCAGAGGCTCTCTCGGTGATCTGTGGTTTCTACTATTATTAAATAGTAAACTTCTTAGTCTATAAATAAAATATTATTTTTATTTAAATCTCCAATCGTGCAATGAACTTTAACACTAGATTTCCAAATCTAAGAGACAGCACTAGACCTACTATGTACATCCAAGTTGGTCATCGATGTAAGCCGAAACAAAATTTGCGATATGATCGTTATTTGTATCCAGTGATCATCGCTTGAGGTATCAACCGAGATAAGCAATCAGTCAGCGGGGTGCATTGTAAAAAAAAATCGTATATTGCTACGAAACTTTCTGTCTGAAAATTATTTGTCGCAATACGTTCTACTCTCGAACACACGCCACTCGATGTCGTAGAGTAACGTACTGTACAGAGTGTTTAGTAGGAAACCGACAAAAGTATATTTTATAACTTTTCCTGGATAGCAAAACAAAAATAAATTAGAAACATTACTATGATAATATTTTAATTTATTTAATTTGAACGTATTCATTAATATTTTCTATGCATATTTTCTTTTCACAAATACCCATTTTATTGGCTAATGAGACTATTCAGGCAGTAAAAGGCTTAGCTGTCTGGAACAACGATTAATTAACCATTTTAATCACAATAAAACCGTCTTGTAATCTTTTTATGACCTCGTCTGGCGTCTAGAAGCTAGATACTATAAGTATTTACTTTGGTTTTAAAACTAGGTACTTTTCTAGGGGAATACTGACGTCAATCAGTTTTGAGTAGCTCTTTAGTTTGCTGTTGTCTGTGTAAGTAGCGACAGATACATGTTGAAGAATATCTCAAAGTTTAGTTATTTATGTTTAAAATGATCAAAACTAAATACTTAACTAATAAAAAAAAATCAGAAAAATTGTTAAAAAAAATCGTGAAAATGATTTTTTAGCTAATAAATGTGCATATTTTTGTCTAAATTGGAATATTGATTAAACCTTTTTTATATATTTCAAATTTATGTATCTAAATTTTATACTCTACAACAGTGGTCGGCAACCTTTTGGCTGGCAAGGGCCACAAAGGGGCTAACTAAACCAAACGCGGGCCGCACTTGTGATATAAACACTAGAAGCCGAGCATTATTATATTTTTTTCTAGGTAGAAGAGGTAGTTACTTATTTGACGCATTAAATATTTGTTCATTAAGGTGACAGTTGATTACGAAAAAAAAGTTAAAGCACGTTTTTTTTTAAATTTCGGTGGCTGTCCTGATTACTTGTCAATGTGAACTGCCTCTTACAACAAGAACTATTCTTAGTGTAGTTAAATAGTAACTTTTATTTAAACCCTGAATAGTGATACTATTGTCACGAAGTGATTTTATATTTTTATCTACCGAGGTAAATAACTGGTAAGTTTAAATACATCTGTCCCAGAAAAACCTTGCAACTTTCGGTGGTTAAATGTTTAACGCCAATATTTTTTCATAGAACCTCTCTAGCTCGCTTTTCGTGCGCTTTGAAGGTATGCACTAGTGCCACCTAAGTGTTCGTAGTAGAATGAAGTGCGCAGCTGCCTGCATGTTCCCGCCAATAATTTAAATTTATCAGTTCTGTGTCATGGGACAACACATTTCTCATTTCCGTTTATGGATATAACTTGTTTGCCAATAAGCAAAATAAAATTACAAAATACTCGTGAACGCGCGCCTAATAATACTATGTTTATTTGTGTAGTATTCTTTCACCCTATTATAAATGGTTTTCTTGTAATTCTAATTAATGTCCTTGTTTGCATTTCTTTGTTATCATTTCGTTGATTTGGTGGACAGTTTTGTCCACCGAAATGATAAAAAGTCCACATAATTGTTTCATTTCGGTGTAAATACAGGCCAGCTGTAGATTTTTTCCCTGGTGGAAATTTGTATGGGCTTTCTACCCTAAAGAAAGGAAGGCAGGGGCATGGTTTTTACCGGCTAAAACCACCGGAGTACTTGTCTCTTTACCAGCCGGTTGGTTTAGTTGCTAACTACGGCGGTCTAATTTCTTTGAAGTGAGGGAGAAAATATAGTTTCCACCCATTTGGTTCATTAAAGAGGCCCACGGGAAACTAAAACAAGTTTCTAGTGCTGCATCGCCCAAGCACCACTTTTATGTATTTACTTTTGGTACTACAAACAGTCATTCAATTTTGTATATTTATTTAGGTAAGCCGGTAGCCTTAGGTAAGTAGGTGTCTTTTATTGGTATAAGTATATACATACATTTTCAGTAGATTTTAATTTCAGTGGATAGGTAGTATCATTTCGGTGGCAAGTTATTTGATTTCGGTGTCCGACTGATTCATTTCGGTGGCATCAAATTTTAAACACGTATATCTCATACGTTTATTAAAATATCTTAACGCCTATAAGTTCTCACATTAAGGATATCAATAAGAATAAGAAACTTAACTATAGTTTCTTAATTCTGTATAAAATAAACTCTACTACAGTAGCTTTTGTCTAAAAGAGTAACAATCATCCATACATACATACAAACTTTCGCGTATGTAATAAAGGATTAGTATGGATTTACAAAACTTTCAAGGGCCGCAAGTAAGACGCCCGCGGGCCGCAAGCGTGTTGCAGCGCGGGTTGCCGACCGCTGCTCTACAACATTAGTATAAATATAGGTAATGACAAAAGGTCAAAGATCAAAATATAAACATCGCCTCAAAAAAATGAACATTTATCTCAGTGTGCACGGAGTTTTACAAACATTAAAATCACATGCATAAAGAACACTTTACAGTAGCCCCACGTCAACAATGTGTAGTAATATATGTTCTGTGCCTACCACCATGCATCCATGCGGTCAATTTATATAATACTAGGTAGTTTTGGCGTGAAAATGATGATGAAAATAGACAGACAGACAGACAGATAGACAGAGTTACTTTCGCATTTATAATATTAGTAAGGATCTTTGCCTGGTCTTTAAAAGAGACTATGAACCCTGAGTTTATTTCGATATTTCTTCTCAGGGTATTCAGGAATTAATGTTGACTCTAGCGAACTCATAAAAAGTGACGTGTAAAAGTGTCATTAAACAATTTCAATATTAATATCTTTAACCCAATACAACTAGCGCAATCTTCCCAAAATTTCATCTATTCATAGACGGGTGATGTAATGGATTAGGTTGTATCCGAGCTAGCACTTAAATTAGGATGGGTACCGACGCCAACAGACTCCCATTTATTAGAGTTGCTAGATATTGATGCTCAAACAGTTTGCTACGCGATTTATCGAATCAATAAATGTATTCCATTCTCTCTTACAAGCTTTTAATTAACTTGCAATGTATGTAAGTTATAAGTATAAATAGTCATATAACATATATAACGATATAGCCCTTAAAATTTAGGGCGTTGGGGCCGAAGGGTTCTCGAATGGAGACCACGAACCGGAAGACGCAGAGCGGGTAGGCCTTCCACAAGATGGACCGACGACCTGGTGAAGGTCGCCGGAAACTGTTGGATGCGGACGGCGCAGGATCGTGAGTTGTGGCGATCCTTGGATGAGCCCTATGTTCAGCAGTGGACGTCTTTCGGCTAAAATTATGATGATGACGATGATGATGTATGTATGTTTGTTCAGGTCAAATCTTGCAAGCTAAATTAGAACCACTTCTAGACATCCAATTGAGATTTTTTTTTTATTGCATACTTATAGTTCGGTGACAATACAATGTTATGGTACTTTCATGCTGGTCTAAAGGACCCGGAAGGTGGCCATAGAAACTCCGTAACGAATCGACGCAATCTCATCGTATTTAGGCTTGTACTGTGATCCTAGCTGATATCAGAAATACATTTTTAAGAATAACTTATTACCTAAATTTTTAAATGTAACTAGTAGTAACTGTAGTGTGCTAAGGGCTGAATACTTAAACGACAATCAGACTTAAGTCGCCGTTAGTCTCATGCTGTCTCTGATACTTTAAGGTGTAAAGTATCGAAACATATAAATTTAAAATCGTCTTAAAGTTAAGTTGGGTTTCAGTATTACGGGGTATGTAGATGTAATAGGCATTCTTGGGATCCAAGCTTACCCCATACCAATTATCAATAAAATCGGTTTAGCCATGAAAGAGCAACACACAGAAAAACAAACAGAATGAGTTACTTACTTTATAGTAAAAAGCAAAGGTCCGGTGAAGCAGACAAAGCCTGCGCTCAGGCTAACTGCATAAATCTATTCATAAAAAAAAAATACTATCATTTAGTGGTTTTGTGTGGAAACTTCATCATAAAGTTTCATTGCAAAGGCATGTCTTAAGAAAACTTTAGCGGGTTTACGAGTAGCAAAGCAATATTGCCTATGTTATTCAGGGATAGTATAGTTTTCTAGTGGTGAAAAATTTTTTTTTTCGACATTGCTTCAATAGTTTTTGAGTTTGTTCGATATAAATATGATACAAAAATGCAAATCTTTCCTCTTTATAATATTTCTAAGATATTGAGTGAATTGATAAGACATTTTTTTCGTGATTTTCTTCTGATATTTTTACAGTTATTCTGATATTCGGTGTGGAGCAAACCCAACAAATCAAAGATCATGAAAATCAGTCCGCCGGTTCTTGAGTTGTAAATGGTGTAACTAACCCGATTTCGTTATATGTATAGATACAGATACATTTTATGTCTAGATACATATATAGGATATCAGTATTTTTCAGCTAGCAACCAAAAATTATTCATTATTTTTGGGTAATTACAGTATTTCTTATACTATGAGACTGGTTTTAAAAACTGACAAAGATCCACACTTCATGCGAACAATTTCGATGCAATAAAACCAGGGTTTTGGGAACTTTGAATGATCCGTACTTTTATTTACCTAGAAACTGTTCCTACATTAGTCTGTATCATAAAGAATACTGAAGATTTTCCATTGCAGAAGTGTTTACTCTCAGAGGTAATATTAATGGCGCACTGCTGTAGTGATAAATCTTCTTTCACTGTTGTTCACTTAATTTAGATAAATGCTTGATGTTTGGCTCAAATGAAGGCGGTCTTGACTTTGCCATTAAGACTTAATATTACTCTTTTTAATTTCACTGAGATGTATAATTTATTAAGTTTTCGTCTGTTGAGGATATTATAGCCTCATCGAGACAACGATATTTCTCAGCTAGTTTCATTAAGCGATAGCGATATTAATTTTATTTAGCCCTAGATGTGTAATTAATTGAAATGACCTAGTAAAATATAGTTATGTCTATTTAATGTAACGTAAAAACCATTTAAAATGTATGAAGAGTAAGAAATAAAACCAAATGTTTCGGCAATTTATTATAAAACCTTTGCTTAGCACATGACAGCAAGAGGAAAAATAATAAGTTGTGTTGGTAATAAACATAAAAAACTCGACTGCCCTGATAAGATAACCTAGTAAATGGGTTTGGTTATTTTTTTATTAAAGACTTATAATTTACGGCCCGTTTGGGGATTACACAAATATTTGTCACATCCAGGGACAACCCGCAACACGTCGCGGAGTCGTAGTTGGTGTCTCTTATATCACTCGGCTGTCCGTGCAGTCAAAACTACCTTCTTGTATTCTCGTCTACTATAGTACCTACTCTAAAATTTCGTGCTACAAGGTTGGTTAGTTACAGACATTTAAGTCGTGTTTAACTAGTAGTCGAGTGCAGGTTAAATTGAAGGCAGACGCTTGGGTTCTATTAAAACTGAATTTAACAACAGAAATTATGTTTTTTAATTAATAAAACTTCAGCTTAAGTTTTATTTGGATGTGTAATACTAACTAGTCTTAGACCTTTACATATTTTTTTTATAATTATTTGTCGCCCTACTTTATTGCAGTCGGTTTAAAAAAGATGTTAACATTGAGAAATAAAAATATCCTGGGACAACTAACACACGGCCATCTGATTCCAAACTAGGCAGAGCCTATATTTCTAAAAACATACATACTATAATTAAATACAAATAATAGAAGGAAAAACTTAAACCTCAGGCAGGACTCGAACCTGCGACCACTGGCGCGTCAAGCCAGTTTAAAAATAATACATATTATAGATAAATTGCACCAGACACAACAAATGATCATGCTCACCACACAAAGATTTGTCCTGGATGAGAATCGAACCCGCGACCTCTGGTTTAGCAGTCAGGGTCACTAACCACTAGACCATCAGGCCAGTCAACACAACAACACAAGGGCACAAGGCATACCTCTAACATATCCTAAACTTCATAACATAAAAGCAATCGACCTTTCAAAATACCAATACCGCGCGGATTTCAAAAACCATTTCCAAACAAAGGGATTTTTCAAATATTTTCCTGGAACTAAAATCTACTATTATTTTCTATCTACCAATATTTTTGATTACTCAGATAACAGTAGGTATTGTATTTCACACCAACATCAGAAGGTTAGGTTTTATCGAATGAATTTTAATTCTAATACAATGCCACTATGATTGTTTTTCACATAACAACCACACAAACATCGGTACAAAAAAAATAAAAAGACATTTATTGCTACCAAAACAAAAAACAAAAACACGGTACGTAATATTAAATATTGGTAAGAAAACGGTAGCAAAAGGAGATGGCTCAGCTAATGCTGTACCAGGACGAGCACGACCCGTCACAGCGCTGGTTTTCAGCCATTCCTACTCCCAATACTAAAAAAATACTGTCAATGTTTAGATTCCAGTTAGTTCCTTCCATTGACAGATTGTTTTCCAAGAAAACAGAAATTAAAAAAAAAAATCTATCCTTTTTTATAAATACTCAATATCGATACTAATTTAATAGATACGTGATTGAGTCTGAATCCACTAAACTCAATATCTATCAATTGGAATCAAATTAATTGACGAGTAAGAGCACATAGGTATTACGTCCATATTGATATTCGGCTATTTACCTACTAAATAAATCCGGCTGGATTTCGCTGTAGCTCATTCCAATATGTAAAAAAGAGGTTAATAATAAATTAAGGTACCCAAACTCTATCAAAAATAATAGCATTACTGCAATGCATACATGCGTCAAAAAACTCAAGTCGATAGATTTATTATGCTTTTGTGTAAGAGACAAAAGAAGACTACATTTTTTATCTTCTATATCTAATATATTCCATCCAAAATTCCCTGATTTCCCTTGGCCATTTTTTTATGTTCTTTATTGTAAAGACAAGGTTTGTATAAACAAAACAAAACGTATGTATGCTTTGAATATCTCACACCACTTGAGCGAAGTCGGGGCGGGCTGCTAGCTACCTATAAAGATCAAACACTTATGAAAAATAAGTAATAATATTATTGTAACTAAAACTACTTAATTATGCTATCAAACAAATATTTACTTACTTGCCCGCATTAATTGAAATTTCCAGCAAAAATAACAAGTCTGTTAAAGTTCGAAACAAATGCAACAACTAAAATACATAGTTATTATATATTATATTATATACCTAACGCTGATATTTTAATTTTTTGACAGTTCGTCCATACAAAATATGTCAGATAGAAGACAAATAAATATTATCTGGCGTTGGTAGGTAAAATAAGCAACTAGTGTAATAAATTAAACAACAAATTCTTTTAAGTGTTAAACGCACGATGGGTTTAACGACAGAAATCTCCGTTTGGAGTTTGTAGGTATATTATGACCTGAAACTTGCTTCCAATCGGCATCCCTTTTCAGTAGCATTTTGGCATCGCGCGAGGTAGGGTGTCGCGTTGCCCTCCGATTCAAAACGACCGTTACTCGAAACGTGTTCCAAAACCAAATTCAAAATAAAAGCATTCAGTGGATTTGAAATTAGAAATTTTAATAATAAATTTAATCCATTTGAATTGTTTTTTTTTATCCAAATAGTGTTGTACAAAGTTGTGATTTTCAGTGGGTTTAAAGTTGTGAAAGTTTCGTTAAACTATTAAGTTAAATTGAACAGGGTGAGTTTAATTGTGATTGATAAAGGTTTGGGTAAGCTAATTAGTTTTATTGTTTGGATTGGTCTTATTAATTGGTGTTAGTGGTCTGAAATTTTTGGTTTGATGAGTTTGATGATTTATTAAATTAAATTATTAATGATTATAAATGCAAAGATATTTACTTTCATAATAAAATCTACTGCACTGTGTAATATACTTACCTACTAATGATATTATTTGAGATGTTATCATTAATATTTCAATAAGAAAGTTTTTTTACAAATCTTGACGGTGCTGTATTTAATTGTACCTACGACAAAAAAAATGGTATAAAAATAAATGCAACACTATAATATTGTTGTTTGTGTAAATATTTTTTTTTTACCAAACACACGCAAAAAATACTTTATTCAAATTATACAAGAAAATTTCCACTGATTTAAAATTTAAAGGTTAGACATTGGAAGCCAATGAATAAAATATCTTACATTAGATACAAACATCATTTTTTGTACTATTATTTGAATAATAATCTGTACTGTCCTGCCATGTAGGATTTTGACAAATACATACTATTTTTAAATTCGGTATCAACTTATTTTTCTAATAATTTATGTATATATTCATACATTATACATTCGCCCTTGCGTTTATTATAGACAATTTAAAATTAAAATATATACAGTGTCATGTTAGAGATAGATTGATTGATATATTTTTATTAGATACCAAGATTTACAAAGAATCTTTTAGCAGTAGGCACTATTTTGGGGTAGGTATACACATATCACATTATATTATATAGTAGAAATTTATATTATGTTTGTATCTATCATAAAATATTCCATATTCCTAAATTAAGTTTCTTGAGTTTAATAATAGGTAGAGATGTATAAAGTTACTATTAACGGTCGTCAGTCGCAAATAGTTTATTTATATTTAAGTAGGCACATAAATAGTGCTTTATTTTTAAGTATTTGATCAAGAATATTTAATACATCGACTGGATACTTGGCAAGATGGTAGGATGTAACTGGAAGGAGGTATAGTTACCCTAGGGGTAGTATACAGGGTATCAGGAAATACAATACATTCCTTGCATGGGGTTAAGATGAGCTTATTTTCAGCCAATTTAGCCATGTCCGAAACGTAGTCATTTCTGATTTCTGAGATAATCGAGATTTAAAACTTTTGGTACAAATATTTATTTTTATTTAAATTAGCGTTTTTGTATTATGCCTAATGTTGTTAATTTATTGAACTATAATTAAAAAAAATGTTATTGTTATTATCTCCAATGATAATTTTTTCGTTTTATAAGACAAAAATGGTTGAGTTTAAATTTTTTGTCCTAAGTTCGCCTCATAATCTCACCTTAAGAGGGGTCGCTGTACGTGCTTAAGCTTTAAGTATAATGACGTAATAACGGACTTAGATGCTTCAGTTTTTGTGAAGGACTTCGAGATTTGTATAGTAACATGACATGTATTATCACCAGCCTTTGGGATTTTATTAAGTACTAGCTGTCCCCCGCGACTTTGTCCGCGTGTTTTAGTTTCAACGGTTTTTAATTTTTGCAACATTTTTAATTTATGTTCCGCTCCTTTTGGTCGCAGTGTAATGTTATATAGCTTATAGCCTTCCTCAATAAATGGGCTATCCAAAACTAAAAGAATTTTTCAAATCGGACCAGTAGTTTCTGAGATTAGCCCGTTCAAACAAACAAACAAACTCTTCAGCTTTATATATTAAGTATAGATAAAACTAAATATTATAAAGCTGAAGAGTTTGTTTGTTTGTTTGTTTGTTTGAACGCGCTAATATCAGGAACTACTGGTTCAAATTGAAAAATTCTTTTTGTATTGGATAGTCTGTTTATTGAGGAAGGCTATAGGCTATATAACATCACGCTACGACCAATAGGAGCGGAGCATAAATGACAAAATGTTGCAAAAATGAAAAACCGTTGCAACTAAAACACGCGAACAAAGTCGCGGGGGACAGCTCACATAATATATTATTAATCTATACATATCCCCCGCGTCTGATCGCAATAAACTACAAAAATAACGTTTTTCATATGGTTTGCACTGGATAGAGTAGGGGTGCGGACTAAATATGAAAAGGAAATATCTATTTAGTCCACCAGATAGATGAAAAAAGAAACAATACTCGCGTTACTCGTTTGTTCTATTATTAAATCAATTAAAAATGACAAAATTAAAGCGCTTTAAAGTTCAAGAGTGTGGGCTTCTGACGTAACGTGTGGGTAAAAATTGTTGCCACAAGTGACGTCACGCGACATTTCCATTCACTGTATCTTCCTCATCGATGGTTTAATTCAGAAACTAAAAAATACGTGTCTAATATTTTTTTAAATAACTATGTAAATAAAAAAGACATTGTCCGCTCCCCTATTCAAGGGGAAGGTTTGTGTGTATAATTTATTAATGTTTTGTCTACCTGAGCGAACCCGGACGGATTGTAGTAGATTCATACAAACGTGAAGTTAGAAATGATCGAATCCGAAACTACCGTCGACATATTAACATAAATCTACCAAGATTTTTAGCCTTTTCTTTCATCTGAGTGTGTCTTAAAATAACTGAAATCGTTAAAAATACTCCTATACATACCTATCTTAAAGGAATAAAAACTAATATTATAAATGCGAAGTAACTCTGTCTGTCTGTATCAATTTCACGGTTAAACCACTGAACCGCATTTGATGAAAATTTGTATGGTATAAGATTGGATCCCAAGAAAGGACATAGGCTATTTTTCGCCGATATAACCAATAATCACGCGGGCGGACCAGCGGGAAACAGCTAGTAAGTTATATACATACTTCCAACGATTATACATAACAAAGATTTTCAATAAAAGCGAAATATCTAGTCTCCATTTCCATTTACTTTCTACAAAATACTTGACAAATTAAGCTTTCAAGCCACACAATAGTAGCACGCTCAGTGGGCAAATGCACCTATATCTATAGCACGATCCCTGTACAAGTTGCATCATTTTTAGATTAAAAAACATTCGCATGTTGTTAGGAAATGCTAACAATTTATCGCTGTATTTTACGAAAATGTGAATTGTTCATTGATGTAAGGGGATCGAACCCGCGGCACGTCGCGCACTGCGCTAAAAAGCGTGAACTATACTACTCGGCTATCCGTCCATAGCACTTTTCTAAGTCCTTGTATCCTTCATGCGAAAGTCTACTCTGTATGTGTGTCTGTTACGTTTTCACGGCTTAACCACAAAACCGATTTTGATGAAACTTGGTATAGGGTAAGATTGGATCCCAAGAAAGGTCAAAGGCTACTTTTTGCCGCAATAACCGACACTCACACTGGTGTAGCCACCGGAATAAGCTAGAAGGTAATATTATGTAAGAATGAATAGATAGAAGGTTTTTTGTTACTCTTTAACATAAAAACTACTTAATGGATGTAGACGAAATTCGGTAAATTAATAGTTTATAACCTGAGATAACACATAAAATACCTATAGTCCCAATAATTGATCTAGAACAGGAACTACGCAGATAATACCGCGGGACGTCGCTAGTTTTAAATAAAGCGTAGGATGAAATGCTTGTTTTAGGAATAAGTTATTTAGTAATGATAAATAAGCCCGTATTCCCCGAATCTGTTGGCAAATAAAAATACCAATTTAGTCCACTATTGACAGACATTCCGACTGATAGAATTATTTACGTAAATACTAAATTGCCATTATATACTTCCGCGAATAAACCGCAAATAAACGGGTTAATATCATTAGCATCACTGATAGAATTTTAATTGATGGAAAACAATTAACAAATAGTATTAAAATGGAAAATTTGAGTGGATATGTTGTAATGAAAAGCCTTGAAGGGACGATTACCTTAATATGCTTGGATTTTACATAAAAATGGTAAGTAACAGTTCTTTAAACATACGCACCTAAGTTTAGTTAATAATGAAAAATAAATAGCAATAAATTCGAATTAATTAATTCAGCCTTATTCAGATTTTATCAGAATTTTATTTAGCTTACATAAACTTGAAAGTACTGTACATAACATTGACGTAGTCTTGTTACTGCCCACGTTTTGAAGAACGTGTCGCCAAAATAAGGTTTTCACGTTGTCACAAAATTAGGCTTTGTTTGTAACCTGAAACATTGTGTTAGTATCCTATGTAGTTCTGTCACTGATTATCTTTTCTCTGTAGCCTATTTCACCCCGTACCTATTTTATTTAAAGGGTTATTTGGTATCCCTTGGAAGAATTGTTTTCTCTCATTTACAGAAGAAACGCAGATCAAAAATTTAGGTGTTACCGCGGGGCACAGCTCGTACTTTTCTATACTTTCAGGATATACAGGATGTTACCGAAAGGTCATAACAATCCAAAAAGGGTGAAGAGTACATCTGGTATAAAGTCAGTTTACAAAATTTCAGCTCAAAATGAGATAATTAATTAATTGATATAAAACTTTTTGCTATAATTATTTTTCATTATTGGACGAGCCGCGTGGTCGAGTGGCGTACACACCGGTTTTCAAGGTGTCGCCAGCTCTGAGGTCCCGGGTTCGATCCCCGGCCAGGACAATGACTTTTCTTCATTGTTTTGGATCTGGGTGTTTGTGGTATCTTCGTTGTTTCTGAATTCCATAACACAAGTGCTTTAGCTACGTACTTTGTTTTTTTTTAGCGACACAGATTCTGCCCTTCTTTTTGGAGTCTACCGTTTTGTATGCAGTGCAAGAACGTCTCAGTCTAAATGAAGTCGTATTAGTCTGTTTTCTTTGTCTTATATGTCTCAGACAAAGAAAAACCTAACAAAATTACATCCCAAAGTTAGTGACAAAACTTATTTATTAATGTACGTGACCCTGAGATATTTGTTCATTCTGAATGCGTAACCTGAAGGTCTGGGATATTAGATAAAAGTTATATAATTTTCTGAATTAAGATAAAGGACAGTATAATTTATTATAGTTCACTGTCATACATTATCTGGGTATTAAGGTATAAGGCCTAGGATATAATTAGTATTATTGTTTTCCTATTGTGTTTTGTTTTAGAAAGCTCCAAATATAATTATTTATGTATTATGTCAAGGCCATATTTTTTTCCTGTTGTGTTTTGTTTGGGTAATACTAATATACAATTGAATAGTGGCGTCCTGCGGTTTTATCTGCGAAGTTTCTGTTTCAGTGGACTGCATCAAGATCAAAAGCATGATATGTTTATCAAAGTTATAATATAATGTGTGTCACTATTTGTAGGTATCTATTTAGCAATTTATGCGTGAAAGTATATAATAAATATATAATAAAACACAATTTTTTTAAAAGTGTCTCAATTTGATCCTATTGTCCACTAAAAAAATACGAAATTTTAAATAAAAATGCATAAAATTTTATAATTTTGTATTGCTATGGTTTTAAACTTAGTAAAAATGACGTTCAATCGGTTTTTCCTTTAACTAACCAATTAATTAAAGTTTTAATTCGATAATCTACTAATAATTTTAACATAGCCGCATTTCACAGTTCCCAATGTTTAAGATTGATAAATTGAGCTAAATACAGATGAATATTCTAGGCTGAAATAAATAAGTATATAAATGTCCTAGATATCGAGCTAAGCTAATCTTTTCACTTGTCGATTGCTTTTTGTAGACCCAAATGACCTTTGGACAAGAAATTGATTTTGTTGATGAATAAGCTTTAATTTGTAGGGTTGGTCAGGAGATTATGTATTTTTTTTTATCTTTTTTTGTATCATCTTATTAGAATGAGAAGTATTGATTATGTAATTGATACTTCTTACTCTAGAATTATTAAACTATCTTTTTCAGAATACCAGCAAGCTTACTCCCGAGACTAGTTTGGTGTTGTTTTTTATTTCGATTCGCTTCTCGCATTGATCCGGAATTAATACCTACTCCCGAACCAAACCGAATTAGTTTCGTTAACTGTGTGATGACACTTGACAATGCCATCATAAAGATCTAAAAGCTTTTGGTTTTTAAATTTTAATATATCTTCTAACGTTTTCTGATGGATTTTCTTTTAAGTTACTCTCGATGGAGCTTAGTTACAACTCGTGCCGCTGCACGATTTGGCGCTAGTGTCGGGTTTTTGAGTACCAACTCGATCTCAATTCGATTGAAACAGAACTCGATACAGTCGGGAGTAAAGGTAAACAGGGGGTTCATGAAGAAACTGTTCGTTAGCTAGGGTGTAAGTAAATATTCTAATAAAAAATGTCAACGTAAAAAAAAAACAGTGTATCTATAACAATCAAAACTGGATAAGTGCTAGGTTGAGTCGCGCACCGAGATTTCCGTAAACAATTTGTCACGGTTAATTTAAAAGTATATTTTGACAGATTTCTACTATCTACAAAATCTATATAAAAGTACTTGAAATACAGGACATAATTTTCTACGAAACTATTTATATTTTTTTAATAAAAACAGCCTTTAATAAATTTATCCAAAAAATCAAGACTGATATACCAATCTAGTTGAAAAATAAAGCTGTCAATTAAATCCTACCTTCTCATCGACTTCCCGACTTGACTAATCCATCCCTACCCGATATCGGGAACAAAGGCCGCACCAAAACGGATTCCTATTATTTTTGTCTCAAACCAAAAAGGATTAATCATTGTCCACAAACCCACAATGGACTTCCAACTCTATCACAAAGCAATAACGTTTAATTTGCTGCGATTGGGTAAGTTTATTTAGGGTTTTGGTCCACGCAAGCACTCAAACGCCTAGGTATTGAATTCGATGGGTCAGCGATTTTCTGATTTACGGATTTCATTTTGGATTCAAGGTGAAATGTTTCCTAAATAAATATATCCAAGGTTTATTTTTGTTTACATTATGTAAAGAAGTTCCTATTAGGAAATATACCTAGTAGGTAATGGTGTCCATTTTCTAAGATCACTTTTAACAATGTTAGTTAACCTTTGTCTCTATAAATTTTTGCGATACTTATAATCGACGAGTTTTAAGAATAAGTACATTAAAAGAAAATCTAAATGATTAAAAAATATTGAGGAACTAAAATACTTCAATACGGAAGGTCTATTGTTACGCTTTGACCGCAAAACCACTGAACCACTTTTAGTTAAATTAGTAAAGGTGTAAACTTGAACTTAAAAAAAAGGACTTAAGTTAGTTTTTGCTGAGATAACACATATCAACACGGGTGGAGCGGAGAACGAAAGCTAGTTTAAAATAAAAGTACTTCACGTCTACGTGTTTTGACCATCAATCAGAAGTATATCAGGCCATTCCGCGTGATGAAACTGTTTGCGTGCTAGCAAACACTTTTTATGGCCTGCATTTATCGTTAAATCGTAGCCATTTACTAACAAATTTAACGATGGTCATTAAAATTGAATAACAACGGCGTGTTGATTTTGTGAGATTGTAAATACCGAGGTTGCTTAGTAGTCCACTGGTCAAGATAGTGTATAGAAAAGTCCTGGTTCGAAACCATTCAAAAATCTATTTTTTAACCCACAGCTAGGCATATTTTTTTATCAAGACAGAAATAAGAAAGTAAAAGGTAGTCTTGTAGTTGATCAACACGATTTAAGTTATCCTGGTTTAGTTTATCTTAATAAGATTTTTTTCTTAAATTGGGCGTATTCATCCCTATAGCCATTGTTCATATATTATATTGATGCCATATTTTTAATCATCACTTGGTACTTATAAGCATACCTTTGCATACCCATATGGTTTTCTAAGCTGCAATAAGTTCCTACTTTTGGAATTCCTAAAGCAAATTACCCTAGACCAAAAAATAACCAGTACCCAGTGTCTATGGGCCTTAAAATCCATCGTATCATAACTTTGAAGTGTACTTAATACGTCTGCCAACTAGCTTTGCCATGCAGGTGACATAGCCAGATGGATTTGGCTTGAAGCTACCTTTGTCTTCCACGGGCTGTCGTTTGATGCCCCTCAAATCCTATATACCACTTTGTCGTACACTGTCTTCGGACCGTACCTAACTTGATTGGATTCAAACACATCGACAGATAAATGATTGTGACCGTATCTTGGTAGTGTATGTTAGTTTTTAAACTATTTTCGGCCTGTTTAGTACACGTTTTCTTTATGATTTTTTCATAATAATATCATTATGTTTATTTTTAATTCTCGGACTAGGAACAAAAGCATTTAATACAGTTTACCAACAAACAGTAGTCACTTAAAATAGCCTACGAATAGGCATGTAGACAAGTTGCAAAAATTAAGAAACTACAATCTTATGTTGAAAATAATAATAAAAATTTTATAAAGTTCAGGTTTGTGTGAAAAAAAATGTACCAAGGCGTTTGGATTTTCGGGTCATAATAATTAATACTCAAATTTTAACTAATTTTTTTTGTAATCTATCTTTTATAAACGGGCAGATATAAAGTCATAATTCCTATTACTTGATTAGTAGCTTACTAAAGTCGAAGTAGCTACTAGCAATAAGGTAAAGTAAAATTTATTTATATTATATTATTTTGGGTGTAATTTATCTAAAATATGTATATATTTATAAATGTATAAGTATGTTTATCAGTTGTTTAGTTGCCATATAACAGGCTCTACCTAGTTTGGGATCAGAAGGCCGTGTGTAAGTTGTCGCCTTACATTCATGTATTTTCACATAGTTGACCTTTTTATCTTGAATCTACTAAAACAGTTAACTGTTCCTTTTAATGTATTTAAGACTTTGTACAAACACAAGTAAACACTAGGTACCTAGCCTAAGACATTATTATATTTTATTTAGTAAACAGCGGGTAAAGCAGCTTTGTGTAGACAAAATAACTTAGTTTCCATTAAATGGGTAATAAAATTGTCATAAATAGCTGACATGGGGTAATGTCGCCTTATTTAATGGTACCCCAAAGCGTTGTTACTCATGTAAAAGGTTTTGGTATGGGATCAAATTATTCTTTGAATTTTTGCAGGATCTACTTTTTTGTTTTCTTTGTGAAGAAAATAATAAGGGTTCTTTTTACTTGATAATGTGGAATTGACTTTATTATTATATTATATTGTATATTGTTTACTTATTTGTTAAGTGTTCCAGTCAGGATAAATCATCAATTTTACATCTAAATATTTATAACTGAAAGGTGACTGACTGACAGACATAGTGATCCATCAACGCACAGCCTAAACCACTGGACGAATCGAGCTGAAATTTGACATGCAGGTAGGACGTTATGACGTGGGCATCCGCTAAGAAAGGATTTTGATCAATTCTACCCCCAAAGGTATAAAATAGGAGATGAAAGTTTGTATATATCTTCTTAGATTTTCGACTGATTGAACTGAAATGAAAGATTGAAGCTACTATGATGAAGACGTCCGCTTAAATAGGATTTTGGTATTTAACAAATTTTACACGCAAAACAAAAGTAAAGCCGCAAAAACTATACTTAATTAATAATAATACTTCTTAACGCGAGCGAAGCCGCGGGCAAAAGTTAGTGGTATATAAAGCAAGGTCGGATTAGTTACACCAATTATTATAGCTCAAGAACGGGTTGACAAAATTTCATGATTTTGATTTGTTAGATTTGTCTCTGTTCCGAATGGCAGAATAAATAACTATCAAAACATTGGAAATAATTAAAAGAAAATTAATCTTACGAGAACGGGAACTACTTACGCCGGTGAAACCGCGGGGTACTGCTAGTCTCTTATAGATGATAATTTACGCCGTAACACACAGTGTTTCGTTGCAAATTGGAAGAACTATATAAAGAGAGGGCTCGTGGCTAAGTGTAAGCCGTGCGGATAATAAAGGTTAAGTCGCGCTTAAAGCGGTTGGTCCGAGGATGGGTGACCATTTGTAAACATACCGAGACAACTCTGTGCCTCGGAAAGCACGTTAAGCCATGTGTCCCGACTGTCATACGTTGATTTTTGGTAGTTGATAATTTAAACAATTCTGACAACCAGTATTACTCTGGGATACTGTGTTACCGAGAAAAATGGGATGTTATTTGTATTAATGATTTTTGATTGGACGGTATTCAGCTTAATTCCGTAAGGCTGAAAGCCGACCAGAACATAGGTTGGGAAAAGGATAGGCAGAAGAATATTCGTCTAAAAACACTCGTACTCATCTTACAGAACTATATTGAAAGATTTCTATAGAAAATATTATCTGTCTTTAGTACCAAGACTGGTTTTATAATCTAGAATGGAAAGAAAATAAAGCGGGTATTAGCTGTTTTTAATCCTCCAAGTTGAGAGGAAATTAAAAGCAATAGATTGCAGTTCTGTTCATGCTATATTACATTTTATTTCGTCAGTTCATCTATATACAAAACACTAAACAATATTAATATCTGAAACAACTGAATTTAAGTCATTTATGTATGACGTATGTTTGCGTTCATTAAAATAATATATAATTTTAAAGATATACGTTCTTTTTTGGTAATTCTGAGAAAACTGTCTAACGATTTAAAAAAAACATTCTGAGGAAACCAGAATTTGAAATGGCCAACCCGTAGGTACCTAAGAGCACACTGAGCTAATGTTGTGATCAATGCTCGTTTCCTCTATGTATATATAGGCAATTACCCAATGGTGGAACAACTTTTTTTTTATTTATACATTTACGGTCTTTGCTCTGAACCGTAAGTAAGTAGCTAAAGCACTTGTGTTTTGGAATATAGACAACGAAGGTACCTTACACACCCAGACCCGAGACAATGTAGAAAAGTGGTTTTCTACATTGACCCCTCCGAGGATCGAATCCGGAACCTCATTCCTCCATTCCGGAGCCTCTCAGCCTGTTGTCCGCCAGCCTCATAGCGGTTTTTCTCTTAGCGGTACAATGAAGCTCGTCTAAATCGGCAATGTTACTTTTTATTATCATCTTCAGCCCTGTATAACCCACTGTTGGGCATAGAGCTCCCTTATTGTTATGTCTTTCACCTCTGTCTCTGAACAGTAGCATCCATTTTACTCCTGCTATATTTTATTCTACTCTAGCTGTTGCCCGCGGATCGGCCCGCGTGAGATTCGGTTATCGCGGTAAAAAGTATGTATGTCTTTTTTTGGGATCCATCATCAAAATTGGTTCAGCGGTTTAGCCGTGAAAGTGTAACAGACATTTATAATATTAGTATGGATTTCATCTGCAGTCTTACTGGATGTCGCTACCCAAGTAACACCTACCGTTCGATGAGAGTCATCATCATTCTACGTAAATATACAAATAAAAAGAGATATATATTGTTTAATTACGTATCGTCCTAAATTGAGTATTTCCATATAATAGGCAGCATTTGAAAGGAAAACAATTACTGTAAACGAAATACTATTATACTCAATATTCGCCACAAACTGTCTCAGAGGATTTTCTAAATTGCTATTAATTTCAGCTTCAGTTCATTTTAAACCTTACTACAAGGTATTACGGTTTGAAATGTAATGTCGGTTATAAGGAAATATATCTTATCCGGGATCCAATTCAAAGATGTTTTTTGTGTGGAATATGAAAAGCTGGTCTCCATTCGTTGTCTTGAAACGTTTTGGTTTCGATCGACGGGTGTAGCCATTTTCTTTTGCACTGTTACAGAACCCAGTATAATTTTGTTTTGTGATAGCTAGCTATTAAAATCTACTAAGTATTTTAACAATTTTTCAAAAGTATTTTTTTCTAACCAAGTTAAAGAAGCAGATAAATATATTATTTTAGTTCATTTTCAATTTAAAACGAGTCGTTTTACTAATGCTTATAATAATATCTTGTTGTCCATGGATTATCATGGGACAAGCATTTGTCGATCACCAATGCTTGTCCCATGCGGGGATCGAACCCGCAGCACGTCGCGAACAGTGGTAATTGGCGTGGCGACTTAAACTAGTCGGCTATCCGTGCAGTTTAATAAAGCTGTCACGAATAACCTACATGTATCGATAGCTGTTACAACATTAGTATTTAACACGTTTTCAAACCTCGAAATCTTAAGGAGCTCTTTGTTCTAAACGGCGCATAAAACCAGACTTACAGTCAAAAGTAATAAACGCCATCATAAAACAAGATAAAGTGCACCATTCATCATTCACAGCATCCGTTTATCTAAAGACATACATAAAACACGGTACTGTCGATGACTAGTGCGTTTACGAAGCTAGCTG
Organism: Diachrysia chrysitis; assembly: GCA_932294365.1. Lineage (NCBI taxonomy): Eukaryota > Metazoa > Arthropoda > Insecta > Lepidoptera > Noctuidae > Diachrysia > Diachrysia chrysitis. The sequence goes on from OW028664.1 coordinate 2,617,185, forward strand.
GCATCAAACGTGTCGTGAATATTTTAGTTATGCGAAATGTGGAGCAAGCCTCGTGAATGCACCCGTTTCATTTTAGTTCAACGATACTTTTTAGGAGCTCAACTGCCTATAAGTATATACATATAAGTATTCGGAATAGATTGGGAAAAGGGCAGGAAGAAGTAGAAGAAGATACTTCTTGAGAGTCAAAATCAAATCAAATAATTGTAACGACGATAAAAAAAATCATCACTTTTACAAGTCACACAAAAATACTTTTTTTTGAGCTTGTTGTATTCGTTATTTCCTAACTGGCTACCCTGAAGTACCTGAAGTTTCTGTACTAAATACGTGTTAATAATGATTTTGTTTCAGACGTTGTCTCTTAAAGTACCTACACCTTATATGTATCATCAAAAGTGAACTCGAAAACCTGTGATTAATTAATTGAATAATGCCATTCATACAGACCGGCTTAAGAAGTACCTATCTTTACATAGTATAAAACCAATTCGCTCCCGCTGTTTATACGCTTAGATCTTTAAAACTACGCAACGGCTTTTAATACAGTTTTCAGCAATAAATAGAGTGATTCAAAAGGAAAGTTTTTGTGTATAATTCATTAATGTTTTGTCTACCAGTGCAAAGGGGGGCGGGTCGCTAGTGTAAAATAAAATTTCAATTTGACAAATAATTCATTATATATTTATAAAGACTTCATAATCATCATCATCAGCCTATCTTCGTCCACTGCTGGACATAGGCCTCTCCTATGGCACGCCACTGAGCTCGATCTTCAGCTCTTCGTCTCCAACCACTGCCAGCCACTTTGTGGATGTCGTCGCTCCATCTAGCCCCCGGTCGTTCTACTCTACGTTTGCCGAGAATGTCCAAGGAATATTAAATTTACTATGCATTGGTTGTTATCCATTAATTTTAAAATGCACAAAACATGATAAAAATTATCACACAGTGAATATGTGGTACATATTTTCTTTATCGTTGCAGAAATGGGGTAAGGTTATTGATCCCTTACATTACCTTTATGTAGGTCATTGATAGCGATAGTTTTAACGCATTGTGGACCTTTGTAAAGAGCACGTGCGACCCATCTGGTTCGCCAGGAAGCCAGGGAAAACATTATTGAGGAAAAAGCTCGCGCTATGATTTACGACACGATAGCGGAGCGGGGCTTTAGCAATATTTGTTCCTTAAGTGAACAGAAAACGATATTCGAATAGCAAACAAGACCAATAATGGTAGATAAGAGTAAATTAGTTCTGATGAAGAACTTGGTAGGTAAAGCCTAAGACCCGATTAGGCATCTTGAAATTATCATTAAAGAGATCTTTTTGTTTTAATATTTGTGGACAACATCACATTTATTGCTGTAAACCCAAAGTAAGTAGCTAAAGCACTTGTGTTAAGGAATCTGAAACGTCAAAAATCAGATAGAAAGTACCACAAACACTCAGATCCGAGGCAATGTAGAAAAGTAGTTTCCTACATTGACCCGTCCGGGGAATAAAACCGGGACCTCAGAGCTGGCGACACCTTGAAAACCGATGTGTACGCCACTCGACCACGAGCGTGACCAGTAGGCTTAATTTCCTTTCTCCAGTTGATAAACCAAGCGATTTTCATTAGATAAAAATAACCGTAAAATGCATATTTAATATCGGCTAACGTCGGTGACCTAGTTGGACTTGTAATAGATTAAGTTGATCATCGACGTTAGGCGATACGAAATTAGTACTTTTTCTGTTTTTTTTTTTTGAACCAGTTATTGCTTTAGTTGACAGCCGCTATATCAAATAAACCTGCAGTAATTGAATATGACAGGTAATTTGTGACCAATAGCCGAAAACCGGAAATTTGTTTGTATCAGTGATTATGATAAAGTAGTTTTTGCAAAAGCATGGAACAAACGGCGCCTCAAAGAGAATTCTGACACGACGTTTATGAATTTTGGCATGAAATGAGCTTCATTTAAAAAACCAAAATATTATTTTAAATAAAATTAAAATATACTGTAGTATTTATAGTACCATCGTATTAAGGCGTCCTGAAAAAAATATCCACTTACCTAGCAAGTTCCCAACGCTACCCTAGTTAATAAATAGAATCCTCTTAAAAAATACATTTACTGACGCAAAAAAGTACCGTTTTAAACTGAAAATAAATATAACCTGGCGTTTTAATTTTTTTACTGGCAAGTACCAATTGCAGCTTGTTATAGTAACATAACAAGATATAGGGCAATTTAATTTCGTTCACATGCCAGAGGGTTTAAACATTAAATGGGTTAGCCTCTGATTCAATAAGTGGATCAAACCATTTGCTATAAACTTGCGACTTTTAAAAAAGGAGATTTTGTTATTAAAATTTAGAAATTTTACCACAGAATTATTTTTGGATATATCTTGTGACAACTCACACACGGCCATCTCATTTAAACTAGGCAGAGCCTGTATAATGGTAACCAGACAACTGATAAACATACTTATATATGTCTAAATACATACTAATTATAAATAACTTACACCCAGATAGATAAAAAATGATGAAATGATGAAAAAAAATGATGGTGGGAATCGAACCCACGACCTCCGGTTTAGCAGTCAGGGTCACTAACCACTAGACCAGCAGGCAAGTCAGTTAATAACCTTTTCTATGTTTTTAATATTTTGATCACATCCCCATTTAATGTAATATCCTGTTTTAGTTTTTTAGTAATTTGTAGTCAGTATTTATCATTCTACCATATTTTCTTTTCATCATCACTGGACGCTTTTTCTATTCGTATTATTTGGAACTCATCACCAGCTGTCTATCTTATATTTGATAAAAAGTTCCATGTTTGTCAAAAATACTATTCATTTTGCTAACGGAAGGTAGAACTTACTTATGGCCGGGACCAATAAACAAAAAACGAATCGTTTCCTTAACGAACTGTTAAAATATCAACGAGGCGTTAAAAAAGCTGTTCCTATAAAAAAAAATGTAACTGTTCGTTACCCAAATAACTGACGTCTGGTTACGAACGGATGAGAGACAGCCTAGTGACGAAGCGTCACGTTAACGAATGACGAATCAAAAAAAATAGGATCTAGGCGAAAGCAAAACGAATAAAATTCTACCGTCAATAAGCAAAATAAATTGTTTCTTTATCATAGGAACTGGTCATTAGACATATATGTTTTTTCAGATTTCTTGAATATTTTAATAAAAAAAAAGGATAAATTGACTGTGCTCAAATTCGCCCGCTATTCACCACGTGATTTAATATGAAAGACATGTTTTTTTTCCTAAACAGAAGTCGAAATCTTTACACATTTTCCTGCTAATAATGGTGTTTGGAACCTTCCAGAAATTTGTATTCCGCGCGTGTATCCTTGCGTCGCTTCAGGACTCGGGCAAACGTGGCTTACCGAAATAATTTACCTGCCTGTCATTTCTCCACTTGACATGTTCTAATAAATTTACTTCATTGGTTATTGGAAAAGATAATATCAATTTCCGATGATCTTATAAAGTGTGTCGTGTTCTGGAGATTTTTTATCAAAACGACACATTGGTTTGTGTGTGACGACAGAAGTTTATGCGAGAATATCGATGATTCTGATATTATTAGGTTTTGAGAAAGTTTTAACGAAACGGCGCGCTCTGTTTTGACACTAAATTTATTACTTATTTTACTTGTTCATACTCATGCTAACAGTTTATAATCGATATCCGCACTAGTTTACTGTAAGGTTCCAACTTAATTGCATCGAGGACGCTTGCAAGGATGCTTTTAAACTACCCTTTTCACCCACTACACAGCGTGAATGCTATTGATTTGTACTTCATCAACAAGGCTTATTGGCAATCAGATCACGTAGCCCATTACATCCATATAGCTCGATGTACCTGCAATGTGCTTTGAATATGACTTGTTTATCTAATAGGTACTGCTGTAATTATTCCTGCAGGACTTCATAAGTGCCTTGATTGATGTCAGTTTGTCGATAGATTACGTTTGTTTTTAATAAATTTATATAATTATTACATATATCGAATATTTATAATTAAATACAAATAGTAGAAAAGAAAAACTTAAACAAGTAGAAGAAGAAATTTAAATATCAGCTAGTAACCTCGGTAGCTTAGCCCCAATATATTATTCTATTTTTCTTTTATGAATCGATTCCCGCACTAAGAAGTTTAGACCTTGTATTGCGGGAGGTTTTACAAACATTTTAAATCACATGCACAAATAACACCCAGACTTATAACAAGCATAATAATTATGTGGATCACACAAATGCTTGTCCAATGCGGGCATCGAACTCGCGTCTCATCGCGCACCGTTTTAATTGGCGTGGTGACTTATGCCACTCGGCTATCCGTGCAATCAAATTATTATTAAAAAGCTATTGTTTTTAATGACAAAACCAAATAAATAAAAGCTCAACATGATTGATTATTCAATTAACAAATAACAAACATGATTAATAACGGTTTACGTGTCTACAAAATAATTAAAATGTCAGCGTATTAAATAACTTACATGTTTATTTTATCTTTTATGTTATAAAATGGCTTGCACGTTTTATCTATTTTCCTTTACAAGCTGTACTTTATTTTTAAAAGGTACTCGAAATTAATTACAAAAATATTGCTCCATAATTTATGAATGGGGAGGGTTGTGTACCGAGATTTTATGCTTTTTAAACTCTCTGACGTGTTTGGATACACTACATACATGTTTTATGTTGAAAAGATGTGTCATTCTTAGTTAAAACTTGCTTTCCAACCGATTTTCTAAAAGTTGAAGTTTATGATTGGTTTCTTTTATTTTCATATGGATATTATCTATATCTATACTTTACCAATATATAAGGCTGAAGAGTTTGTTTGTTTGTATGTAACATTACGATGCGACCAAAACTAAAAACACAAAAATGAAAAACAGTTGAAATTAAAATACGCAGACAAAGTCGCGGGGGATAGCTAGTTATATATATTTATGACGTAAAAAATAAGAATTATTTATCTGCATGAAATATAAGTACAGAAATAAGGTATTAAATGGAAACAAAGACAATATTCTACCAATATTTGATGTGCAAATCGTACGTTCAGGATTAGGTACAGATCCGGTAACTGAATATAACTATATTTTGTACAAGTTGGAGTGATGACCTTGTACGGGCTGCGGGAACTGGCTGGAGGCGTGTAGCGCAGGACCGATCCTTGTGGAGATCTTTGGGGGAGGCCTATGCCCAGCAGTGGGCGTCTAATGGCTGAATGAATGAATGATATTTTGTATTTATATTGTATTTATATTATAATTATAATTGAGGTAAAAATAACTAAGAAAGCTCAACAATTCAAACACAGGAATAATCTATTTCAAAGCCAACCCTATTTTGTTAATTAATGTACCATATTTCCCTCTCACAAATATCGCAAAGGAATAAACGGCGTAGCAAAGATGCTTAATTAAAAATCTCGAACCGCAACGAAACCGAAATACTTCTCAATTTGGGAATAAATAGGGATAAATATAAAAATATACCCAAGGGCGTTGAGACACGACGCGTTTGGTTAAATACGCCAACGCGTTTTTATTTATAAAATAAAACATTTAGGTACACAACGAATCTCGGGAGATGTTTAAAAAAAGAGACTGTATGTTTTAATTTTAATATTTTGTCAATAAGAGGGTCTCGTTACTAAGTGTATGCCGTACGGTTTGACTGATAAATTAAAGTTAGGCCGCGTTCGCCACGGTGTGTCCTTGGATGGGTGATCTTTGTGAATATACCAACACCCCTCCGTGCAACGGAAAACACATGAAACCGTTGGTCCCGACTGTTGTACGTTGATCTTTGGCAGTCGTTAAGTCATTCCAATTCTGACTACAAAAAGGAGGGTTCTGATTGACCTGTTTGTATATCCGTTCCGCTCGGAACTACTCAATGGCTTAAACGATTTTGATATATAATACGTCATTAGATTCGTCTTAATAGTGCGAATATCGCTGGTCAATTATTGTTATTAAGAACCCGTTCACACTTTGAAATCTAAGAACTTCCCCAACTACAAATCTAACAAATTAACGAATAGGTACAACTTGATTTCTCAACTTCTTTTTTTAGTTGATCATTTTATTTTACTGCATTAGTAGATACGTAGATGAAATTTTCAATAAAGATTTATGAAGTGCTATTTTCTCTAAATAATAAAATATTTAGCTTCAAAAGCAGCGCTAGCATGCTAAACTCAAATACGTTGACGGCCTCCGTGGTCGAGTGGCGTACTCACCAGTTTTCAAGGGGTCGCCAGCTCTGAGACCCTCGGGTTCGATGCTCGGGCGAGTCAATGCAGAAAATCATTTTTATACAATGTATCGGGTCTGGGTGTTTGTTGTCTCTTATTCCATAATATAAATGCTTTAGTTTCTTACTTTGCGTTAAGAGCAAAGTGTGTAAAGTTGTCAAAAAAAAACAATTCTTGATATAAAATAGGTCATGGTGAAAATAGATGTCAATGGAGGCAACGCCGCGAGTAAAAAAATATTCAGCGCAGAATTTTAAATTATACAGCCTCTGCACTAGCCGTAAAAAAGTTAAAATGAATCTCAGACCTGTATACCTGAAACATTTAATTGTATTTCTGTTTCGTTAGTAAAATAACTTAAATTTATTTAACAGTTGAAACAGAAGCATTGCTTTCAATTGTATTTAAATTTTCGATTTCATTGATATGTAATTTCCTTATTCAGTCAACTCAATACAAAACTCGGGCGTATTTAAAATTGGGCTTAATTCGTGGAATAACGGTTTCATATAACAGCAAATAAATGTATTGTGTTGTTCATCCATACTCAAAATAAATATATGTAAATTTTATTTGAATATGAAAATGAATATTAATACAGAGAAATCCCGCTCTTTATACAAATTTCGTCTTAGTAATGAATTACAATCACGATATTAAGGTACTTTTCGACTGCACTGATAGCCGAGAGATAGGTCACCACGTCAATTACGACTGTGGGCGACGAGTTGCGGGTTCGAGCCCCGCAACTGACAAGCATTTAAGTGATCTACAAGTTCTAAACTTGTTCTAAGTCTGAGTGTTCTCTGTGCATGTGATCTAAATGTTTGTAAAACCGCCCGCGATACTAGGAATAGATTACTTAGAGCGAGAGTCGTTTAAAAAAATAAATAATTAAAAAAATATTGGATATCAGGGAGCCGTTTTCACGCATTTTCTTTTGAAACAAAAGAATCAATCACATACAGTATAACTCACGTTCAAAGTGCTCCATCTTATCTTCCAACAAGATCAATGTTTCTCTTTGCTCTGGCTTGAGGCTCTGGTTTCGCCACAAGTCCGGCAAAGCAAAGCCTGCGTTCAGGCTACCTGTGGTAGACATCAATTATGGACGTTTTCTTAAAAGAATCCAGTTTGGTTTACTTTATGCTCTACCAAATACATTATTTTTGTGCTCGCACGATAATAAGTATGTTCCAAAAAAATCAAGCTCAATACCCGCACAGAAAGTCTCTTTTGATCATTTGTTCTACAAGAAAAATACAAATGAACACCCTAAACCAATATCAAAGAAGATACATAATTAATAAAATGTGTGTATGCTTCTATATCCCTTTGAGCAGAGATACAGTCAGCTTGGTCAAACATTCACCGTTCTAAATGTATTGTGTGCTCTTGTGTGGAGGCTTTGACGTTTGATCCTTACCACAATGTGTGAATTGTTTCCAGAAATTGCAATCAACAAAAAGCCGCAGACGTCGGAATTACTTGGAATGCGTGACTACTTGAAAGTTTTATTACATCTAGTCGGTTAAACACGTGTAGATATTATATTAATATTTTGCTGTATTGAAAGTTTTCTAACTGGCTACCCAGAAGAAATGTCGAAACAAACTCAAGGGTCACACCCGCTTTTAAAGTTCAGACAACCGTTGTAATTTTAATATTATGTAACTAAATGAAGGTTCTTTATACAGCCGCACTCAGAGTTAATGGTTACTTAAGGTATTCCTTATTATCGATTTAAGTAAGCCAACTCCCAGATTTCTGACAGTTGGCTTGGTCAAAATCTAACAATATGGAAATAACTCTTTTTAGCATTTAATTAAGATTTAAAAAACAATCAAACTTTTAGCAAAAACATCGCCACTACATAGCATATTATCAGACACAAGATTAAAGCAAATATAAGTACAATTTTACGTAACCTTTTTTGGTCTTTTTCTAAACGAAATTGAGTTCAGGAGCGGTCGCAAAAACTAAGACAGAGGTGAGTGGTCATTTTATATTTATCGCAGCGTAAAGGTAAAGTGAGTTATATAAATTGTGCTTAATACTTCAAGGGTTCAAGTTTAATGGTTATTACAAAGCCAAACTTCTTTTAGTAGACAAAAGAAGTGGAAGTGGAAGACTTTTTAGTTCCAGTAGTCTCACAGTACGAGAGATGGATGAAACTAGTAAAAACAGATAGACAGAGCCACAACCTAAGTACTTACTTTTCATCATCATCATCAGCCTATGTTCGTCCACTGCTGGACATAGACCTCTCCTATGGCACGCCACTGAACTCCATCTTCAGCTCTTCGTCTCCAACCACTGCCAGCTACTTTGCAAATGTCGTCGCTCCATCTAGCCCCCGGTACTTACTTTCATATTGACACAATTATAAAATTGTTGAGTGATTTTCGATAGATTTGAATGAGTATTCTGTACGATTTGATATGTCATACATTGAACCAGCTAGTAGTAACTCAGAGGTTTGTGAAATTGGTAGAAGATACTCATGACTTTTATTTGCCGATTCAGTAAATCAGAAAGTAACTAATCAAAGCTTTACTCGAAGGTGGTGAACGAGGCCCTTATACTTAATTCTCACTGTTAAAATTAATTAAAAGATTATATTTCAAGAGTAAATTCCACAAATGCTTGTGACATAATTATGTTCAAACAAGTTGAGACAATTCTTAATCTTAATTGGGACGATAAATAATACTCTTCACGTTACCGTTAATTTACGCGATAATTATGCTCCTGCTCTTAATAACGGGACTCTACTTAAGGCTAAGTTGGCGAAAATAATATGACACCGTATCGTTACTTAAAGTAAAATATTCAGGGTAAGCCACTCAATGTGTTTTAATGTAACATGTATTTGTAATTCATTTTGGGGTTGACATTTGGTTTATTTTTAACGTGGTTTTTGGAGATGTGTAGGTAGGTATCATTTTGATGACTGATGTAATACCTATATGCTTGAACTAGCTGTCCCCGGCGACTTTGTTCGCGTGTTTTAGTTTCAACGGTTTTTCATTTCTGCAACATTTTTCATTTATGCTCCGCTCCTATTGGTCGTAGCGTGATGTTATATAGCCTATAGCCTTCCTCAATAAACGGACTATCCAATACAAAAAGAATTTTTCAATTCGAACAGGTAGTTCCTGAGATTAGCGCGTTCAAACAAACAAACAAACAAACAAACTCTTCAGCTTTATAATATTAACTAGCTGTCCCCCGCGACTTTGTTCGCGTGTTTTAGTTTCAACGGTTTTTCATTTCTGCAACATTTTTCATTTATGCTCCGCTGCTATTGGTCGTAGCGTGATGTTATACAGCCTATAGCCTTCCTCAATAAACGGACTATCCAATACAAAAAGATTTTTTCAATTCGAACCAGTAGTTCTTGAGATTAGCGCGTTCAAACAAACAAACAAACTCTTCAGCTTTATAATATTAGTATAGATTTATTTGTAACTAACGACCCGCCCTGGCTTTGCACGGGTTCAACATGCATGTATTCATATTATAAACCTTTCACTTGAATCACTTTATTTATTGCTGAAAATCCTTTGCGTAGATTAAAAGATTTAAGCGTACTAACAGCGGTATCGACTTTCTTTTATACTATGTAAATATTTTGTTTTTCTTTGAGTTGAATACTACCTACTTATGTGAAGGTCGTTGCCTAGTGAACCGATCCAAGTCGGTAACAATGTGAGATATAGATACAAATATAATGTACGTTACACACATTATAACCTCAAGTCAACTCAAGATATGACTTTACATACAAAGGTTTGTCATACTTAAAAATATATTTCCGATAATAATCTCATGTCTCTTAAATTCATTGGGCCAATCATTAATACGGATTCCAATTTCACTGTACAATAAAAAAAAATGTTTAGTACTTATCAATGCAGTAACCCTTCTTTTTTATCGATACTATTTCGAGTTGAATTCAAATTTGTGGTTCGAGTAGCAAAAATATCGTTTTTATATATCGACGTGACTATCTGTTCCAAAAATAGTCCGTCCGTACCATACATTTGAATACGATTTGAATATTGTTGATTTTGAAACGTAATCAACTGAATTGTTATTTTGAACACAATATGAAGTTTGTTGGAACTGCAATGTGGGTTTTCAAATTCAAATATTTTGTCCACTGGAAAGAAAAAGATAAATAAAATTTACTTCCACAATTTCAAATAATAATACCATCCTTTAAATGTTCCACTGCTGGGCACAGACCTCTTCTCATATAAAGAAGGAACGAGCATTGATCACCACGCTTGCTCATTGCGGGTTGGCGATTTCAAATTCCAATATTTTGGCATCCAGGAGAATCCATAAGACCAAAGTCCTTGTTTTTCTTTAAGAGCCCTAGTTTACGTATTTTTCAATGCATAAATAATATTAAATTTAATAAATAGAGAAACATTTTTTAGCATAATCTGTTCATATAATTGCTTCGGGTTTTTAATACAGAATTGTCAGCAGTAAAATTAGAAGGTCTAACTAATGACGATGATGAAGTTGCTATAAAACCAATTGGAAAAACCTATTTAGGTACTGACAAGAAAATCATTTATCATTCACAATGCGAAAGTAAACCAACAGATATTATTTCTAGTACAGAAAACCTTTTCAAGGGAATCCGACTGCGAAAATATGATTTATTGTTACAGTTGTAAAGGTCAGAACTTTTAAATTTATTAATCCATAACATTAAATACTTTACTGAATTTTGAAAATATTATTTGAGAACCTTTAATAATATTTTTAGACCCTGAGTTCACGAACATCTGTGGCTAAAGATTTTGTCCTAAAATTCGTTTGTTCTAAAGATGGATGAAACTTCTGAAAACCAATTCTCAGAATTTATATTCTTCTTTTATTTACTAACAGAAAATAAAAAAAAAAATTAGTACCTGGCTGTAATACAAAGCAGACAGGAAAAAATCGTGGGGAAATCTGGATTTAATGATTTAAAATTGCCAAAGAGCACTATTGTTTGAGAATTTTGCGACTGTGGTGGAAAATAAGAAGCACGCATTGGGTATGCTTGCTTAGATATTATTTGTTTGACAAGAAGCCGTTAAAGTCCGGTGAAGCAGTCAAAGCCTGCGCTCAGGCTAACTGCATAAACCTCTTCCAAAAAAAAAAAAAACAAGAAGCCGTTTCTCTAAGCTAAGGTGATTTAGGTTTGTATTATTTATTAGGAGATGCTCAGCTGTAGCTTTGACTTTAATATTTGCAAGACTCAAATGTTAAAGAAGTTTGATCTGAAAACACGAATTAATAATGTCGCTTATATGAAAAAAAAATACATTTTCATCCACCACCTTGACTCTTATTAAAATATAAATAAAAGTATCAGCAATATGAAACCAACTTTTAATCAGTGGGTGAGCAGAAACCGTCAATGAAATGAGGTTGTTTATTTAACGTCAATAAATTACTTGCTTACGAGGTTTTCGCGTGGACGGAGCGAAAAATTAAAATGCGTGTCGAAGCTACCGCGCGGAAAAACGTACTTAGTTATAAAACCACCCTGTATTTATATTTATTTTTTTAATTTGGGTATCTTTATGTGGTATACAGATAACAAGTTTTTGGGTTAAGGTGATTCGTACATGGATATGATATTGATCTAGGTCCATTAATCCGTCTACGAAGAGATTGTGGTTAGTCGTTCAGGGTGTGTCAGAAATACTTAGGTGTCGTTTCTCTGAAAACCTATCTAGTTTACACTTAGTTTCCAGAATTAAATCAAAAATATCAAAAATACAAAGGAATATAGGCACTAATCGAATGATAAATAATCGAATTAGATGGATCATACTAGCCTAACGCGATTTGACAGAATTTCCCAAATTCATAAAAAAAAACGGTATTTTTGATGTCATAAATAACTGCTTAAATATTTATTTATACTTACATTTTTAACATATATTATCGGTAGATTTTTGAGAGCAAAAGCTTGTCTATGTCAATATTTAGAGTATACGTCCCAACAGCACAGTTATTTCGTATTCTAGGTAACATTTGTCGTGTTCAGCTGCCGTTCTATTGTCTATACGTGATGGAAATTTATTCCCCTGCCATCAATAACACAAGTTTTTTCTTTTTGCGGAATTTCGTTTCAAAATTCATGGAAATATAAGTACCTAGCAGAATAAATAAACATAATTGTTGCAAAGGGTATAAATAGGTAAATAATTTGAGAAGCTAAGAAAACACTGAAACATCCTAAAAATCTTGTAATCTTACAAAAAGTACCCGATAAATTACAAGCTAATCATCATTAAAAGTTAGTCATTGAATAATTAAAAGATACAAAGCCTATTAACTAAATCACTGACAATAAAGATATGCAAAATCAAGATGAAGATAAAACAATAATGAACATTGAAAACAAAACAAATGCAAAGCTATAAATTAATGGGAAGAACAATAGAATCTGAAGTGGGATTAACCGATTGTAAATGGATTTATTGTGATTATTTAAATACGTTATAGGGTATTAAAGACTTAAATAGGCCATAGATTGCTGAAGAAGCAGCGGAAAAAGCTGCATTGCTGGATGTAGCCCTCCAGCAAGGATCAACATCCACCAAAGTTCATGCGACTTTTAACGAATTTCGGGAACAATAATTAGGAATTAGTTTCAGCCATGAATTTTTTATAATATTTAATGTCTTACTTAAAATTCACGATACAGGCAAATAACCATGGATGGTAATCGTTTAAAAAATATATTTGTACGTGTAATATGTATATAGATAGATTCGATGGAAATAAATTATGGGAACATAAAAGCAAAAACAAAGAAAGGATTATTTAGCAATGTTAATTCAAATGATAATACAGAAAATTAGCAAAATAAAGGAATTAATTATATTCTTTTATATTTTTCCAGACTACAGCTATTCAAATGGTAAATTTCCCAAACTTTTCATTAAAATTTCACCATTATGTACTTTATTAGAAAGTCGAAATACTTTTTAAAGTTAGGCTCTATTATGAAATTCTTTGCTTTGGTTTCCAATAATAATATTATGCTTTTCAAAACGCTCTTCCTAACTTGGAAAGTTGTATTAACAATTTATTATAAAAGGAACAGAGTTTGAATGGATTAAGTAGATGTAATCATACTTTAAACATTTATATTATTAAAAAGCGATATTCAATTTAAATTTATATCGAATTTATTTAGTAAATTACTTTGTAGAGACGTTTAAAACCGATAATTTTGTTAATGATACTGTTTTAATTTTACTAATATTTCGAAAAATATGACACAAGATATTAGCTTAGAAGAAGTACAATATTTGCCACCAAAACTATCTTTGTTAATCTTTAGTCTTCAAGATCTTGCAAACCATTAGATACATACATAAAATTTAATGACCACTACGATAGCGGAATCTCAGTTTTAGGTAACTTAAACTAAAATGATCAGTGAAAATGATAAGACTAGGTTCTTGCTCAAGTTATGAGAAGTATTTTTGGATTTTCAAGCTTTAGCTAGCACAATGTCTAAACTCAAAACATTTGATACTTACTGTAGATCAAAATTTCCCTGAATTATGTTATTTGTACCAAATTTCTACAAAGATACTTAGGCCTCTTGAGAATGGAATTATGAAAGGGACTGATATTAAGATTATACTCATAGAAGATTCTGTTGTTAGCATTTTTTGTGTCCAGAACCAGTCATGCAAAAATAGCAAGAGGTTGACCGGACAAACCAAGCCAACAAGCCGTGTGCCAGGATTTTTGATCCATAAAATATGGTCACAATGACCAATTAGTTTAATTTTAGTTGAAGATTTTACGGATTTTTATCCCCTTAACTACGCAGACCTGTATATTTGTATATATAAGAGTTTTCAGTCGAAAGGCTAAGCTAGTCCTAGGCTGGTCTTTGGGCTATTGGCGTAAAATTTTTTTTTTTTTTTGTGTGAGCATCAGATACCTATATCTCTATTAAGGCCAGTCCAGAAAATAAACTGCATTTATTACACAATATTAAAATTACAACGATTGTCTGGACTTAACAAGAGACTGACCCCTGAGTTTGAATTTAAAATTTGAATTTGTTTCGTCGTTTGTTCTTAGGGTAGCCAGTTATAGTAATGTAACTTGTAAAAGTGATGATTGTTTTTATCCTAGATACATAAATAAAATATTGTATTTGATTTGCTTATTCCTTTGAGTAATGCGATATATGATATGGAGTGCTTATACAACCGTTTATACACGTAAATAAAACCGCAATATTATCGCTTGGCATTTTTATTACAAAATGGAAATCTATTATATTACTTACAAGAATACATTATTTGAGAATAAGCGCCATTGAAAAACGGCGCGAGGAATCTTATGAAAAAATATTGGAGTAGAAAATTGGAATATAATGGATTTTATCAACGACTTAAGCTTTTTACGCGTCTTAAAATTACGTATTATCTAAATACTGAGTAAATACTCTTTTATTTTTGGACACTGGGACATGGTCGATGGGAGAAGATTACGCGGTCACCTATTCGCTGGTCAGACCAAGTAAAGACACTTTTTTTTTTTTGTAAGAGATTTACGCAGTTAGCCTGAGCGCAGGCTTTGACTGCTTCACCGGACTTAAAAGTAAAGACACTCACTGGCCTTACAATAACTAAGCCTATAAAAATCGCCGAGGACAGAAGGACGTGGAGAAGCATAGTGCATCAAGTGACCAACACTTGAAGCTAGACACGACCTTCTGCAATGAAGATACCGACTCAGAAGAAGAAGGTTTACACTTGAAATACGTTGAAAAATTAATACTGTGGGTAAAATTAGATCGGTTGAAATTTCATATACGGTTTGTAGATCATATTTTAGGAGTGAAGAAAACCTTGTCGTGCAAGTCAGTCAAATTCAAATACCTAATTATAGCGCCAATGAAAGTTATATTTAACTTCTCTATTCATTTATAATTAAACACCTTAGGCGTTTCAATTAGCGCTCAATTTGAAAGACTTTAAGTACTTCTAAGACTCTAAGGATGTTTAATAGAAATAATAATTTCAAATATTCCTGAAATTTTATCCAAACCCTTAAGATGTTAAGGTACAAGACAAAAAGTTTACTAGTACAATGGTCTGATAAATCTAAAATCTTGGATTTTTATGTTTATTCTATTGTAATGTATTGTAAAACCTATTATCTGCATCAATTTTTAAACTACAGCCAATTAATAACCAGTTTTGTCCACTGCAAAGCAAAAAACATGTTTTGTACCAATATAATTTTAGGTAGGTATGGGTACTTGTTTTAAGTATACCTTATCTTCCTCTTTATATATAAAAAAAATGTTGTTCGTTAGTCTCGCTAAAACTTAAGAACAGCTGGACGGATTTGAATATTTTTGTTTTTCTTATAATTGTAAGGATAAGGTCTAGTTTTGTTGGTCATTGTTTTATATTATAAAAAATGCTACGTACCTTGTATGTTAAATAAATAAATAAACATAATAATGAAAAAGATTTTTATAAAAGAAAATAAAATAAAACATGAAAAGGTTTTTAAAATCTCACACCACCCGTAAGAAGCCGGGTTGGGGACCTAGGATTTAATAAAAATAAGATTTACAAGCACTTTTTCAGGTTGTTTTATCTTCTTTCTTCTTGCCCTTTTTTCTATTTATTTGGGGTCGACGCACCATGTCTTTTTCCTTCCATTCTACTCTATTAGCCGTCATTCACTGATTTTTTCCACATATCATCTCTCACGCAGTCTATGCAGCTTTTTTTCGGCCTTCCTCTTCCTCTCCAGCCCTCCACATCTAAATTCATCACTCTTTTATTCACATGCGTTGTTTTATCTGTAAACGTGTAAATATCGTGTAAACAACACTTTCTTAAGTGCCATAATATTTAAGGGTTAAACAAACCGCAATTCGCCCTACATGCGAACGTTTCTTTGTTAAGCATAATTTGGGAATTATGCCAGATGTTGTTAATCACTCTTCTTAATCTTTAGAAGCATTAAAAGTTGGTTAAGGTGTGGGTAGGTATTTATTATTTCATAATTATTTTTATAAAGCGCATAAGTATCGTACGCAAACCATTTCGCAACTTATTCCAGCTAAGTTGAAGTTAAAACACTATCGATGTAGCCACAGATTAGAAGCTAGGTTTTATCTATGCCATTCTCTTAGCATCAAACGAAGAAAATATTAAATTTTTTACCGGATAATCAATTAGAGATAAATCGACAAGAAAAAAACGATTTAAAGTAAGTACGACAATTTTGTAAAATAAGACAATTTTGTTTACTTAAGTGTCAATCTTGGATTTTTTTCCGTTATTTTCATTTAACAACCGAAAAACTGCAAACGGATGCAAATCAAAAAAAAAAGAAGATGATCCGATGTCTTTTCTTTGGTGACTTTTTTTCACAATTTATTTTTGGTGATATCGCGTAATAAAACTCCTTCTTTTTCATTCGATTTTAATGGTTGATGCAATCAAACAAAAGCGTCAAGTGACGTTAAAACTCAGCCAGATTTCGTCAAGTGAATTAAATGATATAATATTATTATAACTCCTTTAGTTCCCATCTTAATTTCATATATTTCTAATGGCCTGGCACGCGACGACGGCAAGAGACCGGACGGGATGTCTTTGTTCCCTTGGAAGATGGGTAGGCCTTTAGTGTGGGACGCTACTTGTGTCGATACTCTTGCGCCATCTCATCTTCCCAGTTCGTCGTTCTGCGCTGGCGCTGCTGCTGCGGCTGCTGAGAACCTCAAACGGCGGAAATATAACAACCTTATTGGAAGTTATACTTTCCAGCCGTTTGGGGTTGAAACATTAGGACCGTGGGGTCCGAGTGCACACCTTTTATTTAAAGATCTGGAAAAACGTCTTGTTGACTCCTCGCGTGACCCAAGGGCTGGCTTTTACCTCGGACAAAGAATTAGCATTGCCATACAACGTGGCAATGCTGCCAGCCTTTTGGGTACACTTCCAGTCGACAGCGACGTGGATGAATTTTTTGACGCAATTTTTTAGAGTTTTTTTTTTTTTTTTTGTTAAGTTTAGTTTTGTTTAAAGTGTATATATATAGGAGTTATCAATTAAAGACACTTCATTTCGGAACAGATCTAATTTTTGTATCCCTTGAGAATCCGAATATTACATCTTATCAGATTATGACAGAGTCTGGAGACTGACCTAAATAAAGATGACCTAATTGGTACAGTGGTCACATGTCAGGTTTCGTATCCCAAGTGTCATGAGCTCGATACCCGTACGTAATTAATATATTTATCTGTTATGTACCTTCCTTACTTCGGTCTCGTATAAATACAGTACAGAGTGGCTTGGGATTTTATAGGGGGTCCGAATTTAACCGTATTTTAGATACATTACACTTCACACATCATTGAAGGTATTTGGTCTAGATTTTCAGTTGTTTCTAAAGGGTTACAACTTTTTAGAACGTAAGATGTGAATGTTTGTACTGAAATGATAGAATGTATGCGAGTTTTTTTTATTTAAAAATCAATAATTATTAGTGTGTATATATACTCAGATGACGTCATCTTAATTTGATATAGGTACTTCAGCATTTTGCTTTGTACCGTATATATGCGTTTACAAACATTTTGAAACTTCCAGAAATAAATATCTGTGGCCTATGAAAATATTTGTACTATATGGTGATCCAATCATATTATGATTGTATGTCATATAAATAAATAGCTATAAAATATATTTTTGTTTCATAGCCTAAAAAACAATAGACTCCTGTTTTCAGACAATTCAATACGAACATTCAGATCTACACCGTCAGAAACAACGGAAAATCTAAACCGAAATCCAGATGGTATTTGACAAGACAGCGTAAACATATTCGCAATGCAAGCAAAACCGCAGGCACTAACTAGTTTACAGTCAATCGTAGAACGTATGGACATATGGAGATAGGGTACAAGCCTCACTCTGTAAGGAAATTCGTACTTTAAGACAAGGCTCTTAAGGTTGAGATTTTAGGTAAAATGGTTTATAGGCGGGGAGTAGAGAATCGTTATCCTCGTTTTTAGTGTTCACGGTTTTATTTCCATTTTTATGTAGAAGATTGGAAGTTAGATATTATGTAGGTGGCATAGATATTGACTACGTTATTCTAGTATACAATATAGCTTATTCGAAGTTATAAGTATAAAACTTTATGGTATATACACAGACAGACAATATCTTGTTTTTTTTACTTTCTGTTTTGATGATAGGAGCCTTATTGAAGATTCTTAACATAAACATTATCTGATTAAGTAAAAGAGATAGCGCTATCTGACAATATAATTTAATCCCTGTTTCTCTCTGAACCTAAAATAATTTTATGTCTTTCAACGCAAGTTGACAAAAAACGAACTGTTTGGGTAAATCTCATTAAAACTAGTTATATACAGGATGTTAACAAAAGGGTATATCTATCCAGAAGGGGTGAAGAATACATCTAGTATTACAGTCAGTTTACAAGATTTTAGCTCAAAAAATATTAATTAATTTATAACCATTTTTTTGTATCAATCGTTCAACAATCCTTCAACACTAATAATAATAGCAAACGTGTCACCGCACTACGAGGGACCACACTACTATCTTATTATGTCACTCGCTAAATGTTAAGATACATCGCTACAGCGGTCTGTTTATTATTTTTGGGGTTAAATAGTTTATAAAATTTTGTAAACTGACCTCACCCTTCTAAATAGATATGACCTTTTGATAGCACCCGTATATATAGCATTATAAAAAAGAAATCTCGAAAAATGCACTTAATCTATACTAATATTATAAAGCTGAAGAGTTTTTTTGTTTGTTTGTTTGAACGTGCTAATCTCAGGAACTACTGGTTCGAATTGAAAAAATATTTTTGTATTGGATAGTCCGTTTATTGAGGAATTCTATAAGCTATATAACATCACGCTACGACGAATAGGAGCGGAGCATAAATGAAAAATGTTGCAAAAATGAAAAACTGTTGAAACTAAAACACGCGAACAAAGTCGCGGGGGACAGCTAGTAAACTATACATAAAAGCACTATGAATATTCACCTCACAGCAGTTATTATACAACAAAAAAAGAACCCGGCATTGTGTGTTAAAAGAAATAAAAAGGATTGTTCTATTGGAATTGTACAAGAAAATTTCTACAGGGCTCTATATTCACACAATGGTCGCATTTCTAGGAAAATACTTGCAATTATGTGAATATGTTTATCATTGTAAATGTATAATAACTTTCGTGAGGCGTATTCATAGGGAATATTGACGGTTTACTTACGGCGCATTCTCGGGATCTGCCGACTTTCAGACTCAATAGCAGTCCTTAGTCATGACCTGACACGTACTCGTGAGTAAACCGTTATTTTTTTCTAATAATTATCATTGTAAATGTATTCTTCGAAGGTAAATGCAAATCGTATTTCACAAGTCGCATATTATACTTATTACATAAGTATAATAGGCGTTGTGTTCGCTGAGATTAACTAATTAGATTGAATTTATATGAAATAATATCTAGGAAGTTTTTTAATTATTATCCAAACACATGTAGATAACATACACTTGGTATTAATATTTTATTCAAATTAAGTCATAAAATAATAAAACAAAGTCGGACTGGTTACACATTTATAACTCCCGAACGGGTGAACCGATTTTTATGCTTTTTGATTTGTTACATTTTTCTCCGTCCCGAATTATAGCAGAAAAACTATAAGAACATTGAAAAAAAGTGTGTGTGTACTTATGTACGCACGTAAGAAGTTATACTTTTTTGGCGGAACAAGATAAAATTCTTTCTCATAAACTGGTATAATAATAAGTATTTAACATTAATAATTTAATAATATTTAGTGTTAATTATATTAAATAAAAGTATTTTAATTTATATCAATAAATAATACATACGGATAGTTAACCTCAATTATATTGGAGAACTTGAAAAAGTATATAAGCACAATTTTTTTCACTAATATTCACAAATAGTTAGTAATATCAATCAAAATATTCAATTTAAATCACTACTGAATATAATAATATAATATAATATTAGCACATATATAATTCGCACTTGTATGAAACTAAAACACGTGTTGTGAATGTATAAACTAGAAACATGTTGATAAATATTATAAATATGAAAACAGTGATCAGAGGTGACAGGCTCGTCAGAGCGTACCAACATGCGCGACTAACTTCATACTGGATGCGCGCGCATCTTAAAATTTCACTCTTATCATTTTTGACGAGCGTACCAACATGCGCGACTAACTTCATACTGTTACAGATGCGCGCACATCTTAAAATTTCACTCTAATCTTTTTTTCATAACGCGCCTAAAGAAGTATAACTTCAAAAATCCATAAAACTGATAACTTACTGGAGCCGGAAACAACTCACGCGATTGAAACCGCGGGGCAGAACTAGTTTTATAAAAAATTAAAAGACTATTTAAGACGATATTTATTTAATAATACACAATCAAGATGGAAGTGTTTTTAGATATCCCTATCTCCTAAACTATGCCTACATGAGTATTAATACATTACTACAGATTACAACTCTCAGTATACAGAGTGGTTTAATTTGACAACTTTATCATGTACAGGGTGTCGTTAAATAACAGGTTTAGTTACCAAGACGGTGTTAGGTTTATTTATAATTTAGCTAAAATGTTTAAAAGGTTTTTGAAATATTTTTAATTAACCGTGCTTTTTACTCTCGTCTTAGATTTTAATCATCTATAAACGGGAAGAAAATTGTTTATTCTGTTTGATCCTGTAAAAGCATCCCGAAAATATGTAATTTGTATTTTAAATTTGGTTGGAAACCCTGAAGCTTTTTCAATTTATGATTATAATTATTTAATTTAAATATTTGATACTAAAAGCACTTTTACGAAAAACAATTTAAATATATTTTTATTTAAGAGTAATCTTTGGCAACTAGTTGGTAGTTTTGAAATAAAAAATCTTTTTAAACCGACTTTAAAAAAGAGGAGGTTCTCAATTCAACAGTGTTGTTTTGTGTATGTTGGTTACGCGTTATCTCCGGCAATTGTAAATCCATTTAAGAAGTTACTTCTGCCATCGATACATACTCAGTGGTGGTCACATATAAATAATAATTATACGATTTATGTATAGTGTAATCAATTATTTAACTAAGGTATGTGCCATGGTGTAAATTCATAAGTCAATCTTATTCTATTTTCCAGTAAAATACGTTGTAATATTTATTTTACGGTAATCTGTTTAAATTGTTCATGCATTTATTTTAAACGAAGTACTTTCCCAAATCCAAAAATCAAGAACGTATTCAGTAGAACTACATCTGGATTAACGAACCAATTGTTTTAAATTAAATTCTAAACACTAAACTTCTAGTAGGTTCTGGAATCCTTTTGAAGGCTAGTTCTACAACGAAATCTAACAAAACATGGGTCGAGCTTTTTTGGAAACGGTTTTGAGAGCAAGTTGTTTAAATAGTTAAATGTTGTTACAGTAGGGTTGTTGCAAAGCATGCAAACAATTTTTCACTGAGTTTCATATAAATATCTGATGCACCTAACTTATTTATTTTTAATAATAATAATAAATAAATGTGGACAGCATCACATACATTGCTCTGAATCCAAAGTAAGTAGCTTGTGTTATGGAATTCAGAGACAACGACGGTACCACAAACACCCAGACCCGAGATAATATAGAAACGTGGTTTTCTACTTTGACCCGTCCGGGGATCGAACCCGGAACCTCAGATCTGGCGACCTTAAAAACCAGTGTGTACGCCACTAGACCACCGAGGTCGAACTTACTTATTGTAATATTTCGTCTTCTTTCTAAAAATTTCAACAGAGTACTACTCAAAAATAGTCTACACCTGCCTAAAAGTACTCGAGTGGTGTACACACCGGTTTTAAAGGTGTCGCTAGCACTGAGGTCCCGGGTTCGATCCCCGGACGGGTCAATGTAGAAAACCACTTTTCTACATTGTTTCGTAAATAATATAATATAAATTCGTGGTCTCCGATTCCATAACGAAAATCTTTTTAATAATAAAAAAAAAACATTTATTTTAGGTACTTACATTGGGTTCAGAGTAATGTGTGTGATATTGTCCATATTTTTTATTTTATTTTAAACTTGAATGTTTGCAGCCCTAAAACATCCATTTGTTCGTTCATTCTTTCAACGCCCCGCAATGCAGTTGTTTTAATTCACAATTTGTTCAGCAAATATGTGAGGAGAGTCTTTTTTACCAGAAAATTGCAGAACTTTCGCTATGACGGGATTATTCTTTCAGGAATGTAGAATGGGTATGACATAATATATAATGGCATCATTTGTATGCAAGCTGCAGATGTTGTTATTCTTATTAATATTATATCTGGCCTAGTTTATGAAACAAAACAACAAATTTTAATTTGCAGAAGGGACGAGGATTGCATCTGCACACTATACATACGACAGTAACTTTTTTTTTTTTTTAAATGAACTTTTCTGCCATAATGTCGACTAGTCAACCAACTGCTGCAGCTTTTGGTATCGTTTATGTCCTCCACTCTAATTTATAGACTAACTAGCTTTTGCTGGCGTCCTCGCCCGCCTGGGTGTCAATTATCGGGGTAAACAGTAATCTTTGTCCTTTCTGTGGATCCAGCATTTCAACCAAGTTTCATCGAAATCGGTTCAGGAGTTTAACCTAGACAGACAGAGTTATTTGCACATTTATAATGGCTGATTTAAAATATTGGGAATGCGAATGGCTCTATGAGGACAAATTAAATACTACCAGCATAATTCCTTCCATATTTCATTGAAAACCTGAAAGCCAGCAGTAGACAAAGAAAACTTAAAAGAAAATAATTAAATACAATTAGCAGCCCCCGTAGACAAGTGGCATTTCGACAAGCGTAAACGATGATAGAAATCGCTCAAATGACATTAAATGTATGGAAATGACATTTCGTTTCGATAAGTCACGTGACTTGGAGTTGTCACTTTCATACATTTGAACGATTCCATCAGCGATATCGCTTGTCGAAATGTCACTTGTCTAGGGGCTCAGGACTCGAACGCGCGACTAAATTCGAAATTTTTCCCTTCTACTATTTGTATTTAATTACAAGTGTTCGCTTCGCATACGTTACTGCGTATTATATAATAAATCATTATTATAAAAAGAAAAACATTTTATTTATAATATACTAGCTGTTTCTCGCGGCTTGGCCCGCATGGATATCGGCTATCCCGGAAAAAAGTCTATGCCCCTTTTCAGGCTCTAGACTATCTGTGTACCGAATTTTATTTAAATTGGCAGTGAAAGACAGACAGAGTTACTTTGACATTGATAATATTAGTAAGGATTTTTTACCTACTCAAATTTGATTACCAATTCAGACCTTAACTGACTAACATACGAATACAATCTTGTTCTACATGATAGGTCAGCAATCTACCTGACGGAAGCAAATTAGGTTTCAGATAATACTAATTAGGTTAAAATTGCAGCATTAGGAGTTGTAAGCTTGTAGGTGTAATCAGTTAACTGGAAATTTTGCACGATTAATGCCACGGTGTAAGTATATTTGCGGTTTGCAAAAGTTTTGATAAAATTTAAATACTTTATTAATGTAGACTTTGTTTTTGTTTTTTTTTTCTTATTTCCTTTTAACAAACAACTTAACATCTTGGTATTTTTTTTTGTAAAATCTTCCCTATTGCCAATTAATTGGTTTTCGGACGTTTTATTTATGAATTAAGATTTAATACTGTCCATAATATTGTTATAATTTCGCATTTATATAAATGCGTAAGTAACTCTGTCTGTCTGTTATTTACGCTTTCACGGTTAAATCACCGAACCGAAGTTGATGAAACTTTGTATGGAGTAAGAGTAAGTTTGGATGCTGAGAAAGGACATAGAATACGACAGCCGGCACAAACGCGGGCGGACCCGTGGGTAGTATTTAATAAATCCGGAAATGTTAACCCTGAACCCAGTTTGGTTCTCTCTGCATAAGAAGATGTCATTGCCTTATCCAAATTTCCTCATTCAAAGATCTATTGAAATATAGTTTCATAGTGTGTTATTCTTTTGTTATTCCTAACTTCGTTGTTATCTATCCTAGGAAACAAAGATAAAAATCCCAGTATACTTTTATTCTCTTGGAGACAGATAGAAGTTTTGTTTAACAACTTGATCCCAATTGATAGGTCATTGCCAGCGTTCGTAAATGTTAAGAGGATATTACTATGACTGTGGCAGTTATATAAATGATAGGTAGTTCCATAACCTTTTATTGTCAATAATCAATGAAATAAAAGATTTGGGGAATACAATCTGATTTAAAAATAATGTTACGAACAGAATTGATTTTAGAAAAGATACCTACATTACAATAGAGTATTTTGGGGCAAGTATATCTCCTTCTAATGACCCAATGGGTCCCTCTAAATGGCAAGAGACATCGTGGTAGGCCCAGACGTAGATGGCGGGACGAACTAGACTCCTTTCATAGCATTTGGTACTGCACAGCCCTAAACAGAGAGAGATGGAGGGAGGATAGAGAAACCTTTGCCCCGCAGTGGGATAGAAATAGTTATAAAAAAAAATCTTCTCCTATCCCACAGCTGGGCAAAGGTCCTAGTCCATTATAATAACCCAAACGTTGAATACTTTTAGGGTCCACTTGCGACGATCGATTTTATCTTATCGATGCACAACTGAAATTATCTTATGGAAGCTGGAAATAATAGATCATATACCTACCTATGTTTACCTACCTATTTACTATTATTATTCGGGGCTGTTTGACATCCTAATTTCACCACAAAGGCTTGAGCTGAAAATCAGTGTTATGCTGCATTATCCTGAGCTGAATAAACATACATAATTTTTAAAATATTTTTATATTCTTTTATGTATTTCATTTAACAAAAATATTCTTTAAATACTTAAACAAAAATCTTGATACGAAACAATAAATATTTGACTATATTTCCTACAGATTTTCAGGAATATTGCTGTAGATTTTTTGTCATAGGCGCGCTCCAATTCTGTCTTTGAAACAACCTTCAACCTACTTGAAGAACATGTGCCTGTACTTTTTACAAGTCACGTGACGAATCCGTGCCAAGAATAAAGTCTACTCATTATTAGTTTTTGGGATACATATTTGAGTTTATGTAAAGTTTAAAATATAAGATTTTGTATTCTTGTTATACAACAGAGGTTTAGGTTAAAATATTAAAAAATAAAAATGGAAATTTACGTGTCTAATATTTTTTATTATCTTACTGACGGACTTAAACGATTTTTACTTTTCATACCCCGTCAACATCCCTTTTATCTAGATTAGATCATATTTTCTCAATTCAGTACAGATCGTATTTTTTTTTAGTTTAGCCACTTCCCAGACTTCAAGTCCAGTTGTCATTCATTTCATATGTGTAGCAACATTTCCAAAACATATTGAACCAATAATTTCGCGCCAGTGAGGTGAGGGCTCGGCATTGACAAATGGATAGTATGACCTGCATCGTCTAATGATCATATTCCATTTCCTGCAAAATTTCATCAATCATTAACGTTTGGGGAGTGGTGGGTAGTTTTATTAATGGGATAGAGAAAATACGGGCTGGTGGTTTTATATTGGGGTAGCCGACTAAGGGGCTAGTAGTAAACTTCCCGATAATATTCAAATAAACCTGTTGGGAAATTACCACGACTGTCAATGGACAAAAGACGTTTGACGGGCCTGTTGGTCTAGTGGTTAGTGATCCTGACTGCTAAACCGGAGGTCGTGGGTTCGATTCCCACCCAGGACGAATCTTTGTGTGATGAGCACAATCATTTGTTCTGTGTCTGGGTGTAATTTATCTATAATATGTATGTATTTAAAAATATATAAGTATGTTTGACGACCTCCGTGGTCGAGTGGCGTACACACCGGTTTTCAAGGTGTCGTCCGCTCTGAGGTCCCGGGTTCGATCCCCGGCCGGGTCAATGTAGAAATACCACTTTTCTTCATTGTCTCGGGTCTGGGTGTTTGTGGTACCTTCGTTGCCTCTGAATTCCATAACACAAGTGCTTTAGCTACTTACTTTGGGTTCAGAGCAATGTATGTGATGTTGTCCACATTTATTATTTATTTACATTTATTTATTATGTTTATCAGTTGTCTGGTTGCCATAGCACAGGCTCTGCCTAGTTTGGGATTAGATGACCGTGTGTGAGATGTACCAAGATACCAAGATACCTACCACCTTTTGAGATTTATTTGTGTCTTCAGATTTAAAATGTAATTCATTTGCAGCTGCAAACAATATTTATATGTGCGTTGTGCAAGAAATATGGCGACAGCAACTGTTTTTTCAAACAACTCTTTGTATCACGCAAAAAACAAAATTTATAAGGTACCCCAAAAACCGAATAAGAACCACTGAAATGAAAATCCCCCTTTCTTAAGGCGGTTGATTAATGATAAGGGCACTTAGAAATATTACGCGTTTACTTAGCGATGTTTTTGTTTTCTCGGAAAACATGTCCATATTTTTGGCACGTGAACGAACAACATTTAACTTACATGAACCTTGAAATCGACCTCTGACCTTTGGCCTGACAACATTAAACCTTAAAAACCAATTCCTTGTAACAGAGTTTAAGCCAGTCATTATCATTAATCTGAAAAGAGTGAATGAAACCAATAAAAATAGGTACCTTTACAAAGCGGGAGACTGGTAGTGATTTGAATATTTGTGTAATGGAATTAAATACTGTTTTATAGTAAGCCCAGTTCGGTTTAAAGACATTTATATCTCCAAAAAGAACAATTGCCCCGATTCTGTTAAACTCACACTAAACTTATTTTTAACCATCGGTATCTATTTCACTAGTACACAATTAGAAAAGGAAAGGCGAAGAGTTTTGATTAAAATTCTCATACAATTCTACCGACATCGACATACAGAAACGTGTGCACTAAAACAAATTGATGTTCAAGGCGAAAACTACTTTGACATTTTTAAGTTAGTTGTTATCTGTTGCCGTCCTTTTCTCACGCTGTATGTTAGTAAAAGATAGCAATGTTTTTATTTTGGTTTAGTTAGCGTACAAAGGAATTGGCGCCAATTAAAATAAGTTAAGTTAGTTAAGAGAAAACAAAATATATCATTATTATATGCAGGTACAAATCTTTGAGTCTACGCTAGTGTACTAGTTAACTCAATGTTAATTATATGCTTTTTTAACATAATATCTCAAGACGTTTCTTGAAAGTTGTAAAAGTCTTGCTATTTGCAATGTTATCCGGGATATTGTTCTACAGTTTTGCTCATTCGTATAATATACTTTTTTTGCCATTTGTTCTAGGATGTGGTAGATTTAACTTCTTGCGTCGTTTAGCGTTATATTTTTACGTTTTTTGTGCAGTTGTGAGTAGGTATCGTGTGTTATTATTTTTATCAATTTTGATATATATATAGTTGATTAATTATTAGGTACTTTCAAAGGCAAGGACGGGACCTGGGTGTTAACTTTTTATTTTTATTAAAGTTTTTAACATAAAATATAATATGTATATTACGGGGGTGATTCAAGTACCAATAAGTGTGTAAAATATTCTCGGCGCACGCTTGACCATTATTTTCTTGGACATGTACATATACTATGCTATCCTACTAACTACCTATAATAAAAACTACTTGAAACAATCCAACAAACAGCATAACACTAATTGTAAAATAAAAAACAAAAGAAAACGGTTCTAAAGTATGATTGCGTCAGAACTCCTATAAAAAGTAAATAAGTTTTCTTTTCATGAGCACTGCGTGCCAAACAAAGGTACCACCTATATAGAACCATTGTTAATGATTTCTTTACACTGTTTTTGCACGGCAGTGTAACGCCTACTAGTCTCTTTTTCATTTCACTCTTTGTGAGAATTCCTTTTGTTGTTGATATAAAGGTTATCGCGTTTTGGTTGTCAGTTTTCATAAATCCTTGGGTATTATTAGTACGGAAGGAAGACTGAGTTATTTCAATAAGAACTGTTTATCTATTGGGTTTGACCTCAAAAACTACTCAAAGAATACAATGGGGTAAATAAAACTAACGGGGTGTAAATGAATAAACCTTATAATATGTCTAGTGCTAAATCTTTAAATCTCTGAAACTATAAGTCGGATTTCGAAAAATATTTTTGGTTTTCACGTATGGCTTGAGAAAAAAAGCAAGATTGAAGTTAGTTAAGAAGTTAGGTGGTGTTTAGACCCCTGAGCCTCGGAAAGCACGTAAAGCCACAACTATCTCTGGTCGTGTCGGATTGCCGTCCCATCGGTCAATGACAGTGAAAGAATAGACAGTGCAACTAAGTTCGGGCACACACTGACGGACTAAAACATGTCCCGAGCCGATGGCTAACCTCAGTTGAGCGAAGCCACCATGACCGAAAATCGGTCAGGAGCATATTATTACAACCATAATGTGACGAGACACACAGGCGCACTAAAACATGCCCCGAACAGATAGCTAACCTCTGTTGAGAGAAGCCGCCATGACCGAAAATCGGTCAGGAGTATATTATTACAACTCTAATATGACAAGACACACTGACGCACTAAAACTTGCCCCCAGAAAACTAACCTCTGTTGAGAGAAGTCACCGTGACCGAAATTCGGTCAGGACTACATTATTACAACCATAATGTGACGAGATTAAGCTTCTAATTTTCAATCAATCTTCATTCAAAACTGTCAATTAAATTAACTGAAGACGTGTTAATATTAGCAGATAATTAACCTAATTTACTTCAATTATTCCCATAGGTGTAACGTCATGATCTCATCATTACTTATATTAATGGCTCTATAATTATTTTCTTAAGGAACGGGAAACGCTAGCGTCACGCAAGGTAACGCTGTTCGCACGCAACGGTAACGCTGCGAGTTTTCCTATGTTTATTTGACATTGTGGTTGATTTAGTAGGGTCTGTGTTCTGAGGAGTTTAACGTCATTGTTCTGTTGTTAAGACATGGTGTTGTAGTAAATATTATAGTAGTATCTTACAGAATAACGCTTTATCTTTTGTTATTAGAAACAATTATGGGTTTCGATACGGTTTAACGATGACCCTTGATGTTAACTAATCTTTATTTGTTATTTTGAAATTATCAATCAATCCATCCATTATATTCTTACTAATATTATAAATGCGAAATTAACTAAGTCTGTCGCGCTTTCACGCCAAAACTACTGAACCGATTTAAATGAAATTTGGTACAAAGATAGTCAAAAGGACATTGGATACTTTTTGCCTAGATAACCGACATCCACGCGGGCAGAGCCGCGCGAAACAGCTAGTATATATAAATCAAATCATCATAGTAAACATATCATCTATAACAAAATGCTGGATGGAATTTGTGAAAGATGATATATGTATGATATGAGAAAGAGTGAATTCTGAGATGACGAGGTAGAGATGAATGGAAGTAAAATAAGCATTGCGCCGACACCAAATAATGATGAACAGGGCACACACAGGAACATGATGATGAAAACACAATGCATAAAAATGATAATCAATTTCTTTAAATACTGCAAAATTGCAGTATTTAAAGAAATTTAGCTCTTTCAAAGACTTTTCAAATTCTGTGTATAAACAGGTACTATTTTAATTAAATACAGGAAATCATAATAATACCAGCCTATAAATGTCTATATAGAGTCTATAGAGGAGGAACGACCATTGATCACCACGCTTGCTCATAGCAGGCTAGCGATTACAGATTCCAATTTTTTGAGTCCAGGTTTCCTCACGAAGTTTTCCTTCACCGATTGTCAATGATGTTTAAGAATAATTAAGAAAGTACATATTATAACTTTTAAAAAGGCACATTGGTATTTGCCTGTAATAGGTTCGAAGTTGCAACCTTGTGCATACAAATCCGTTCATTGAACCACTAGGCCACCTCGACACCATATTTTTATTAATATTATTATATTAGAAGGAGTAGGATCATAATATTATTATAGCTTAATAAATAATCAATCAACTCAGCCTATTGCGGTCCACTGCTAGACATAGGCCTCTCCCAAGTGGTTTCTTATTAACAATATAATATTTATATTTTTTTATAATCGACTTAAGTAAGCATGAAGTTTTAGTTTAGATATACATAAATACATTACTTATATATAAACTTCCAAATGTCTATGTTAAATGTACCTACAGTCAAACTACTGAACCGTTTTTATGAGAAATTGTAAAAACGTTGTATTATATAATACAAATATCTGAATATAAAAAAACCAAATCGGGTTCGTTACACCATTTATAACTCAAGAACCGATAGACCGATTTTCATGAAATTTGATTTATTGGGTTTGTCTCCACCCCGCAGCAGCAGAATAACTAAAAAACATCGGAAAAAGTCATAAAAATATAAATTTCTTACAGGAACGCCAATAACTAACGTGAGTAACACCGTGGGACATCACTAGTAAATAATAATGTAAGAAATCCAATCATAAAAATGCATCTTTCATAACTCGCAAACTTTTCATATTATCTCTCTCCATTCGCATATCTTATAAAAATCATACTTATTTAATCTGCACCCAAGTAGAATGCCCTCATGATGGGTTCAAAGCTACGACGAACGGGTTTGAACCCACGACCTCGCAATTAACACTTCATATGTCGTCTAATTTGAAATTACTTTACACGCGACTCCATTTTGTATTTCTCTGATATATTGACTTTTAAAGTGAAACTTCCAGTCTATTGGAAGCAATAAAGATTTGAGATGTAAATTAAATATATTTATAATATGATATATTAAATTTGTACTGAAGTGTACTTTATTAGTTTTCTGTCGTCATTTGTTTGAGCTACAAATACCGAATCCAAATAATTTAAATTATACAATAGTAAAATTTAAAGTTTTTGTTAAATATAATTTATAATTCATAAACAGAAATGTGTCTCTATTTTTTTTTGTTTTGCTCGAAGTTTTAACCTTTTTGGCTAAAAAAAATCTCCATACAGTCTCCATTCTACCCGCCAGTAAAATCTTATATAAATCTGAGCATCTGTTTTGAAGATTAGCGGGAACAAATAAATCAACACACAGAAATTTAAAAACTGTTTTTTAGACATAGGTATCGTATAACTGCAAGCCAAAAAAAAAACTATTATTTTAAAATTTCAAACAGATACTTTAATTTTATTTATGTTTAGAAAAATGATGATATAAATAAAAATTTGACATTTATGCCTAGGAATAAAACAACAAAGACAGATATCTTACAAAGCTTTCAAGAAACTTTTATTTTATAAATAACTATATATCATTCGTTACTAGTTATCGATATCGATATAAGTCTTTGATATCGCTATTTAAATCTAAAAGAAAACACAAAGCATTATGTAAAGTATTCCCGAAGGTTTTGTAATTCTGAGCAAAGACTTCGCTAAAAGCTTAAAACAAGCTCTGAATACTAATCCCGACAAACATAAATAAGAATTTGTTAATCTACTTGTGCGAGACGAATAATTCATGTAAAATTTAAACGATTTTCTCGTTTAGACTATGTTCCAATTGTTTTTGGTTGTGAAAGTCATGCTCCTCTAACCAAGTGACATGTCTACAAGCATTAACGCTAATCGATTCACTCAAATGTATGGAAGTGACAAGTCTAAGTCACGTGACTTATCGAAATGAAATGTCATTTTCATACATTTATATCATTAAAGAGATTTTTATCATGGTTAACGCTTGTAAAAATGTCAGCTGGCTACAGGGGATGGTGTAGTGATCGGATTTGTGTACAAAATGATGTATTTTTTTAAAGTACAGAAAACAATTGGAATGCGGACTATTGTAAATATACTTAAATTTGAAATTATGAAAATAAATTACCTATTATTAATGTTTTAAGTACCTCGGAGGTTCGGCATATACATAGTTGTAAAAATATCTGCATTATATTTTAATTCATTATTTTAAGTTATTACTAAAATGTGAAATTGTTTAAAATGCAATTCGGATATACAATCACTTTTAAACGTCTCTTTTTGTGAGTTCGCTGGAGTCGACGTAGCTGCAATAGGAAAATTGACTGGGTATGAAAAATAAAAATCTACTTTGTCCGTAAATTAGGTAATAAAAAAAAACCACTTAGGTACATTTTACCAAAATTAAAAATTTAAAACTAAAATAAAAACTAGAGCTACTTAATAATTAAAACTTTAAAAAGTAAAGAGTAATTAAAATTAAAACTAAAAAGTAAGGAGATAAAGCAGTCCAGTGTCTAATATTTTTTTAATAATCTGTATGATGGATATTAAAAAGAGATATGTCGTTTTCCTCATTCAAGATGTGTTCACTATGTAATGGTCCATTCTTTGGGATAAAAGCTTGCGAGAAACCGCATGCTCTTTTGCCCCCACTTCGAAAGAAAAAGGAACAAAAACCTATCTTTTTTCTTTAAAACTTTTGAATACATTGTGATTTTTTTACTAGCAAATAACTCAGAAGTGTGATTGTGGTCTTTATCTAAACTTGCGAAGTTTTTGTTGGAAATCAAGTTTTACGTCAGAACTTTTCCATAATGGAGGCTGACGCTTTGAGGCATATGACTATGATTGCAGAATATTTAAGTAAGGCTTGCGAGTGGCAATGTAGGCCAATATATCAATAATAATTATGAAAGAAATTGGTGAATTAATTTAAGTTTTAATTCCTATTGTTTTCATCAAAACATATTTTTCTAAGTTTAAAATCCAAGTTTTAGGTAAAGTTTCTACAGTCACCAATTTTACACAAAATATAACTAAACTACTAGCTGTTTCCCGCGACTCCACCCGCGTGGAACTCGGTTATTGTGTTGGTTCTTAGGATCCAAGCTTATCCAATACCAAGTTTCATCAAAATCGGATTACTGGTTTTGCCGTGAAAGCGTAACAGACAGACCGTTACTTTCCCATTTATAATATTAGTATGGAACTTAATTTTATAATACCTATTGTCAAGATCTTATTATAGCCAACTGCAATCTTAAATTAATACTTACACTTTAACTCTCCCTTGATTGATGTGATTTAAAGTTTCTAAATTATATTTTAACTTAATTTTAACTGGCTGCAAAAGTTTCTCAATTCAATGGGTTTTTTTTTGTATGTTTGTTACACGATATCTCCGGCAAGTGTGGATTGATTTCAAAGTATATTTTAGTCATCGATAGAGTATAACTTAGAGGTCCTATACAAATTGAAGTCGATGTTTTTTATGTGTAATCAATTATTGAAAGCAGGTTTCATTTCTCCGTATGTACTCGTATCACATCCAATGACAATTATAATTTTGTTGCAGAAAATGAACTCGGCAGAAACTCATCGAAAAACACGGGCGTAGATGATCTCGCCACCCGAAGTAGAACACCAAAGATGGAACACGACAACCGAAACCGAAACAGAAATCATTATAGAAAACGTCAAAGAAGAAAAGTACAACTTCTCGAATAACTTCTACAATGTTATCACGAGAATAAAAGACAAAGCAGAAGAATGTGGGAATTTAACTTTCAATGCTACAATTAAAGAGTGTGGGGAAAAACCGTACGACGGTTTTGAAATAAGTGTGGTTATAATTCTGTGTTTGTTGATAGTGGTGACTGTTATCGGTAATACGTTGATTATTTCTGCTGTGGTGACGACGAAACGTCTGCGAACTGTGACCAATTGTTTTGTGACAAGTTTGGCGGCTGCTGATCTGTTGGTGGGGATATTTGTGATGCCTCCTGCTATTGCTGTGCATATTAGTGGTGAGTGGTTTTTATATTTTACTACTATACCCTTTTAATCTGTTTATTAGTTAGTTTAAGTAGGTATTTTGTGGTATTCTTTTTATTAACAAAATGTCATCGTTTTAAATTCTATGAAATGGTAATCGATATTTGAACACAAAAACAGGAATATATAAATACAACGTTGTAAAATCATGCAGTAATTTTAAGCCTTGAAATGTTATAGACAACTGATCCTTTTTTAAAAATCGATTCGTTTTGTTGACTGACGTTAGAATTTTCTAAGCAAAACTAAGAAAAATGTACCGTCCGTAAGCTAAACGGATCGTCTTTTGAATACAGGAACTGGCCATAAATAAACGGTATAAATTATTAATAAAAAGCAGAATGTGTTAACAACTGATTTATTATAAACACAAGTTTATTAATCTAAATTATTTATTTAAATAAAAGCACATAAACAAAATTATTGTTGTCTGTCCGAAATAAAAAATACATTTCATTATATTTATGTCATGATTTTAATTAGTACCCAAGGTACAAACAAATGAATTCCGTCCAAAAAGGTTGTTATTTAATTTATATAAACCTACAGTTTATGTTAAATGTATACTGCAGATTTTATAGCTCAATTTAGGCGCTTCTGTAGGCCAGTTTCATTTATTTTATCATTACGTGTCTCTGTATTTAAGCACCCAGAATTTGGGGCAAGTCCAAATTTTGTTAAGCTCTTGCATGGTCGAAAATGTTGTTTGCAATATTCGAATTACATTGAAACAGGTATTTCTGTGAAATACCTTGTTTACAAATGCTAGAATTGTACGATCTTTTTTGTTTCTCTGTTTCTAATTTTCAGTTTTCACCTTAAAAATCTTTATATTCCACTAGCTGTCCCCCGCGACTTTGTCCTCGTGATTTAGTTTCAATGGTTTTTCAGTTTTGCAACATTTTTCATTTATGCTCCGCTCCATTTGGTCGCAGCGTAATGTTATATAGCTTATAGCCTTCCTCAATAAATGGGCAATCCAACAATGAAAGAATTTTTCAAATTGGACCATAATTCCTGAGATAAGCGCGTTCAAACAAATAAACTAACAAACAAACGAACTCTTCAGCTTTATATATTAGTAATATAGATTATAGTCGATATGCGATATAACAAGGCTATGTTATATTATTTACGATTTCTGTGATATCTGCAAATAACTGGTATTTCATCTTTTTCTATATATAAAACAAAGTCGGGTCTCAAGAACAGGTGGACCAAATTTCATGGTATTTGCTGGGTCAGGTTGTCTCCACCCCGAATAACAGAATAACTATAAAACACCGGAAAAAGACACGTAAAAAAAAGGTCTTACGGGCACAAGGACTACTAACGCGAGTGAAACCGTGATGTAGCGCTAGTCTATCATAAAACCTAGTAGCACAGTCATTTATTCCTACTGCATAAAGGTCTTTGAAATATTGGATGCTTTAACTATGACGTATTTATGATCAAAACTTCTAAATATAATCGTAAGCTTAGAAAGTAAGGCCAAGGGCATATTTAAATAAACATATATTTTAACCTGAACTACAAATCTATTAAAAATAGCTAGCCTATACTAGAAGAGTTATTAAAACGAGTTGACGCCTCCATTTTGACACCGCACACTCGTTTTACCATATAAACGTAAAGATCGCTCAAACACAAATAAAAGAAAATATTAGCACTCGAAGGCTCTTCTCAAAACCGTAGATATCGGATATATTCCTTTTCTTTATCTTTTTGTGAAAAGATGTCGTTATGAGAGTAGTTCGCAATAAACGTTTCTTTGAGAAGTTTAATACTCGTATTTTATTGCTAGATCGAGTAGTTGACATAAGATTGGTTTTCAAGGTTTTATCTTTCAGCATGGCATTTTTTGTGAGTGCCATAGTAAATGAAATAGTTTTAATCTATTTATTGGAGTTCAATCCGTTGAACTTGTGTATACTGTCTTTTGATATTACGTCCCGCAGCTGTGCAAAGGCTATTGCGTTATTTCTTCAAATATAAATAATTTATTACCCTCTTTTGTTTTTTCCAATATTTCTGTATTACGATTTATTGACACTGTTAATTTATTCGCGTATTCCATATATTTAACTTTGTGTTACGGACTAGATAAAAAAAATTGAGTATGAAGGCCTTAATAGCGCAACTTTAGACAGAAATATGACTGGCCTGTTTGTCTAGTGGTTAGTGACCCTGACTGCTGAACCGGAATCGTGGGTTCGATTTCCACCCAGGACAAATCTTTGTGTGATGAGCATGATCATTTGTTCTGTGTCTGGGTGTAATTTATCTATAATATGTATGTATTTAGCAATATATAAGTATGTTTATCAGTTGTCTGGTTGCCATAATACCGGCTCTGCCTAGTTTGGGATCAGATGACCGTGTGTTAGTTGTCCCAAGCTATTATTATTATATATTTTATATCTAGCAGGGACCAGAACAGACTTAGTTCTAAGAAGAAACAAATTTACACGGCACTCACTATCTTCTTATATGAAAGTTCGAGGACAACCCAACTTTAGGATTACTTTAATACACAGAAAAAAGTTACTACATTTGTTTTATTGATATACAGGGTGTTGCTAAAAGGTTAAATATATTCAAAAGGTGTAGAAGAGTACATCTGGTATAGAGACAGTTTAAAAAATATTCAGCTAAAAATAAGATTAATTATTATTGGATTTCAAATTTTTCAAATTAATTATTCCGCTAATGATGTTTATATAGATATAGATATTAGACCGCTAAAGCAATTAATCTTATCATTTAGCGAATAACAAAATAAGTTATTGACCCTCGTAGTGCGGTGACATGTATATCAATTACTAGGTGTCCCCCGCGACTTTGTCCGCGTGTTTTAGTTTCAACGGTTTTTAATTCTTGCAACATTTTTCATTAACGCTCCGCTCTTTTTAGTTGGAGCGTAATGTTATATAGCTTAAAGCCTTCCTCAATAAATGGGCTATCCAACACTGAAAGAATTTTTCAAATCGGGCCAGTAGTTCCTGAGTTTAGCGCGTTCAAACAAACAAACAAATAAACAAACAAACAAACAATTAAACAAACTCTTCAGCTTTATATATTAGTTTAGAAGTATAGATAACAATACTAACTAATTAACGGACTCTATATCTAAATGATAAAAATATATAATAAAAATGTATATATAATAATAATAGATAGTTACTATTAGATTACATTTTATTGAGTTAGATACTTATTGTTAATAAATTGCTTTTTGTTTTTCCTAAATTCTATAATATTAACATTTGTACGCCTAAACGGTAAAAACATGATGGTCTCATACTATATTTCCACCTCCAATGTGCATTTTATGTATTATTGATGTACACATGTTTTATACAAGTAAAATATCTTTATCTTTATACCAGATTGACTCTTCACCTCATTTGGATGGATACACCCTTTTGGTTTATTAGAACACTATTAGGCACCCGGTATTATTGTTCAATATTCTAATAAAGCAAACAAACAAACAAACAAACTAATAGCAAATCTAAATCAGACACGTGTACTATACAAACAAATACAACCATAATCACAATTTCCTCGTTCCACCAACGATGTAACAACACGAATACTTATTTCGTACCAAGTGGATCATGTTATTTGCCCCAAGATTTGCACCTGAGGCGCTCAAATCGTTTTCTAAACCTCTTCCACTTTTCGCTAATCGTTTACATTTAATTTAACTGACAAAAAACCCGACGTTTTTGGTTTAGAAAAAAGAAATAACGGTCTTAACTGAAATTGTTTTGGCATTAAATTGAAATTAGAATTTCGATTTGGAGCATTAAAAATAAATGATGATTTAATTTTCGTAATCGCTGTGTTGAGCAAAATGGCCGCTTGTATCGACAAGATTTGTCTTTTGGTTAAATTAATATTTTTAAAAATTGTAACTGGGTAATATCACTTTAAATTCTGTATAAATTGTTCGTGTCTTACTATATTGTTTACAAACTCATTTAGATGAGAACTAGATTCATTTGTTTTGCAAAGTTCTGTATTTATAATCTCTTTAGCTCCAAAAGTTTAAATGGAACGGAACATGGCCCAACAAATTTTTGAAAGAAAATTCTTTTACGAATACAAATAAATTCGATTATTTCATAAAGATTTGACCCAAAGAAAGGGCCTTTTTAACTTAGTGATTGATGGACGATTTTTAAAAAGCCTTCTTGTAATTACCTCACTTTTTTATAGCGTTTATGTCACCTTTTACGGGTTAAATATTGTAAGACGGATTACTTGGGGTTGGAGAATCAGGATGCCGCTTATATTATGTCGACCTTCAAAAGGTGCTACTTGGTAACCTGTGTTGAATAAATTATTTTGCCGTTATATTAAAAAGTTGCTTTGGAAACGCAAATGTAACCATTACCCTTCTAGATTCAGACAAATAATTCATGATACAATGCCTACAAACAGAAAACAGGGTGGTGTTTTGTCTAGTTTAAACATTAATGTTTGTTCGTCATTAACACAGTACCTAAGTTCCTTAGCCGTGTTCAAAGATTAATATATAAATCGCAGTATTTAAGTTTTTTTCAGTAGAACTTTACTGTATACTGTGTGTTTTCTTTTGTGTAAGAAACTCATATTCAAAAAATGAGCACTAACTACTTTTTAGGTGCGGCTTTATATTTTGTAAATAGAAAAATAATTAAACTGATTTTGTACATACGCACAATTTCGTGTGTGTGACAATATTTATTTGTAGGATATATTATGTGTTCTGATACTATACGTTTAGGATATACAATATCTTAAACCCTTAGGGCGCCCGTACATGGACTGCTCGAGCAGTTAGTCAGTGTTCGAGCTGTCGTCCGACTTTTTGTTTTATCAAACACTCGAAGCAATCAAACTGCTTCACGGAACAGTCCGTGTGCTGACTTAATATCAATAATCCAGCTATAACAATAAAAGTTATCCTTTCAAGGATGTAAAAAGTTCAG
Source organism: Diachrysia chrysitis (assembly GCA_932294365.1). NCBI lineage: Eukaryota > Metazoa > Arthropoda > Insecta > Lepidoptera > Noctuidae > Diachrysia > Diachrysia chrysitis. The sequence goes on from OW028664.1 coordinate 2,656,389, forward strand.
ATTGTCTTGAAGTTATTAAGTTATCAACAAAGGAAAGTTACATTAGCCAGGGGACGCTGTTCCTTCTTATTTTAACTCGATTGGCCTTTTTATAGACAGATCCCTCCAGAGTATATTCGGTACTTAAATGTTTTAAGAGATTTCGATTTTTCGGTATCCATGAATTGGCCGAAAATAGGCTAGGGACAGGAAGTGGTATTTTTATAGAAGTTTCTAAAATAGATTTTGTGTTTTTAGATTGTTTACACGTGACGCTGTGGCCTTGTGGTACAAGGACCCGATTAGTGTGCACAAGGCTGCACAAGTTTTGAATTATAAGTACGATTAAATGAGTATGTATGAAAAGAAATTATTTCTCTCCAGAGAGACAGATTACAGGCGTTATAAACGCCATGAAAAACACATTTAAAGCTTAAAGTAATTCAAAAAAAGAATTTGTTTAGTCTTTTCCTAGCATAACAAATTAAGCAAGTAATAAATAGAATCCTAATAATAAAAAAACGACTTTTGAATCAAATTCGTTCCTCAAAACAAAAGCGATTGACTTAAAAAAACAATATAAAAAAATAAACAACAATTTTAAAAGGAAAATTTCTACAAAAATCCAAAATAACCTGACAATAGCTCCATTATTTTTATCACAAAGGCGGCATGAAAACACAATTCTAAAAAGCAGAGCTTATCAGTTCATAAATACGTATTCTTTAGACTTACATGAAAAGATCGGGCCCCTTTGTATAACAGATAGAACCTGCACATAACGAACCCTTAAAAAATCCTATAAGGATATTTGAGCACTCTCCAAAAGACCAAAGATTTTCCCATTAATAAAATTTCGAAGCACTTCAATATTTCTTGTACAGTGAACTGTACAGCAGTGGGAATAATTCCACAAAGATAGCATGCTTGTATTTTAAAGTAATAAAGCATTGATCAGAAAGGAAGACAAAACGTACGATTGACGTGAATGGGCCCACAGGAACTAAGAAACTACAAGACCGACCCCAGCCATCAGTGGCCAGCGACAGCGACTTAACAGACTTTTTCATATATTTGTCGGGTCTAGAGAGTGACTGCCACTGACTGCACAATACGTGCGGCGCGTCTATACAAACCATATGAAAAAGTGTGTTAAGCCGCTATTGCTGGCAACCGGGGGCTGTGATCTGTGCCCCGTTTGCGCAGGGCCTAATTATCAACTCAACTAATTATTTAAAATACAAATACAAACATATTATATTGGAACAAAAAAAAGTATACAAGAAGTTTGTATTTGTTAAGAACCGTATTAGTATAGATTACTTTGTCGCGGCCATTAGCGCCCACCTCCAAGAGAGGAGACGACAGCGTTCCAGGTACTAGTATATCCCAAGCAGGACAAATCTTTGTGTGATGAGCACGATGATTTGTCCTGTGTCTGGGTGTAATTTATCTATAACATCTATAACATGTGTGTATTTAGAAATATATAAGTATGTTTATCGGTTGTCTGGTTGCCATAATACAGGCTCTGCCTAGTGTGGGATCAGATGGCCGTGTGTGAGCTGTCCCAAGACATTATAAGTATTATAAGTATTATTGAAAACAGACGGATGATGTCATCCTATAAGGATTCCATTAGAGGTCTTCTTCTCTGTCGTGTAGTTCTTGTCAGAGCGGTCGTGATCACGATTAGAGGAAAGAAGCTTCTTAAATATTTACCATGCTCGACTCCTCACTTAAATTTCGTAACCCTTGTGTTTTGGCGTTACTCCTAGAGCTGAACTCTGTTGTTCTATTTTTTTTTTAGTTTCGGATTTTTTTTTGTCCTTAAGGTTGATTTTTGGAAGTCACAGTTACGACTTCCTTGCGATCGACTGTGTGAAGCAAAAATATTTGATTGACAACTTTCGAGACGCTTTTCGATGGCTTGAGATAAATTTATTTTATTTGAAAGCCTGTGGGTATGTAAAGTGAGATCCAGTGATATATTTCTGAAAGATATTCAGCTGACTTTGAAATGTAAATTTTATTTATTCGATGCATATTTGCAATATTTCTTGGTATAAAAGGCCTTTGCTTTACAGTGGAATAGTCACAGGCTGGTATCTTATTTAAGATCTAATAATAATAAACTTGGCTGTTAGAATAATATAAACAAACCTACTTTAAAAAAAATATCTAACGCAGTAATTTTTAACTACACATTTCGTGTACCTAAAGATTTATCAAGATATATGCAGGGTGGTACCGAAAGGGTACATCCATCCAAAAGCGGCGAAGAGTATATCTGGTATAGTCAGTTTACAAAATATGAGCTCAAAATTAGTTACTAAAATAATGGATATCCAATTTTTCGCATCAATTATTCGACACCAAAAATTATACTTAACGTGTCACCGCAATACAAGGCTCAATTTCTTATTACGTCGCTCGCTAAATGATAAGATACATTGCTTCAGCGGTCTTGTTATAATTTTTGGTGTCTAATTAATGGATGCGAAAAATTGGAAATCCATTAATTAATTAACTCATTTTGAGCTGAAAATTTGTAAAATAACTCTATATCAGGTATAGTCTTCACCCCTTTTGGATAGTTATAACCTTTCGTTAGCACCCTGTAGATACGCTCAAGCTTTAGTAATTTTATTTGAAATAAATATTCTTGCTAGTCGATATTATGCAAAATAATTTTATTAGTTAAAATATTTTTAACCATCTTAAATCGTTAAAATATCTTGTCTGCTATTTTATGTAGTTTACACAAATCACAAACACCTGTATATAACTATTCAAATAATAATTTGAGCATAAAAATCCAATAAATTTAAACCCAATACCTAATTCTGTCTAAAAACAAGGTTACAAAAAGGTTACCTTATATTTCCAATTGAGTAGTTGGAAATCGAACAAGTGTTCTGGAAAGCGATAAAACGTGACAATGGACTCGATTTAAATAGTATTCGTACCTATTTGTTTCTAGAAATATATTTGAAGGACCGAATTAGACTGAACACACTCAAACAACTTTAGGAATTGTAGGGATTGTTTTTTTTTTAAACGACTCCCGCACATGGGATTTTAAACATTCAAATCACATGCACAAGGAACACCCAGACTTGGAACAAGCATTTATGGATCGCACAAATGCTTGTTCCATACGCATCGAGGTAATTGGCGTTGTGACCTATACAATTCGGCTATCCGTGCAGTCAAACATACATTGTTCTTGTATATAAATATGTAAGTTATCATTATTGACAGGCTGAGTTCCGATGCAATCTTTGCTGAGTTATAAAATATACACTGCAATGTAATAGTTATAGTTACGTTTTCTTATTTAATAACAGTCAAAAAATTCAAACTTTAAAATGTTTTTTTTTTATTATTATAATTATATTACATAACAATATATAAAATATTCCGACTGCTTATTGCCTAAGCTATCTCAATTGTATATTTTAGATTGTTTCTTATATAGAGTGAAATACCGTAATCTTCAAAACTATGCCCGATATTATCTTTCAGAAGCAAACCATATAAAATATCGTTTGTATTAATATCTCCTTTTTATCCACAGGTAAATGGGAGCTGGGCTGGATTCTCTGCGACATTTGGATCAGCTTGGACATTCTACTCTGTACAGCCTCCATTCTCTCTTTGTGCGCCATCAGCGTGGACCGGTACCTCGCCGTCACGAGACCTCTAACGTACTCCAGGCGGAGAAGATCCAAGAAACTTGCCTTGACTATGATATTCTTTGTCTGGATTGCCGCTGGGACGATTACATGCCCTCCCATGTTTGGGTGGTAAGTGATATGTATTTTTCTTACATTCCGTTTACAATCTCACATTAGACCAGTCATCTTCGGTATAAATTTTAATTTACACTGGAATGCCATCGTAGGCACAATTGGATTTTATTTTGGAAATACCAGTTGCCCGACGATGGAACTGCGCTGTTCATCATGATTCTCGACACGAATCAATAATGAAATAAGTAGGTTTTTTTATTTTTTTTTATTTGTGGGTCAAGCATTTCAGAACGCGGCCAGTGTGATACCGCACTCTAACTGCTCTTTTAAAGACACTGCCTACCGTATACGCAACGGGGCGTTCTTTAAAAGTGGTGTATTCTGAAATACTGTCAAACTTAAATGACTAAAAAAACAAGTATTTATTAATTATTGCGCAGATATCGTAAATTGGTTTACTTAATTATGTCTTTCATAACAGCCTCCTGAAATTTGACAAGAATGCAAAACGACACGTTGTATTGTGTTAAATACGTAGTGACCCGTAATCTTTTAACTTCCGCATGCGTAATTTGATTCAATATCATCCCTTTACGTGAGGATCCAAATGCTCGTGAATACATAGTTGGTTATAGTTTTTTTATCATTACTATCATTTCCCTAACTGTCAGTAGCAAGCGATTTTAAAATTGATGCTAGGTCTTCGAAAGGATTGGCCTTTGCTCTAGCGCAATCAGGTTGCGAAATAGTTTTGACCTTTCTTATCAATCTCATCTAACAAGGGTAAGATTTCAGGTTAGATAGAACGTGTTTCCGGTATGTTTAACAGCCGCTCGAGACTTAACAAGACCTAGATAAACGGTAATAGGGATTTAGGGATTTGCTTTGTAGTAGATGCAAGATATACATACATAGAGAAAAATAGAAAAGGGGGTGTTATGATTTAATTATAAATTACTTTTCGGAACATATATGAGGGAAGATTTTTAAAATTTTGTCACAGATTAGATTTATTACAATAATAAGATGGCTTAAATTGCAATTTCCTAAAATTTTCTTTATAAAATCGTCTGTTTCTGAGTCTAAATTTATTACTTTAATAACTATCATGACCCAGCAAAAGGAACTGGAACGAAAACAGTAGAACTAATAGAAAACATGAAATAAGAAGATATTCAATAAATGTCGAAAAGAATAATAAATGAAATAAATTATGTCTTTCAGAATACAAACTCCAAGAAAATCGTGTATATTTTGAGAATAATGCAGAAATTATACTGAGCGTAGCTGGAGTCGTTAAATCTACAAGCGTTATTCACAGGCTACTTATAACTGTCTTCGACAATACAATTGAAATAAAGTTAAAGGACTTTATTCCTTTCTCAATTTATGGTATAATTTATCTTAAAAACCACCCAACAGATTTTGATAAAATTTATTTACACTTTTTTCGAAATACAATATTTTCTACTATTTTTGTAGTCTTCAAAATACTAAGTTTAAAAAATAAATAAAACGTTTTGTTTTAGAGTAGCTGGAATGGGGGAAATTTCCGATTGAACTATATTATGTACCTACATTGTTTTTTTTTGTTGACTTCTTCAAATAAGTCTAATAAATATTAGTGCTCATAAATACCTCCCATGCTAACGTAGGTGTGAAATAAAAGGGCTTTCCTTATAAGAAGCACATCGTATTCTCGCTTCACCCTTACACGGATGACGGGATAACCAATCATGCATATAAGGTTTCGTACAACCCTACGACCCTAACCTATCAATGTGGCTACTCATGTCGAAAATTAGACCTTGTTGTTGCTTTTGTTACTATCTTTTTGTACATCATCACACCTATTTTTGTAAAAGATAGGTAATATGTGTGCTTTTTGTTCATCCAGTAAAATCCAAATATCGTTTTAGCTCATCTACTTTTTATACAAAAGGTCTGATGTAATAGAGATCAAATGTATTGCAAAAGATTCAGGGTGTCAAATGCTAGGTTATGTGTATTTTATCTCGTGTTGGATAGAAAGGGTTGTGATTGGATGAATAATATGATTATAAACCTCTTTCATCATTTCAAATGATTTTTGCTTATCTAGTGTTCCACAGGGATCTATATTAGGCCCTGCTATTATTTTATTCCCTTGTTGTATGATAGGACATTAATTACTGAGTAGTCAGCTGACCATAAAATTAATATTTTAAATAAGCACACTTTAAAATGTAAAAAGTCTCAAATATGAGCTAGAAATAGAACTCGTTCTCTCTACAAATGAATCTTAATTAATATTTCATTCAAGTTGTAAGATCCCGCAGTAGTAGGCACCTTACACTTGCAGTATTAGTAATAAGTTTTAAGTTGGAGTTACGATCGAGATGCGTTGACGTAAACACACCTGATTTTTGTAGCACTAACTTTAGCAGGTGAGGGTGAAGGGTGAACTCACTGCCAGTCCAGCAGACTCACAGGACTGATCAGAGATGGCGAAAGGTGTCTTGGCCACAGTGAGGGGTAATGAGACAAGAATAAATTCTAATCTGATTTTATTTACAAATATTACCGCTTATATACTACTTTTTCTTAACACACACAAATGAATAAACATCTTAGTATTCTATGCGTGTAAGATGCAACTATAACAATATTTTGAAGTAGGCCGCGCGTCATCCGACGAGATGCTGACTCAATGTTCAAAGGTAGCATTGAACACAAGTGGTGAGCACACCTTTTTCCCAGGCACGTTACTCCTTTTTGTTCTCGGTCTAATGCTCAATTTTTTTACCAGGTACGAACCCGACCACAATCAGAACGGAAACTGTAGGTACAACCAGAACCCTGGCTACGTGGTGTTCTCTGCCATGGGGTCCTTCTTCCTGCCGATGGCTGTGATGGTGTACGTGTACGCCAGGATATCCTGCGTGGTGGCGAGGAGACATCAGCAGTTGGCTAGCAGTACTAAGTGTAATAAGGTACAATAATATATTTCATAAATTACTTTACTTTGTTTTTTTTTTTGTAAATTGAATGAGGAAGAATGTGACAGAACTGATGGCCCATCAAAGTAGAAAACTAGGGTAATATAAAATGAATGTATGGTAATTAAATTAGGGGCATAGCAAATATAAACTGAAAAAAGAAGACGAAAAAAAATATTTTTTGTTTGAAATTTATGTATCGAAATGGCCATAACAATAAGAGCCATTGTAAAATGTGAAGAACAAAATTATGCAGATAGAAAAAAGACACCTTATGTCTAAAACAATACCTAAATCTAAAAATATCTTAAATAACATATAATTTGTGGAGAACCTTTATCAAGGAAAAACAAAAGCTTAGGTATATATACTTAAGAAATAGGTTATTTTCGTGCCTGAAGGTGATAAACAAACCTTTATATATCTCTGTCATTATTATTTATATGATGGTCTAGGCAATATTGGTACAGTCAACAGATTCTATTTGAGATATGGTACCTAAAATGTGTTACTATTTGTCAAAGTCATTCTGAGCTTAGAGAGTGTATACGTATCTTGGGAAAAACCTAGGCATAAAAATAACTTAGCGGCGGTGGTGTCGCGAGTCGAACTCCTATTGAGTCTGAAACTAGTCGGGCGATCCCGAAAATATACGTGAGTAAACCGTTTTGTTTTAAATAATTATGAATACTCCTCACGAAAGTTATTATACATATAAATAACTTTTCACTAATATAACCACACTAATATTATAAATGCGAAAGTAACTCTGTATGTCTGTCTGTTACGCTTTCACGGCTAAACCGCTGGACCGATTCTGATGAAACTTGGTATGGAAAAAGTTTGGATCCCAAAAAAGGGCATAGGCTACTTTTTGCGGCGATATCCAACAGGAGCAACAGCTAGTAAATACTGTAACTAAGTACTTCAATCGTTATCGTTAGCCTTCTTAGTATACTTTTCCCCTATCTATTGACGAAAACGTGTCGCCTTCGTTTCGTAGGTACTCTGGTAGAGATAACGAGTCGTAATAAGGTCCTAATGAGGCTAATTTACTCGAAGTTAGCTTTTAGGTTAACTGAATAGTTTGGCCAGGACAAATAAATAATGAGAGATCTAAGTAAGCCACAGGGGCTGAAGTTGGGACGCCACTTAGATAATACTGAAGTTTCAATACTATTTAATGTATCCGTAAGTACTATAAGATACGTGGTATGTCTTTTGACTTGAATGTAGCTTTTTTAGGTTAATTAATCACTAATTTGTTATAAGAAATACTAATATTATAAAGCTGAAGAGTTTGTTTGTTTGTTTGTTTGAACGCGCTAATCTCAGGAACTACGGGTCCGATTTGAAAAATTCTTTCAGTGTTGGATAGCTCATTTATTGAGGAAGGCTATAGGCTATATAACATCACGCTACGACCAATAGGAGCGGAGCATAAATGAAAAATGTTGCAAAAATGAAAAACCGTTGAAACTAAAATACGCGAACAAAGTCGCGGGGGACAGCTAGTTTATTAATATATATCGAAATCTTCTTCTGTCTATCCTTTTCTCAAGCTATATTGAACTCGGGTTTTAGTCTTACCAGATTTAGTTAAATAATGTATTTTACATAAAGCGAGTGCCTACTTGACCATCACAATCCATTTTACTGGGTAACACAGAGTCCCATGGTAAGACTGGTTGTCAGAATTGTAGTGACTTAACGACTGCCAAAGATCAACGAATGACAGTCGGGACCAACGGCTTAACGTGCTTTCCAAAGCACGCAGGGTTCTCGGTATGTTTACAAATAGTCACCCATCCACGGACCAACCGCAGCGAGAGGGGCTTAACCTTTATTATCGATCAAATTCCTCCTCCGAGCTCCTGATATATCTTACTAGCTGTCCCCCGCGACTTTGTTCGCGTGTTTTAGTTTCAACGGTTTTTCATTTTTGCAACATTTTTCATTTATGCTCCACTCCTATTGGTCGTAGCGTGATATTATATAGCCTATAGCCTTCCTCAATAAACGGACTATCCAATACAAAAATAATTTTTCAAATCGAACCAGTAGTTCCTGAGATTAGCGCGTTCCAACAAACAAACAAACAAACTTCTCAGCTTTATAATATTAGTATAGATCTATCGGATAATATATATAGATAGGTATATAAGTCTATTTTAATGTTTAGTTGTAATATACTAGGCCTAGTTGATTGCTCTCACAGAGCACTTTTTTATTTATTAATTATTTACGTACACACCAAATAGTATTACAACAACATAATAAAATAGATTTACATTGTTATATTTATCCGTATTAAATTTATTTTCTTTAATTAGTTGCAGTATAGATTTTAATTTCAAAGATGTTAAGTTACAAAGTGGTGTTTTCTGATGTCCAAACGTGCTCTGTAAACGCGTTCGTGAACGACTTAAAGCTGATGAAAATCGACTATTTCTTCGATATAGATGTTACTGACCTGAGTCGAAAGCCTTTTCAATAAAAACCGTTAATATTACCTTTTTACATAATACACGAAATGAGGTAGAAACAAGATAAGTATTAAGTATTCTCCTTAAATAAGGACATTTACCTCAAATTTCTTTCAGAAAACTTAGTTCAGACATCACTTTGCATTTCAGTCTAGACTTCTAAAGAATCCTTGATTGCCAAGTTTATTGTGACTTCTAAAAGTGAAGGCTCCATCCATTAATAAAGTGTTCATAAAAACTTTGATTGATTTAGTCAGTGCCTGTGGAGATTGATTTGAAGAATTTTCTTTATTAAAAACTAGCTGTCCCCCGCGACTTTGCCTGCGTGTTTTAGTTTCAACGGTTTTTCATTTTTGCATCATTTTTCATTTATGCTCTGCTGGCAGCGTTATGTTATATAGCTTATAGCCGTCCTCAATAAATGAGCTATGCAACATTGAAAGAATTTTTAAAATCGGTCCTGTTGTTCTTGAGATTAGCGCGTTCAAACAAACAAACAAACTCTTCAGTTTTATCTATACTACTACTATATAATATAACTAGCTGTCCCCCGCGACTTTGTCCGCGTGTTTTAGTTTCAACGTTTTTTCATTTTTGCGACATTTTTCATTTATGCTCCGCTCCTATTGGTCGTAGCAAGATGTTATATAGCCTATAGCCTTCCTCAATAAATGAGCTATCCAACAATAATAAATATAATAACAATAAACATTATATATAGATTACCTTTTGTGTTTGATTGGTATATACCTTATCTTATAATCTCTAATATCTTTTATCTTCACGTTTGTTGTTCGGTATTCAAGTATTTTTTTAGTATTATTATTAACTAGCGTCCCCCGCGACTTTGTTCGCGTGTATAAGTTGCAACGGTTTTTAATTTTTCCAAATTTTTTGATTTATGCTCCACTCCTATTGGTCATAGCATGATCTAATATAGCTTATAGCCTTCCTCAATAAACGGACTATCCAATACAAAAAGAATTTTTCAATTCGAACCAGTAGTTCCAGAGATTAGCACGTTCAAACAAAGAAACAAACAAACTCTTAAGCTTTATAATATTAAAGTATAGATAATAAATAAATTAAATTGGAAATAAAATGTTTATTTCCAATTTAATTTATTTTTTATCATTTCACCTTATTTTTGAGTAACTAGCAGTGCTCCACGGTTTTACCCGCGTCATGTCTTTTTCCGATTGTTTATAAGTATTATATTTTTTGGGGTAGAGACAAATCCAACAAACGAGAGATCTTGTTCATGGTGATAAAATCGTTTAAAATAAAAATAGGTGTATGGAAATGACTTAATTTCGATAAGTCACGTGATTGTCACTTCCGTACATTTGAGCGATTCGATCAGCATTGACGCGTGTAGTAATGTAATAAGAAAAATAAATGAGAATACAACTTCCTACTTGAAACGGTTTTATCAACTTATTCAAACTTACCTAAATAAAACAGATAACAAAGCACCTGTTTCTATTATAACCCATTAGAATATAGACTGCGTGCAACGGAAACATTATCATAAGAATTTTGCTACTGTTTCGTCTATTCACCTCCAAAAAACTGGTTAAGTGCGAGTTGGACTCGCGCATTAAGGTTCTATCGTACTAGATTTACGCCGTTAAATCGAGCAAAAAAGAACACGTTCCTTGTATGGAAACCCCCTTTAATTTATAATATTTGTTATTATAGTGGCAACAGAAATACATACATACTTAGAAAGTTTCATCTATTTAGCTATTACGGTTCATTAGATACATCCCGCTGACAGATAGACGAACAGACGGACAGCCGAGGCTTAGTAATAGGGTACCTTTACCCTTTGGTACTCTTTGTATACGGAACCCTGAAAATCAATGTTCTACAGAAACAACAAATCCATACTTAGTATAGGTATATGAGCTGTTGAACGCGGCGTATTTTTGACGCTCCGACGACGCTCTCTCACGCTAGCACTCTTTAAATGAAATTCGGAAGGAATCAGCAAACCTATGCACACGATTAAAAATTTGTGGGAAATTTCTGCGTTTTCAGTAAAGTGAACCGTGCCATATAATACTTATATATACTATTATATGCCATACTAGCTGTCCCCCGCGACTTTGTTCGCGTGTTTTAGTTTCAACGGTTTTTCATTTTTGCAACATTTTTCATTTATGCTCCGCTCCTATTGGTCGTAGCGTGATGTTATATAGCCTATAGCCTTCCTCAATAAACGGACTATCCAATACAAAAAGAATTTTTCAATTCGAACCAGTAGTTCCTGAGATTAGCGCGTTCAAACAAACAAATAAACAAACAAACAAACAAACAAACTCTTCAGCTTTATAATATTAGTATAGATAATAGTAGGGCCATACTTTCCCCAACATAATATATCATAAACAAACACAATACGCGCATGCTTTGAACGCACTTGAAGCGTGCGTTCGCAACGCTGTGCCGCGCGTTTGAATCGATACAAATACGACCATCTGCTTTTTGGTCATCTACAACGCTGTTAACGCGCGTTCGTAAAACGTGGAGCGCTACAAATACGCCGTGTACATAGTCCCTAAAACAAACCCTGGGTTCTTTGTGTAAGTATATAAGTTTGAAAAGGTGTTTGTGTGTTCCTACGCAATGTTCTGGTCAGCCTGGAGTTTCAAGGGGTGTGACTATCAGATGATAGGCATCTATTGGATATTAAACAATAGGGTTGTCGAATATAGTGTAGAATGATAAAATATTATTACGTAAAAGAGTTCTTAGTTGACATTGAAAGATAATGGACTGAAAAACTACTACCACTTTTTAGTTATTGGGGAAACCATTGTAAGATGTACCTAACAGTTAAATTCTGACCTACATTCTAAGAACATAACATTAAGTAAATGTAAAATATATTAAAAAGATATTGCAAGGATGAAAAAGACAATTTAATAAATAACAAGCTTTCTCAGTCTATTGAAATACCACTCTTAACGGGGTACTAAATTTAGCTTAAGGAACATTTTGTATTAATGGAAGATTGGGCAAAGGCGAGACAAACAGAATATAAATCTTTATTAGAATATTGTTGAATTAATTTATGTTTTCTAATTAATTTGTTTAATCTAACAATTTTAACAGTTAGAGTAGTGTGCTACCATTTATTAGGATTGTGAAAGTGCTTGCTATATGTAAAATAAGATGATATAACAAAAAAAACGCTGGCCCCTATATATATTATACATATCTAGGGCAACTATGAAAAAAAAACGACATTAAAACAAGAAATAAAAAAATCAGGGGGCAACCGCAGAAATAATTTGAAAATGCTCAAATTGGTCAAAAAAGTCAAACTATATATCAAAGTAACTTTTTTTATTCGTGAAGCACCATGTGCCACTTACCTCATTTCAAGTAAATTATACATTTAGACTGTTTCCAGTTGCAAAAAATCGTCTTCAAATAACCTGGTCTAATCATCATCTCCCGCCTTGTTTCCAAACATTTGGGCGCAATGCATATTCTGTTTCCATTTATCTCTTTTACTCGTCTTCGCAGTATTCACTCCATTCTTTCTCATTATATCATCTTTCTCACAATCCAATTCGGTCTTCCTCTGCATGTATACCCATTCACAATCATACTCATAACTTGTTTAGTTATGTGACTTTCATCCCTCGTCATAACATCTAATATAATGATAAAAAATCTATATGCTCAAATTTAGAAACCTCCTATTTTCAAAATCTGTTAAAAAATAATGCAACATTAAAGTAGACACAAACATTATTACTTATTTATGTTAGACAGATATCTGAACACTCTAATTTGTGCTTCTAGGAATATGATTTGAATTTGGGTAACATTAACAAACATATATTCTTTATCTGGTTATTTACAATGTCTAATGTGAATATTTTGTTTCAGAAAGGAAAGCTATCCTGCATTCGCACGGAATCAGAATCAGGATCAGACAAGCTCTCCCTAAGGCAGTCAGCGTCAAAACAGACTTCGAAAAACTCGACACAACACAGCGACTGTTCATCACAAGACCACAAGTGTCCCTGCTGTTTCAGGCCGGAGAAAAAGAAGAAATACAGAAGCAAAGAGAAAGAGTCGAGATTCTACAACGAAGTCACTTTTAAATCTAATTTTAAATATAAAAACACGACAAGACGGACACATTCTATGAAAGAACATGTGGAAAATAATAGGGTTTCTTCTTTGAGAAGGGAAACCAAAACAGCACAGACTTTAAGTCTGGTTGTCGGTGGTTTCGTCGCTTGCTGGCTTCCTTTTTTCCTCTATTACCTATTAACCCCTTTTATACCAAGTAATTACGTAAACCCTGTCCTGATGTACATTCTCACGTGGTTAGGGTGGTTTAACTCAGCGATAAATCCATTTATATACGCTTTTTACTCACCAGATTTTCGACTAGCTTTTTGGAGACTTACGATAAGAAAATGTAAGAAAAATAAACGTTAATGTAAGTTATTTGAATGAATAGGTCCTTATGTAGTTTATATTACCGAATAAACGTATCAGTGGCGGGTATAAAAAGATCTGACGCCACCAAATCGTGGTAGGAAACAATTGAAAATGAACCTTTTCTAAACTGTAGAAGGTTGCAATTTAAATGAAGTTACAGAACAAGAATACATATATTTAGAAGCACAAATTCGTAGATAATAGTAAACATGTTCCAATACCGTATTTGCATCCCGATTTGATCCGATTTGACATGCTTGGGTGTGTTTTGAATACGTTGAAATGGGTAAGAGTAGCTTTTTCTCCCATTTCTGTGATCAGATACGTTTCTTTGTTTCATGTTTGTAATAAAACGCAGACAGTTTCAGTGACATGAAATTTTATTTGCTATGCTACGAGCACACTACATACTGTGGTTTTTTGCGTTTAGTGAAAAACATAAGGATAAAATAAATAAAATTGTAGATGAAAATGACATTCAGTTTTGTTTGGCGAATAATTTAAATATTTGGAACTAGCTATAAACAAAATTGGCTGTCTGTAGCATATGACACTAAAATGTTCATGGAAAAAATTGTGCATTTATAAAATTCAGTTTTAGTTTTGACAATAGAAATAAAAACGATTGTTTTAAAACGCATATCACATAAGAATTTCATGCAATACTCAAAACTATTTTATGAAACTTGATTGCCAATATGATATTGTCTAAATTAATCTGATTAGTATTGTACCTAATCATATCGTTATTTATTCGCCTTCTTACTTGTTTTCTAGCCTATTACCAAGCACAGAGTGCGCTCATCGCTAGTAGCCCTAACCAAATTTTAGCTGTAAGTACTACACTCGTTAATGATTTAAGTAATTTTCGGTGCGACGACAGACGTTTATGCGAAAATATCGATGTTTCCGATATTATTACGATAATATTAGGTTTTAAGATGGTTTTAATAAAACGGCGCGCTCTGATTTGACACAAATTTTACGATTTTACTTGTTCATACTAGTGCCTACAGTTCATACTCGATATGCGCACTCTATAGTTAACTTACTTTTTCTCTTAGCTATAACCATAATAAAACAGCGATAAATAATTAATGCAGGATTTCTTTTTAAATGTTCCTAATTATTCAAGTAAGAGTGAATTAAAACAAACTCTTTAGCATCAATATATTTATATAGAGACAAAATCGACTACCATTTACCTACTATGTCAAAGCCGAATTGATTAGATTCATAACATTTCCAACTAAATGGCTAATGATTTATGATTTTAATTGAGTTAATCTGGGTTCTCAGTATTAAGGATTAAATTTAATACTAATCTCTTTAAAACCAAATCGTGCTTGAACTTGTTGTGAATGTATTAGTAGAGTAAACATGAATTATGATTTGCAATTTATTTTAGCCGAGACAAAGATAAAATAAAACATAAGTTTAAGTATAATAAATATTTAATTTGAAAGTATAACTCACGACAGCTTGCTTAATTATCAAGTAAAAGTAAGTGCATAATTATTGGTTTTTCAGATATACTGTACTGAAACCCTTGCTTTAAATTCTTGATAGTCCAAATCTTAAAAACGGTCATAATTATAATGCTATTTAATATAAGCTGTGATACATTAGAAGTCAAACAAAAGGGAAGTGAATAAAACATTTTTACTAAAATAAGATGAAAGTAAGCAGCCTCGCAAAGCACGTTAAGCTGTTGGTCCCGACTTTCATACGTAAATCTTTGCCAGTCGTTAAGTCATTACAATTGTGACAATCAGTCTTACCATGGAATACTGTGTTACCCAGTAAAATGGGTTTTGGAGGTCAGATAGGCAGTCGCTCCATGAAAAATAGTATATTCAGCTGAATCCGGTAGAACTGGAAGTCGAACCCAACATAGATTGGGAAAGGCTTGGAAGGTCAGCAAGACATTTTTTTTACCAAACAAGCCCAACCCTACCCTAAAAAGGGTCCTTTGGGGACCGAGGTCCACCGGAGCTCTACCAAACTTGCTTTAGCAAACCCGCGGCTCCGGCAAAGGCAAGGACGGGACCGGGGTGGTTTTAAGTCGGTGCAAGTCAGACATATCCCCATGACGTGCCCTTGGCGTGTGTTGCAAACCAACAAAAAAGGTACCAACATTATTTCTACTATTATATTTGTCTGTATTACATACTTACATACCTTTTAGCTTTTACATATGTACAAGAAAACCCTTTCAAGATGTTTGGTTACGAAATATTATCGCTTTTCATCAAAATGTGAAGAATGTTTTGGATGTCACACTTTTTTGCCTTTTGTGTGTTCAACGCAATATGAACGCAAAAAAAAATATGTTGTATTTAATTTTCTTATTTTTTAACCTTGTTTTGTGTTAGAGTTAAACCAAATATCTAAGTTTCATGTTGGCTTGTTAAATACCAATGTTAGATAAGGTATTTTGGTATTAAGTTATGAAATATTAGCTTACAAAAATTTCGTTAAGTCATCGCTACACTACCCACTAAAAATATACTTTCCGAAATTTCAAAAATAAATACTCTATCACTATTAATTATCAACTAAAGTGAACACATTGCATTACATTTAAAAAAAAAGAGTGCCCGGTTAGACTGTATGTTTATGTTTTTGTTTGTTATGTGACATCTCTGGGAATTGTGGATCGATTTCAATAATTATTATTGTCTTCGATTGGGTATCATATAATCTAATTGGCGCTATATAAATCGTCATCGTCATTTTTATTATTTTCATAACAAACCTTGTTTACTCAAACAACCCTTCACTTCAAGATGTTCTTAGAAACCTGTCATTACTTTACATCTAAATGTGACACAGAAAGCATGAGCCTTATATTTACAACGGCGACTTAAATTTAAGAGAGGGTTTTAAATCAGATTTAGTATTCTACCGTTTTATAATAAAAACTCATTAGAATTTTTAAGATAATGTTACATACCTACGTAATTTGTGGCCAGAATTAAATAATATTGCACTGAATTTGTAAGTAACAGTCATATTATGAAAGAATGGTTAAAACTCATACGTTCGACAAAGCCTACTCAATTATTGTAATTAAATAAATTAATATTAAAATTTGTGTTAATGAAAAACTATTATATTTTACAGTAAATATAATTAATTTTCGTCTACATACACAGTTCATTGATCTCATAGGCATATAAAACATTTTTAGCATTTTTTTTATAAATTTCTTCTTCGCTAACAAGGTAAGACGAGAAGACGGTGGCGGGATGATTTTGGTCACTTCTTAAGGGATTGGTGTGAAGTCGATCAGGACAGAAAATTCTGGAGTAAAAGGGTTATACCTTTGCCCAACTGTGGGACACTACATAGGTAACAATAAAAAAAAAATCGTACTTAGATATATTTTTTTACTTTGGTTTCTCCTAAGTTGCGCCGTATAATCCTATATCTAGCGTTGGTATAGGCTAAATTAATTCATTTGATTAATTTTCAAGTTTAAATTTACATATTTCCAATGTTTTAAATAAATTTATACAAATAAATCAACTTGATGAAACGCTTCGAATAGATCAAGACCTAGTTTCGTCGGAAATAAATAGATTTATTCTAGAAACATTAATTTTCATTGTTACTGGAATTATTCAGAAGATAGATGGAAGTGAATTCGCTTAACGGTGAAAACTTTAATTTAATTCTGAATAATAATGTAAATTATTTTTAAATGCGTCAGACATATTAACTTATAATTTAGTAATAGGTTTACCAATAAATAAAATAAATAAATGTGGATAAAATCACATACAGTCCGCCAGTTACAACCTTTTAAAACTATTATGTAAAAATATAAAATATGTATATAATCATGCAAAACAAAAGGTTTCAATCCAATATCTTGCAAGACAACACTTCGTGAGTTTCAGTTTGAAAACGAGTAATAGATATTACTTACTAGTATTTATTCAAAATGTCTTATTTGATATAAATCCTTACAAGAAAGAATTATTTTTTAAACATTACGTCCTTATTCCGATCTCTTATATTTCAATTATAACAAGAGTTCTTCCAAAAATATTATCAACGTCCTATAAAACTCTTAAGTAATAATTAAAACGTATTACTAGGTCAAACTGTATAAATAGGTTTTTATTAAAATTCTTGTAAACTAAATATTTAAGGAAAATACTTCTATCAAGAGTTTATTTCCTAATGGATGACATATAGCTGCGTCTAAGGCTTAACTTCCACTGCAAAAGAGTAATGAGCGAGGAGTAGTTCAACAGAACTGACCAAAGCCAAATGAAATAGTTTTTACCTCCCAAGAGAGTCTCAACTATTTTAAAACCGACCAAGTGCGAGTCGGACTAGCGCTTGAAGGGCTCCGTACCCTCCTAAGATATGAATGCACTTTATTTTTATAATTTGTTGTTGTAGCGGTATCAGAGAAAACATTGTGTGTAAATTTCAGCTCTCTAGCTAATAAAGTTCATGAGGTATAGCTGACAGACAGACGGACGGACGATTGAAAAGCGGAGGCTTAGTCATAGGGTCCCGTTGGCACCCATCACGTGCGGAAAAATTATCGAGTTCAGCCCTTACCCAAGTGAAAATTTAACAATCGTTCGCTATGGCTATGGCTAGCAGTTTAATAAAACAGCCCCTAGCCAAGTAACATTTAAGTTACTACTTCTACTCGTTCAGCGCATTCCATTTTACTCTATATTGATAAAAGCACTTGTATAACTCACTGTTGCCAGTTAAGCGGACTCCGCACAGACTTCTTTCCGCTCGCAGTGGAAGTCCGGCTTAAACAAAATTTTACTAAATAACACCATTCCCTGAAAGCGCCATTAGCGGCGGGAAACACTTAATTAGCTTTTAAAACAATACCTAGAATTTATAACAGGAAAATAATAAAGATAATTGCGACAGGGTTAAAAATAAACAAATGAATTGTTAAAATAATTTATTGTTGGAAAAAGGCAATTAAGGGTTATGTAGTGGTATAATTACGTAGTTTATTTAATTGTACTGCATTTAGTTTTGATCCTATCGCTTACAATATTTGTTTTATATACACTTTGTTGATATTACCTTCAACGAGGGCTCTACCATTATCAATTTCACTGCCAGGAGCGCTAGTCACGCATAATGTCCGTAAATGTCAAATGTCACCACTGGCGCCAACTGGTGAGTACAATGACAGTAGCAATCACAGGCTCCTAAGTGGCTGTTTACCAGTTCAACTTGATCGTAAGCAAGTTCAAACCTGCGCAATAGTACCAAACTTACTTTTTCAGTTAATAAATAAATAAATAATAATAAATATCTTGGGACATCTCACACACGGTCATCTGATCCCAAACTAGGCAGAGCCTGTGCTGTGGCAACCAGACAACTGATAAACATACTTATATATTTCTAAATACATACATATTATAGATAAATTACACCCAGACACAGAACAAATGATCGTGCTCATCACACAAAGATTCGTCCTGGGTGGGAATCGAACCCACGACCTCCGGTTTAGCAGTCAGGGTCACTAACCACTAGACCAACAGGCCCGTCAAGTTTTCAAGGTTAGGTACCTGTCTAAAAAACCACTGAGCAACGGTAAAGAATAAAGAACGTTAGAAAACTATCTTAAATTGGAATCTAAAACCGAAAAAGCAAGCGTGGTGATAAATAGTCGTACTTTATTCTCAGTATAAGAAGAATCAGGTTGCAGTATAATAATAGGTCGCAATAAATACCAGAACCACAGAAAATAAAACCCAAGAGCCAGAAGCTCACAATCCAAATCGAATTTGCCTTTTTAAACAAAAATTCAGACGGCACAATTTAAGTGAGCATTTATGTAATCTCTGCTTGTTTAATTTTAAACGGAACAAAAGAGGCTGTCTAAAATAAGGTTTTACTGTTTTAGGAACGATCAATGGAGACCAAAACGTAAACGTTTTGTAGTTGAATGTAGAGCGGCGACGTCGTAAAACAAAAGATAGATCAATGCATATTTAACTTGATCTTAATGGAGAACTCGTTCCTAGTGCAGACAGACTTCTTGAATTTTAAGCATTTGAAAATATACCTAGTTTCGAATAAATAATCATTAATTTGCTTTACTCTGTAAAATCAGTTAAAAAAAAGTGTGTGTGTACTTATGTATGCACGTAAGAAGTTATACTTTTTTGGCGGAACAAGATAAAATTCTTTCTCATAAACTGGTATAATAATAAGTATTTAACATTAATAATTTAATAATATTTAGTGTTAATTATATTAAATAAAAGTATTTTAATTTATATCAATAAATAATACATACGGATAGTTAACCTCAATTATATTGGAGCACTTGAAAAAGTATATAAGCACAATTTTTTTTACTAATATTCACAAATAGTTAGTAATATCAATCAAAATATTCAATTTAAATCACTACTGAATATAATTTATTAGCACATATATAATTTGCACTTGTATGAAACTAAAACACGTGTTGTGAATGTATAAACTAGAAACATGATGATAAATATTATAAATATGAAAACAGTGATCAGAGGTGACGAGCGTACCAACATGCGCGACTAACTTCATACTGGATGCGCGCGCATCTTAAAATTTCACTCTCATCATTTTTGACGAGCGTACCAACATGCGCGACTAACTTCATACTGTTTATTTTGTGCCAGATGCGCGCGCATCTTAAAATTTCACTCTCATCATTTTTCATAACGCGCCTAAAGAAGTATAACTTCAAAAATAAGATTTTGAGATGAAAATACAAAATAAATTTCAAATGGACTCAACCTATTTACCATTTCAAATCTATATAATATAAAATTCTCGTGTCACATTGTTTGTAACAAAACTCCTCCGAAACGGCTTGACCGATTTTTATGAAATGTTTCGTTTATTTTCGGTAGGTCTGAGAATAGGTTGTAAACTATTTTGTATACCACATATATTTTTTATTTAGGTATTGGTCAAAACATCGTTTGCCTCTCTCGTCACCTAGTTAACCTATAAAATTATTTAACCAAAAAAACAGACATAAATTCCTACTTTACAATGATATAAATTGTAAACTCCATGCGATCATTTTATGAACAATATAAACTGTATTTCTTTTGTGAAAACAGCGGAATATAAAAAGCTGTATAAGTAATCCTTAATAGTATTCATTTGGACGAGTAATTTTTCTAACAAAGAAAAGTTGTTCTGGGAGCTTTGCGTAAAAATTCTAGTTTAGGCGTATTATTTCTTAAATGGCTCAAAAAACGTAAATTAAACTTCTCAGTTAGATGATTTGCAGAAAATTATACGCACATATTTTCTTGGAAAAACTAAGAAATAATGGATGACTGTGTAGGCGATATCAATTACTTTGAATCTAGGTCACTTTTCTATATAATAATAGCAGAATGCGTGCCCATTTACGGAAGGAAGTTGAACATCAAAATAATAGCTACCTGAAAATTAATAAACATTTTTATTGACTACATGAAAATTGGATTACAAAGGGTGGGTATAAGTACATTAGTCTTTTTTAATCGGATTAATGTAATCGTTAAAAACATTATGAAATACCCGATTCCCCATATTGGTCCTATTTATTTTAAGACACGTTTATGACGTATGTATTTGCATTTTAGTCATTTGGAGATGAGTTAAATATTGTGAATAATAATAATATCTTAGGAAAACTCACACACGGCCCAAACCAGACAACTGATAAACATACTTATAAATTCAAAATACATACATACATATTATAGATAAATTACACCCAGACACAGGGCAAATGATCATGCTCATCACACAAAGATTAGCCCTGTGTGGGAATCGATCCCAAGACCTCGGGTTTAGCAGTTAGGGTCCGTAACCACTAGACCAACTGGCCAGTCAATCAAGTCAATTTTAATGTACCTACATGAATAACAACAATACATTTAGATTAAAACTCTGAAACAACAAAACTAAATGTCATACAATATAAACGAGATTTCACAAAAGTAATTAAACTGAATACAGAATTAATGGACGCTGAACTAATTACTCGTAAAAACTACCAAGCGTTTGATGTGTGATACTGTAATTAAAATAAAACCCAACAGTTATTCAATAAACATTTTAATAATAGAGATTTTTTATGAAAAAATGCCAATGAATAAAGACAGCACGGTGGAAGTCACTTCAATGGTAACAACGAATTAAAATGCACCTTATACGCTTACGGCTTTGATATGAAGGTAATGTTATGGTCAAAGTGCTACTGTGTGGTCGTTAAAACGTTAAAGCCGCGGACAGACTGGTGAAACTTAAAATGAAATGTATCATGCAATGAAAGAATATGCCGTACTCATTGCTGCAATGTATCACGAAAGGTAACACAAAATGTAACAATTTCTCATAGTTTGGACGTTTTGCGCGCGCGTGATTTGTTGGTTTTTTGGACGAACATATAGGGGCGCTCAGTGTGCACGAAGCAGTGGCTTTGGAGTTTTTAAAGAATGCGCGGTTTAGACGCACGATGCGTCCACGCACAACCACATGCAATGAAAAGCAGTTTCACCAGTCTGTACGCACCCTTAAATTGGGAATTGAAGCAACAAAGAATGTCAAACAAATCTTTTTTAAAGTTTGAAGTCGTTTCCGTTGGATTTTTTACTTTCGTAAATGTTTCCAGGTATAGGTCCAGATTTTTGCTGTATCAGGAATAATGATCTCATTGTCAAATGACCAATCGTCTGAAAATATCACGATTTCAATTATTCTATTAATTGATAAATTCTAGTTGTTGGCCGTATTAAAATCGATTGTCTTAATTGTCTTCTATTCTTTTTAGAAAATGTGTTATTTTTACCTTTTACCAAGTCTGTTTGATGGAGCAATTGACACTGTATTCTACCATCCTCTTGACTGATAATTATGATCTCGTCATTTCTAATATCAATCACTCCAGACACATGCATATGTAGCTTGGAGGGCTTAATAAGATTGCTAGTAATGTGAATTCCATCCACATTGCTAGTAAACTTAAACAAAAATAGTTTATGGTACTTTTTATAACATAATCCTCTAGTCAGAAAATCCCATCTACAAAAGGGATTACAGTCATCTAGTATTGTTTTATACATTAATCAAACTTTAAATTACCTATTTTAATTATTATTGATGTAAACGTTGAACTGAGTAGGTATATATCTATAAGCCATGGGATTTATGTTATTAAATTTTGTCACCCAGAAATGTTGTTCGGCGACTTGTAAATTTAGTTAAATTAATATAATATTTTGGGTTTCAAATGTTTTTGGTAGTTGGACAAGGATTTGTAAATAAACAAACTTTAACGTAGAATATATTATATTATATCTATTTCAAGCCATGTCAAGGACGCCTTTAATACTTTAGTATGCAAATTCTAAATTTATATCTCAAATAACAAAAACTTATGTAACCTGTTTATGTTTTTCTTTGCCTACTTAAAAATGTATTGAATATGTAACACTAATAGTTTTTACATAAAAAGCACCATTATTTTGTTATTTCATTCATAAATATGCTGCCTATGTTGTGTTGCTCACAGTTTGGCATGGCGTGATTAATAAACAAACTATATGATTAAACCGATTTGCCAGACCATTGGTTCCGTCATTCAATATTTAACTAACATTCATTCAGAATGTATTATATAATGTATTTCAGATTTAAAGCTCAAAGAACCCACGATGTAGAAATTCATTTTCGCAAATCATTGTAATTAGCATTAAATTTTAAGATATGTAGATTAATATAATAATGTATACGTAAGTAGTCGATTAGGACTGCGAATTTTGTGATAAAAACATCTTTAAAATAAAGAATTTTATTGAATTTGTGCACATTTTTATTTACCTATTGCTTTGGTAATAGTTTGTAATAAATGATGTCACCAACATCGGAAATAATGTGATCGCCATAGACAAAAACGGCCAGATTGTCCGCCCTTGCCGCGGTTGGTCTATGAATGGGTGACCATTTGTAAGTATGCCGAGAATCCTCCGTATCTCAGAAAACACGGTACGCTGTTGGTAACGACTGTCATGTGTTGATCTTTGGCAGTCGTTACAATTCTGACAACGAGTCTTACACTATGGTATATTGTGCTTCTCAGTAGAATGGTTTGTGAAGGGCAGATGGACAAAAATACGGTGTTCATTTGAGTCAGGTAAGATGGAAGCCGACCCCAACATAGCTTATGAAATGGTTAGGCAGAAGCTATAGAATAACGTAAATAAATGTTATCTACAAAAAACATCAGAGTCCTTAAGACCTCAAACGATATTAGGCAAAGTGGCACTTAAGGTCCAGTGTCCTTATAATTTTAGTCCTTAAAGCTAAGCAATTATTAAAGTACTCCTAACGCCGTCCGATGTAAAGAAAATATATTTTAGCTATACTTGCAATTTTCAGAAGAATAATATAATATATAAGTATGACTGTGTAGGAGTATACATACAGAGGAAGACCGAAAATGAGATAGATGGATTGTGTGAAAGATGATATGAGAAAGAAAGGAGTTAATGCTGTACGACGAGTAGAAGAGATAAATGGAAGCAAGCAAGGGCCAGCGCAATGCGCATTTGCGCATTGCGCTGGCCCCAAATATTAAATTGGGAACAGGACAGGGAGATGAATATAATATATTTTATAAGGAGTTTTTTCTTGAAAACAACGGACGTATCTCATTGTGTGCTGTTGAAAGAAAATATGAGAAAGTTTAGGAATAAGCCTTTTTCTTTGTGGACTGAACGGAACATATTACGATATAATAGCTTCCGTTCAAGACAGATGCTATTGTTATTTGGATTTTAGGTTTTTTGGAACATATAGGGCTGAAGCCGGATAGTTGAGACACTTTTTGATATTACTTTATGTCTCTCAGCATAAAAAGGAAAAACTACTTTATTTGTAAAATAGGTAGCCTACTTAAGTTTATTATCATAAAATTTTGGAAAGACCAAAACATTTATTTTTGATATTTCCAAAGTTTTGACGACCTTGGATAACCATCCCTTATATAGTTAATAAATTAATAGTTGCTTATTCATTTATCCTAAAGTAACTTTGATCGCACCTTTCCTTCCTCATGCAACAGTGTCTCACTGGATATTAATTAATATAAATACTTTATATTATGCACTTATTGCAACTGCCTATCTAATTCGAACAGTCCATTGTTTTCCGACGAAATTTATATTTGGAAGAAGAATAGGTACAATGATACTACCTACGCTAGAAGATTTCATTATAAGTGGAATGCAACTAAAAATCATCTTATATCAAAAAGCTAAAAAGTGTCTAGAAAAAGAGCAGTAAAGACCAGTTACAAACACAGCCAACATCACCTATAAACTACAATTTAATCCTAACTATAATTATATTCCATGTATATCCAATAGGGATGTTTCCTGGGTATGAAAAATTAAAATCTATTAAGTCCGTCAGTTAGATAATAAAAAAATATTAGACACGTACTTTTTCTTTTATCATAACAATAAAAACTTACAAAGATACAGCGCTTTAAAGTTTCAGAGTGGGGGCTTATGACGCCACGCCTTGGTAAAAATTGTAGCGAGGAGTAACGTCACGCGTAATTTGCGTTCTCTGTATTTTGATCATTTTTTGTTTGTAGGAAAAAAGAAAAAATACGTGTCCAATAAAATTCATTAATCTACCAGGCGGACATTAAAAAAAAATAGGAAACATGCCTATTTATTCGAATACACTTTATTCGAATTCACTGGTCTAAAACAAGTAACCAGTGCCATCCAAAAAATAACCATTTTGTTTGTAACGTAAACTAATCTAAGATACTAAAGGTCGAAATGTTACGATCGGACAGAGCATGTTTGGCTCAAAATAACCGTACTTTGGCCCTTTCATTCCACCCATTGTCATGTTGTCAACGCAATCTACTTTCGCAGGGCTGGACAATCGAGAGTTTGACTTCTGTTGGGTTCCGTACTGTTTTGTTAGGTATTTAAATTACTAGTTGATAGTTGGGTATTTTAAAGGCTTTGGTGTCAGTTAGGCGTAAAAGAAAGACGCAGATACTTGTGATATATAAATCGATAGGTAATTTACAAGAAACCACTCGAACTCGGTTTTTACCAAGCAAAATAAATGTAATATTTAAGCAAGGTAACTTTAAAATCTTCAGTTTATTTACTACTAGCTGTTGCCGGCTGTATCGCCCGCGAAGATGTCGGTTATCGTGGCAAAAAGTAGCCTGTCTTTTCTTACGATCCAAGCTTACCCTATACCAAGTTTCATCTAAATCGGTTCAGCAGTTTGGCCGTGAAAGCATAACAGACAGAAAGACAGAAAGACAAACAAACTTATCTTCGCATTTACAATATTAGTATAGATAAACATGTTTCAGTTACAGCACTTACAACAAGTTAATATCTGAACTCTTACTTATTCTGTACAGAGTATATAAATGTTTACCTCACAAGTAAATAAGACTATAATTTTTCATACAAATACACCACTTTTTAATTAATTAAAAACGGTGCAATGTAAGCATAAAAAAAATTAACGGCCATGTTTGAAAACTGGTTTTGTAATTGAACTGCGCAACCCTAAAAATGGTAAGCGACATTTTCATGAATAGATATGTAGGTAGGCCTATCGATCGTCCTTTTGACTGCGTTATCACAAAGATTCCCTTGTTTATTTAATTATATAGGGACTCTTTCAAATACCTCTTTGGTAAGGCTCATATTACCTGTAGCTTGCAGGCTGATGTTCTTTTTTTATAATAGGCGATAAGGACAAAGGTGCAAATGACTCATCTGATGGTAAGTGTTACACTGCTGTCCATGAACTGCTGCAACGCCAGAGGTAATTTTTTGGGTTCCGTGTCCGCAGTCTGCTAACAGTCTCTACCTCGAAGCCTCCGCTGTCTCTCTGTCCGTGTGTGTGTATTCCGTGTGGAGCTGTATTTCATGAACTGTAATAGGTAGGTAGAGAGTTGAAATTTACACAGAGTGAAAAAAGTGATGAAAAGTCCGGTGAAGCAGTCAAAGCCTGCGCTCAGGCTAACTGCGTAAATCACAACCAAAAAAAAAAAGAGTGTATATTTCCATTGCCGCTATAACAACAAATAATTCAAAGTAAAAGTATATAAGTGCATAAATACACACATCTTGTACGATGGTAGGTACGAAAATTTTCAGGTGACTCTGACTCACACTTGACCGGTTTTTTATAGACATTTAAGGCAATATTACACTAAAGACGAAATTACAAAAAATTACACACAAATGAATAAAAAAATTCTTAATTGATATTTTATATTTTAACTAATGCTATTTTACACATACATTATTTATATTTACATAATCAAAAAAAAACAAACGAACTGTTCGCATATTCCAAAAGTCTTGCCAAGAATCCCACTAAATTAAACAGTGACAAGATGTGTGACAAACTTCCATCATTCTCTATGGAAAGTCAAGAAAAACATGATAAAACACTTACGAAACCACATAAATTTACACAAAAAGGTATCAGGTAAGCGGACGGCATAATATGTCACCTTAAAGAAAATCCATAGAAAAATAAACAATGTCGTATCTGGCGGTCGCAAAGAAATTTCTGACATCCCAAGGGGAAAATTGTGGCCAGGAAACCAGCGGTTATTAGGAAATTATTAGGGAAAAGTAAGGTTTTTATATGGTAAACTTATGGGGTATATAGCTATAAGTATGTTTACTGGAGTTGACAGGATTTGAACGTGAAAACGTTTTTTTTTATGTCGGGTTAATCGGCCTTTAACCTACGCCGAGGGCACGGCATGGGGATGTTGGACTTGCACCGACTAAAAACACCTCGGTCCCGTCCTTGCCTTTGCCGGGGCCGCGGGGTCGCTTACGCAAGCTCTGCGCGGGTGTAGCTATAGCCGAGTGTCTTATAGGCAGTAGGTATACAGCGATGTCACCCAGCCAGTGGTGCGCAGCCCATTCATTTGGAGGCGGTGTCCCCCAGCAAGTCGTGCGCAGCCCACTAGGAGGCGATGTCACCCAGAGAATGGCGCGCGGCTCTCTCGGTGGCGATGTCTCCCGGCAACATGGTAACGGTCCGAGATGTCAGCAACACCGCGCTGCTCACCTTCTGTCCGCTGAATAAATATTACTCTTAAAATTGTACTTCGTTATCTTCATTTCTGCCTTACAGATGTAGTATGACAAATAAGTATAAGTAAATAAATTAAATTACTCAAACAGTGATAAAGGAAGAAACAAAATTATTTACTTTTTTGGACCAAATGAGGTTTTGATTTTACAATATAAATATATTATTTTTCGCTGATTTCATAGCCTAGGCCTAATAGCCCGAATCGATCAAATATAGTACCTGATATTGATAGCTGACCAATATTATAAAACGCGGCTTGTGGCCCAAGTTAGTTACTGTTTCTTAACAAAAACTTTAAAGGACTTCTCCTTACTTCATAATAATATTTATTTTAATTAACTCACTTTTGCACTTTTTTTTTTCGAGTATTATTAATTAACTTATTCTATACCGGATTACTGCTAGACATAGCTCTCTCTATCTATATTGCACTAAAATTTAAAAATATATTATTAAATTATTTTAAAAATAACTGATAAATCTCCGCAAAAATCACCGCTTTTTATAAATTTTACTCTAATAAATAATATATAAAAATTAATGAAAAAATAAACAATTATATTAAAGTGCTAATTTTAAATATTAAAAAATAACAAGGTTTTAAAAAAACACACGTTTATAATAAAGAATATAAAATATTTATCATCGAATAACTCAACTCTCCTCTCTATTTTTGTTCCGTATTCAAACTGCGGATAAAAACATGGCGGCCGCTATGATCGACAGCTGTTTAAAAAATAAGCAGTCTGCTGTTTATAGCCCTTGTGTGGGTGACAGTTAAGATACAAGGTTATTTTTTCCAACTCCGAGAAATTTTAAGAAAGTGATTTAGTCAAAAAAACTTAATCATAATATTTTATTTTTATTTTTGTTATTGCAAACCTGAAATTAATGTGTGTGATAATAAAAAAAAACGTATTTTATTTTTTTATTAGGTATATTATTATAATTCATGGCATACCAAGGATTTAAAAAAGTAGGCTATAGTTGTTTGATAGCCCAATGCGGGTTAAATTACTGCAATTATTTGTCATTTATGTCATCTTACAAATAAAACTGTTCTAATACCACAACTTACCTCTAATCCTTACAAACGAATTACACAATAGTGGTGCGGACTGTGTATAAAAAGAAAATATCCATTTAGTCCGCAATATACATAAAAAAAATTAAAAAACTCGTATTTTTTCATTTATCATATTAATAAAAAATGTCAAAGCTAAAGCGCTTTAAAGCGGGGCTTGTGACGTCACTTGTGGGTAAAAATTGTTGCTAGAACTGACGTCACGCGACATTTCCACTCACTGTATCTTTCTCATTGTTTGTTTAATTAAAAAAAAAAGAAAAAATACGTGTCTATTATTTTTTAATAATCTACGTGACGCGTGAATAAAAAATATAGTCCGCAGCCCTACTTAACTCGCCATCAAATTTAAATATAAAAACAAAATTTTAGGTATAATTGATGAAGTCTTACAAAGCTAATTAATTGTTAAAATAGGTAGGATATCATTATTTAAATACCATTATACATTTACACGATTAATCCAATATTTGTACTATTGGATTGAATAATTGAAACACTAGAAATTTGAACGCTCATGAATACCGTTTTACTGGTCATTCCAATAATTGGTTTGAGGTGGCTAAAAGACCTATTTTAATATTAATTGTATTTATGAATGACCTATAACTTGCTTATAGCTTTATTTCTGGTCTTAATGTTTATCTATGATGTTCACCTACCTACTATTTATAAGTGGAGCTCAATAAATACTTCTGATCTGTACAAACATTGACAAAACGAATTCCTTAAAAAAACCGGTAAGTACATTGGTACAGGAGTGAAGTTAACTTTGTGTAACTAAGTATAAGAAACTAGCGGACGTGGCAAACGGCGTCCTGTCTGGAGAAGCTGCCTACATTAAAATTGTCCCTGACATTCAGGAAAGATTAGTGACACACCGACTGCAACGCCACCTACCGGATCTATTTGTAAATTCAAACCAAATAGGTCCAGCCGTTTAGGATGAGTTAAATACAAACACACGCACACATATATATTTAGATTGACGTATTTAATACCAAAATGAAGCAAAATCATGTTATATTCCTAAATCGGATGCTTTAAATTATTCCTTTATATTCTTAACATTTAAGGTCATTAAGTTATGGTATAAGGTTTTTTCCCGCAATGCTATGCTATGCCAAATCTTCCTAATGTCAAAAGCTATAATAATATATTTAGCTTCGAATTTTAAGGTTACGTTCCCACATAATATGAACAAAGTACCCTACAACGTGTTGTTGTTTATTTTGATATTCGGAAACGTGCTAAAACAACGTCTACACGGCCCACGCTTCCTAAAAGTTCGTGCGCAGCGTAAACTATCTAATATTAGATCAAACAGTAATTTGAGTCGTAACCATAAACCCACAGCCAAACTTACTATAATATAGATATAATATTAATATTACTATCATAAGACGTAATTATATTATTACTAACTATTAAACGACCGCATTTTCGCAATTTTTCAGTTTGAAACTGAAAAGTCGATAGCTTAAAAAGCACCCCTTTCTTCTTCTAATCCTTTTTGTATTTAGCGATTTCTTGACACTTGCGCCTCGCATAATTATATTATCCTTATAAGAAGGCCTCTGTGGTCAAGTGGCGTACACACCAGTTTTTAGAGTGTCGCCAACTCTGAGGTCCCGGGTTCGTTTTATGTAGAAAAGTACTATTGTAAATTTTCTCGGGTCAACTTTACTTTGTATTTAAGTCTATGATGTATTGTTTTGTTTTATTTATGTATTATGTTGCTATGGGCCCACAGTGCCTGAAATAAATAAAGTTATTATTATTTTGTATCTCTCTTTTTTCACGGGCTATCCTCAGTATTGAGAATACCCGGTCCTTTGAAAGGCTTACGTGGGGACACAGGTCCAACACGCAGTGGCCTTGTTGAGAACTTTACTCTAAACTGGGATGGGGCATCTACTAGGGCCCATCCACCTCTGCTCTATAGAAGAACAGACATGAATGGTCCAAAGTAGATACAGAGCTATTGTAAATTATGAATGGAAAGTAAAATTTTAGGCTATGTGTAGGTAAATGTTAGTGGATTGGTTATTAGAACTAAATCGGAAAACTATGGCACCTGCTTTCTAACACATATAAATGCAATCAAATAGGCAGGTGGTGACTCGCCAGCTCACCAGATGGGCCCCCCAACATAACCGCCACGGTAGGCAGCAGGAGGCAACACCAGTGCGAGCGGCTAGGGGTGTCGAGCGGTGCGGCCCCGATTTCGCCATCGCGGGTCACAGTAGCGGACCCGGAGCGGGTTTCCTCGCTATTACGCCATTAGACACTTCCACCCCCGAGCATGTAGCTCTAGCGACCCCTCTCTAGCCAGCCAGTTAAGGCAAGAAAGAGCTGGGAGCCCTCCTAAGGAGTGACTCCCTGGAGCACTCAGGTCCGTTGTGTCGCTACTCACAAACAGCTCGCCACAAGCTGCCCTGCGGATGTATGCTCCTACATAGACCTTAAGATACATTTTTTATTTATATCTCAAAGTTGGAAAAAGCAAGTTAAGCAGGTATTGCGTTATTCTCATGATGAGGTAACGGATAATTGAATTTTAACCTCGAATATTAGATTCATTCCATTTCAAATAACATTAAAAAATTAACGGCTAATGTACCGTTAAACAGTACGTAGAATACTATAAATATAAATAAATATAGGTAATAATAACAACGGAAAGTACTTTTTGGACATCCCTTAAAAACTTTTACCTACTCAAAACTTGTAATAAAAATACCCAAACGTAATCATTTCTAAGTTACAGCCTACAAATCAAACCTATTGCGTCAACAATGACTCTCAAATTTGATGTATTTTTATGTATTTCCAATTCTCGAATCAGGAATAAATTGCCTGCGTTTACCTCCGAAGTACTTATTACTAATGTTAGTTTAAAAGGGTCTAATAGGGCTATGACTTGCCCGTTTCTAATGAGCTATTATTATATATAGCTAACGATAGTTTAGGGCGTGACCTAATTTGACACTATGATCAATGGTTTCCTGGGACAGTTACTGTAATTTTCTGCTCCTAATGGTTTGTGAACACTTTAGACTTTTATAAAAAAATATTATTTTGATAAAAAAAAACCTTCTTCTGTCGCGGTCGGCTAATAAACCGACTTTATTCCAAACCATGACCAAATCTTAACAGTCTATATATCATGAAATCTGAATATATCACTACTCACAATACTGAATCAATTTTGCTTAAACTTGCAAGGTTCCATACTGAAGTAAAGTAAGCAACTCAAAAGAGAAAGGTCAAGATTTAATAGTTCCGGAGATATAAACAAAACAAGCTATTGCCCGCGGGTCCGCCTGGCTGTCGGTTATCGCGGCTAGAAGTAGCCTATATCCTTTCTTGGCATCCAAGCTTACCATATACCACGTTTCATCAAAATCAATAGGCATGTGTCCTAAATTTTTTTTAATGTCCGTCTGGTTGATTAATTTATTTTATTGCACACGTATTTTTTCTTTTTTACTGCAAACAAAAAATGATCTAAATACAGGAACAGAAATTTTGCGTGACGTCACTCCTTGCTACAATTTTTACCACGGCGAGGTGTCATAAGCCCCCACTACGAAACTTTAAAGCGCTGTATCTTTGTAATTTTTATTGTGTTAATAAAAGAAAAAATACGTGTCTAATATATTTTTATTATCTAACTGGCGGACTAAATAGATTTTAACTTTTCATACCCAGTCAACATCCCTATTCAGTGGTTTGGCCATGAAAGCATTGCAGACAGAAGTGAGAGTTATTGCTTTCTGAGGTTTACGGGAATTTTAGACATTGAACTAAAACTACTTTTTAAACGAGTTCTACCGCGGTTTATATTGAGAGTTAGTTCCCGATGTTTCGACGCCTTTGCAGGTGTCATGGTCAAAGGCAGCCTCCAACTTCGGGAACTAAAATCCCAATATAAATCGCGATTGAATCCGTTTAAAATTAGTTTTATTTCCAACAGTACTTTTGCATTTATACGTATGGATAGTATGAATGGATTATTAAAATTATATACACCTATAAACTGTCGCATATTTGTTTGACAGCCCTAATAGATTATCATAACTATGTTTATGCAATGTAATATACTTACAATAACATTAGGAGCATACATACACGTCAAATTGATAACCTTTTATGAAGTCGGTTTAAATATTATGTTTGGATATTTGTATGTTGTGTTTGTATATACAAAACACCGTAATTTTCATTGAAATTTGTGCAGAAAATAATTTATAATGTTTGATCTTAAGTTCCAGGAAAAATTTATGTTTTTGGTGGAAAGATGTATGCTATGTATTGACGTACACTCATGAATACTGTTTTTCTTCGCCTAACGATGAGACGTCTCAAATATTATTATGCTTTACATAATACCTATTTACATAGACGTATGTATAATGTTGTGTGTGTGTGCTGTCATATTTTACAGTCAATAACAAATTGAACAACAAAGCGCTGTTTAGTATTTATTTATTTATTATTATTTTACAATAATCCTTATATAATATAATAAAAACGTGTGCTTTAGATCACAATATGACTGAATTAAAACTTGTTTATATAAGAAACAGTAAACTTTATAATTAAATTTGTAATAAAATCCTTTATTTTGATACCTTATTCGGCAGGTATGGTTAAAAA
Source organism: Diachrysia chrysitis (assembly GCA_932294365.1). NCBI lineage: Eukaryota > Metazoa > Arthropoda > Insecta > Lepidoptera > Noctuidae > Diachrysia > Diachrysia chrysitis. The sequence goes on from OW028664.1 coordinate 2,689,972, forward strand.
AAATATTAATGACTTGCAATAAAAAAATTCTCAAAATATCCACATTTTTTTTCCGAAGAGTTATTTAATGACGCTTGGAATATTAAGACGAATCTAAGGATACCTTAATTACTGAAAAAAACCATCAAGCCGTTTAGAAGATACGAGGTAATAAAGAAATTCACAAACATATCGACATACAAGATACGCACGAAAAACATATCCCTTCATTGGCAGTTGGCTAAAAATTTAATCTGTAATATTTAAAATCATACTTATGTAGACGGGTGCCGAGAAGGTACCTATATGAATATCCAAAAAGATTGTTTGTGAATATCATATACAGATACAGTTTTACAGATGCATGCAATAGATATTCGTGCTCGCCCCTCAGATCGCTCCATATGAAATATCTTTCTGATCAATCCCTACTTTTTTATTTAACCACTGAGGCCTCCAATTTTTATTTTCCTACTGTGATTTATATTTCAACAGAATACCAGAAAAACAGAACTCATTTCTAACTCCAATTCAAAGCTCTGTTATAGGAGGCTTTTCCGAACGTGGCACTCGCCCAAGCTCAATACATCACGAGAATTTGCACAAACTCGATTTCAACTTGCACTATCTACTTGAGTAGTCTCCATAAAATCTCGATGTCGCTTGGAGCCGGTTATTCCTACCTCTATACAATAGGCTTATATGTAAGTAATACATAAAAACTATAGCTCTTTCCATTGCAGGGCAGAAGCAAATATTTATATAATAACTTTCGTGAGGAGTATTCATAATTATTTAAAACAAAACTGTTTACTCACGCACATTCTCGGGACCGCCCGACTAGTTTCAGACTCAAGACAATGTAGAAAAGTAGTTTTCTACATTGACCTGTCCGGGGATCGAACCCGAGAACTCAGAGCTAGCGACACCTGGAAAACCGGTGTGTGCGCCACTCGACCACGGAGGTCGTCAAATGTCTTTTTTTTATGTAAGTTTTAATTTTTGCTTTATACAATGTTCATCGCAGCAATACTTTCTAAAAAAAACATAGGAAACACTTAATGGCAAACAATTATTGCCGTAGGTAGAGAACACCGAAGCGCTATTAAAGCGTTAACAGTAATTAAGCTGACTCATTCTCTGATTGTTTAGGATGCCGTTTCTATTGACTCAATGTAAAAATATACATAAGTTCCTATACTATGTTGTGATTAAAGTATAGTAGTTTGTAAAGTGGCTCTTATTTCGATATAGGTCAGGAGGAACTCTGGAGAAACGGTACTTTAATAACTATTTGATTGCATTTTTGTGTTGAAAGGCAGGTGTCATAGCTTTCCGATTTTGTTCAAAGAACCAATCCACCTTAAAAAAATACCTACATATAGCACCACAAATATAGTTTTAGCACCACAAATCACAGTAGTTCTGTAGCTACCTGGGGTCATTCATGTCTGTTCTTTCATAAAGTAGTGGTGAATAGCCCCTGGTAGATGGCCCATCCCATATTAGAGTAGAGTTCTCAAAAACGCTGCTGCGTTGGACCTGTGTCCCCACGTAAGCCTTTCAAAGGACCGAGTATTCTCGTTACTAAGGATAACCCATAAAAAATAAGAGATAGGTACAAGATAATAATAATAATATATCATTGATAGCACCTGTTTTCACAGCAGTTATGGTGAATTTCTTAATATGTTTATGAAATTTTGAACTGCTAGTGAATTGTTCCTAGCTGGAAATTAGCATAAAATTCTAATTTTGCTGCAATAAAATAAGAAGTATAATAATTGCAAAAACTCCAAACAATTTATTCCAAAACTATGCTATAGCTTACATTGGCTACGGCCACGTATATAAAATAACTAGCTGTTTCCCGCGGCTTCGCCCGCGTAGATATCGATTATCGCGGCAAAAAGTAGCCTATGTCCTTTCTCAGGCTCTAGACTATCTGTGTACTAAATTTCATTTAAATCGCTTTAGTAGTTTTGGCGTGAAAGCGCGACAGACAGACAGAGTTACTTTCGCATTTATAATATTAGTAAGGATTTTTACTCTATTCACTTATTTTCTCCACAAAAAACGGCACGCGTGTATTTTACCTTGAAATCAATATAAGTGTATAATTATTTCTTATTTTGGAAAAAATGCAAAACTTTCGGTGAATTATAATTCATTTACATGAGAAATATTAAAACCAAGTTACAAAAAACCATTGGTAAAACCACAGAATAAATTGGTAAAACGTACAGTAACAGTATTAGCCAATATATTTTTTGGTTCACTCTCGATTTTTAGTAGTCTGTCTGTCTGTCGCGCTTTCACGCCAAATCTATATATATATTTTTAATAACCATTTCTGTCCCACTGCAGGGCAAAGGTCTCTTTATCCTCCCTCCATCTCTCTCTGCTTAGGGCTGTGCTGTACCAATTGCTATCGAAGGAGTCTAGCTCGTCCCGCCATCTACGTTTGGGCCTACCGCGATGTCTCTTGCCATTTAATGGGACCAATTGGGTCGTTAGTTTAGCCCACTGGTCGTCTGACATGCGGGCGGAACGGCTTGTATATAATACTAGCTGTCCCCCGCGACCTTGTTCGCGTGTTTTAGTTTCAACGGATTTTCATTTTTGCAACATTTTTCATTTATGCTCCGCTCCTATTGGTCGTAGCGTGATGTTCTATAGCCTATAGCCTTCCTCAATAAACGGACTATCCAATACAAAAATAATTTTTCAATTCGAACCAGTAGTTCCTGAGATTAGCGCGTTCAAACCAAACAAACAAACAAACAAACTCTTCAGCTTTATAATATTAAGTATAGATATGGGGAAATAAATAAAATCATCTCAAATCTCAAACAACAGGGCACAGATTACAGAAACATACGAGATTACCAGAAGAGATTACCATAATGCAATAATTTTTAACAAATTTCAAATAACCTAAAACTTCTAGCTTTAACCAAAATACTCCGCATCGCAGTTTCTGCTTGACCTATCCGTTCAAATCTATTGGAAGTAACTCTTAGCGATATTTTGAAGTTTTAGAAATTCTGCAAAACAGGCAAACTGATTTAGGCAGTTCGAAAATGTAGATACAAATTTTGAACGCCTGCAGAAAATTATTAAGAAGAAATTTGAGTGTAGGATGTTAGATAAACAGAACTCTTTGTTATTTAAAGTGCCTCTTACTTTGAAATCAATTACGTATCAAAAAGTATTTTTGTACATAAAAATTATGCACAAGAAAAGTATATACTATATAGAAAAAAAACAAAAAAAACAGAAAAATATCTTCTTTTTCTGCCTAGCCTTTTCCCAAGCTATGTTGGGGTCGGCTTGCAGTCTTACTAGATTAACCTGAAAACTGTATTTTACATGGAGCAACTGCAAGTTCGACAATTTACTGGGTTACACAGTCTCCCATGGTAAAACTGAAGGTCAGAACGGGGCCAACTCGCAACGGCTTAAGGAATCAGGGTTCTCGGTATGTTTACAATTGGTCACCTATCCACAGACAAACCGCGGCGAGCGCAGCTCAATCTTTATTATCAGTCATGCTGTTTGTACTTAGCCACGAGCCCCACATAGAGAGTAATTCAATTTCAGAGTGGGAACTAAATTCCACGAGAAATTTCTTGTCTTCTTGTATTAATTTAAGCCTTTCCTTTCCGGGTTTACAAATTCCATATACCCATGTATTAGTTAACAATACACACCTGTAAGACAATGTACTTTAAGGGCCTAAAGGACAAAAGAGCTCGAAGGGTCAAAGCTTAACATTTGCGGATCAAATACAAATAGAGGACTGACGGAATATGATGAGTTATTAAACCTTGCCTCGGGGTGTAAATTCGTTAGCTATAGGTAAGCCCGCTCGTACAATGTTGGCTCACTCGGCATCATACATGCCGTATGTATGATGCCGAGTGAGCCGAGCATGCAAGAATTACAAGAAACAAGTATATTTGGTTTCGGCTGTTCCATTTTACTAATATTATAAATGCGAAAGATTGGATGAATGGATGGATGTTTGTTACTCGTCCACGATAAAATGGCTAAACGGATTTAAATGAAATTTGGTACATAGATAATGCATTACCTGAAAAAATGCACTAACACGTAGTTTACTTTTTATAAATATCATTGCCACCATTTTTCATCAACACGCGGATGAAACCGCAGCAGGAGCAGTTAGCCTAAAATCTATACTATATCTATACTAATATATAAAGCTGAAGAGTTTGTTTGTTTGTTTGTTTGAACTCGCTAATCTCAGGAACTACTGGTCCGATTTGAAAAAATCTTTCAGTGTTGGATAGCCCATTTACTGACACATTTACATAAGCTATATAACATAAATGGGCAAAGTCGCGGGGGGCAGCTAGTAAATAATAATTACAAGCTGTATGTACTTGATAAAACTACCTACTGCATAGTTTTATCAGACTGAATCGAAGATTCAAATAATTTTGTAAAATTTATTCAAAGTAAAAATTTTAATTTGGATCTAGAATTTTCGATGGCTGGAATTTCGATATTGTATTTAAATTAAAAATAACTGAAATAAATGCCCCAAGGGGTGTTAAGAATATTACTTACACCAGCCTAATTGAAGTTTTTAAGCGAATTTTCTGATAAACATTTTAGTACAAAAGTCTCTACATATCAAAAGAGTACGCTTTAAACCGTCGCTTATTAAGAGTAAAAAAAGTAAACTATAAAGTGCGCCTAACAATACATAGATACATACAATTTATGTCAAACAGAAATCGCCGTTGTATTTAAACTATCTCGATATTATTTCCCTAATAATATCGAAACCATCAATATTTTCGGATAAACGTCTTTCGTCGCTCGGGAAATCACTTAAATCAGTAAACGAGCGCAGTACTTACAGCTACATATCTGCTTACGCTCGGCACAACGGACTACTAGTGATACCCACACTCTACGCTTGTCTATTTTTACTCTAAGGTCGCTTATAATAAGTGTGTAGCTACTTACTTATACAGCATGCAACACTAACCCTGTCCGATCCTTTTGTATTATTCGGCATCGTACCGCGTACACATATAAGTAACTATTGAATGGATTTAAGATTATTTTTTTCCCAGGTGAATATAATTAAATTAAAATAAAACTGATCAAACGCAACACTGATCGCTCGAAAAAGACATACAGTTTTGTATCAAAGAAGCCGCCTGAGCGAGACATTTTTTTCTAGTACGTATGTTGGACCAGATATACGCGTTTATTGGATCGGACAGGGTTTTTGTTACATACTGCATGTATTCAGCCGTTAAGAATACATACATAACACTATATGTCTGGGTTTAAAGATAACACGAAAACGCAGTGCCGGCGCATAATCTGTTAGAATTATTAGGCCAATGTGTTTATTCTAGATGTTCATATATTTGGTTTTGAATGCACATTTACTTAACAGTTTAACCAAATGGGTTTACAAACTAATAACGTGTTTGTTTTCTATATCCTTCTTTTAGAGTGGAGATCATGTAATATGAATATTATACAAAATAAATATTTACTATAAGAGCATAAAGATATTTACCATTATAATCAATTTTCAGAAACTATTCAGACCTCTTAATATAATTATAAATTAAAAGATTTTACAGAAAATAGGGATGTTTCCTGAGTATGAAAAGTTAAAATCTATTTAGTCCGTCAGTAAGATAATAAAAAAATATTAGACATGTATTTTTTCTTTTATCAAAACAATAAAAAAATACTAAGATACACCGCTTTAAAGTTTCGGAGTGGGGGCTTATGACGCCACGCCTCGCTAAAAATCGTAGCGAGGAGTGACGTCACGCGTAATTTCCGTTCTCTGTATTTTGATCATTTTTTGTTTGCAGGAAAAAAGAAAAAATACGTGTCCAATAAAATTCATTAATCTACAAGATGGACATTAAAAAAAAAATAGGAAACATGCTTATTCTTATTGATAATTAATTTTATATTCTAGATGAATATTTTAATAAGAAGTTTACATATAGATACACAAAGTCACGACAGTAAAAAAATCAAATTTATTTGTTAATGGTTGAATGAAATAAAAAATTATAGCACATAATTTATATTATCATGTGTTAAAATATCAATTAATATGATATGAAATGTATCGTTTTAAATAACGTATTACATCTGATAAAATAATAACAGATGTCTAATATGCAATAGCATGTGTAAATTGAACTGAAGTTAGGCTTTAAGTTCGTTTTTATTTACTTCATAATAATATTATTATTTACGACAATTTATGCAATAATAATAATAATACCTTGGGACATCTCACACACGGTCATCTGATCCCAAACTAGGCAGAGCCTGTGCTATGGCAACCAGACAACTGATAAACATACTTATATATTTCTAAATACATACATATTATAGATAAATTACACCCAGACACAGAACAAATAATCGTGCTCATCACACAAAGATTCGTCCTGGGTGGGAATCGAACCCACGACCTCCGGTTTAGCAGTCAGGGTCACTAACCACTAGACCAACAGGCCCGTCAAATAAATCAATATAAATAAAGTGATAGATTATTATTATCTCAAGTATTATTGTAATTTAAGATGTACTTGATAACTAAAGCCTATTTTTTTTTTATATTTGTCTTCTATATTTCAATATACTTCTTATTCTCAAGTAGATTTGATATCTACTTGAGAATATATTAATACTAAAATATTCTTCGTTTATTGGTCGTGAATTATGATTTTTTTTATAACTGTTTCCTAAATTACTTTTTTTAGGCTTTGAGCTTTGACAATCAAATCTGTATTTATAAAACACGTGTCGAGTCAAGCTCCAGTGTTATCACGTTTCTTGCATAGTAACATCTCTTTGGAAGGTCGCGAGTTGAGCTTCACAGGTTTGTTCCTATTGGCACCTAAAAATAAATCCCATTTTTAATAGGAGAACATAAACAACAATATGATATTACAATATTAAGTTAATTTTAAGGAAATTAACTTATTGAATATTTACCCAAAAAAAATAGCAAAATAAACTAATCTATTTAAAACATAAAACCTAAAATATGGCATAAAAATTCGTTCACATCGCTGTCTACTGGGTGTGTACCCAAAAGACTAGTAAGACACAAATAATAAAATAAAATAAAGAAAAAACACAATTTTGTGAGGGTATAGGCAACTTCGACAATCCTTAATACAAGTTCAATACTCGACTACATTATTGAATACTGACAAATAAAAACCTTTTGAATTTGGTTTTTAATTAACCAATATTGTAAGTATAATCCATTTTTATACTTGGCCAAAACAAATAAGTAAACTTAAGAACACTAAGCCGATCGTCTGCCAAAAAGCGGTAAGTCTTAGCCTGACTAATGTCTAAATCTGTAATCCTTGTCTAGAACTAAGATTGTGAATAGCGGATCTAGACATCTATCCTTACTAATATTATAAATGCGAAGGTAACTCTGTCTGTCTATCGCGCTTTTACGCCAAAACTACTGAACCGATTTAAATGAAAATTGGTACACAGATAGTCTAGAGCCTGAGAAAGGACATATACTACTTTTTGCAGACCGTATGCGGGCCGCCTAAGATTTAAAACTGTATTTTGGTTACGTTTCATAAAAAAAACGGCAAGACCGACCATAGACTAACATCAAGTGCCTACAAAATTACAAGTAATCTAAGTAATATTTAAACATATAAATATTTTATTTTTATTGTAGCGGATTTCCCGTAAAAAAAGTGGTGTATACTGAAGAAATCCCTGAAAAATTATACATACAATAACACAGCTGCATACTCCTCCTTTTTCAAACTCAGTTAAAAACTTTCATAACCATTTACAGGAAGGCAGTGTTCGGAACCAACGAGGCATGAGTCCGTTTGATTCCGTTTTTCAGTTTGATGGTTTTATTCCCAATTGAATATTGTGCAGTGGATGCAATTGTATTAAATTCCGTTCATTTTTAGTTTCACGACTATTTCAAAGGATTTTATTCAATTGGTTTTCAGCTACATGAAATTTATTTCCATTAAATTTTAGACTTATTTTAGTGATTGATTATTTTTTGTAACGAAACCGCACTAAATAATTTAATCTTTGTGTCGCGGGGGGTTTTACTAACATTCAATTCACAAGCACAGAGAACACTCAGACTTGGAACAAGGATTTTGTGGATCACACAAATGCATGTCCCATGCGGGGATCGAACCCGCAGCACGTCGCGCATAGTCGTAATTGGCGTAGTTACCTTTGCCACTAGGCTGCAATATTTTTAGACATGAAATAAAGCTATTTGTAGTTTTGACTTTGTACTGAATACATATTAAACATATTATATATTATTACGTATTTACATAGTATTCACAGCTAAAGCGACATAACAAAAACAATTATTTTTACATTAAGTATAAATATGTTAAAAGCACAGTTAACTTGCATCCATATTTCCAAAGTAACAAAGCTGTGCAAAGCTTCGTAGACTTAACTAAAACTTATTTGGAAGTTACTCAAAGCGGTCTTAAGTTAACTTGAAAACATTTTTATCGCCAAAAAGAAGCTAGAAACTTTTACTTTGAATTTTCACGTTTTTGTTTCATAAAACATATTTAATTAATATACTCTTTTTCCTGCTTTTTATTAAAGTTGTAGTGCAGGTATTTACATTTGGTAAAATAAATTAAAGCGTAGTTGACCTCGTTTAATTAAGAATGATTTTACCAACGCCAAATAATAACTTTGAATTTTTGACAGTTCTTCCATTCAGAATCTGTCAGATGTCAATTTTATTCCACGAATAAAAATCTATCTGGCGTTGGTAAAATTAGCCATAAGACGGACAAGTTTACTATACCGTGGTACGTAATGACCCATATAACAGACCAGATAATAATTCGAATAAGATGATAAATGCAGCTAAAAATTACCATCAAAGTAAAAATTAGATCACGTGAAACTGTGTCTTTAATGACAATTTACTTGCAGTAGTCAACTAGAACATTAAAGTTTGAAAACATTTTCCATCTTCGGAATAATTGATTTACCAACTTGTACTTAAATTTATACTCAGGTATCCTTGAGCATAAATTCAAAACTTTAACCATTACAAATATTGTTGGAAAACTAAAACAATAAAATTTTAAGTTTATGGTATTTTAAAGACCATCACAAATTATGGAAGTTGCTTCCAAGGGTTGGTCAAAATATTTCAAAGAATTAATCCATGGAATATGCAAAACCGAACGAGAGAGTACTTAATGGTAAAAATAGATTTTACGATAAGAGAGAAATTAAGAGAAAAAAGAGTTTCCCAAATCGGTTCAGTTGTGTACGAGAAATCGGGGTACATACATAAAAAAAGATTTTAACGATTTCAGAATCTCTACTTTTTTTTTCAATTTTGTTAAAAATAGTAAGCAACAAGTCAGCAAAATAAGTACTGAAAGGCAAAATAATGATTACTTTTCAGATGCTTATAAAATAGCAGCTATTCTATAAGCCCTAGTAGGAACACCATTATAAGTATTGGAATCTGAAGTGCTCTCAAAATATTGAACAACACTGTAAACGCGTAAAAGGCGGTGTTTTTAACCATTTTGCAAAAGGAGATGAGGTTCTCAATGCAACTTAATTTTTTTTTCTCGATTAACAGTAACTAAAAATGGAAGACAATTTATTATTTACTAGCTGTCCCCCGCGACTTTGTTCGCGTGTTTTAGTTTCAACGGTGGTTCATTTTTGCAACATTTTTCATTTATGCTCCGCTCCTATTGGTCGTAGCGTGATGTTATATAGCCTATAGCCTTCCTCAATAAACGGACTATCCAATACAAAAAGATTTTTTCAATTCGAACCAGTAGTTCCTGAGATTAGCGCGTTCAAACAAACAAACAAACAAACTCTTTAGCTTTATAATATTATAATATATATATAAGTAAATATATAAGTAATAAGTATATAAGTATAGATTTCCATACTACATTTTGTTGTACTTCTACGTTCAGAACAACTTATTTCTCATAAAGATTTGCATACATAGTTCACTTACTTCTATCGAAGTTTAAATTAGATTCCCAAAATAAAAAAGAAATATTATATTAAATCTGTAATCAGAGAATTGTAAAGCAACAGCCTCAATTCTAAAATAAATCTAAATTATAACATTTTTATGACTTAGATTTTGATAAGTGTAAAATTTTTAGCTTTAACTAACATTAAATATCTACTTTTTAGGAAAAATGATTGTAAAATAAGTGCTTCTTTCTAGTACAATAACATAGTTTTAAAGTCAGTTTGAGCAGAACCTTTGTTATCAAATTGTTGATAAAAAAACTAATACATTATACCTATTATGAATTTATTATGCGTCGTCATTCACCGTTTATTTTCTAGTAATCTCTTTGTACACGTCATGAAGATAATTATTTCGTGTACATTTTATCTCTAAAACTGTGTATGAAGGTTAAACAAAAACCCTTATATTTTTTTAATTTCACCTAAATGTTTTGTTTTACGAAATGTATGTCCGTCTGTAGTGAAATACGTTTATCGCTTTATTTTCACGCCTCCAGTCCTGAACTTCCTGTATTATGAGCTATTAAAGCAGGACTGTTACCATTGTGGGAGCGAGACGGCGCACTACACTGCGCGTAGTGGCGTCTCGCTTCTACAACGGCGACAGTGCTGCTTCGGAGCTCATAGTAAGCGGGCTGATAATATATTTCGTGTGTAGGTTATATTAAAACTCTGTTTATTTGTTGTCCTGGTCTAGACTAACGGCTGGTAGATTACATTGTTTTATTTCCGAGGTCAAGGTGTTTAAGTTGTCTAATTGCTTTTCAGTGGTTTTTGTGGTTGTGATGAGAATGGCTTTTAGCCAAATGGACCGTTCTCAGGGTTTCAATTGCAGTGAAAATAATTAATAAATGAATAATATAGGAAGCACTTTAGAAATGCTGCCGGGGAGTATGTGAATTGCTGGAAAGTTTGTTGCGCCGTTTTGTCTCCACAACCAGAGTACTTAGAAAACGGTGAAAGGTGGGCGAATTGGCGTGCTGTCTATGTTGACTTTCAAAAAGTTAGCCTAATTTGGAATAAATGAATTTTGATTTTGAATAAATACCTTTGAACTCCTATAAATTAACATAAAAATGAAATATTTATTTATTTGTTTAATGCTTTATATACATAAAAAGTATAATGGCGGACTTAATGCCTGAGGCATTCTCTACCAGTCAACCATAAAGTGGTGCAGAGATAACAGGAAGTAGGTTCAATATACAAACGTTACGATATTAAGTTATAACAATATACTATATAAAATGATAAAGGAAATTACTAATACTACCTTACTTACTTTTTGGTACTTATCGAACTGAAACAATGCCTTGTTTTCTTTTGATTATATCCTTAGTTATTTAAAACAAAACGGTTTCCTAATAATTATGAATACTTCTCACGAAAGTTATTATACAAATCCTTAGTTATATTTATTACTTACTCCATTCAAAATGTATTGCTCCAAAAACCTTTCAAATATCATCATTTAAAAACGCATCAACATTGTATTATAGAAAATATTCAATTACTTTACGTAGCAGTGCGCGTATAGGCTTAAAAATATCCAAAATATAATATTATTTTTATAAAATATATTATGGTTTTAAATAATAACCATTAAAAAAACGATAATATTAAGCACTTTTATACGACACTCAAAACTAAAATGTGTATAAAGCTTTCTATAAATTACTACTCAAAGAAAAAATATATTAAAGGCCGGCCACCGAAAAGGCAAAGTTGATTAAATTTTCATACAAAATCACCTCTTGAAAGTGCTATAAAATTCTGAAGATTAACGAGGCAAGTACTGACATTAAAAAAAAAAGATTTATGCGTCAGTTTTTTTGGACCTCCTTTTCATTGACCGTATCATTGACTTTTTATTATTAAAAGGTTATTTAGGTACACCTTCGTTGTAATATATTATGTAGTAAAATTAGTAGTAGTAATATTTGAGGACATTTAAAATTCATTAACCCTACATTGACGGGCCTGTTGGTCTAGTGGTTAGTGACCCTAACTGCTAAACCGGAGGTCGTGGGTTCAATTCCCACCCAGGACGAATCTTTGTGTGATGAGCACGATCATTTGTTCTGTGTCTGGATGTAATTTATCTATAATATGTATTTATTTAGAAATATATAAATATGTTTATCAGTTGTCTGGTTGCCATAGCACAGGCTCTGCCTAGTTTGGGATCAGACGACCGTGTGTGAGATGTCCCAAGATATTATTATATTATTTTTATCGTCAAGAAAAGGCTTTGAATTAAACACAACTTTTTTTTTATTTCACTGGCGAGCCACCCCGGTTTCGCCGGGGTAGTCAATATATTAATGAATTATACACACAAACCTTCCTTTTCTTGAATCACTTTATCCATTGGTGAAAACCAGATGAAAAACCGTTCGGTAGTTCTTGCGTTAATTGCGTTCAGACAGACCGACAGGCAGACAGACGCGGCGGGGGACTTTGTCTATACTTATAATAAATCTGTAGAGAGGTCAATTCTGTACATCAAATATATTTTCAAAATAACTATCAGGGGGTGATTAGTGATCGATACTGATGCCAAAAATGCAATCAGTAAAATTTTTGTCTGTCTGTCTGTCTGTCTGTCTGTCTGTCTGTCTGTATGTTCCTTATAGAAACGAAAACTACTGGACGGATTTTAACGAAACTTGGTACATTTATTTTTCATACTCCTGGGCAGGTTATAGTATACTTTTCATCACGCTACAATCAATAGGAGCAGAGCAGTGAAGGGAAATGTTGGGAAAACGGTATTTTTTAAGCTTCCGTCGCGTATGCAGCCTTAATGGTTAAAGCTACATAGAAATCATGTATGACGGAAATGTTCTACATAAAATTATCTAAAAAATATCCCACAACAGCATATGTCTATCTTTTATGGTTGACTCACAATAACACGTGTAACTCCCGATAGCTTAGCAGTTCGGAGATTACTGATTATATTTGTTTACTCTTACGTTTATAATACTCTCACTCATCCTACTCAATAAAAAAAGAATCATAGAAATCGGTATAGAAACACCAAACTTATACATGAAATACGATAATAAGCCATCGCGCCGTCGCGCGTGAATACTGAATCATGCTATAAGGATTATTTTTGTGTAACGTGATATATTATATTTCCCTACTAAAATACGAAAGTTAATCTGTCTGTTACATCAAAACCACTGAACAGTGAGGAAGGACATATGCTACTTTTTTACGAAAAACGACGGAAACGCGGACGAAGTCGCTGGCAAAAGCTAGTTTTATAATATGTACAGATATAGATAAAAGAAGAGTCATTGGTAAAATGTTACCGGCCATCAACAGATGGTATAATTTTTTTACTGAGCAGAATTTTACGCTTTATGAGGGTAAATTGAAATTTAGCCAAATCCGTGTCATTTTCTCAGGAATTATATAGTGATAAAATATTGTCATACTTAGGACGGGTAAACTGTAGTCTAGGTAATTTAAGATCTTCCCTAAAATTAAGTAGGAGGTCTCTACAATAAATAAACTTAAACTTGAAATTTAACCTTTAAACTACAACTTTTAGTTAAAATATCTAAAACTTTTTGTTACAATAACTAAAACAATACTTTTGTTACTCTTTAACTTGTTTAACTAAAATTTCCATTCATAGCCGAATTGTTTGAAAATAATTTGGTCAAACTTTTCCCATTTTTGAGGCAAAACATTGTTTTAGGTTAGAAAGAGATGCGAATATAGTATTGTATAGCTCCATCTCTTTCTTTTGAAAGAATAATGGGTGTAATATTTGATAGGATGGTTTTCTGGAAGTGCCATCAATAACATGTTTTTGTGGTTTCCGGGTCAGACAGCGAAAATTAAAGTTCCCTTGAGAGTCGTATGGAAGAACAGATGTACGTTGGATGTATTTGATGAGATTAGCAGAAGTATTGATGCTTTGGATTTTAACTGTTATGTAACATAGCTGGGAATGTACCTATGTGAATTATGTATTGAGAATAAGGCAATTAAAAAAAAGGCATAACTCTGTCATTGAGGAAATAAATGCTAAAGCGACAATAGTCTAATGGTTAGGGTGATGGCCTTGTAATCGAGAGGTCGCAGGTTCGAACCCTACTCATTGCACTATTGACGAGAAACCAATGCAGACACAAGCATATTTAGCTTAGTTGGAGGGGTTAACAATATTGCTAGTAATGTGAATTCAAATCATATTGCTAGTAACCTTTAAAAAAAAATTGTCTTTTTTCCGTGTTGATATTTATCATTAGATATGACCAGTACAAAATATAGGCAAATCGATTGCTGCCTATAGTTCATAAAATATAGCTTGATACCTGCGACGTTTGTCAGAATGACATTACTAGGGATGGGACCGTCTTTCGTATTTTATCGATTATTTTATCTATGTCGAAATGAGTTTTATAAAAAATGACATTGTAACGACATTGAAAGAAAGAATTAAAGATGTACCTAAGTTTAAATCATAATAAGGTGAAAATAAATGTTTTCTTTAGAAAACTCCCCACTATCGGTTTATTTTGCCGTCACGTCGGCACTCGTACTGAATCAAAAAAAATGGCGCCCGCTTGTTTCCTGCACGCGAAACCATTATTGCCAGACTAAAAAAATACGAATCTATAGTTAAAACATTATTTTATTTAATAATTTTATCCATTTAAATACTAGTGAAATTTTCATACTATTATTTTATCGATATTCGTCTGTCAGTCAGTTACACGTCCCTACCAGTCTTCAAAACGCGTTTATAAAATAAGCTAACAAACAAAAAATATTTAAGAAAAATTAGAAATTATTTAAATTACCCTTGTTTTTACTGGTATCTTTATAATAACATGATTGTTTTTAAAAATGTGTTCTATTTTTATACACAAATGTCGTATTCATATTTAAAAACTTGAACTTTTTCAGAAATAAATTTAGTAAAGCTGTCTTTAAAACAGAGTCGCTAACGTCGCAGGTATCAAGCTATATTTTATGAACCATAGTTAGTTTCTTTTAATAATTAATTATAATTGAGGCTAATGTATGAATGTTTATAATACTGATTGGTTAAAATATGTCTGTGCTTCTGTACTGAGTCAAATCTAGATAGGTACCCTTTGATGCATAGCCTTCGGCATTGCTTTTGCGAGATTGGATCATGCTTTTCAATACCATACCAGATAATTATCAGTATCAACCACAAATACGTATTTAAGTTTCATATGTATATGTTAGTGAGGTAGATGTCTTCTTTTTAAATGTCTGAATAGATTATTAAAAATCTAATACGCGTGTGTTTTCGTATTGTAATGAACAAAAACTTACGCCGCTACATTGATTTAAAATGTCACATGACATCACAATTTCGTGCATTCTGTGCGCAAGCCTGACGTCATTCGCCACTTCTGAACTTGGATTCTTTTTCAGTATTTAGTGTTTTGTTATTTTATTTTGTAAAAGCAAAAAATACGTGTCTAATATTTTTTTGTTACTGAACCCATTACCAATGGTGTTGTTTTTCGAATATATAAAAATCTGTTGTTTTATTATCTTATTATGATACAGTACCTATACTCTATTGATATATTTTTTCATTATGATGTCCCGCCATGGGACTTACAGATTACTTTTTTTAGTTCAAGTCCAAGATTAAATTTAAGATAAATGATTCGCAAATCTATATCTTTTGTTAGCATATTGCCGTCACGATGAGATTAAACACATAAATCTTATGAATTAGTTATTTTTTTTAACGTAACTCAGTCTAACAAAAACTTATTCAATAACAATAATGGATTGCAAAAAAATAGTTTTACTTTTTCAAATTAATTATTTGAAGCCAGTGGTTATACGTGTCTAACCTTAAATTAAGGGGAAAATTTATGTCTTTGATTCTAATTACGCATTCATTTTATACAAAAACCGAACAAGTGTGAGTTTAACTCGTGTGGAGAGGGTTCCGTGCTATTCAGAAAGCTCTACTATAGGTAATTAAAAGTGTTCTTATAGGTTTTACTGTAATCTAAAGTTATAGAACTAGAAGCAGTATTATTTTTTTATAATTTTATACCCTGTAGTTTTGGAAATAAGGGACTCAATTTTCGCTTATTTAACCTCTTATCAACATTATTCAACCTCATTTTAAATTATATAAAATATAATCTTCACAATGAGCCCTTTTATTAAAATATTACATAATATATATTAATGAAGACTTACACAAAAGATTTTTTTATATTGTCTTATTTACCCTCAAAACTGGTCCTTATTTTTAAAATTCATTTATTTTCTTTATCCGTTTAGGTGACCCAAAGATTTTGTCTTTGAGTTATTCAAAGAACAACTCTTTGGGTCACCTACTAACATTTGTACACAATTTCAACTCAATCAGTCAAGTAGATTGCAGCCATTTGGCTGTGACAGACGGACGGACAGACAGACGAGTGACCCTATAAGGGTTCCGTTTTCACTTTCTGAGGTACGAAACCCCAAAAAGAGAATTATTATTATTATTATCACCCGTTTCAGACCTTCTGCCTACTGCAGTGCAAAGACCTCTCTCCGTCGAGGGCTGCTAAGGGCCAATCTGCATTAAATTAGAAGCTTAATCTTAGATAAATTATAATTAGGTACACAAATAAATTGAGTATCTGGGTTATATATTCTGGGACGTAGGTAAATTGGCTTCATAGAATATCTGTATTTTGAACAATGATATTGTACACAAGATTATGACGTTACATTCATAGTAACCGACGTTTAAAAACTGAATGTATCGATCACGGAAATAGCTATCATTTGAACGATTGATGCAGATCAAAGACAAGATGACCCAAATAGGACGTATGCGTGTCTAGTATAAAATAACTTTTTTTTTATACATGTGGACAATATCACGTACATTGCTCTGAACCCAAAGTAAGTAGCTAAAGCACTTGTGTTATGGAATTCAGAGACAACAAAGGTACTACAAACACCCAGACCCAAGAAAATGTAGAAAACTGGTTTTCTACATTGACCCGACCGGGGATTGAACCCGGGACCTTAGAGCTGGCGACACCTTGAAAACCGGTGTGTACGCCACTCGACCACGGAGGTCATCAAACCAGCTGATTCCCGTGGATCCGCCCGCGTGGATGTCGGTTATCGCTGCAAAAAGTAGCCTATGTCCTTTCTCAGGCTCTAGACCATCTGTGTTCCTAAATTCATTTAAATCGGTTCAGTAGTTTTGGCGTGAAAGCGCGACAGACAGACAGAGTTACTTTCACATTTATAATATTAGTAAGGATTTATTTTTAACTTCAGAATAGTATTGATCAATTTGTTGACTGCTATAAATACTTAGGTAAAACAGAAAACAATGCCAATTTTGTATTTCTAAAACTTATAATAGAGCTTTAGATGAAGTGGCGTGTTCACAGACCTTAGCTAATTAATTCATTACTCAAGTCTCAAGTTTGGAAAACTTTTGTCAATGACTAAAATGTTAAAACAAATAATTCTGTTTTACTAGAACAAAACATGAATGAATATAAAGTAACTGAGTTAATCGTTTTAGTGAGTCAGTGAGTTAATGAGTTTGAAAACCATTCTTCTTGAAATAAAATTTTGTTTAAAAGTTAGTATACATTAATATTACAAAATTAACTGTCGCCCCGACTTCTCTCTCTGCTGGTGTGAGATTTTCAAAATTTATATTTATATTTAAATTTATATTTATATATAAAAACCTTGTCCATATAACAAGGAACAAAACAAAAAAAGAATTATCCAATTTGTTGCAGTCGTTCGGTAGTTATGGCGTGACAAAGGGAAATTGGGATTCATTACCTATATATATACACTAGCTGTCCCCCGCGACGTTGTTCGCGTGTTTTAGTTTCACCGGTTTTTCATTTTTGCAACATTTTTCATTTATGCTTCGCTCCTATTGGTCGTAGCGTGATGTTAAATAGCCTATAGCCTTCCTCAATAAACGGACTATCCAATACAAAAAGAATTTTTCAATTCGATCCAGTAGTTCCTGAGATTAGCGCGTTCAAACAAACAAACTAACAAACAAACAAACTCTTCAGCTTTATAATATTAGTATAGATAATATAGAATGGTGCCGGTAAATACAAAAAAGCAATAGCTACGTACATATTTAGTATGTATTTATTTAGGTTATTTCAAGATTAAAATTCATACTACTTACATTATGTAGACCACATTTCAGTCTCGAATTACAAAATATTTGTGTGTATTCAATAGGCATCATTAATTCATTTTCTTCTTCTGTGCCTACAAAAATAGTATGACGGACCATGACTTAAGAACAGCTAGACTTTTGTCTTTTGTTTTTTGGCTGGTTTTTTTTTGTTGTATTTGGATTTGATAAAAGAAAATTTGCATAAATCCTCGGAAAATTACGAAAATTTTGTATCTCATTTTGTATATTCGGTGTGACCATGAAAAATTGTTTTTCCTTCTTTCTTTCTATAGATTGACAGGACAACGACTGTCGGGTCAGCTAGTTTTAGATAAAAAAGATAAATATAGCGAGAAAATTTAAGAGGGAGAGGCTCTCAGAGAGAGAGAGAGTATTCTGCCCTTGTTTAGTGTATTTAAAACATAAGAAAAATCTAAATACGTATCTTTCATATCAGCGTTTTTTGTTTCCTAAAGACCCAATAATTTAACGTGTTCTCCAAATTATAGCAGACTTACCAGCCACCAAGTAATTGCTTCTGTAATATTATTATTTTACCATAATTATGTAATATTTCAATACCAAGAAGATCTTATTAAATATTTTGAGTGATGACGCAAATATGGTATTTGTGGAGACATTATGGCGAAGCTCGAAGATATTAAATATTGTACAGTGATTAGAACCACAAATATGTTTTACATAATATTTAGAATATTTTACTATGAAATCATTTTAAGAAGGTTTTATAATGTGAATTAGCATTTGTGTAGTAATCATTGCTGGGTGTAACCTATTTGGGTAAAAGTATGAACGCTGTCAGTGCGCATTGGTTAATAAAAAAAAAAAATCACGCTTAAAGGCCAGGTAAAATGAGGTTTTAGTGAGTTTTTAGGCCAGGATCTATGGTAAATAAGAGTGTTTTTTTAAAGCATGATTATCTAATAGTTCTCATTTAATTATAAAACAAAATAAGTAGATTTAGGTAGCTTTTATGCTTGGTGTAATGTGGAAAAAATAATGATATGTACTTATAACGGTTTAGCTTAGTCTTTTATGTTATATTTCTGTGTTTATTTATTAAATTAGTAAGATTTTAATCCGATAATTACAAAACTGCTCGGGTCTTCCTACATTTTACATTTTACTTTTACATAACAATCTAATAAACGGTCAGCAAGCGTCAAAAAATCTTTTAATCACAGCATACAAAGATGTAAGATCCACATCCCATAGTACATGCGTATATTTTATATAGAATATACCATAGAGGAATAAATAAGTAATCTATAGAGCGCGAATATCCAGTATGAGCTGTTGGTTAGTACAAGTATAAACATATAAAATTGTAAAATTAGCGTCAGAACAGAGCGCATCGTCTTATTAAAACTATTTCAAAACCTAATATTACCCTAACTAGCTGTCCCCCGCGACATTGTTCGCGTGTTTTAGTTTCAACGGTTTTTCATTTTTGCAACATTTTTCATTTATGCTCCGCTTCTATTGGTCGTAGCGTGATGTTATACCTATAGCCTTCCCCAATAAACGGACTATCCAATACAAAAAGAATTTTTCAATTCGAACCAGTAGTTCCTGAGATTAGCGCGTTCAAACAAACAAATAAACAAACAAACAAACAAACTCTTCAGCTTTATAATATTAAGTATAGATAATATCGTCACCATCGATATTTTTGTATAAACGTCTGTCGTCGCACGGAAAATCACTTAAATGAGTAAACGACCGTACATTTAGCTAAACATGTGCTTACGCTCGGCATAAGGGATCGCACGCGCTATGGTTGTCTACGTATACTCTAATCTAAATAGAATAGCTCTACACAAAGCTGTGACCAAATACTCTAGTCCTGAAATGACAATAAAAGAGGTCTCTTTTATTGTTATTTCTGGTCAGAAATAATACTTTTTCAAGAACAATTCGACATCTTACGAATATAATGGTACAATACTTTGATCTGAGCAATGAAAGGCGCTATGATCTCAGTGAGTCGACAAAAAATCTTTCTTCTTCGTTTAATAGATCAAATCAAGCACTTTGGGCTCGCTTTTATTTCGGCGATTTGCTATTTGGGACATTTTATTTATTATTTATTTCGTTTCTGTCATTTTGTTAGACATTGTATTGTGGGATTTAGTAAATATAGTTATTGTTTGTTGCTTAATAGTGTGGAAACTCAATAACAAATTAAGATGGCTATCAAGAAACAGCGTTTCTATAGGTATCTCTTGGTCCCATCATGAGACCAGCTCGAAAGTACCATAATATCAGACGGGCCTATTGGTCTAGTGGTTAGTGACCCTGACTGCTAAACCGGAGGTCGTGGGTTCGATTCCCACCCAGGACGAATCTTTGTGTGATGAGCACGATCATTTGTTCTGTGTCTGGGTGTAATTTATCTATAATATGTATGTATTTAGAAATATATAAGTATGTTTATCAGTTGTCTGGTTGCCATAGCACAGGCTCCGCCTAGTTTGGGATCAGATGACCGTGTGTGAGATGTCCCAAGATATTAAAAAAAAAAAAAAAAAAATATAATATTATTAATATTAAGTACAATAAAATTTCATGACAATCGGATTCGGATCGAATTAATAAGTGCTCCCAAGTTAGCTTGCAAGATTTAACCTACACAAACATACATACATAAATTACATACATACATTGCCAGTTTATTAAAAGCTTGTAAAAATACTTTTGTTACCACAACAAAGATATTTTTACAAGCTTTTGGCCTAGCGGTTCAATGAACGGATTTGTGTGCACAAGGTTGTAGGTTTGAACCTATTACAGGCAAGTCGCAATGTGACTTTTTCATATTCATGTGTACTTTCTTCATTAATGACAATCGGTGATGAAAAACATAGTGACGAAACCTGAATTCCAAAAATGGGAATCTGACCACCAACCCGCAAGTTCCTTTTCTACATGAGAAAAGGCCTGTGCCCAGCCCCCCTAGACAAGTGACATTTCGACAAGCGATAACGCTGATCGAATCGTTCAAATGTATGGAAATGACAAGTCCAAGTCACGTGACTTATCGAAACGAAATGTCATTTCCATACATTTAATGTCATTTAAGCGATTTCTATCATCGTTAACGATTGTCGAAATGTCACTTGTCTAGGGGGGCAGCAGTTTATGGGCTGATACTATATAAAAATACCTCTGCCATTTTAAGTGTTCAAAATCTAATAAAAATGAACACAAAAAACTCATTGTCAATATATTAAGTAGTGCAGTGGCGGTAGTTTTTGAACGACTATTTTGTAGACTCTTCAGGAAAAATGGACATTATATGTGAAGATTCATACCTACGCAGCATAATTACATATTTTAAGACCATTCTAGGCATTATTCAGCAAATTATCTTGTTATCACATTAATATGATTACGTTATGTGATTCTGTTCATAATTGTCATTCCTAATCCATTTGTCATAGTGTTACCTACTTGTAGCTATAATGAGATGATGATGATTGTATCATGTACTATGCCATATCTGTTTTAGCAAAAAAATAAACAGGCAAACCACCAAAATATTTTTTTTCGTGTTTAAAATTTCATTATTAATCACACATATTATTAATCACCTGTATTTTTTTTCATTTTTAATAAACATACACAGTTGCTTTCTGAGGTTTACGCGAATATTAGTCATTGAAATAATACTAATTTGAACGGATTCTATCGCGGTTTATTTTTAGATTTTTGTTCCCGACTCAAAAATCAGTCTGCCCGTGACCATGACACCTGTACTGGCGTCGAAACGTCGGGAACAAAAATCTCAAAATAAACCTCGATAGAATCCGTTCAAATTAGTTTTATTTCAAACATACACAAGTTTTAATTTTACAAAATTTTAATTCTTACGAATATTTAACATAAAAAATGTCCAAACAAACAAACTCTTAGCTTTATTACATTAATAGCGACCTGACCCGGCTTCGCACGGGTTGACAAAACATTATCTATACTAATGTATAAAGCTGAAGAGTTTGTTTGTTTGTTTGTTTCAACGCGCTAATCACAGGAACTACTGGTCCGATTTGAAAAATTCTTCAGTCTTGGATAGCCCATTTATTGAGGAAGGCTATAAGCTATATAACATTACGCTGCGACCAAAAGGAGCGGAGCAATAATGAAAAATGTTACAAAAATGAAAAACCGTTGAAACTAAAACTCGCGGACAAAGTCGCGGGGGACAGCTAGATGAATTATAAACACAAAGCTTCCTCTTGAATGGATAGAGTCCAATGGTGAAATCCATTAGAAAATTCGTTCGGGAGTTTTTGAGTTTATTGCGTTCAGAAACACACAGACAGACACAACGGGAGACTTCGTTTTATAATATGCACAAGTAGATTATATACATCACTCGGATTCATATCGGACAAACAGACTGCAAATGATCAACACACAACTTGAGCTAAAGTAAATACAAATAACATAAATAAGTTATTGAACTTGGCGTACAAATTCTAGTGTGTCATATTCGAACAGACTGATTTCACTTAACTTGTGCTTTGAGATTAGTTATCAACCATCCTATTCTCTAAATATTAAACATCAAAGACAGCGCTGAATACAATGTCGAAATGTCAAAACTTATATGATATTTGACATGATTTTGACATTGGAGAGAAGAGAGAATTTTTTAAATTAGAATAAAGTACATTTTTAATCATTTTTTGTCAATCTAGCTTGCTAAATAAATGAAAAAAATCTTAAAATTCAGTTGTTATAATGATGAAGAAAGCTGAAACTTCCAAATCATAATCAGTAACTTGACCCTGACAAAAATTTAATTAAACATTGTTTTTATTAAATTAAGCTTGGTTTCAAATAAAAATCCTTAAAATTGTACGAAGTAGGTACATGTTAATTATAAATAAGAAAATAAATTTAGTTATTTTATTAAATCTAATTTCACTGACTACCTACAAATAAAAAAATAACAGTCTTATTGATGCGTCACACTACTAACTCGTTATTTTCATTCATAACTATTTCGGCCTTTGTCTACATTAAATAAAATAAAACAGGCTGTATAAATTGAGGCAACATAACTTTTGTTCATATTTCCGATACAATACAAATTCGGATAAGGTAACAGAAATAATGATGCCTCATTCAAATTTTGCGTCATCGTGAAAAATGGGTATTCATTATAACAAGACTCTTTACCTTGGCCTGTTTGGTTCGCTCGGTCAATTTTGAGACGCGGTTTAAGTAGCGATCGTGATCTAAACCCCACTTAATTAACCACTTATTTAAGTAAAGGCACTTGGGAATATCAGATAGCCTTGTCCGGAAATAACTCTTAAAGTGATGTAAAGATTAGTCTGTTACCTACATGAAGAATTAAGGTGGAATATAATAAATCTATATATATATATATATACTTACTAATATATAAAGCTGAAGAGTTTGTTTGTTTGAACGCGCTAATTTCAGGAATTACTGGTCCGATTTGAAAAATTCATTCAGTGTTGGATAGCCCATTTATTGAGAAAGGCTATAAGCATTACGCTGCGACCAAAAGGAGCGGAGCATAAATGAAAAATGTTGTAAAAATTAAAAACCGTTAAAACTAAAACACGCGGACAAAGTCAGAACAGCTAGTAATAAATAAATGTGGACAACATCACATACATTGCTCTAATTCCCAAGAAAGTTGCTTATGCACTTGTGTTATTAAATCAGAGACAACGAAGATACCACATACACCCAGACCCGAGACAATACAGAACCGTGGTTTTCTACATTGATCCGAGTGAGGAACCTCAGAGTTGACACCGTGTGTACGCCACTCGACCACGAAGGACATCAAATATAAATATTAGGTCACTTCTCACTATTTGGCAGTAACATGATTTGAGAATCAGAATAAGTAATTATGGGAGTAAAATATTATTTGATATCATATGACTCTATAGTAGTTATGGTCTACCTACATCATAAAGTACCCAAAATGGATTTGATTGAATCCTTTTTAGACTATTTATTGTCATCTAGTTACGAGTTTCGTTGAATATCTTCCCAATATTTTGTAATATACAATTATTATAAGATAGTAAACGACTTTACTTACGGACCGGTTCCTATTGCCATGCGGTGCTAGTGGGGGTGGTGCCTAAATTCGCTTAAATCAAACTTATTAAGTGCATTCGGGATTAGGTCGAGTTCGTTCTTAAGGCTCGCGAGTAATCGTCGGTCGGTCGGTCGGATTTTATGATACAGTTGTATTTAACATTTCTTATTTTATAAAAAAATTGCACAATTTCTTTGAATTAGAGAAATATCATTATTTCAAATGTTTTTAGAGATTGCTGAATGTTTGAAACGTTTTACGCAAAAAACACTGATCGGACTTTGAGTAGTACTAGAGGACTTCTTTTTTGTGACTGTCCATAAAATACCTATCGCACAAAAACACGAATTAGTAGCACGCCGCACGCAATGAAATATACGAAGCCCAAATCTCTCCGACACGGAGACTCTTAATAAAGCTCCATAGGCTGCGGATGTCATTACTCATATTACTTCACTGTGAGTAACCAAGAGGGGTTTGAACAACTGACGGTTTTCTTTCATTAGTTTCTTTGGGTTTAAGTATATTTTAGACTAGCTTTTGCCCGTGTTTTCGCCCGCTTTAGTTTCGGTTGTTGCGGAAAAAGTAGCAGTAGTATGTCCTTTTTTAGGACCCAAGCTTACCCCATACCAAGTTTCGTCAAAATCGGTTTAGCAGTTTAGCCGTGAAAACGTAACAGACAGACAGACAGAGTTACTTTCGAATTTATTTATTTATTTAATACTTCATGCACAGTGTACATAGGCGGACTTAATGCCAGAAGGCATTCTCTACCAGTGATGCAGAAACAAACGTGGTAGATGCACTAAAAATTATGATGAATGATTATTTATCATATTGATATAAAAGTACGGATAGTATTAGCTCTAGCTTCTCTGACTTAATCTATGTGTAATTAATACCTTAACTCTGGTCTCCAAGATACCTACGAGCGATGCTTAGTTGGAGACTACCGCTAATATTGTAAAATATTGTTATATTAACGTACTATAGTTTAGATTTAATTGTATAGTAATGTTTAGTTTACTGGTTGTAACGATGTTTAAGGAAAAAAGAATTAAATTTATTCTTGTTCTTAATTTATTCTTAGTTTGTACTATTTTCGGGCGTTAGGAAAAGTTATTAATTGAGGTAAAGTTATTGAGTATAATAGAGACAGATATTATGTGTCTGTATTAATATATAGGTAAATCGGATTGTGAAGGGTTTAATTCAAGCAAAAAATTAAATCAATAAATAGTTTCCAAAATCTAACTTAATGCGATACACATTTTTTTTTGTTATTTTCATATTGTTTTTACTTAGCAACTATAAAAGTTATTGACTTGAAATTTGGTTCCTAGATAGAAGAGGATATGATAAAAATAAATTGATCCGTTACCCGATTAAATAAACTTTCCTCCATAGTTTTATTTTTTTTAATCAGCTCTATAAAAACACTTTTTTTGCTTAATCCACCAAACTATTCAACTTAATAATATTTTTTTCACACAATTTGATGCATAATCATAATATCTAGATTAATATCGATTGATTTTTTATTCCATTCGATATATTTCGATTAATATGAGATTTTCCATTTTGTCGCTTACGTTATTATTTCTAAGACAATATTTCGCGACCTTGACATATTTTTAGCCATTTTCGTCCCGTAAGCAAGCAGTTAGTACTATCTCTGTCTTGTATTTCCGGATTGGCTCTACAGTCCGCTTGACTCGCAAACGAAATAATTATTCGTTTAGCGCCTTAACAATCAATTTATTTAATTAATTTATGTGCGACGGATTATCCTCAATGTATATGTTATACAAAAATTCGTCTCCTGACTTTTGACGTTGACATTATTGCGAAGAACTCGAGTACAATCGGAAACAAAACTTTACTCACGTATTTATGTTATACATAAAACCAGAGCGAAGTATTACGAATGTTACATTGCGTCAAGCAATTGCGGGAACCAGGGCTGCCAAAAATATTGGTTAATGGATGTTTTTTTTTTTTGGAATAGATTTACGCAGTTAGCCTGAGCGCACGCTTTGACTGCTTCACCGGACTTGGTTAATGGATGTTTCGCACGAATTGAACTCGCACGAAATGCGCCAATCGACATTTTTTATTAATATTTATTATTTCTGTAGGCGATTCGCACGAAATTAATTTATTAGTGTGCGAATCGACAACACCAAAAGTATGTAGGTAGTAGCCGATTGGCACATATTTCATTTAAGAGAACAAAGAATAAAAGGAACAGTATAAAAATATATTGTTTAAGGTATATTATCTATACTAATATTATAAAGCTGAAGAGTTTGTTTGTTTGTTTGTTTGAACGCGCTAATCTCAGGAACTACTTTCGGTTCGAATTGAATAATTCTTTTTGTATTGGATAGTCCGTTGATTGAGGAAGGCTATAGGCTGTATAACATCACGCTACGACCAATAGGAGCGGAGCATAAATGAAAAATGTTGCAAAAATGAAAAACCGTTGCAACTAAAACACGCGAACAAAGTCGCGGGGGACAGCTAGTGTTATAATATTCGGAATATAAACTATCTGTAAGAAAAACTGGTGTATTTGAAAGTCAAACTGAATTATTGAATGCATTAGTGAATCCCTGTTAAGGTAGCTTTAAATTGATAAATAAATATGACTGAAACTGGCATAGGCCACCCATGTTACATAGACACAAGGTAATAGATAAAAAACATAATATATTTATCTCACTGAACTGCAAACATACTTACTAAACTAATATAAGTGTCTTAGGTGGTCCAAAAGATCTTATTCCTAATGGTTACTACCATGAAAATTATTTCGCTAGTTGTTGAAACAGTAGGTACAGTTAGCAATAAAATTTGAAAACAATCAGTTTTAGTACACATGGTGTCAGTTATTGCAGCAAGAAGTACCCTATATATCCTTTCTTGGGATCCAAGATTACACCATACCAAATTTCATCACAATATATTTAGCGGTAAAAACGTAACATACAGATAGACAGAGTTAGTTCCGCATTGAAATATTAGTATGGATTTGTGATTTTTTATTTCATTGAGGTGTTTTGTAAATCGGAATCGTGTTGTGTTCATAACATTTTATTAAAATATCCTCCTGACCGAATTTCGGCCACAGCGGCTTCTCTCAACAGAGATTAGCCATCTGCGCGGGAGATATTTCAGTGCACGAGTGTATGCGCGAACACAGTTGCACTCTCTAATCTTTCACTCTCATAGTCCGATGGGACGGCAATCCGACACGACCGGAGAGAGATCAGGCGCAGGACCAACGGCTTTACGTGCTTTCCGAGGCACGGGGGTGTAAACACCACCTCACTTCCTGACTCCAAACTGTGCTGTACTGAGTATTTCTAAACGAAAAACTCAGTAACTATTTTTTGGCTCGACTCGGGATTCGAACCCGAGACCTCGGGCACGGCAGTCGCGCTTGCGACCACTAGACCAACGAGGCAGTCAAAAAATATCAAATGAAATAAAATTTTATTGCTGACTGTATAAAGATGCGACCTTATTACCTACTACTAAATATACTACCAAATGATCTTTACTCCGACATACAAAAGGTTAAAAAGGAATCTAACCATTACATTTAAATACCCAGCTTTGCAACTATCTCTGTGAACAGCTCTTAAGCTGGGCTTGAGTGCATTGCATTCAAGCTTTAGCACAAATTACACGCGATTTAAGCCGTTTATACTGAAAACAAAGCAAGCGACATCAAAAACATTGCGAGAAACACTAAAAAATGCCATTGTAAATGACTGCAAACAAAAATAAATATAAAAAAAAATATAAAAAAAAATAGTAATATAAAATGAATTTAAGATTTTTAGTTGAAAAAAAATAAAAAAAAAAACCGGCCGGCCAAGTGCGAGTCGGACTCGCGAAATAAGGTTTCCGTACCATTTTATGAAGCCCATTAATTTTTAATGTTTGTTGTTATAGCGGCAACAGAAATACAAAATCTGGAAATTTCAACACTCTAACTATTAAGTTTCATGAGATACAGCCTGCTGATTGTCAGATGGACGGACGAACGGACAGACGGACGGATGGACAGACTAACATCGGACGGTCGGACAGACGAACGGAATAACGGACAGATAGACGGACAGATGGACAGTAGAGGAGAGTCCGTTGGCACCCTTCGTCTACAGAACCTTAAAAAGGTTCATATGATGATAAGTGAAACTCTAATGTGAACACTAAACACCTCCGAAAAAGAGAATGATGTTAGTTGCTTTCCAGCCTTTAAAATAAGTTTGGGCTTTCGGGTCTCCCACATACTCAAAAGTAAAAGACAACAACTATTGCTCAGTATTAATAGTGCTCAAAAATCTGTATGGAGCATTAATATGTTATAATATCTGGTTACAATTCTGAAGTGTTATATAAAGTTAATTGAATAATTTATATATACTTATAGAAAAAACAAAAAATTATTTTCTATTTAAAACTAGCTGTCCCAGAGCTTTGTCCGCGTGTTTTAGTTTCAACGGTTTTCATTTTTGCAACATTTTTCATTTATGCTTCGCTCCTTTTGGTCGCAGCGTAATGTTATATAGCTTATAAGCCTTCCTCAATATATGGGCTATGCAACAGTAAAGAATTTTTCAAATCGGACCAGTTTTTCCTGAGATTAGCGCGTTCAAACAAACAAACTCTTCAGCTTTATATATATTAAGTACATAGATTATATTTTCAAAAATTGCGATCTCATTGCGCTAGTAGCAACCCTAAAACCAAACAAAAAGTTTCGTAATTCTCGTTCAGTGTCTCCATCCCTGTTCGTAATTCTGTCGAATGCTCGTGACACGACAACTTTCTGATAAATCGTAGTCTTATTTTGTGTTTTGACGTCCTCATCTGTATGTAAGGGTTCAATAATAAGAGCGGGGGCACACGATGCGTTGCGGCGGCGGTGCGGCGCCGGAGCGGTGTCGCTGCGTCGTCTTACATAGAAATATCTGAGGCATGTCACACGATGCGCTCCGGCGCCGCACCGGACTTGCAACTACCAAGACGAGGTGGGGAGGGGTGAATGCGTTGCGACGTCGGAGCGGCACCGCTCAGTTGTTTTGCGTCACAAGGAAAGACACACGCTTGCTCGTTTCGATTTTTTTTCTAAATATTTTTGTTTATTGTAATTGAGGTTTTAAAAAATTAGTGCCAACCTAGATGTTATTGATAAAGACTACCTAATAATATTACTCCAAGAACGGAAAATCCTTTGGGATAAGTTCAATGAAGACTTTAAAAATAAAAGCATGGGAGCAAATTGCCAAAATTATTACTATTAATTAAATCTTCTGTAACTGCCGTAATAGTAGGGCCAACAACAGACGTCTTTTACGATCCATTTTCATTAACAGACTGTCCAACGCTGCTACGGCGCCGCTGCGACATAATAACGTTACGGCGCCGCACCGCTCGTGTGCCCACTAACACGGTGAAATCTTTGCGGTGCGGCGCCGCAACGCATCGTGTGCCCCTGCTCTAAGGTGTTCAATAAAAATATGTTCTTTTTACGTTTTACGGAATTTTAATGCATATAAACTGTTTTGATAGAAACTTAGAATAGTAATTAATTATTGCCTAGAGATTTGTTTAAAGAATATTTATCTTTAAAGAACAAAATAAAAAATAGTTTTATTATTTCAAACTATACATATATACGTTATATACACATAGGCTTACAAAATATACGTTATTGCCACCCAACATGGGGCTTTATTATTTTAGGTATAATTATGAAATATGAATTCGATTTCGTTTTGGTTTTAAAATGCTGTTTTCCATAAAGCATATTTATTATCTTAAAACATCCCTATAGAAAGTTTAATTAAATAGTTTTTTTAAATGGATTGATTTCGCACCCTAATTGTAGGTACTATAATGGCGAATAAGAAGTAAAATATACTTCTTAATCGCCATTATACTGCTATTTAAAAACACAGGCTTAATAATACAACATTATCTCACACACAACACCCGCACTCGTCATAACTGCTCTTCAGTTCGATGGCTTTCAAATAAACATATTATAACAGGAGTTCGATGGAATTATTGTCAGGAATCCATAGTAAAAAGTCCCTTATCAATGTCGGAAACAGACGTCCAATATATATGAGTGGCTACGGCGATTCGGTTCGGTACGAAGTAGTCAAAATTCTATAGGTTCATAGCTTTCGAATTTGTGAAGATAATTCTGGGATTTCAATAATACCAATTGACCGATTTTCGGTAGCAATAACCAAGTAAAAAAGACAGCCTTTGCGTGAGTATTACTGAAGTTCAGCTTTTAATAATCTTTATTAATTACCAGAAGTTAGAATGCCTGTGCTTTTCAGTTTAATTATTACACATATTATATGATGCCGGTCACTCACATTCGCACGAATACGCAAACCCACAAGTGTAGGACGACATTTGCAAATGATTTCATTTACAAGCTGCGTCGGTTTTTTAACAGACATCAAAATGCGCGAACTTTGTTCGAATGTTTGCGCACATGTGAGTGACCGGGGTAACACAAATTCGGTAAGCGTTTATAAAAATTACATTTACATACTTTGTTTATTTAAATTGAATGATCACATACCCAAACCTTAAGTACACATCGCTACCATAATTGCAGTAGAAAAATATTTTTAAATTTTACATACAACCTAAAAAAAATGATATAAAATAAAATCCTCCTAATTTGTAAAGTTTTAAAAAAATCTTCAATTTCATACACAAATAATGTAGTAAAAAAATCCAAGCATATTAAAACACGTACCACCGATATAAGAAAGCTGAAATTAAGTTAAAGTAGGTATTAAGTTGGTTGTGTCCAATCTTCTAGGAATTGCGACTCGAGCATTGAACTTGTGATATTAATTTATCAAACATTTTTACAGCTACTTTTGGTTTTATCGATACTTCGCCCCTCACTATTTTCTCCAGTATTATGAGTTAGCTACAAGATAAACATACATTAATTTTATTTAAATCAAATAACTATTTTAATTTTCATAGACGAACGAGGAACGAATTTTAATCAAGTTTGAGTATTAAAATTTTTATTTTGTTATATTCAGGTTGCATATTATAAGTCGCATTGGGTATAATTTAAACTTAAAATAAAAATTAGACCTTTTGATTTTTTGGTCTGTTAAGTAAAATTTAAAATATTCACCTAATAATTTAGCCACTTACGACTAATTTAGGTAATTTAAAAATAATCTTTTAAATAATGCGAATGTTGCTGTTAATTATGCAGTAAATGTGTTAAGCCCTTTGAGTAGTGTAGTGCTTAAAAATTTCCGATAAAGATTCTGTTATCGATATTAAGTTTATTTTTTCCACTCTCATAATTGTCTCTTTACTTTCACTTCAATCGTTACGACTTTTTTAATCGAACTTTGCATTACACGTAGTTTGATTTTTTTTATAAAATAAAATCTATGCTCTCTCTTTTGAGACGAGAGATCAAAGGATAAACTTAATTAAAAAAATATCCGTGTTTTGAATACTCCTTTATAAACGGCGAATATGTTTTCGCCACAATACTATTATAATATGTACTTTAAATATTTTAATGCTGACGATGAATTAAATATAATTAATCAATATTTTACAGTTATGTCATAAAAAAAATGTAATATAGGTACATCGATAATTATGTAAGTAAACAGCGCCCCTCCCTATATTCCTATTGTCAGTTATTTAAGATAATTACACCAAATGTAAATTTATCTTTCTAGAATGTTCTCATTAAAATACATCATTTAAGTGGTTGCTCGCTATTTGAGATTAGAAGAACAAAACAAATGGCTTCTGAAAGATTTATGTCTTTTGAATATATTAAAGAAACAATAAATTAAGTGTCAGTCATTCGTGGGTTTTGACGCCGAACCAACTTCTTTGGGAACTTGGTACACTCGATGTTAGATAACCTCAGTCTGAGAAAACATTTTTTTTTTTTATGTTAAAGAATAAATAAGAATGCAGGCTGTAAATACTTTTAATTATGTTAAAAAATATTTACAGCCTGCATTCTTATTTATTATTTAAACACCGCTGGCAATTTAGGCACCGTTGGCAAATAATTTTAATGACATTAAAAAATATAAAAAGAAAGTCATCTTTTTTTACAAAGTGCATAAGACATTAGGTTTCTAAAGTGATTGTACACTGCAAAATCCATATTAATATTATTATGCGAAAGTAAGTCTGTCTGTCTTTCTGTCTGTTACGCTAAACCGCTGAACTGGTTAGAATGAAACTTGGTATGGGTTAAGCTTGGATCCAAAGAAAGGACATAGGCATTTTGCCACGATAACCGAGACCCGTGCGGGTGGAGCCGTGGACAGCAGCTTGTGAATTATAATATATACAAAATGGATTGCAACTGTTCTACTACAGGTCAAAGACGTTTCTCGAACGGAAAAAGAATGAGTAGTTGATTACCATATTTTCTTATTGAGAGTTAAAATAAGGGATTTATATATTTTACATTTTTTTTTGTCTATTTTATTTTTTTTATTAGATTTCAAAGATTTACATCGTTTATTTCGAAGTACTTAGGTCATTTTTGTTCTTTGTCGTTGTTTTTTGATCGTACTGTATGTATATATATATATGTATTCACAGCGCGTCGAGCGTTACGATCCAATATGTTTTCCGTGACGTCACTCAATCAGGCAATCGTGCGGCATGGGCCCAACCGCGGTGTTACCCACGTCCTAACAATAGAATGAAATAGTGTTGTAATTTGAACGAAAAAAGGCAGTGCTTGTGTCGTGGTTGGCTTTGGATTTATTTATATAAATATGAATGAATTTATTTATTTATATTTACTGTATATGCATACCAATATGGGTTAATACCCATACTAACTATTTAGCTGACTGATTTTGACATACAATTTTAACATTTTATAGCGTTTTTTCATGATACTGAAATAAATTGAATTAAAAGTTTAAAAATAACTGCGAATAATCCCACATAGAATTACACCTGTAATATAAAAAAATAAATTCTAAATGTTGATTTAAGGTGAGAACTATCTATGTGCCAAATTTCATTAAAATCTGTTAAGTAGATTTTGAGTGATAATGTTACAAACTTAAAAAATGATAGCCCGCTATCAAAAAGCGAACTAAAAAAAGTGAGAAAACCTGTTGTATTCGTTAATAGTCATTTTAGTTCGGAAACTTCAGAGATTTCAGTGTGAACGGTTGCCCGAATTTTATGTACCTACCCGCTGACGCATATCATTTATCAAAATCGGTTGAGTCTTTTAGTAGTTACGAGCGGACACAGAAACAGGCATACTCCTCAAACGTCAAACATATAACCCTCCATTTTTAGTTTCGCCGCAGACGGGTAAGACACAGAAACTTTCACATTCATAACAGTAAGTATATCTATTTGAGCAACCGGATACGATGCCAAGCTTGTGTAAAGTAAATACAATTTCTCAAGCGGATAACGTTTAAATCTTTAAACCCGTAAAGTTAAAGTGAGGCTTAGCAACTTTACTTGGATTACAGTTAAGAGCGGCTCAACTATTATATTTCTCAGGTAAGTTAGTGCACTAGTTATCCAATTAACGTGGTTATTTACCGGTTCCAAGTTTCATTGAAAATTGTAACATTAAATGTATTAAGTTAACTGCAACAGTTTTACTGAAATATTTTTAAATGGTTGCAATATCATTCTATTTCTATACAGTGTAACAAGTCGTTTAATTTAAGAAATATTACATTCACATACTTATTCAAATTATAACAATATTATTTTTACAATGAGATCAATGACTGGGTTTAAGTCAAAATCTAATTAGTCTGTCAGTAAGTTAATAAAAAAAATATCAGGCACGTATTCTTTGCTTTTTTTTAAATTAAGAAAAGACTATTTAGATAAATGTAATGAAATTTCAGGAGCGGGGCTAATGACCTCAAGCTAGCGAAAAAATGCACGAACTTGTGACGTCATGCGACATTTGAAATCAATGTATCGTCGTGAGTATTTTGTCACGTTAAATAAGAAAAAACACGTGTCTAATATTTTTTAATAATCTATCTGAAGGATATAAAAAAAACTACCTTATGGATTCTATTCTACTATTGTCTGTTGTTCCATGACAATATAACACAGTTCATGTCACCACAAAAGGTAATATACTTATTACTACCAAGCATTTAGTAAATAAGTTTTGAGTACGTACCTACCTATCCACGGTCGTACCTTATTTTGACGGGCCTGTTGGTCTAGTGGTTAGTGTCCCTGACTGCTAAACTAGAGGTCGTGGGTTCGATACCCACGCAGGACAAATCTTTGTGTGATGAGCATGATCATTTGTTCTGTGCCTGGGTGTATTTTATCTATAATATATTTGTATTTAGAAATATATAAGTATGTTTATCAGTTGTCCGGTTTGCCATAATACAGGCTCTGCCTAGTGTGGAATCAGATGGCCGTGTGTGAGCTGCCCCAAGATATAGATTCCATTATACACAGCTCACCACTTACTTATACTACAAAGTATTTAGTAATTAACGTTTGAGTACCTACCTACAGTTGGGTCGATGAATCTTAAACGTGAAGTCGAGACGAACCATAAACATGTTCATATTTATCAAGATTGACACGTTCTCGACATACAAGCCGTTGACATGGGAACGTTGATCCGTGATCTGTGAACTGATATCCAAATCTTTGACCTCAACGTGATCAAAATTTAAAGGGATCAGGTTTAAGCTGTCTTTAGAGTACCAATCAAGTGGTATCCGGAAACCATAATGTGTTATTAATGACATAACTAATGTAATTTACATCGTATTTTCAGACTAAAACCAGCCACAGCTGGGCACAAGCCTCCCTTCCATTTAGTAATTTTACAATATTCAGCGCGTAGTTGCTTTATCCAGATTTTGAGTGCACGGATAACCGTCAATTGCCACTGAGCGCGAAGTGCTGCGGTCCATCCCCGCATGGGACAAGCATTTGCCAAGTCTGGGTGAAAATTGAATGTTTGTAAAACCCCCCGTGACACAAGGATTAAATTCCTTAGTGCAGGCACTAAGGAATTTAATTTTCAAAATTTAAGGAATTTATTTTTAAAGGATTAAA
This sequence comes from Diachrysia chrysitis, assembly GCA_932294365.1. Classification (NCBI taxonomy): domain Eukaryota; kingdom Metazoa; phylum Arthropoda; class Insecta; order Lepidoptera; family Noctuidae; genus Diachrysia; species Diachrysia chrysitis. The sequence goes on from OW028664.1 coordinate 2,725,491, forward strand.
TTCCTTTATTCCTTAATAAAAAAAGGTGTCGGTCTAAAAATCTGACGAAACAGAGAGGACTGATGTGGGACAAAACAGCTGATGTGGAACTCCATTCTTATTTAGCTATAGAAAAATTAGTATCATTTAGTTAAAGATAGAAATATGCCTTCCATTTTTAACCGACGAAAAAAAACAGAAGAGTTTCTCAAGTTGACGCGTATATTTTTTTCTTTTAATTCAAATTCAAAAATCTTTATTTGCCCAAAAAATTGGAACAGAAGATGGAACATATATATATATTATAAAGAGCAACACACATTTTGCTGTATATTTACAGCATGCAAATTTAAAATTTATAAAATTAAAGTTTAATGTAAAAAAAGAAAAAATCCTACTAACATACTTTTGATGTTAGTACTTGTAGTAGGACTTGTTTGATGAACACATAATTTTTCATGTACGTCCACGTATAACTTTTTACAGAGTAGTCCGATATCCGATTATGATATTTTTTTTTACATTTTGAGAATAAGCAATTGGGTATCGACTTACAGTGGCGACGTTGACCACCTAAAGCTTTGAACGTAGGCAAGAAAATATCAGTCATCACTCGGGACCCTGGGATGCTCCTTTGTACAAGAACTACCGTGTGAAACATCCTTAAAAGGATTATTCACACGCCACGAGTTCCGTAAATTCATTTTCAACTATTTAACAGGATTAAAGTTGTGGGTTGCTAGACCTTAACTAACTTTTAACGTTGCTGGAGGTATTTAGATCATGTTGGAAGTAAGTGGGTATTGAACTAACAAGCAAGCAGTTGATGAGCAGGACAGGTTGATAATAACATAAATATAAAAAATCCAACATAATTAAATCTGCTTCTTCTTCTGCCTAGCCTTTTCTCAAGCTTTGTTGGGGTCAGTTTCCTCGTCATCATCAGCATCATCGTCTTACCTGATTCAGATGAATTTTATATGGAGCGAAACAGCCTTTCTGACCTCCGCAACCAATGGGTTAATCTATCTATACTTACTTATAATAAATCTGTAGAGAGGTCAATTCTGTACATCAAATATATTTTCAAAATAACTATCAGGGGGTGATTAGTGATCGATACTGATGCCAAAAATGCAATCAGTAAAATTTTTGTCTGTCTGTCTGTCTGTCTGTCTGTATGTTCCTTATAGAAACGAAAACTACTCGACGGATTTTAACGAAACTTGGTACAATTATTCTTCATACTCCTGGGCAGGTTATAGTATACTTTTCATCACGCTACAATCAATAGGAGCAGAGCAGTGAAGGGAAATGTTGGGAAAACGGTATTTTTTAAGCTTCCGTCGCGTATGCAGCCTTAATGGTTAAAGCTACATAGAAATTATGTATGACGGAAATGTTCTACATAAAATTATCTAAAAAATATCCCACAGCAGCATATGTCTATCTTTTATGGTTGACTCACAATAACACGTGTAACTCCCGATAGCTTAGCAGTTCGGAGATTTCTGATTATATTTGTTTACTCTTACGTTTATAATACTCTCACTCATCCCTAATAAAAAAAAGTTTACATTATTACCTATTCAATAAAAAAAGAATCATAGAAATCGGTATAGAAACACCAAACTTATACATGAAATACGATAATAAGCCATCGCGCCGTCGCGCGTGAATACTGAATCATGCTACTTATAAGGATTATTTTTGTGTAACGTGATATATTATATTTCCCTACTAAAATACGAAAGTTAATCTGTCTGTTACATCAAAACCACTGAACAGTAAGGAAGGACATATGCTACTTTTTTACGAAAAACGACGGAAACGCGGACGAAGTCGCTGGCAAAAGCTAGTATATAATAGTATAATGATACTGGGTAACAAAATATCCCATTGTAAGACTGGTTGTCAGAATTGTAATTATATGTATAACGACTGTCAAAGATCAACGTATGTCAGTTGGGTCGGGACCAATGGCTTAACATGATTCTATACTTAATATATAAAGCTGAAGAGTTTGTTTGTTTGTTTGTTTGAACGCGCTAACCTTAGGAACTAATGGTCCAATTTGAAAAATTCTTTCAGTGTTGGATAGCCTATTTATTGAGGAAGGCTATAAGCTATATAACATTACGCTGCGACCAAAAGGAGCGGAGCATAAATGACAAATGATGCAAAAATTAAAAACCGTTGAAACTAGAATACGCGAACAAAGTCGCGGGGGACAGCTATTTAATATATAAAGCTGAAGAGTTTGTTTGTTTGAACGCGCTAATCTTAGGAACTACTGGTCCGATTTGAAAAATTATTTAAGTGTTGGATAGCCTATTTATTGAGGAAGGTTTTAAGCTATATAACATTACGCTGCGACCAAAAAGAGCAGAGCATAAATGAAAAATGATGCAAAAATGAAAAACCGTTGAAACTAGAACACGCGGGCAAAGTCGCGGGGGACAGCTAGTATTTTTATAAAAACAATCAGTCAATTTCAAGTAGGTAACTATGCTAATGAATCTCGACACGAATCAATAATAAAATAAGTAGGTTTTATTAATATGGTCAATTTAACCTTGTCAGGTACTAAACCTGACTCTGAGTTAATTTTTTGGGCAAGTGGGCCTAAGAGCATTATATGGATATCATAGTAACAACATGATGAAACGTAGGTTAAGAATATTGGCAATACAGTGCATAAAAAAAAACTAAAAGGACTAATAAAATGTGGAGAGGTCACGAGGATAAAACTGGAACGTTTTTTAAACCTCAATAAATTTACTGTTCGACTTTCCCAGCGAAGATTGTTCTCATAAAATCTTTTCTGATTAAATACATTCATTTAATCAAGACTTCACACTGACTTGAAAGAAAACAAACATTAAGTCTTTAAAGGTTCGCCAAGTCTTTGAAACTTTCAACTCACGACAACGAACTACTTTCTAAAGCCAAGAGACACTTTATAAATTCATTTTATTAGCCAACTAAAATACTGAGCGTTTTTCTGCAACCTCATTTAAAGTCTTCAAGTAAATATCTTATTTAGTAGTTTGGTTAAAGATAGTTTTTTTACATATGAGAGAAACAGATGCAAATGTAGGCTAGCATAAAAGAGGGCTATAGCAGAAAACAACAACTCATGAATGGTATTTAAATAAGGATTATTGAGTAATTCATACAATGAGTAAGAATGAACGCTAGTCGCACCCTTGCAGTATAAATAAGTAAAATATAGAGTGCGCCTAACAGAGTAAGAACTGTCAGACATTAATGATGACGCTTGTTCATACTGGTGAGTATGAACAAGCGACGTCGTAAAATTTGTGTTAAAACCGAGCGCGCCGTATCATTAATACTATTCCAAAATCGAATATTACCCTAATCATATCGGAACCATAGATATTATTGCATAAACGTTTGTCGTAGCATGGAAAATCAATTAAATCAGTAAACAAATGTAGTACTTACAAAATCATGTACATACAATGTAAATATAATAAAAAACGTTTAATTGTAATTTTTCACTGAACTATATATATATTGTCATATTATGTACCTTCCTTTTTTAATGTATCTCATTATAAGTAAACTATGTAAATTGATGTTCTTACGGGAAATAAAATACTTTAAACCCTATTCCTAAATTAGATTTGTTTTCTTCGTTCGGTCATGTAACCAATCACATTCGTTTTGTAATTGGCCTAATAATAAAGTACTTGTTTCCTTTTTCCTTTCTGAAAAATTAACATACTTGCATACAAGGCATGCCCTTTTTGCAATTTAAGTATGTGATAGTTTTTGAACCAAGCTCAACTGTGGTTCACAAACAAGCCAAAATAAGATAAATCTTCGAAGTTAGCGGCACTGCACAATTCAAATTGGTTGACCTTTTGTGTTATTTGGACAGATTTCTTGTGGTATGACCATCAGTTTAGGATTTAGATAAAACTCGATATATTTTGTTGTCTCTTTTATTTTGCTAATATTTAAATTTATAATCAAAATTATTGTAATTTATATTGGAAGAGGTAAATTTTATTCAGAAAAGCAACTGATGCAATAAAGAAGAGAATTAAATAATCACGATAAAACGACAGTAAATTAACGATTTAAGTAATGGCCGAATATTGAAACGTTAATCAGTTTTAAGTCGCCGTTAAGTTTAATGCTGTCTCTGTCTCTTTAAGGTGTAAAGTAGCGACAGATGGACATATAAGAACGTCTTAAAGTTAAGTAGCGTTTCAGTATTTGGGGGTAAGCTACGCAAAAAGTATTATTGCTTCGAAATAATACTTATTCACTGTAGTAAAGAAAATTTTCATACAATGAAACAGACAAAAAAAATAACCTGTGCCTAAACAAAAAAAAAAACTATTATGAACAATTGACTGCACAGATAGCCGAGTGGTATAGGTCACCACGCCAATTACCGCTGTGTGCGACGTGCTGCGAGTTCGATCCTCGCATGGGACAAGCGTTTTTGTGATCCACAATTGCTTGTTCCAAGTCTAGGTATCATTTGTGTATGTGAATTCAATGTTTGTAAAACCCCCACAATACAGGGATTAAACTCTCTAGTGCGGAAGTCGGTTTTTTTAAATAAAGAAAAAAAATATTATTTAGAATGTACAATCGTACCAGTCCATGAGAGGATACAGTTATTGATGGAACCATTTTTTTTCATATTATTGATTTGAATAAATACTCCCATAATTAGCTCTGCTTAGTTTGTTTTATTTCCTTTTTCAGTAATCAACACCTTTCCCAAAGTTTGTACACCAATTGGTCATCCTACAGCTTACCCCCAAATAGGTTGACCCATTTACCCGGCTGTGACGTCACGCTCCAGACTGGCCGCTTCTATTCTGGACATCTTCATTGATGTTTTGTAGATAGAATGGCGTTTGTTTCATAGACCTTATAACTGCTACTATGAGAATGTTTGCTTACTGGACATTCTGTGGCGATGTAAACTATGTAAAGATAAAATCGTACAAAAATTTATACATTTAGTACGATTTTATCTTTTTAGATATTAAACGTCGAAGAAGATTAAGAATATTACTACATATTTTAAAAATGCCTCAAAAAGGTCATGTAGTGTCTTATGACCAAGAGTTAAAAAGTTATAGTGAATGCTGTGTTTACCTATAATAGGCATGCATATTAGAAATAGTATTGTAAATAAATTTAAGCTACAGATAATTTAGATAATTATGTATTGCTGTTAGTATACCTATAAATATTAACTTAAATGAAAATAAGTCCGAATTCCATACCATTAATAAAAACGTATGAAAATAGTATTGTAACTTAAAAATCTATAATTCTATACATTTAAAGTAAGGCTTGAAACCACTCTTTAAATCAAACCCATGTCTGCAGTTATGTCTTTATAGATTATTGCTGTGATAAAACCAATATACCAGCAAGAAATCGACGAGAAATATTGATAGAGCTATTTATGACCTATGAGACATGTAAGTTCATTTGAGAAATCATAATTCATGACCTCCTACGCTTCCGGGCACAAACGATGTTTGGCCGCACAGGGACGGACTTCAAACGTCCAAAAGACATGATCTTTGGGTTTTTTCATATATTTAGATAATTTGAATGATGTCATTATGTGAAATTTCCTTATTGTGTGTCTTTATATCTCAATAAATTTTGTATATCAATTTGGTTTTAAGCGCTATATTGTATTTGACTGATAAAACTATTAAAAAAATATTAGCTTTATATTTTTTAACACCATACCTGAACATGAAAACCAACTTTAAATGTATTTATTTTTATAATATCTTTTGTTTTTTACATGTAACGTTACAAGTAATTAAATCACGGCTTTTTGTTTTTTACTTGGACAGAGAATAAGCATTGCCATACAACGTGGCAATGCCGCCAGTCTTTTGGGTAGACTTCCAATCGACAGCGATGCGGATGAATTTTTTGACGGTATTTTTTTGTTTTTTTTTTTAGTTAAGATTTTAGTTTTGTTTTAAGTGTATATATAGTTAAGTTTGTATATATTTAAAATTGTAAATAATAGTTAATAAATATTATCAAACTATTAATTTGTCAATAAAACTTTGGCACTACTTCATTAAATCACGTAAATATTTTTTTTATCAATTGCAATTAAATACTGCATCGGATTATATCTGGTAGACAATGCCTCAGATATTAATTCTGCCATCATATGATGCTGTGTAAATATAAGAAGTTTAAACAATTAAGGGTATGGTCTTATAATAAATGATGTATGTGACGTCTGTCTTCAGCGTAAGTGTTGCGACGGACGTTTGAACGTCAGGCACAGCGTCAGCGGCGTCTTGTTCAATATTTTACTTTTTCTTTATCTGCCATTTTAATGACGCTAGATACGACCTTCACGCTGCAATGGTGGTTGGTGGTTGGAGTTTGAATGCCGCCGACGACGTCCACACACCGACGTCAGCGTGTGAATGAGACAACAATACATTACTATAGTATAAGCATTAAGCATCGTGTCGCGGAGTAGGTACAGCCCGACGTAAGCGACCGATCACGTTTATAGGAGACTTTACAATAAAAGTTGTCTAATACATCGACAAAAAACATTTTTGCTTTTCGCTTCCCATTCGTCTCTGTCTCGCACTCAATTTGGGGTCTCGAAAACTCTTAGGATTTATTGTCATATTGCCACAATTTATTTTCTTTATATGAATATATGTAGGCAGTTGTTTAAGTGAGACTTTCCGGAAAGGAATGGACACCTTGACTATTACATTTAACAAGTTGAGTCCCGTGGTTTTACCCGCGTAAGTAGTCCCCATTCCCATGCGACAGCTTTTTTTTTCCCTTTCTTTGGAAATGTATTTATAGTTAAAATACTATTCGAGGAGGAGATGTACGCAACAAATCAAAGATCATGAAAATCGGTCCACCCGTTTCTTAGTTATAAATTTGTTTAACTAACCTGTTTTTGTTTACTATATAGATTGCAAACACGTCCACATTAAATAAAATATGTTTTAATTTATCTAAAGTTGGCAATGTCTTTAGGCATCGCTATTCAAATGTTTATTTTATGTTGGTAACATTGCTTTACTGTTAACACGTGATGTCCAGTTTTGTGACATGTTAATCCTGTGAGATTAACATATACTGGATTACAAAGGGTTGCCTTGTGTAACATCGGACTTACAACGTCTGTATGTAGTAGTACAATATTATAGCATGTAGGTATAATGTGGTTTAATTAAGATAAGTAAAGTGAGGAGCTCGTGGTTAAGTGTAAGCCGTACGGTTTGACAGATAATACAGGTTAAGCCGCCGCGGTTGGTCCGTGGATGGGTGACCATTTTTAAACATACTGAGACCCCTCCGCGCCTCGGTGAGCATGTTAATACTCTGGTCCTGACTGCCATACGTTGTTATTTGTCAGTTTTTAAGTCATTACAATTCTGACAATCAGACTTACTTTGGGATACTGTGTTACCCAGTAAAATGGGTTGTGGAGGTCAGATAGGCAGTCGCTCCATGTAAAATCTATACTAATTACTAATATTACTAATTTACTAATTTTACTAATCTATACTAATATTATAAAGCTGAAGAGTTTGTTTGTTTGTTTGAACGCGCTAATCTCAGGAACTACTGGTTCGAATTGGAAAATTCTTTTTGTACTGGATAGTCCGTTTATTGAGGAAGGCTATAGGCTATATAACATCACGCTACGATCAATAGGAGCGGAGCATAAATGAAAAAATGTTGCAAAAATGAAAAACCGTTGAAACTAAAACACGCGAACAAAGTCGCGGGGAACAGCTAGTAATATTATAAAGCTGAAGAGTTTGTTTGTTTGAACGCGCTAATCTCAGGAACTACTGGTTCGAATTGAAAAATTCTTTTGAAGTGAAACTTCTTTAGGCGCATGAGGGTAAAATTTTTACAGATGAAACGTCACGCCGGTATGCAACGGAAGTGTCGGAAAAGAGAGAGAGAGTGATCGAGACCGATTGAGAGAGAGTAAGACAGGGCGAACGTAGCATGAGCAACTAGCCGTGGAGTGAGAGTAGGGAGCAAGCGAGTGAGAAAGATTGAGAGAAAAAGTGAGACAGAGCGAACGTCGTATCACGCATAGTGCTATGGAGTGTGAGGTGGGAGAGAGCTATAGTGAGAAAGATTGAACAAGAGAGAGAGAGAATACGGGATATCGAGAAAGAATACACGCCCTATTGGTTGTGTATTCGTTTACTAGTTAATTATTAGAACTTTAGATGGCATTTCTGTCGCATAGCGTAATATTTACAATATCATTAGGCACTTCTACAGTGAATAAACAGTAAGTGAATTTTATAAATAAAAACTTTGTGAAAAACTTTGTGAAAAAACTTTGTGAATAAATTTGTAAGTTGTCCTGTATCAAGCAATTATTCGAAGTAAGTAATATATCTGTTATCTTTTTGTTTATTTACAATTTTTTATGATAATTGGTTTGAAGGTTAGGTAGTTTTAATATTTACAAATAACATGTGGTATTTCAACTTGCCACTCGTCATTTGATAATTTAATAAATCATTTACCATAAAATAAAAATATTTCATAAATTCGCTTTTCTAAATTTTGAATTCAAAAACAAAACTTAATTAATAATTTCTAATATTGACAAAAAACACGTGGCATTTTTATTTACAATTCGTCATTTGAGATTTCAATAAATCATTGTGCATAAAATACTAATAACAATATTTCATAAATTCTTTTGACGAAATTTTTATTTAAAAATTGGAATTTCTAGAGTTATCATTAATTTACAAAAATTTTGTATATATTTAAATTGGATTAGGTATTTTTAATATTTACAAAAAATCACGAGGAATTTTAATTTAATATTCAACATCTGAGATTTGACTATATTATTTTTCAAAAAATATAAAATAAATTTATTTTAATAATTCTCTTTAATTATTTTTATTATTAAATATTAATTTCAAATAACTTTTCATTTTCAGATTGCAATGCCAAAAAGAAGTTTCACTTCTGACATGTGTACTTTGTACGCACGCATGTTTTTTTTTTGTATTAGATAGTCCGTTTATTGAGGAAGGCTTTGGGCTATAATATAACATCACGCTACGAACAATAGGAGCGGAGCATAAATGAAAAATGTTGCCAAATTTAAAAACCGTTGAAACTAAAACACGCGAACAAAGTCGCGGGGGACAGCTAGTATAGTATACAGCTGAATCCGGTAAGACTGGAAGACGAACCCAACAAATCTTGGGAAAAGGCTAGGCAAGAATAATTAAGAAAAGTAAAGTCAATGACCTTTATCTGTCAACTGACATCGTCTTGAAAAATACTAATACAGAACTTTTTAAGAAAACTTGGAATTACTGTAAATTATTTAGCGAACGTAACGTTTTTTTACATTTCTAATAAAATCTAATCTAATAAGCCCGTCTTGTCCCACTGCAGGGCAAAGGCCTCTCTCTTTCTCTTCCACGCACTTCTGTCCTGAGCTAGGATGGGCCAGTCCTTTCGGTAGAAGTCAAGTTGGTCTCCACCTTATTTTCGGTCTTTAACATTTATTTAAGAAAAATTTGTTAAATATCTTTTTTTAGTATACTGTATTTCTTCAAATAATTGGAACATTTAGTTTTAAATGCCTATAAAAAAACTTATAAAATTATTTTTGCTGAAAAGTTTTGCCAATTACAGTGTTTGGTTGCCTATCAGGTTGGTTAAACTATGTGGCTATGTTTAACTGTTAAAATAAGTACTTAGATAGCGATATACCTAACTAGAGTCACTTACTAAGACAAAGTTAAATTTAAATTTAATCAATATGCAGTAACTAACTCCGATCGTAACTTACAACTTTGCATCTTAGCAATTTTAATTCAAAATTTAAATTTCAAATTGATGTTCGAAATACAAATTGGAATCGATTATTCCGATTTTAATTATAAAGTAGGTACTGATATCGCATTCTAAATTTTCTTTGTAAATTTTAAAAGGTAAAATTTATCTATTCCATATTCAAATTATAGTTAAATTTGTTGTTCAGAATAATAATTTGGTTTTATTTGATTTATATTACTTTTATTTAGATAACTTATTAACTGAAAATCTAAATCTATACTAATATTATAAAGCTGAAGAGTTTGTTTGTTTGCTTGTTTGTTTGTTTGAACGCGCGAATCTCGGGAACTACGGGTTCGAATTGAAAAATTCTTTTTGTATTGTATAGTCCGTATAGGCTATATAACATCACGCTACGACCAATAGGAGCGGAGCATAAATGAAAAATGTTGCAAAAATGAAAAACCGTTGAAACTAAAACACGCGAACAAAGTCGCGGGGGACAGTTAGTTCTTAATATGAATATTCAAAGATAACTGACCTCATAAAGCCAAAACAAGCGTTTACATAACATTAATAATTAACAAAAAAATATATACAAAGTATTAGAAATACCCCAATAACACATTTAAAAATAATTAAATATTAATTTATTAATATAAAATATAATTTATTAATATTGAAAGAAAAAAATCTAAGTTTTAAAAACATTTTGTATTTTTAGCTTCATTACCTAAAAGATCAAAGGTCTAGTTTTTAAGAAGCCGCTATTACTAATTAAGGCTTGCTTCTCGGCCATAGTTTTAAGACCAGTAATTAGTAGAATATTGCCGTAATTACTCTTCTAGTTTTAGCAAAATAAATATTTTTGAAAGTTTACTTTTAAATATTTTGTAACAAGTATTTGGGTTGATTAATGGTGGTTATTTTAAGCTCTCGTAGACTTACAAAATGTAAATATTACTAAGTATTGGAAGCTATAGGATATAGGATTATTTTTTGTTATAAAGATTAATTTGACTTTCTTCATCCAGCCTATAATTGTTACTTGCGCCAACATGATTTTTTTGTAACTCTTCCTATGTTTTTTATATTTAGTCTACTATTCTGGGTGGAGAAGAAACCAACAAACCAAACATCTTAAAAATTGGTCCATCGGTTTTCCAGTTATAAAAGGTCTTACTAACCCGACTTTGTTTTATATATATAGATTATAATTATTACGGAGTTAGAGTTTGTTTGTATAGCAGTAAGAATCTCCCGCGCCGATAAAAATATTTTTGCTAGGATGTAAAGTTACATTTAGAACGTTTATAAAAAAAACAAGTGTGTTTTAAACCACACGACTGAGGTGAAACTTCGTTACATACGAAACGTAACTGGCTATGAGAGAAAGAGAGAAAACAAATGTGTGCTCGCACCTCTCTCTCTTGCCCCTACAGTAATATACGAAACGTGACTCTCTCTCTTTCTATCTTCACTAATAACTAACTTTATATCTCCCTCTCAACTTTCGTTCGCCTCAACCGATCACACTTTTTTTAACGCTCTCGTCACGCATTCACCAGCTTACTTCTCAAGTCGAGCGTGCGTAAAGAAGTTTTACTTAAAAAAAAACATTTATAACTAAGTCAAATACCTATTATATGTAACCAAAGGTACATTAATGTAACCTTTTTTAACTTACGCAGCTAAAACTTTTGTTGGCGACAGTACAATAAAAGTTTAACATTTCTTTTGTCATTTTATATTTTTACAGTTCTCCTAAGAGAATTCCTAATACTCCTAATTCTATAGGGACAAATATTACGTGTATCCTTTCCAAACTATTCCAGAAATTGGTACTCTAAGCAACGTTTGCATTTAACAAAATATCCCGATATCTAACACAATATTATGTAGTTACTAGCAATCCGCCCCGGCTTTGTTTGGGTTGACAAATATTAATGAATTATACACACAAACCTTTCTCGTTATTGACTCTGGCTATTGGTGAAAACTTTTTGACTGCACGGATAGCCGAGTGATATAGGTGCTGCGGGTTCGATCCCTGCATGGGACAAGCATTTGCGTGATACACATTGGTGCTTGTGATTTTAATGTATTTAAAACCTCCCACGACACAAGGAAAAAATTTGAGGCGGGACGCGATTTAAAAAAAAACAAAAACAAGCAGACTAATCCATATAAAAATCCGTTCGGTAGTTAAGGAGTTTATCGCGTTCACATAGACAGAAAAATGCGGCGGGGGACTTTATATTATAATATGTATAGATTCTCATTACAACACTAGAAAATAGTTTTCAAAATATCTCTGAAATAAGCGAAAATTCAGTGGCAATTTCTTCCTTACTGGACCATTTTCTCACTCTATTTCGGAGAACAAAACCTTATCTATGAGAATGCTGACTTAGTTTTCTCAAATGGCTAAGTAACCTTAGCCGCAAATAATTAGATACCTATCGTGATAAGGCTTGTATTTCCTGGGAATTATTTGTTAAGATAGCGTGGCTATGTCATTTACTGACAATATTTTACCTACACTTATGTAAAAGTCCAGTCTCCGTAACTTTTATTTAATACTAGCTGCGCCCAGCGGTTTCATTAGCCTCGATTTTGTCCCAAGGCAAATAACTTGATGTTAAATATTCTACATGTTTAATCTTCCTCGAGAATTGGGCTTTTAAATGCAAAAAGTTTTTGTCTAATCCGAATAGTAGTTATGGAGATTAACGCGTCAAAAATACTCTTTAGATTATTATCTATCCATATATACATACATACATAAATCATAATAAAAAATATCATAAAACAAAATCCTCTATCGCGTCTGTCTGTCTGAAGATAAGCTCAATACTACCGAACGTATTTTCATATGGTTTTCAGCGACGGATAGAGTGATTCAAGGGGAAGGTTTTTGTAAATAATTCACTAGCTGTCCTCCGCGACTTTGTTCGCGTGTTTTAGTTTTAACGGTTTTTCATTTTTGCAACATTTTTCATTTATGCTTCGCTCCTTTTGCTCGTAGCGTGATGTTATATAGCCTATAGCCTTCCTCAATAAACGGACTATCCAATACAAAAATATTTTTTCAAATCGGACCAGTAGTTCCTGAGATTAGCGCGTTCAAACAAACAAACAAATAAACAAACAAACTCTTCAGCTTTATATATTAGAATGGATTAACGCTTTGTCTAGCCGTGTGTCTATAAATATAGACTGTGTGTTTCAAATGGCTTAATTTTGTAATGTTAGTATTGTAGTGTCTTTTATATTAACACTATAACAGTTTGCGAAAATGTTCTGCCTTACAACCTTTCATCATGCATGTCCAATCTTAACAATGATTTAGTTTCAGTGAAATATGGTCGCAAAATAGTGTAAAGATTTTTTTTTAATATTTCATCGAGTACATACTCTATATCAATGCTTCAATACTAGAACTAGCATACGAGTAATATTAAAAAGAAAAAAATGTATTTTTGTAACCAATAAACTCAATAATTCTTTCATCATTAGAATGCTACATTAACCCTTACGTAGGCTATAATTGCAGCGCTACCCGTGTGTCATATAAAGTACATTTTATTACTAAAGAAATAAACTCAAAACTAATGCTACTCTATTTAATATCGCAACAAAAAGTTGCCCATGTCATGAAAGGTTCTTGGGACCCAATCTTAACCCATAATAAATTTCTTTAAAATCAGTTCAGCGGTTTAGCCGTGGAAGCTTAACAGACAAAAAGACAGTAATATAGATAGAGTTACTTTAGTATTTATAAGAAAGGTATGGACTAGCTTTTGCCAATGAAAAGTAACTTATATGATAATCTGTGCTAGCTTCAATCTACCGCAGTAGATCGCAAATGAAATCCCACTTGGTTCCAGGAAAAAAAAGCAGAGGCACCCCAGTTTTAGCTGATAACAGTCTGGTTTACCAATCCGCTTTCCCCTGGGCAAAAAATAAATTAGGATTACCCCATGTCAAAAAATAAGGGTTAAAACGACTCTGATTATTATGAAGAAATTGAATAGGTACCTGAGTTCCTGATTTCTTCGTAATTATTACAGTATAGTATTATATACGACCTCCGTGGTCGAGCGGCGTACACACCGGTTTTTAAGGTGTCGTCAGCTCTGAGGTTCCGGGTTCGATCCCCAGACGGGTCAATGTAAAAAAACACTTTTCTACATTACCTCGGGTGTAAGTGTTGTAGTACCTTCATTGTCTCCTATTCCATAACACAAGTGATAAAGCTACTTACTTTGGGTTTAGAGCAATGTATGCGATGTTGTCCACATTTATTTTATTATTTTTTTTACATTTTATATACCTATGTACATTACATTTATAGTACATATAAGTAGACTAAGTGCACTATGCAAGGGTAACCCACAAATCCAAGCATAGCTAGACTTTGTTTTTTTTTTGTAGGTTGATGAAGGAATACCAATGTTTAGTGAGATCTTCGACTATCAATATTTTGCTCTCGCGTCGGTTTAGTATGGAAATATTTACCTTAAGATAACCTTCACGTAGTAAGCCAGGATAAATAGCCTGAAGTTATGTAAATGTACTATTAAATGTTGAGTGCTTAGAGATTTACTACCGTATTTATGTTTTTTTACATGTACATTTTTATATACATTTTTTTTATAAAATCGATTATGTATTATGACGTAAATTAAAGATAAAGATATTATTTATTTATCATAAACAATAGATCAATTGTTACATTAGACTCACTAAAACAAACTTTTGCTATAGTTTGGTTTTATATATTTTAAATATAGGAGAAATGCTGTTTCTCTGCGTAAATGAAAAAGGTTTTATTTATTCTTATTGATATAATATGTTTTAATAAAGAAGCGAAATATAATGAATAAAAAAAAACCAGATAAGTGCGACTCGGACTCGCGCATGAAGAGTTCCGTACAATTTTATAAAGCCTACTTTAATTTTTAATTTATAGCGGCCTCAAAACAAAATCGCTGTGAATTTTCGTTGTCTAGTTATTACGCTTCATGAGATACAGCCCGCGGACGGACGGACGGATGGACGGACGGTCGGATGGACAGACGGACGGATGGACGGACGGACGGAAGGACGAACGGACGGATGGACGGACGGACGGATGGGCGGACGGACGGATGGACGGATGGACGGACGGACGGATGGATGGACGGACGGATGGGCGGACGGATGGATGGACAGACGGACGGATGGACGGAAGGACGGATGGACAGACGGACGGATGGACGGACGGACGGGAGGACGAACGGACGGATGGACGGACGGACGGATGGGCGGACGGATGGATGGACGGACGGAGGGACAGCGGAGGCTTACTAATAGGTCCCCGTTGGCACCCTTCGGGTATGGTACCCTAAAACAGACCTTACCCTATACTAGCATAGTTATAAGCTGGTGATATCTGCAATCAAAACACAAGCGAGGTTATTCACACAAATATTCTGAAATCCTTTGTTTGTTTTAAAAACTTTTTACTGTTATTTTTATAACACAATTGCACTCTAAATTGTGTAAAATACTATCTTTTTACGACAGTTAAACGAAATATTTACGGGGCAATGACGCTAGCTTTAAATTAACATTTTTCTCTTGGATCGCTATTATAAATTTAAATTAAATGCTACTGCATTAAACATTTAATTTTTTTTTTTATGGAGAAATAAAGTTTTATAATGACTCTATTGCGGTCAGTATCGTTAAAACAAATACTTTTACATCCAGGAATAATTTATTACAAAAATTTTATTTTTTTCTATTAGTGCTATCATTGACCTTCTGATCTGTTTGAATTATGCAATGTCATGTCAAAACACTAATTAATTATACACACTAACCGTCTTCTTGTATCACTTTATCCATTGGTGAAAACCGTATGAAAATTCTTTCATCAGTTTTAGTGTTTTTTGCGTTCAGTCATACAGACAGATTACTCTTGTGTGAAGAAAATAAAATACGAACAAATTAAAAAATCAATTGTAATAATATTTTAGAGTAATTTGTGTTTAAAATATATTAATTATGGTGGAGAGCTTCCTTGTTTTTTTAGCTGTAATTTTCACTTGATAGGAGGTCCCTTATAATGTATGTTTTTAGTGACATATTAACTGTCAATAAAAAAAGGAGGAATCCTCTTTTTTCACCTGAACTTTTTTCAACTGAAGTTGATCACTCTTAACATTGATTACAATTTGTACAAAAAAATAAAAAAAGTGACTACAATATTAATTTTAAACCAACAAGACAACTTTATTTATTAGATAGTAATCTATACTAATATTATAAAGCTGAAGAGTTTGTTTGTTTGTTTGTTTGTTTGTTTGTTTGTTTGTTTGTTTGAACGCGCTAATCTCAGGAACTACTTCTATACTAATATTATAAAGCTGAAGAGTTTGTTTGTTTGTTTGTTTGTTTGTTTGTTTGTTTGTTTGTTTGTTTGAACGCGCTAATCTCAGGAACTACTCGTCCGATTTGAAAAATTCTTTCAGTGTTGGATAGCTCATTCATTGAGGAAGGCTATAGGTTATATAACATCACGCTACGACCAATAGGAGCGAAGCGTAAATGATAAATGTCGCAAAAATGAAAAAACTTTGAAACTAAAACACGCGGACAAAGTCGCGGGGGACAGCTAGTGACGCAATATGCCATGCGTAAGGTAACCGATGACATAATCATAGTATCAAGTATTTACGTCATCAAATCTTGTCGAGTGATGTTATTAAAATTATTACGTGCATAAAGATAAGTAGATAAAAAACCATCCTTTTTTAATATGAAGGTAAATATGTGACGAGAGCGTTACGAAAAGTGTGACCGGTCGAGGCGAACGGAAGTTGAGAGGGAGATATAAGTTAGTGAAAATAGAAAGACAGAGAGTTACGTTTCGTATATTACTGTAGAGCCAAGAGAGAGAGGTTTCAGCACACATTTTCTTTCTCTCTTTCTCTCATAGCCAGTTACTATATATTCCTATATAATATATTACTTTGACTTAAAAATGTTGAAAGTATACAACAATATAATAATATTATCTGTTTAAAAATAACAAATGAATAACAGTTTCCAAGATTACAAAACATAAAGTTTAAAATTTTTCGGATAACAAAAGCTTTTTTCTTATGAAAACTTTTTTAGCATACAATAATAAAATGGTAAACGTAATTTAAACTTACTTAGGTTAAGTTACTTAGACTCGATTGAAGCAAAATCATAATACTGAACCAAAAGCCTCTAGGGTGTATTAGTTCTAAAACTATAGGCATAGCAAAAATCCAAATATTACTTAACTTAATAATTTTGCTTAATGGTTTTCATTAGGGCCTGCGGAAATAGTACAAAAATATAAGAAAATAATATTGTGTATTAGAAATAACGATTCAATATGTGACCTAATCTACTAGGCAGCGTTACGGTTTTGCGTAGCTGGCGTAGCAATTGTAGCGAAATGTGCTACGTCGTAGCATAAAATTAGACTAGTACATAAAGTCGTTATTCGTTGAATCATTGTTGTAATTTACTGCTCTGTTGTTTTAATATTCAAATATGAGCTAAAATTTAGTAGGTTTTACTAGTAAAAATCAAAATTAAGGTGACAAGATTTATACTCCATTTGACGTCAATATAATTACTGAAATATATAAATGTCATAAATAAATAATGAATTTAAGAGTGTTTTTTACCGACACCCAACAAAATATTCTATTTAGACTAAATTACGCAATAAAGCCAATACTTGTAATTAAATTAGAAAGTAAAAATTTTGACCTCAGGCAGGACTAGAACCTACGACTACTGGTTCAACGTATCAGTCGCATTACCAACTAAGCTACAAAAGTCAATGACTGATGTTCAAATTTATCCTACTACTTGCACGTCTTTAGGGACGACGGATAGACCTTGAACTAGTCTATGAACTAAGAAGAAGAAAACTTTCGAAAACCCCACAAATTTGTGTTGTTTTTGGAAATCAAATCCATCTTTTTCATAACACCAAATGGGACTGCCAATTTATCCATCAACTACTTACAATATATATTAAGCATCATACCCATAAAAATTGCATGCCCACTTTATAAAAACTTAATGCATTCCTGTTTCCTATAAAATAAATTCTTTGATCTTCTAAATTTTGTTTCGGTTTAACTTCAAAGTAAATACCGGGGACGAAAAAAAGGATTTCAAAATGGCATGTCATTCCCTTGGGATCTTGGTCCTTTCATCCCCATCATCCGATTTCATATGTTTGAAAAGCGCATGTATTATTCAAGGCTTGGCTTTGTAAATCTCTGGACAGGTTCAGCTGTCTGCAGGCAATTTTATGTGATAGTCAATACTTAAAATGGTTTAAAGCTTGTGATTTTTCGAATTTTTTGTTGGTAAAGATTTGTATTTTATTTTATTAGTACCTGAGTTCCGCAGTTTCACCCGCGTTCTTCCCTTTTTATATAGCAATAGCAATCAGGAATGACGTAGCTATTTATTAGTGAAAGATTTTTTTTAATCGGTTTTAGTAGTTCAAGAGATTACTTCCTACTTACTACTACTTTCTTCCCTCTTTATAAGTTTAAGATGTATGTATTTTACTTGTTTTTGAACGTGACTAAACCTACATTGATCATACAAAATGTACGCAATGGTACTCAGCAATAACGTTATTAGATAAACCTATAATTTATTTTTTAAATTAGACTCATATTTTTTTAAATATTGTAGCTTCGTCACGTGACTTCTAAATATTTCTTTTAAAAATCTTCTAGTATTATTTCCTCATTAATTTGTATTATTATATAAACCAATGTAAGCCTCTACGCTATTTTCTAATTAATAATAAAGTTAAGATAAAATTTTAACGGTATTTTTCTAACTGTTAGACTTTTCCACATCTTTAAATTAGCACTGTCATATATTCATATAGATAAAGAATATACTTAAAGAATTATTCCTTTTATTGATTGCAGACCGTAGTAACTGAAGGACAACACAATTCCTATAAATATATATAACAGGATTTTTTATGTGTTTAAATAACACGTATAATATGTTCAATTGATATGAAACTTTGAACACAGTTACGTTAGTGCCGAATAGATGACGCTGGTGGCAGTGATTTTTATCTTTTGAACCATATATTATGTCGAATTGTAGAGTTTTTTAGATGAAGCGAAGCGCACCGGGTGAAGGCTAGTAATATATATTTTAAAATCCAAAGACACTCTATTTGGCTTTTATACACAAACTTGACTTGGCTATACATGGCCTACAAAAACAAAAAACTGCAGCCAAATAATAAACCCCTTTCTCTAAGTAGAGCCTAAAACTAGAAGGTCGTAATATACCTATCTCCCAGGACACAGTGAGGTCCTAAATTATAACCCAGACCACATATGTTCATAAATCTGTTGGGCAAAGTGAAAGTGACAGATGTGTCACTCACTTTCAGGGCTGTCGCAAGAATTTTGTAGGTTATACACAACCTTATTGTTTACTTTGAATATTAATTAAAAGATCAGCCTGTAAATTCGGTAAATATCGGTATGAATTATTTTCCACATCACAAAGCAGTAACTCGTGCCGTGATGTTGAGATTATCAGTCAACAAGAATAGGGACCGGACTAATTTTTATTTATTTACTTGTCACATTATTAAAAAATATTAGGCACGTAGTTTTTCCATTTTTACTTTAACAAACAATGAGGAAGATACAGTGAATAGGAATATCGCGTGACGTCACTTGTAGCTACAATAGCGACGTCACAAGCCCCTTTTCCTGAACTTTAAAGTGCTTTAACGTTGTCATTTTTTATTGATTAAGAAAAAATGCGAGTTTTTTTTATGTTGTATCTGGCGGACTAAATAAATAAATATAAATTCCCTTTTCATACTCAATCCACACCCCTATGATAGTAGGGTTGACTTCTACAATTATGTAGGTACCTACCTATAGGTATCGTGATGAGGAGAATCATTATTAAAAAAAAAAGTTTATTGCAGAAGTAGAAACATCATGTTCAACTTTTATAGTAATTCTTACATAGGAACTTCCTTTTAAGTGAAAGCAATACCTGTGCTACGAGGACCCGCCATTCAATAACAAATTTATAAAATGGTAAAAGTGGTTTACTAGGAAGTATTTTTACTAGTAAAAATATTTTCTCTAACATATCAAATACAGGAAACAAGCCCTCATTTCAAACGAAGAATAAATGGCTCTGATCACAACTTCTTCATTAAATAGAGAAAGAAAAAAAGATTGAAATTGACACGAAAACCCTATTTGACGTTTACGCACCTATCAATATTAAATCCATAAATATGAACGAAATAAAGAGCGCATCTCTACTTTTGGCGAGTATTAACGTAATAGATTTAAGTTACAATTGTAAAGTACTTAAATAAAAGTAAAACTTATTACAATGTCTGTACATTCTCGAATTGACTTAATTAATTTGATTACCAAACAAACCTTTTACACGTGTAGGCATTTAAACAATATGAAATAGCGGCCCTAAAATCTGGATTTGACATCGCATAAAACCATCCACCTGTTTTCGACTCAAATGGGCTGAAGATACATTAAGGCTGAACTGTCTAGGGACAAACAATAGATACGATGTAGTCTTAGGCGCTTCGTACACGTACGACCCAACTCTCCGATACCCGACGAATTTAATCTCCAACGACGCCTGCCTATGTACGCACTTCTATTAGTTTGTGCGGCGATAGTCGCTTGGAGACAAAGTCGTCGGGTATCGGAACTCTTTCGTCTCCTTGTGTACGTAGACCTTTAGATAGTGTCGCCCTAGGCTATTTAAACTGACCTATATTTATGAGAAACGGAGTTATTTATCTGTAGATATGTTTGTCTCTGTCTAGGTTGAGTTGTAAACATTTTGATTGTATCTTTAATAGAAAATGGAAATGAATGCAGCAAGATATAGCAACACAAAAGGGATTGAATATCTATGAAGTAGAATGTAGAATATAATAGTACTTTGTTAGATGAACAAATAAATAGATAAATTTTAAAATAAAAATGTCTCAACCCAATGAAACTTAATAGCACTTTTGTTATGGAATCAGAGAAAACGAAGGTACCACAAACAGACCCGAAACAAAGTAGAAAAGTGTATTTCTACATTGACCCGTCCGGGTATCGAACCTGGGACTTCCGAGCTAGCGACATCTTGAAAACCAGTGTGTACGACACTCGACCAAGGAGGCCGCTGTATGAATGTACTAAAATAATACGTTCGGTCATTGTTAAATTACAAGAAATAAAAAAATATATGACGAAGCTTTAACTTAATCAATTCATTAATAAAACATTCGATTCGTTTTAACTTAGTATAATAATAATAAATTTCGCCCTATAAATGACGCGCAAGACAGACAAGTATGGCAGAAAAAATGGCCTATACTCAGCAGTGGGTGATTACGGGCTGAAATGATGATGATGAAATGTCCCACCTCTTCTCATATAGAGAACGAACGAGCATTGCGCTTGCTCATTGCCGGTAATAACGGATAAAAAAATTTGGAACTAGATTAAAATACGTTGCGTAGTTTAAAAGGTATTTTCGTACAGACCGCGGGAACGACTTTGTTTTACAATAAGTAAAGATTTATAATAATTATGTACCTGCCTGCAAAAAATATTGTCTTTTTTTTTCTTAACCTTTTAGGTGTCCTACTGCTGGGCAAAGGTCTACCCCAATTTGCTCACGCATCTTCTGTCTGAAGCCGCTTCAACGAAATCCGGCAAATAGCGATATTGTAAATATTTATCTACAAAAACTAAATACCTGTTTACTCCTACTCACAGCACGAATGTTGTCATAGAGAATTAGATCACATTAACATGCGTGAGTAAGCTCCGTCGCCATTAAAGTTTGTTTATACAACATTGCTAAATAACACCGCCATATTGGTTTTCATGCTTCGCTAAGTAAAAACATTCTATGCATATTTTATCAATTAATTCACTACAAATTGTAAATAGTTTATTTTGCAATGCTATGACAGAATTCCAGTCACGCAGGCTGTCTACAGAGATTGGCCATCGCGGGAAGTATTTCAGTGCACCAGAGTGTGAACTCAGTTGCACTCTCTATTTCTGCATTTTCACAGTCTGATGGGACGACCATAGTTTATAAAAATTATGTATGAAATACATTTTAGTTAGGCTTCAAATCAACTTGGTCATAGCCATTTAGATTTTAGAAAGGGCAGACAGAATTTTAATTTAGATGTTCTTGGCGCAGTAGGTAGAAAGAGTATATATAGACAAGCATTGAGTGCGCGCATCGCTAGTAGCTGGTTGTGCCGGGCGTAAGCAAATTTGTAGCTTTAAGTACTACGTTTTTTTACTGATTTAAGTGATTTTCCGATATAGATTTAAGTAATTTTTAGATCCGACGACAGACTTTTATGCTGAAATATCGAAGGTTTCGATATTATTAGGGTCAAATTAGGTTTTGACATAGTTTTAATAAAACGGCGCGCTCTGTTTCATCACAAGTTTTAAGATTTTATGTTCATACTAGTGATCACAGTTCATACTTGTTAGGCGCATTCTATACTTTACTTATTTTGACTCTAAGAGGCCAAGTTATACGTAGAAGCACGATACCTACTGCGCTTTAATTACTCAGAAATAGTATCTCAAAAAGTACTTCAAAATTCAAAAAGCATTTATCAAGTTTAAAATCTCAACACAAAACCGGCTTCAAAAAGTAGGTCACCAGATTTCCTGTTCTCATTTTTACTGAAATGTCAAGCCTGTACCATAATCCTGCATACCAGTTGTACTGCCAAAAACACTGCAGAGACCATTTGTCAAGATGAAAAGCTTACAGTTGCCTGAGAGGTCAGGACAAGCTACAACGTCTCTTGTCACATACGTGTGAACACAACTAAACATACATAAATGATTATTTAACATAAATAATCATTTATGTAGGTTAGTTTATACTATGTCCTAATATAGGGATATTTTTCATTAACCACCTAAAATTTGAGATAAAACAGAAGGTGCATTTAAATATTATTGTCATATATAACAATAGCATTCATAATTATTTAAAACAAAACGAGTGTCAGTTCGACTCGCGACACCACCGCCGGCGCGTCCGCTCACGATTAGGGACTCCTATTGAGTCTGAAACTAGTCGGGCGATCCCGAGAATATGCGTGAGTAAACCGTTTTAAATAATTTCACGAAAGTTATTATACAATAGCAATCATTTCAAAATGTAGTGGGAATCAATGCACTTGTGTGCGTGCGTGTTCGGCCAAATGTAACTGTGTGCTAACAGTTACCTAGTCTAGGTTGCTGAACTGAACTGTGCTGTTGTACTATCCACACGTTCGCTGTATAGTAATGGAGAGAAATTAAGTCAAATTAAAAACAAGTTTTTTATTTTTCATTGTATCGAATATATTATCAATTATCATCACTGAAAATTTGGCTGGTCATTGAAAACTAACCCTGTAGTTTTAAAATATGGAAAGAGAAGGAACAGCCGATTTTATTTTATAATACACGTGTTTATAGAGTTCAATTTAACATGAGTACAAACATAGGCTTGAGAGAATAATTAATTATTTTTTGTATAACACATAAAACAGTAATATAATAATAAATTATACGTACATAGGCGTGCTTAACTCAAAATTGAGTTCTCTAACAGCAAACCTTTGAGTGGTAGAGTGATTGAAATATCTAATGAGGATAGGAATAAGTGTACAATTACAATACAAATACACATAAAAAGTTATACAAACATACTCATGCATTTAAATTAACAAATAATCTATACTATATACTATAATAATAATATTATAAAGCTGAAGAGTTTGTTTGTTTGTTTGTTTGTTTGAACGCGCTAATCTCTGGAACTACTGGTTCGAATTGAAAAATTCTTTTTGTATTGGATAGTCCGTTTATTGAGGAAGGCTATAGGCTATATAACATCACGCTACGACCAATAGGAGCGGAGCATAAATGAAAAATGTTGCAAAAATGAAAAACCTTTGAAACTAAAACACGCGAACAAAGTCGCGGGGGACAGCTAGTGTAAAATAAAGAGCATGTATTTTTAACAGTAATGTCCTAGAAATAAGAGAATTGAAATTCAAAAATATTTTATGTATTATTTACAGCTTTTATTTAAATATAATTGATTAAATAGGAATCGCTAATCAGTTAAGTGCAAACGTAATAAACATTGCTTGTTTTATTTCGTATTACTTTGTAAACTAGCTTTTGCCCGCGACTTCGTCCGCGTAAAAATCAAAAATGTTTTTTGACATTCCAATTCTAAGCGATCAGTTTTAGTAAAATACGAAACACAAAGATGTGTTTCATCAATTCTGTTAAAGATTTTTTATGTAAAATTTGAAGTAGATTGGACCAAGGAATCACGTTGTCCCATACAAACTATGCCTCCGTTTTTCATAAGGGTAGAATTTCGGAAAATCCTTTCTTATCGGATGCCTACGTTATACAAGGAACTCGCTCTCCAAGTTTCAGGTCTCTACGATCAGCAGTTCTTCAGTGCTTTGCGTCAGTCATTCAGGTCAAAGCATTATATATATAGGTATATATAGATTAATCTTATTTGAATGCGAGGCCTTTAAGTTACAGTAATAATTAAAAAACCTAAATGGTATTAATTTCAGTTCTGAAATCACATTAGCTCTTGTTTTAATGTACTTAGTAAATCAAATCTTGTTACGCCAAGAAGCCCTTTAGGACTGCTAACTTACTAGTTATGATTGATATAGCAACTTAGTACATAAGTATACCTACTTATTTATTACTTTTGTTATACTAATGGTAGTTAAGTGTAAAACATTACAACTTTTGTGTTTATACTTAGTTGGGTTGACTCGATATGCTTATTGTATAAGGCAAAGGTTTTTTTTTACGTAGCTTTCTTGTCGCAAATACTCTGAATATGATTTTGAAAACTGTTATACCAAAGGCGGGCTAAATACGGACTAATTAAAGCAGTCAGAATCGGCAGTTTCGTTCAGTTCAACTGCTTTGAGCTGTCGCCGGCGACTGCATGGTCGCAGTCTTACACGGAATGCTCGAGCAGTCCGTGTATAACCCGCCTAATTACGTATTACTTTCAGTAATAACTTTAATTCTGATAGCTTTCATTTTTTATTACTGTAAATAATCCTTTCTTGTTCATCTTGGTCATGTTTTAATCAAAATTTTATGCACAAGGTTCAAACCCAATCTTATAACAAATGTTTTTTTTTTTATTAGTCATAGACATATAATAATACTGTTATTTGAATACACTCCTGACTAACGGAGAAGAAAAACATTATGAGGAAATCTGGTTTCCAGAGTAACATCTAATATTTTAAAAGCATGTTGATCAATTCTTCCAACCATGTTATTATACTCTACATTATTACTTTATATATTTAAAGAACTGAATAAAACAGGTTTTACAGTACCTGTACCATGACATCTTAAAACAGTACTGTTGCCGTTGGTAAAGCGAGACAGCGCACTACACTGCACGTAGCAGCGTCTCGCTTACACGACGGCTAAGTCCTGCTTTTAAATTTCATACGGCGCAGTATATTTCATTATTCATTCTACAAATAGACACTTCCACAGAACTACTTATAATACGTAATGCAGTGCCCGCGGCTTCTGTTGGCTCCGTAGCACTTAAGGTGTTCTTCGTAATAAATTATGCAAATATATTTTTCCTGTCCGACTTGCGGTAAAAATTGTTTTAAATTTACTTGTTTTATATTACTGTGTTTTTGAGAAGAGTGTTGTTTTTCAAGGCTTATTTAGACGGTGCGAGAAATATAGTACGAGTTGCAATACATTGCCGTCTATGATTGATCACTTATGACACCGTAACCTTGCGGCCCCGCAATGTACTGCAACTCGCACGGCATTTCTCGCATCGTCTAAATCAGGCCTTATGCATTTATAATGTAAAAATGTCTTAGTATAGTGGATTAATGTCATAAGATTTATTATAACGAAGTTTTCTATACATATGCAGAAAGTCGTGCTCAATTCTTTGGATCTACAATTTTGTGACTGACTTTGAATACCTATAAGAAAATTTTTGATTAGGTATATATTCGGTAAACGGAGCCCTTCAATAATACACTATAGGTACAGTTTTAATTAAACCTCCACATTTTGCATCATTATCTAATACGGTAATTAGAATCACGCCACGGACCAAACATTAGACCTATATTACCCAGTGGCAAAAACACACGACAAAATGGATATATTTCGGCAGAATTAGGCAGTGGTAGAAGAATGAACGATGGATACCAGAGGCAATGAAATATTAATCTCTAGAGAGAGACTAGTACACTGGCGAGTATAAAAAATGAGTTGCGTTTTATGAAAAAATATTTTCCTTTTTAATTATTTCCATTTTATTTTCGTATTATTTTAAAATTTTGCACGCAAATCCACAGCTGTTGTTTTTCAGGAGATATGTAGTAAGTGTATTGTACTTTAATCTTTTGTATTGCACATTAATTAAAATGTGTGGATATTTAAAAATAACATACGGTATTCCCGTTTTATATTTTTGATGTATTTGTGCAACATTTGAAGAAATAATTTACTGTATACTTAAATCAATTATTTTTGTGGGTTCTGTGTGCACTGTTTTTTATTTTAAATATAAATATTTGTTAAAATGACAACAGAAAATTCTAAAAAATAAAGATAATTATTAAAAATAAACATTACGTAAGTACTCAATGCCAAAGAACCTAAAGGCATAACTTTATTAACACTTTTTTAAAAATTGTTTCATAGCATTTGGCATCTCACTAAGAATATGTCCACATATGACAGTGATATTGTTACCTTTTTCTGGCTCGCATTACACAGAGCGCATTGAAATTCTCTGAATGTTTCATGTGTGGTGTTGAAAGGAATCCAATTTAAGGCGCTCAACGTCGGTCGTTGTTACAACATGTGCAAATGTATGCTTAGTACCTTTATACCTTAATGCGTATGTATTTCTCTAAATGTACAAATAATATTGCTATATGCAACTTGGTAGAAACCTATGCGGTATTAAGCAGTGGATTGGTATAAATAAATAAATGTGGACAACATCACATACATTGCTCTGAACCCAAAGTAACTAGCTAAAGCACTTGTGTTATGGAATTCAGAGACAACGAAGTTACCACAACCACCCAGACCCGAGATAACGTAGAAAAGTGGTTTTCTACATTGACCTGGCCTTGGATCAAACCCGGGACCTCAGAGCTGGCGACACCTTGAAAACCGGTGTGTACGCCACTCGACCACGGCGGTCGTCGATAAGTACATGGATTTTATCTAAAGAAAACAAAACACTGATATACAAACCTACAAAACACACATATAAGTGGAGACTTAATATTGAAATTGGGATTTCGATCTATATTTCTTAAATAACCGGCCGCGGTGCGCGATATTGCGGATAACCCCGCACCGTGCTCTTTTGGAAGCGTTTCGTCCACGATATCGCAAACGCGTCCGCGACGGTCCGTCGTCTGCTCCAAGTCGAAGTAGGTATACCATTAAGTCAGTTAAAATTAGGTTTGATTTACAAGACGGACCAGGGCGCACCGTAGAAGACACCATGGCTTTAAATAAAACTGTAATAATATGCAAGTCAATTCTTTCAATTATTTCTTTCTTATAATCGTTTAGTACCAATAACAAAGAAATAAACGAAAAAAAAATACTCGAATGTCAGTATTATTACCGCAAAACTCTTACGGCTACACTATTGAAATTCCATTTTTTTTTCATTTGTTTTTTGAGTTTTTTATACCAATCGTTTTTGTATTTGATATAAAAGTCATAGCTTTCGTTTGTACACCAACAAAAAACTCGCCTTGTATACATATTATTTATATAACTACTATAACTGACTGCCTCGTTGGTCTAGTGGTCGCAAGCGCGACTGCCGTGCCCGAGGTCTCGGGTTCGAATCCCGGGTCGAGCCAAAAAATAGTTACTGGGTTTTTTCGTTTAAAATACTCAGTACAGCTCAGCTCGGAGTCAGGAAGTTAGGTGGTGTTTACACCCCCGTGCCTCGGAAAGCACGTAAAGCCGTTGGTCCTGCGCCTGATCTCTCTCCGGTCGTGTCGGATTGCCGTCCCATCGGACTATGAGAGTGAAGGAATAGAGAGTGCAACTGTGTTCGCGCATACACTCGTGCACTAAAATATCTCCCGCGCAGATGGCTAATCTCTGTTGAGAGAAGCCGCCGTGGCTGAAATTCGGTCAGGAGGACATTATTATTATTATTTATATAACTAATACCTATTTTTAGTCGCTTAAAAATATGGTTTAAAACCTATATTTTGCACGTCCCGATCTTTATAACTTGATAAGGCTTAGCCAGCTAACCACATTAATCTTAATAGAGTTTAGACGGGCAGATGTTTGGTGTATAAATATTTGACGCGAATAAACTCAGGTACGTATTTGTAAACATAATAAGATATTATATTAGTAAATACAGCGTGTTTACTATAGGCGAACATGATTTTAAGGACCTAATTACCTCATATTGCATAGGATAATTTTATTTATATTTTTATTATAGAGAAAAGGCTTTGTTTGCATACATGAATCTCCGAAACTAACTGTCGGATTTGAAAAAGCTTTTTGCTTTTTATAACTACACTTTTCAGGATTGTTATTTCACATTACGTTGAGACGGTTGGAAGGCTAATAAAACAGTAGGGAATGTATTTAAAAACACAATATAAAAAAATAAACTTTTTAAGTAAATCTGGCTGGTATTATATTAAAGAGACGTTTACATTTTAAGAACTGTATTTTTAGAGTAATTAAAAGCTACCATGATCTAATTAATTTTAACACTCTTTAAAAGAAATGTAGTTGTTCACGTAGGTACCTAACATTCCTAATACAATCGTTGCAAGTAAATGTGTATCTCAACTACGAACTAACAAAACATTACCTCTCTAAACTGCAGTGAGACCAGACTAAACACATTATAGTTTTTAAGTCAAATAACTGAGAAAGTTCAGATGTAATATTTACCAGAATTTCCCTAAAGACTTGTCTGTGACATTTTCTGCACTCTTATTAGAGAAATCTATGTAAAATTATCTTGTACAGACATCGACGTAACTCTTTGAACTGGTTCTGATAACTTAAGATTCAACTATCAAATAAATGTCTCGCTTTGAGGTTTGATTTCTTAACACTGGGTTCAAGCGACTTTGTACCTACCGCTATTGGACATAAAGTAATAATTACTTTTTTATAAAATACTTTTTGACTTTGTTAATAGTTTTTGACCCAGCTTAGTTAAGTATAAATACAGTTTTTTCAATGTATTTTGAATTTTGTTCTTCACTATACATGTATCTGCAAGTAAAAAGATTAAGCAAAAATTTAAATGTTCCTATGCAGTTTTTGTGAAATGTTAAAAATATAATACAATGCAAAATAGTT
The DNA here is from genome assembly GCA_932294365.1 of Diachrysia chrysitis. Taxonomy (NCBI): domain Eukaryota; kingdom Metazoa; phylum Arthropoda; class Insecta; order Lepidoptera; family Noctuidae; genus Diachrysia; species Diachrysia chrysitis. The sequence goes on from OW028664.1 coordinate 2,754,860, forward strand.
TAATTGTATCCACACCCATTAACTTAACTGCATACGTTTGCTACAGAAAATTGTGGATAAAATTTTCGAAATAAAATATTTTAAACGCGTTTTCATTGTGAATATCTCTTTTATTAATGAGAATCAAGGTATTTCAATTTTGTTTTAAATAAAAATAGTTGTTGTCATCTACATAATAAATACATATTAAGACAACAACGTTTTAGTATTACGTATTAAGTATTATTTAGGTTACAACAATTATTGAAGTAAAACTTCTTTAGGCGCGACTAGGGAGTAACTCAGATTTTTTTTCTGACGGAAGTAACGCTTCCGCCATTTAAAAATTAAAAATAATAATTGAAGTAAAACTTCTTTAGGCGCGACTAGGGAGTAACTCAGATTTTTTTTCTGACGGAAGTAACGCTTCCGCCATTTAAAAATAATAATTCTGATTGGTTGTAAGTATATGTCATATACTACACGCTTCTTGACTTATACGCCAGCTAGTGGCAAATATCATAATCAATTAGGATTATTTATTTTCAAATTGTCAAACGGATCAATTGTGAATAGCAAAGTGAATGAAAAATTCAACAGTTTTAAAAACATTATTTTAAATTGCAAAATTTTTTGAAACTCTCTAAATATACTTGTTTATTTATTACTTTTAAAATAAGTAAATTAAAAATAAATTTTCTGACAATTGCGACATTTTATAATATTCAATAACAAGGTTATAAAGTTTTACTTCAATCGCGCGTAAGAGCGGGGGCACACGATGCGTTGCGGCGGCGGTGCGGCGCCGGAGCGGTGTCGCTGCGACGTCTTACATAGAAATATCTGTGGCATGTCACACGATGCGCTCCGGCGCCGCACCGGACTTGCAACTACCAAGAGGAAGCGGGGAGGGGTGAATGCGTTGCGACGTCGGAGCGGCACCGCTCAGTTGTTTTGCGTCACAAGGAAAGACACACGCTCGCTCGTTTCGATTTTTTTTCTAAATATTTATTGTATTTGAGGTTTTAAAAAATGAGTGCCAACCTAGATGTTATTGATAAAGACTACCTATTTACATTACTCCAAGAACGGAAAATCCTTTGGGATAAGTCCAATGAAGACTTTAAAAATAAAAGCATGGGAGCAAATTGCCAAAATTATTACTTTTAATTAAATCTTCTGTAACTGCCGTAATAGTAGGGCCAACAACAGATGTCTTTTACGATCCATTTTCATTAACAGACTGTCCAACGCTGCTACGGCGCCGCTGCGACATAATAACGTAACGGCGCCGCACCGCTCGTGTGCCCACTGACACGGTGAAATCTTTGCGGTGCGGCGCCGCAACGCATCGTGTGCCCCTGCTCTAAAGGTTACACGCACACACTTTTTTTTTTTACATTTCACAGGATACCATAGGTATGATTATATCATTACAAAAAAAAAATCTTGAGAAATCTCTATCTCTCTCTCTTAGGCCTGCTGCACACAGACTGCTCTGTAAAGCAGTTCCACTGCTTCAAGCGGTCGACAAAACAAAAACCGAGCGGGCGAGAGACGCCCGGACGGACGGGTTACCGCGCTAGAGCGGTTGACAGCTCGTGCTGTCTATGAGTTGACAGTTTTACTTTGAAATTCGTAACGAATGATCAAAATTAATTTAGAATAAAGTACCTAATACTACCTTCATCTATAATTATATACCATACCAATATATAAAGCTGAAAAGTTTGTTTGTTTGTTTGTTTGAACGCGCTAATCTCAGTAACTACAGGTCCGATTTGAAAAATTATTTCAATGTTGGGTAGCCCATTTATTGAGGAAGGATATATGTAAGCAATATAACATTACGCTGCCACCAAAAGGAGCGGATAATAAATGAAAAATGATGCAAAAATTAAAAAAACCGTTGAAACTAAAACACGCGGACAAAGTCGCGTTGGACAGCTTGTCTTAAATACTTATCTTGAAGTTAAAGTTAAGAGTTTAAATACAAAGATAGGTGAAGCAGTCAAAGCCTGCACTCAGGCTAACTGCGTAAATCTATTAAAAAAAAAAGAATTTAAATCCTCAATTTTTTGTTAAGGAAACCAGAATATTACACTCTTAATATTATTATCAGTGCATAAAATCTTTAGCCAGATAAAACCAATCCATCAAAAATACGATCCAATGGATACACATACCTATAAGAGCATTAGAGATCCGAAATCTCCTTTGATTTATGCGATATCAGATTTGTTCGTCAATAAATATGGTTCGTCAAAACAAGCGAATTAATCCATGATATTATTTTGTAAACAAATCTATCAATTAGGTTTCAAACTTCAACATTTTGTAAATATTAAATACAAATAAAAGAAGGAAAAACTTAAACCTCAGGCAGGACTCGAACCTACGACCACTGGCTTTACGCGCCTGTGGTCGCAGGTTTCGAGTTCTTCTATTATTTGTATTTATTACAAATATTCGCTACACATGCAATAATACGGGACAAATAATTTTGTAAATAAATTATTTTATGCGAAGACGCTGTTAAAAATAGAATCTTAATGGCCGAATACTGAAGTGTCAATCAGTTTCAAGTCACCGTTAAGTCTCATGCCATCTCTGTCAGTTAAAGGTGTAAAGTAGCGACAGATAGACATTTAAGGCTTAAAGTTAAGTTGCGTTTAAGTATTCGATGGTAAGCCAAGTTTTTTTACGTATTATAAACGTGAAAGTCTTTGAGGATTTTTGTCAGTATTTTACGCGAAATTTACTGAACAGAGTATAATGAAACGTCATAATTTTATAACTGCAACATTAGAATATCAGACTAACAAATTATTTTAGACTAGCTGTCCTCCGCGACTTTGTCCGCGTGTTTTAGTTTCAACGGTTTTTCATTTTTGCAACATTTTCCATTTATGCTCCGCGCCTATTGGTCGTAGCGTGATGTTATATAGCCTATAGCCTTCCTCAATAAACGGACTATCCAATACAAAAAGATTTTTTCAATTCGAACCAGTAGTTCCTGAGATTAGCGCGTTCAAACAAACAAACAAACAAACTCTTCAGCTTTATATATTAGTATAGATTAAGTAAGTATAGATTTAGATATGTACAGAGACGAAGTGGCGGGTGGTTGCTAGTAAATTAATATATGATTTAATATCGTTTTATTCAAATGATTTTAAGCACGACTGTTCATAAGTTCTGGTTGCCGGCAACCCGGTGCCGTGCTATACGTTAGCACATTTACGGAAAAACAAAAGAAAACAAGCAGGTGTGTGTGAATGGGGTCATAAAGTGCTAAACAGACTGCCCCCTTACTGTCAGAAATGGCTAAACTATTTCCGGAAGTGGTGAAGGAATAAAACAACAGTATAATAAGTTGCCAAATGATTTAAGAGAAGTTAATAATGTTATTCATTTTAAACTAAATTATAAAAGCACTGCAAAACTTTAAATTTTAGGTTGATTTTATTTATTTTTGTAGTATTTTAAAATAAATATATCTATATAATTTGCCAGAGATAATATGATTATATATATGAAATTAAGAATTTTAAATTTGTTAATCTTCTACAACAGGGATGTTTCCTAGGTATGAAAAGTTAAAATCTATTTCGTCCGTCAGTTAGATAATAAAAAAATATTAGACACGTATTTTTTCTTTTATCAAAACATTAAAAAAACAAAAAAGATACAGCGCTTTAAAGTTTCGGAGTGGGGGCTTATGACGCCGCGCCTTGGTAATAATTGTAGCGAGGAGTGACGTCACGCGAAATTTCCGTTCTCTGTATTTTGATCGTTATTTGTTTGCAGGAAAAAAGAAAAAATACGTGTCCAATAAAATTCAATAATATACCAGGCGGACAATAAAAAAAAAAATAGGAAACATGCCTATTGCCGGAGAAATCACCAACAAGTGTCGAATTGAGAACACCCTCTTTTTGAAGACGGTTAAAAATAACAACAGTGGACTTCCCCTGTTAGCTATCTCGGTTGTAAACAAAAACTCATTTTTCAAATCTTTAAAACGCTGCCAGTTTTTCCGGAGCGAAGTCAAATTATTAATTCTGTAGTCGTTCACAGATATTACAATATTCTGCAAGAATATAAATTATGTTTTATCCGGTTTCGCGAATTTAAAATGTATAAAGTGTTGCGGACAGGACGTGGGCTGGACCCTTTTAGAGATAATTTATCACTTTGCATGACAATTTTTTTATCTGTGCCTGTACTATGAGCGCAAAGCAGGACGAGTTTTTTTTTTGTAAAGCTGAAACTCTAATGACATATCCCCACGCCGCGGCCGTGCCGTCGTAATCAATATTTTTTTTATCTATACTAATATTATAAAGCTGAAGAGTTTGTTTGTTCGTTTGAACGCGCTAATCTCAGGAACAACTGGTTCGAATTGAAAAATTCTTTTTGTATTGGATAGTCCGTTTATTTAGGAAGGTTATAGGCCATATAACATCACGCTACGACGAGCGGAGCATAAATGAAAAATGTTGCAAAAATTAAAAACCGTTGAAACTGAAATACGTGGACAAAGTCGCGGTAAGACAGCGGTGTAAGACAGCTAGTATATAATATAATATGTCGGACTTACACCGACTAAAAACACCCCGGTCCCGTCCTTGCCTTTGCCGGAGCCGCGGGATCGCTTACGCAAGCTCTGCGCGGCCTCGGCAGACCCCTTCTCACCCTTGCATGTTTCTCGAACATACTCACCCCCTATTATTAGCTAATCTAACCGATATCTAAGAACAATGACTCGTGTTAACAAAAAAAATAAGGAAAATGTCTTCTTGATGGCCTAATAAGGGTCATATCACATCTGGTCGCTGGGGATTGTTTAATAGTGGATTCGATTAATTAATAGCGTCGGTATTATTTTATTATTTAACATGTTATTTAAGTTTCTAGCCCGAGGTTTGTTATCGTAACTTATAAGCTTCCTTGATAATTTGTCTATCAAAAGCGTAAAAATTATTTAAAACCTGACTTTCAGTTTTTTTTTTTGGAATTATTTTATGGTACCTTCTTGCTAAGTACTTATTTGTAAGACAAATATGTAGCCCGTTAGTTTGTAACATTAACTGGGTGGATGTGATTGGGCCCTAACATTCGATGCTCGTTAATCAGAACATCTGCTGACCTTACTAATATTCGGCGTGATCTATGTGTCTGGCATATGTACATATACACTTAGATTCTTAATGTATAGGCAAGGGCTAGTATTATTCGGGAGATGGCTAATACAGATTATAGTAATTGTATTTGCTAATGACATATCTAAATGTGTAGTTTTTTATTAAAGACTAGCTGTTGCCCGCTGCTCCGCCCGCGTGGTCGTCGGTTGTCGCGGCAGAAAAGAGCCTATGCCGTTTCTTAGGATCCAAGATTACCCTATACCAAGTGTTATCCATATCGGCTCCACTATTTAGACGTGAAAGCATAACAGACAGAAAACATATAGAGATAGGTTCTTCCGCATTTATAAAACCTATTAATATGGATTAGTGTGGACTAAAGTAATTACCGGCTGAAGCCAATAATAATTATTTTTCCCATTACCAAAGTCGTGCTCTTTGTTTGGTATCTTGATTATTCTTATAAACTATGGATTTTTTTAGTCTATCGCGGTAATCTGCTAAAGTTCCCTTTCATCCTTGTACAAGGGACATTTGTACAAGAGTTAACGCTGATCAAATCGCTTAATTGTATGGAAATGAAAAGTCTGTCACGTGACTTATCGAAATGAAATGTCATTTCTATACATTTAATGACATTTAAGCGATTTACATCATCAATAACGCTTGTACAAATGTCACTTGGCTAAGGAAGCTGGTATGTTTTATCGACAAGTTTAAATGAACCGCACACCATACTTTTTCTACATCTAAAACACTTACTAAGCCTAAACATGTCCCATCCTACAATAATGAGTTCTTTAAAAACCAAACTAAACTAAAAAAGCTAGGACTGACAGAATCTTTACATTATTTCAACGTACGATATTATTATGAGGAGAACGTGGTTTAAATTACTAAAGCAATAAGGCTTGAGACACGCCGCGCCGCACTGAATAAACCGAGATACTGAGGTGAAAATGAAACAGGTAGTAGGGCTGCCACTACTTAGTTACTGCATTTTCAATAATGAGGTTATTCTGATATAATTGCAATCGAAAGTAGACACCACCTAGAAATACATGTAGGGTAAGTTTTGTTAAAAATGTGAGTGTCAAGCTATCATCACAAACAACAAACTCATATAGGTAGATCCAAATCATGGAATAAACTATAGCTTATTGTTACAAGCATTTGTGTGATCCACAATTGCTTGTTCCATGTCTGGGTGCTATTTCTGTAAGTGAATTGAAAGTTTGTGAAACCCAATCGCGTATAGAGGGATGAAATATCTCGTGCGGGAGTCGTTTTTAAATATATATGTAAATATTTATATATGTATAAAATAAAAAAATATAAAACTGTGTGTACCAACCCTAGCTCCTAATATTCGTCATGGCTGACGACATCTCCGCGCCGACAGGTAACAAGAAAAGAAACGTTTTTATTTCAAATATAAATCTTTTTTCTCTCTTCGACATTATTAATTAGATCTTTAAATTTTATATTGAAATGCCTAATAAACAACCGCAAGCCTTAATATTGCATTTATAATAGTAGTTAAGGGTTAGCTAGACTTTTAATAAGCAGCTTTGCAGATTGATATTTAAGCCAACTGCCTCTGCGTGGAACGCTGCAGGTTCGATCTCCGCATGGCACAAGAAATGGCTAGTTCTAAACTGTTTGTATGAAGGATGTTGCATGTCAATAAATTTTTGTGGGACTCGACAGTTAGAATTACCGTAGAAATCTTTTATCTTTTTCGTTTAACTCTATGATAATAATGGGGATAGACAACTAATTCTTTTTTGAATGTCCGTCACATAGGTTGTATAAAATACTAGCTGTCCCCCGCGACTTTGTCCAAGTGTTTTAGTTTCAACGGTTTTTCATTTTTGCAATATTTTTCATCCCTCCTTCGCTTCGTAGCAGCGTAATATTATATAGCTTATGGCCTTCCTCAATAAATGGACTATCCAACACTCAAAGAATTTTTCAAATCGTGGTCCGATTATCGCGTAGTCCGTAGTCACTGAGATTAGCGCGTTCAAACAATCAAAAAAACTCTTCAGCTTTATTTATTAGTATAGTATATAGATTAGACATGTATTTTATTTTACATAACCATAACCTCGCGATAATACATTGATTTGAAATGTCGCATGACATTACAATTTCGTGCAATATATACGCAAACATCGTATCATTGATAATTGTCGAGTAATTTATGTTGATAAACACCGATTTTAACCACAATAATGTTCTCAAAAGCCCGAGAATCTCAACAAAACCCCACCTAATTTATTTAGTGAAAATCTCATGAAGTTGTAAATTAACTGTCAGTCTTATAATAAAGGCTACCTAAATAATAACCCGAAAGTTTCATAATAAGCTGTAATCTAATTTTGAGAACTTTATACCGGCGAGATCTGGTTCGTACCGGTTTGAGCTAGTCAAAACTGGTTTGTTCATATTTTAAACTTAATATCTTTTGGAATTTTGTAATGATTTTTTGGGTAAAGGTAAGTAAGCGTAAAGGTAAGTAAGTATTGGTAAGTAAGGGTAGATTTTCCGTGATATCTGTACTTAATATATAAAGCTGAAGAGTTTGTTTGTTTGTTTGAACGCGCAAATCTCAGGAACTACTTACTGGTCCGATTTTAAAAATCAGTGTTGGATAGCCCATTTATTGAGGGAGGCTATAAGCTATATAACATTACGCTGCGACCAAAAGTGAAAAACCAAAAATGAAAAACCGTTGAAACTAAAACACGTGGACAAAGTCGCGGGGGCCAGCTAGCTAGAAATATTATTGTAAATAAATTTAGCCTATAGATTAATATGTAATGCTGTTTGTATTCCTCAATAAGTAAATAAATACAACAACAATTAATCATGTGTGTGTTGATCATCAATTCTCAAGATCATCAATTATCTTGTGATCAAACAATCTCATTATCGACGATTAGAATCATTAATTCTGTTAATGAACATGCAAAGAATAATGTACTAATTAGGTCCTAGTAACTAGGATATTGATTTGAATGTACAACTAATTAAAAAAAGCCACCTGCTAATTAGGTCTTAGAGTAAAAATAAGTAAACAATAGAGTGCGTCTGGCGCACTGTGAGTATGAACAACGGTACGTAAAATCGTAAAATACCTAAGAGTCAAAAGAGAGGGCGTCGTTTTATTAAAACTATCGCAAAACCTAATATTACCCTTTTAATATCGGAACTGTCGATATTTTTAGTTTGCTTACGCTCAGTTCAACGGGCTGCTAGCGCTGCACGCACTCTATGCTTGTATATGTATACTACTAGCTGTCCCCCGCGACTGTGTGCGTGTGTTTTAGTTTCAACGGTTTTTCATTTTTGCAACATTTTTCATTTATGCTCCGCTCCTATTGGTCGTAGCGTGATGTTATATAGCCTACAGCCTTCCTCAATAAACGGACTATCCAACACAAAAAGATTTAGTAGTTCCTGAGATTAGCGCGTTCAAACAAACAAACAAAGTCTTCAGCTTTATAATATTGGTATAGATATAGTATAGATAAGCGGCTGGTTTAAATTATATCATGCATAGCTCGATAATAATGTTTTAAATAAAGGGTTCCCCTTTTTTATTTGCGCGTTCATCCCAGTGTTTTTAATGTGTATGATTTAATCTGCCGAATATGTTTAGACAGAGTTAGTTTTTAATAATTGGTCTTTTCAGGCGTAGTTTAGAATCATTAACATTTACAATATAAGGAAAAAACTTGCTACAAACTTGTTATCCGTGCGAATTTGGGGTGGGTTACAGGTATTGCCAATATATAGGATATTTTATCTTATCACTGCACACTATGGCCGCATGTCCTGCGTTTGCCGCGCCTCGCGCCGTTCTCCAGGCGGCACTGGGAGGCGTAGACATCTCCGCGCTGTCGGCTGTTGTCGCTGCTGCGCTCAGCAGTCGCACAGCGTGGAATGCGCTGTCCTCCTTCTGCGAGACCGTCATGTCCCAGAAGGAGGCGGCGGAGCGCGCTCGGGAGGACGACCCCGACGCGCCCCAAATACGCCGACGTCGAGTGGGGCGGCGCAGGGCCGCGTATGAGCGCGCCCTCCCGCCCTAACTAGGGTCCTGGGCGATGGACACGGGGGTGTCTGTCGTCCGACTATAGGACCCACGACGGGGGGCCGCATTCCGTGCTACGGGTGTGGCTCCAGTATGAGGCGGAGAGGCCGACGCTCTTTACACGTCGGTCTCCAAACCATCACGATAGTGATCCGCTGGCCCCTATTGGCCGGCGGAACCGCGGTTGGTGCGTGATGAATTGCTATGCATTGCCACGCACCAACAACACGCGGATGACGTAGCACGGCGGTTCAGGTTTAGTCAGTAAGAGTCTGACACTACCCGTTCGCTCCCCCGAGTGAGCGGGGTGTCCATGAGGATTCCCCCGCCCAAACAAAAAAAAAAAAAAAGGATATTTTATCTTTTTTAGCATATCTGTTCTTATTTACAGCTTTATGCAAACCACCTTGACTGAAAACTTGTAAATCTCAATTTGGACCTACATCCTTATTAATATTATAAATGCGAAAGTAACTCTGTCTGTCTGTTGCTCTTTCACGCAAAAACTACTGAACCGATTTGAATGAAATTTGGTTTACAGATAGTCTAGATCTTGAGAAAGGACATAGGTTACTTTTTACAGCGATAACTGACCTCCACAAGGGCGGAGCCGCAGTTAAAAGCTAGTTTTATGTAAGTTGAAAACTCCTGACCTTAAGATTTTTTGAGAATTATCTGCTTCTGAATGCCGGTAACGATGTACTGTCGGGATCGCTTGCAACGGTATGCAACAAAGCGATAAGTATAGAAAGTTTAACGATGTCTTGCAGTCAGAGAGAAAATTGGTATTCCTTAGTCGAGACGTTTAAAAATGTCTTGAGAAATTCATGTGAGATAGGTAAAGAAAAGTACAATGATGGATATATGTATTATAGGGGTAAATATACCTTTGTAATATATGGATGGACCTAGATAACGTAAATATCACGATTTAGTCCAAAAAACAATAAATTTTGCCATTTTTTGACTAACTACTTGAGTATTTAGTCAAAAAACGTGTGACGTCAGCGTCACAAGCACTATGCAGATGATTTAAAACTAGAATCAACTTAAAAGTATGATGTAGGTACGATTCGTTTCTTAATAATGCCTGGTACCTTTTGATCAGTGGAACTTACTAGCGCGGCGTATCGATGCAGACTGAGCGCGACAGTAGCCACGTTAAGCACATTATACTTAAGCTAGGCACAAAAAGTGGGACGCGAAGTATATGCTCTTACGTCATCTAGATCTCTCTATACCTGTGTTTATGACTTAATAGGTCAGTGAAACAAGTATAGGACATTTTAATGTAACACTACCCAGCCAATTATAGACATCGCAATACATGTCTTGATGTGTAGAAAGGTTTACAATCCTTACTAATGTTATAAATACAAAAGTAACTCTGTCTGTCTGTCTGTCTGCTTTATCGCCAAAACTACAGAACCAATTTAAATGAAATTTGGTAAACAGATATTCTAGCGCCTGAGAAAGGACATAGGCTACTGCTGCGATAACCGAAATCCACGTGGTCGGAGCCGCGGGAAACAGCTAGTGTAACATAATTATGTTTTAATAGAATTCATTAACAGAAAATAATTATTACTAACTACGAATCAACACACAAGACTGGATCAAACTTTGCGAAACCACATAATCACATGACGTCACTGGATAGCCGATCCTATATAATTGGATTAGAATAATCAATATTAGCTTCCAATACGATACAAACATTGGCGCCGATTCTGTTAAACATGTACTTAACTTATATAACTATATGCTGTTGGTATCTATGGGCCTGTTGGTCTAGTGGTTAGTGACCCTGACTGCTAAACCGGAAGTCGTGGGTTCGATTCCCACCCAGGACGAATCTTTGTGTGATGAGCACGATAATTTTTTCTGGGTCTGGGTGTTATTTATCTATAATATGTATGTATTTAGAAATATATGAATATGTTTATCAGTTGTCTGGTTGCCATAGCACAGGCTCTGCCTAATTTGGGATCAGATGACCGCGTGTTTTAAATAAAAAAAAAAAAAAATCTATTGTATAAAATTATAAAAGGACAGACGTTAATTAGAGCTGTTTTTTTAGTGCAATTTCCACTAAAAAACAGTGATGTTTAAGATGTAAACTAGCTTGATACTTCTAAGTTATTATCTATAGCTGTCCTTGTCTTACGCAGCATATTAGTAAAAAACAGAAATGATTTTATTTTAGTTTAGTTTGTTAACAACAGAATCGGTGCCATTGTCGGTCTGTGTGTTGTGCTAGAATTTGATTGATAGTATATCTAAACTGATAGCTGTGAACTAAAAGCGAATTTGATATTCCAAGTTTGGAGCAAATTATTGGCCTAAAGAATCTTGGTATTAGATTATCCTGTAGGGTTTATTTTAGAAACAGCGTCTTAACAATCTATGAATTAAATTTATGAATTATTTTAAGTCAATAAAAAATAAAATAACTCCCACACTTTGAATTTGTTTAGGTGTCGCAGGAGTTTCATAGCCTTTCAAGGGACATCTATTTCTGGCTGTACCTACTAGACTTGAGCCTTTTTGATCTTTTTTGAAAGAAATAATAGTAGAGAAAGAAGTAAAGAACTTTTTTGAAATTTTAAATTTAATGAGATTTAGAATTTTTTATTGGTCTCTAACGTCTTTATTTTAAACTCCTAAAACCGTTAAGATTCTAATTTACAATTTTAGATGAAAAATCTGCGGGAAATATCGAAAATTTAGATTAAATTTTTGTATAGATTAACAGGACAAGGACTATCTGTCAGCCAGTAGAAAACAATACCTATTATAATCTAAATATAAATTCGTTAAACCCAGATAACTGGGCTATAAAATATAACAGTACAAAGTTGGGTCTTGATCATGTATCAAATTATTAATCCCAATTTAATGCGGACAACCCTTTGGATTAACCCTTAGACTGACAAGGGTGTGTCCCGACCTACTGATAGTGTCTATCTAATAAACTCAACTTGTTAAAAACCTATTTTTCAAGCTTCAAGAGATTTTGATTATTTTTATAATTACGATCTTATCTTTTTGGCGACAAGGTCACATTTCTTTTAGCTGACATTTTTTTTTCATTTTAAGTTTATTATGTGCTTAATAAATAACTGTACAGAGGTCATGTAGATGTGTATGAGCTATAGACAGAGATATACTAGGTGTTTAATGAAGGAGTTTACTGCCGATAATGGGCCATCATTCTATTCTTATTTTCCCCCGCGACTTTGTGCGCGTGTTTTAGTTTCAACGGTTTTTCATTTTTGCGGCATTTTTCATTTATGCTCTGCTCCTATTGGTTGTAGCGTTATGTTATATAGCTTATAGCCTTCCTCAATAAACGGACTATCCAATACAAAAAGAATTTTTCTTTTCGAACCAGCAGTTCCTGAGATTAGCGCGTTCAAATAAATAAACAAACAAACTCTTCAGCTTTAGATATTAGTAATAAGTATAGATAGTATAGATAATTTATTAAATGCTGGCTGTTGCCCGCGTGGGTGTCGGTTATCGCGGCAAAAAGTATATCCTTTCTTAGGGTCCAAGCTTACCGCCATACCAAGTTTCAGCCAAATCGGTTCAGTGGTCGGCTAACCATGAAAGCGTAACAGACAGACAGCCAGAGTTGACAGAGTTGTTCGCATTTATTACATTAGTATGTACTCAGAACATTGATATTTATATATAGAAACCAGACAACTGATAAACTCGTTAATATATATTAAGTATATATTAATAAATATTTCTAAATGTATACATATTATAGATAAAGTACACCCAAAAATAGAAGAAATGATCATGTTTTACACACAAAGAGTTGTCCTGAGTGAGAATCAAACCAACGAAATTCATTCAGAAATGAATTCAAGTTCAAAAGATATTTAATGCTAGAAAAGGCAAATACGGCTCTATTTGAGTCTTACAATAGATATAATAGGCATGTTTCCTATTTTTTTTTTAATGTCCGTCTTGTAGATTAATGAATTTTATTAGACACGTATTTTTTCTTTTTTCCTGCAAACAAAAAATGATCAAAATACAGAGAACGGAAGTTACGCGTGACGTCACTCCTCGCTACGATTTTTAGCGAGGCGTGGCGTCATAAGCCCCCACTCCGAAACTTTAAAGCGGTGTATCGTTGTATTTTTTTATTGTTTTGATAAAAGAAAAAATACGTGTCTAATATTTTTTTATTATCTAACTGACGGACTAAATAGATTTTAACTTTTCATACCCAGGAAACATCCCTATTATGACCTTCGAATATAATATAAAGAATATTGATAATAAATTATAACATACAAAATGTAGAATGTAACATTTAATATTTCTTTCAGTTTTAATATTAAACATCACCCTTCATCTTAAAGCAAAGGAAATTAGTTTTAATAAAAAGACATATTTTCGTAGCATCTTTCTAAAGAATTAGGTCCGCTAATTAAAATTCAGGCAAGTTATCATGTTTCCTTGTCAGCTCATAACAGCTGTAGCGACAGAGAATTTTAAAATGTTTTATAAATCTCTCTAGTAAAAAGATTTACTAAATTAATTGAGTTCTTTTAGGTGTTGAATGTGATTACGTAATAAATCTATACTAATATTATAAAGCTGAAGAGTTTGTTTGTTTGTTCGTTTGTTTGTTTGTTTGTTTGAACGCGCTAATCTCAGGAACTACTGTTTCGAATTGAAAAATTCTTTTTGTATTGGATAGTCCGTTTATTGAGGAAGGCTATAGGCTATATAACATTACGCTACGACTAATAGAAGCGGAGCATAAATGAAAAATGTTGCAAAAATTAAAAACCGTTCAAACTAAAACACGCGAACAAAGTCGCGGGGGACAGCTAGTTAAGGATATATTTTGTGTGACGAAATAAATGACAGCTTTCACGCTTCTTTTTGTTTTATTAAAGTTATCTCAAAACCTAATATTACCCTGATAATATCGGAACCATCGATATTTTCGCATACACGTCTGTCGTTGCACGGAAAATCACTTAAATCAGTAAACAGTGAATAAAATTCTTACGCTCGGTACAACAGGGTACTAGCGATGCGCTCACTCTATGCCTATCTATGTATACTCTAGAGTGTACCTCATTTTTTGTAAAATATTTAATTCAGCGTGAGTTATTTTGTTCATAATTTAATGAAATGAAAACTTGCCGGTGCATTATAGCAAAATCCAGAGGTTCATATTACATTTGAAGCTTTATTTAAAACACTTATTCCTTAAACTTCTTCTTCTTCATATGAAAGACCGACATAAATTCCTGTCACCAACTCGAACGGCCATTCTGAACGTCTCGACAGAATTAATTAGATAAAAACTTTGCGAAAGAAAATAAGATGAAAAAAAAATAACTTTTTCGATTCCCAACGGATCTTAAGTTTCCTTTATTCCATGTATTTTAAATGCGCACGAAGTTATACCGTTTTGCATGATGATTTCAGATTAGAAAAATAACATTGAATTTTTATGAGAGATGTAAGACGTCTCATCCCTCTTTGTTTTTTATTTACCTTCCGCCGGCGACTTTGCCCACTTCGAATAAATATTGTGCTTTTTTGAGCAATGTAGCTTAATGGTTGTTTACATCTCTGAATATTTCAATATTTATTTGCATTCCACAATGTCGTACTGACTTCTTTTTTGTTCAAGTGAGGGGTAGATACTATACACCTACCCCTCTAGCAGGGGTCCTACAAGGACAGAGGCCCGCCGAAGTCTCGTCGAGCTAGTTTAGCGAAAGGCAACCGGTAAAGACAAGGACGGGACCGGGGTGTTTTTAGTCGGTGCAAGACCGACATATCCCCACTCCCCACGTCGTGCCCTCGGAGTGGGTCTAAGTCATCAGATTTTCAGCCCGTAAAAAAAAAGTAACGCCATCTTTAAAAGAGAGGAAGAGCGCTTAAACATTTACCTATTTCTAATGTGAATATTATAGTAACCCTAGTTTGATAGAAACTTAAATTAATTATAATTTATTTTTTATATAATTTGGTCTAGATAGTAAACAGCCTGTTTGACACTTGTGGGAGGATAGCATGATGCTTTTTAGATAACCATGGTCGGTCCCTGGCCACGTTTTTTCGGAATCTCTGCTGACCCTTAAACAAAACCAGTGACGTCACGCAGAAATCCAAAGTTCCAAATATCATTTACCTGTAAATAAAAAACTATTGGCTTTCCCTCACATACCTCCAATACTTCTAAGAAACTATTTACAAAGATATTACCTTTTTCTCCTATCTTTTATATTGTTTCGACTTTGCTACGTTGGGATATTGAGAAATACCAAATAACAGATCTCAAAGTTACATGTGTGTGACGTATAGGGTTTTTGAACTTCCAACATTGTTTTTCGAAAACATGACTCTTCACTATTATTTTGAAGGCTTCTTTTTCATAGAATAAGCAACCGGCGAGCGGTTTAACTGAGCCCTGAGTCTGTTAATTCTGTAGTTATAGTGTAGAGTGTTTACGATTATAATTGGGAAGTTGACTAGGTATGTAAAGTTAAAATATATTTGAGTCCATCAGCTTGATAAAAAAAAAATATTAGACACGCATGTCCAATGAAATTCATTAATTTACCTGACAGACATTCATATTTTTTTAAGACATGCCTGTAGGCATATATAATTATGTTCTAAATTTTTTTATTCTCTAAGCAATAACATATCACAGATATATTTATCTTTAAACAATGAAATTGCTTTATTTATTTTAACACTATTAACAAACTTAACTATATATACACATAAAAAAAAACATAATAAACGATTAACTAATTAAAACCTAAAACCAAAATGGGTTCAAAATTCTATTTAATTATGACTTACAAGAATTTATAAGGGACCACTTCTCTGGTATACTTAATCGATATCAGAAATCATTTTTGAAATCGATCTATCAATTAATCAATCTACATTGATTGTATGTATCAATCTACATCTATATTGATTGTAGTTAGACAATCAATATCAATCAATTTACAAAAAAAACCGTTCAATTGAGAACATCCCCCTTTTTTGAATTGGTTAAAATTTCGTCCACATCGGTATCGACTGGAGGTGAGCCCAAAAGGGTAGCGGCACAAAGCCAGTCCGACTTATTTGTCTAAGTTTTATTGACATGTCTGTATGTCTAGCTCAGAAAAATTCCAAAGTTTTACAGCTTAAGGTAAAAGCAAAAAGTTTTATAGATGCATGCCAAAACAACTGCAATAAATAAGAAAGTTCGACGAACAAAATGTCTGTATGTCGAGTATAAACTCAATTTTTGTGATCTGGCCAGTTTTTATCCGATTCACAATCAATATCAGAACTTTAGCTGTACCGCCTTTTAAGTTGAATATAAAACATGAATTTTGGATTATGAAAATGTAAAAGGTACTCTTTACAATGATGAAATTTCATTTTGCATCTAATAAAGTAGG
This sequence comes from Diachrysia chrysitis, assembly GCA_932294365.1. Lineage (NCBI taxonomy): Eukaryota > Metazoa > Arthropoda > Insecta > Lepidoptera > Noctuidae > Diachrysia > Diachrysia chrysitis. Next base: position 2,771,539 of record OW028664.1, read on the forward strand.
TACTTAGTCTTTTGGGGTCAAAAGACAAAGTAAATTTAAGAAATATTGTTTTAACAGCTTTTCACGACAAACTTTTTGTTCAAAAAAGAAATTTATGTTAAAAATAAAGGCTCAAAAAGAAAACTTGGTTAACTATATTTCTAAACGTGAATTTATTGGTGAATCCTATCAGATATTTGACATAATTTTAAAACAAAAATTTTCATTTTGTATTTATTGTCATTCTCATCTATGTTTGTTAGAACGCGCTACTCTCAGGAACTACTGGTCCGATTAGAAAAATTCTTTCAGTGTTGGATAGCCAATTTATTGAGGAAGGCTATAAGCTATATAAAATTTCGCTGCGACCAAAAGAAGCGGAGCATAAATGAAAAATGTTGCAAAAATGAAAAACCGTTGAAACTCAAACACGCGGACAAAGTCTTGGGGGACAGCTAGTAAGTAAAAATTGTCCAAAGATTAACTTTCCATATTCCAAACTAATACAACACATTTTCGTGACTAACGAAGTAAATAAACATATTTAAACTAACTTGTCGAAAAGACGGTTCTAAGTTAACTTTGTTGAGGTAAAGTGTAACGAGCTCCCACGTAGAGTTAATCTCATTACCTAAGTGTTGGTACTTCATCTAAACGAGATAACAAAGTGTAACTGAATTAGTAAGTGACATAACCATGTATATCGCCTTAATTTCTGTAATGTGTAGGCCTCAGAGTAAACATAGACAAGCATAGAATGCGCGCATCGCTAGTAGTCCGTCATGCCGAGCCGTAAGCAAATTTGTAGCTATAAGTACTAGGCTCGTTTCTGATTTAGGTGATTTTTCGTGCGACGACAGACGTTTATGCGAAAATATCGATGGTTCCGATATTATTAGGGTAAAATTTATTAGCTTTTGAGATAGTTTTGCGTTAAAAACACCCTAATTTCAATAGAAAAAATGGCTGGAAGATATCACCTACTTGGGACCCAATAATACACAAACTTAAAACGAAACCGAAGAGAAGCACCTCAAGCGTTGGTCAGAATACAAATAATTAATTTAAAAAAATATGAGAACGAGGAACATCTACTGTCAAGATGAATACCACCTCAGTTTGCCCGTGACCATGACACCTGAAAACCCGTCAAAACATCGGAAACTAAAATCTAAATAAATCGCAATAAAATCCGTTTAAGAAGTAGACATTTGCGTAAACCTCAGAATGCATTAGGAAAAAGCATGGTGAAATTTGACCAGTTTCAATTGTTCCATCGACAACACTACACACTACACGGCCACTGTACCACTCTTAACTCACGTCCCCACAATTTAATACAACCCAACCCAAGATCCGAATTTATTTCACAACTGATCTTCATTAAAACTTCCTATATTTACAGCGTGGTATTCAGAACAGCCCACAGAACTCCATAAGGGTCCCAAAACAATTTGTCAAGAAAATAAACTGGTCCCACGTACGAACCTAGTACCGTGATTAATTAGACAGTGTTGTATACAATCAACCACAATTTATTGCCTAACACACTAAATTTCTGACCACCTTTATTTCAAGGTAGTAGGGAACATTTTTCTTAATGAGTTTTTACTACTGACGTGTGATAGACTGTACTATTGGTCCCTACTCAGGTCCCTGCTGGCATGGATTTATAGTGTACCTACTGGCTACTTACTGTACTCAGATTCAAAGGTTTTTACGGCACTACATAGAAGAAATAAATAACAATTACTACACTATTTACGGAAATCAAAAAGCTGTAGTTACTATTACTAATTATACTTAAACCTTGTTAGATCTAACATATACACACATTTATAATATTTTTTGTCTCTAATTAGTGTAAAGATAAGATTTTAGTTTGTAAAACATGACTGATGTGTAAATTTAGAGGAATAAATAAGTAAACTATAGAGTGCGCATATCGAGTATGAACTGTTGGCTCTAGTATGAACGTGTAAAACCGTAAAATTAATATCAAAACAGCGCGCACCGTTTTATTAAAACTATCTCAAAACCTAATATTACCCTCATAATATCGAAACCGTCGAAATTTTCGCATAAACGTCTGTCATCGGACGAAAAATCACAGAAACCAGGAAACGAGCGTAGTACATTTAGCTAAAAATTTTACGCTTGGCATAACTCCTAGCGATGCGCAAGCTCTATGCTTGTCTATGATTACTCTTAACATGCAAAACAATTAATTGTCTATTATTCAAACATTGAAATCATCATTGTCTTTTTTTCTTGATTTCATAAATTGCATCCAGAAACGTTTGCGCAGTCAATAAATAAATGTGGACAACATCACATACATTGCTCTGAACCCAAAGTAAGCAGCTAAAGCACTTATGGAATTCAGAGACAACAAATGTACCACAAACACCTAGACACGAGACAATGTAGAAAAGTGGTTTTCTACATTGACCTGGCCTTGGATCGAACCTGGGACCTCAGAGCTGGCGACCGCTTTAAAACCGGTGTGTACGCCACTCGACCACGGTCGTCGACAGTCAGTATTTTTCAACTATTTTGCATTTACATATCCAGTCATTTTCTTTTTTTATAAATTATTTTAAACTTACTTCACTGATCAGTTTTATCGGCCATTTTCCTATCCTATCAGTCACCGCAAACGCCTGAACTTGACCAAGCGTAATTCCGATCCTCTTTGACCCCAATTGCTTAGAAACTTCTTTGATTTATATTTAATCCCGGATAAGGGTCTAAATAAATTTTGTTATTATTAGTTACAATAAATCTTTAATGCTTGTAAAGGATGTCTATTTTGGGAAAGTTTGAGTGATGAAATTATCCCTTCCTGATTATAAGACCACGGCAAAGCCACGAAAGGGTTATGATTTTTATGATCGTGTTGCCAATAGATGCATTATACAAATGCTAGACAGTGACATAACTACATTCTAAGGGTGTTTTTAATATCGTGCGGATTTCATCACGCGTGCGGGATTGCCCCGCATGCAGAAAATTTCACGCCGCGTGTAACCCGATAGCCGCGTGCGTATTTCACGCATTAAAATAAATACTTGTATGAAAAGGACATTTGCGGGGCTTACGCATGCGGGGCAATCCCGCACGCGTGATGAAATCCGCACGATATTAAAAACACCCTAAACGAACAAAATAAATGTTAGGGATGTTGCTTCTTCTGTTTAGCCTTTTCCCAAGCTATGTTGGGGTCAGCTTTCAGTAGGACTGTATTTTACATGGAGCTTCAGGTGAAAATCATTTATGAGCCAGCCTTTCATCCCCACGGGGGCGGGGATGTAAGAGTCCGGGCTTCCAGAGCCTTAAACAGGCTCCGACTACTCCGGCAAAACACCTGGTGCCATCCTTCGCCTGAGTGGCGGCGTTACGGGTCCAACCGGAGGGAGGGCAGTGGAGCGACTGCCTATCTGACTTTTTTTTTTTTTTTTTTTTTTTTTTTTTTTTTTTTTTTTTTTTTTTTTTTTTTTTTTTTTTTTGCAGGTGAAACTCTTTTATGAGCCAGCCTTGCATCCCCACGGGGGTGGGGTTGCAAGAGTCCGGGCTTCCAGAGCCTTGACAAAGGCTCTGACTACTCCGGCAAAACACCTGGTGCCATCCTTCGCCTGAGTGGCGGCGTTACGGGTCCAACCGAAGTCTTAACACCATAACGCCCCCGGCGACTGCCCGCTTCGCGGCGGGCCCGACATGACCTCCCTCCTAGCTAGGAGGGAGGACAGCGAGGGCAGTGCATGGCACTACACCACCCCCACCCAGCACGGAAGGAGACGCGTGCAATGAAGGCTGAGGGACCCCCGTCCCCGCCCTCTGCGTCCCTCCCAGAGCAGGTCTGGCTACGGGATTCCTCGTCCGCGCCCTACCCACCCGCCGTCGGCGGAGCTGAGGAGCGGAAGGGTCAGCCTCCCGCTCGCGCTCCGAGGTCTCTTTCTGCGAAATGACGCTCTCGCAGAAATGAGACACTGCCCGCCAGACGCGATCGTCCGCGAGCATGGCATTAACCACGCCCGCGAGCGAAAGGTCCGGGCCAGCGACCCCACGCAGGACACGGCGCTCCGCCTCGAAGGCAGTGCAGGCCTCGAGGGTGTGCTGTGCTGTGTCTTCCGCCGCGCCACAGTGATGACACGACGGGGTTTCCTCTCGCCCTATTCGGTACAGGTACGATCCGAAACACCCGTGCCCGGACAGCACCTGCACCAAACGGTACGTGAGGATCCCGTGGCGTCGCTCCAGCCATGGGTTCAGGAGTGGACCAACAACTTCGGTGACGCGGCGTCCATAGCGGGCGTTGGCGAGGTCCAACCGCCAGCGGAGGACCATTTCCTCGCAGGCCTCACGCCACACAGCGCCGCGTTCCTCTGGGGCTAGGCGCTCTCCGAGCGCTTTCCGGGCCGCCGTCTGATGGTATACGGCGGCCAGGACCCCGGCCTCTAGCTCCCAGGGGGGAGTACCGGCTTGCCCGGGCCCGCGGGAGCGGTGCATCCTGCGGGGAGGGGTGGCTGGACCCCTACCGGGCGCGTCCCTAGGTCGCGGATAAGGGAATGCCGCACATATATGTGCGGTACCGGTAAAACCGGCGCGGACGGCTCCAGCAGCGGGATCGCTCCTCAGCCTGAGGATGCGATAGCCGCGGAGAGTCCGGCCAGTGTCAACTGCTGGCTGGACATCGTGGTCCGCCGGCGTCTCGGACATATTCCGAGTAGCGGCGGCGGGCGGTGAGTCTGCCCACATCTCTGTGGGTCAGACGGCGGGGTCTGTTCTGTCCAGACCGCCGCGTGGTGGACGACCCGCTGGCGTCTCGGACTCATTCCGAGTGGCGGCAGCGGGTGTCGTGCTCTCTTGCCTTTACCTTCCGCGAGGGGGGAACAGGTGAGATGAGCGGTCGTGCGAGAACGGTCAGTGTTAACTGCTGGCCGGGTATCGCGGCCCGCCGGCGTCTCGGACGTATTCTGAGTAGCGGCGACGGGCGGTGAATCTGCCCACTATACCATCTTGTGGGCAGAAGGCGGGGCCTGATCTGTCCAGACCGCCGCGTGGTTTTGAACCCGCTGGCGTCTCGGACTTATTCCGAGTAGCGGCAGCGGGTGTCGTGCTCCCTCTCCCTAACCTTCCGCGAGGGGGGGAACGGGTGAGGTGAGCTGTCGTGCGAGATCGGTCAGTGGTTTTACTGGCTACCATCGCGGCCCGTCGGTGTCTCGGACGTATTCCGAGTAGCAGCGACGGGCGGGGAGTTTACCCGCTATACCATCTTGTGGGTTAGACGGCGGGGTCTGTTTCTGTCCAGACCGCCGCGTGGTGAGCGACTTGCTGGCGTCTTGAACTTATTTCGAGTAGCGGCAGTAAGTCGTGCTCTCTCTCTCCGTCACTCCATGCGCGCGGGGTACGGTGCGAGGATGAGCTGTCGGGCGAGTTTGACCAGTATTTACTGCTAGTTAAATATCGCGGCCCGCTGACGTCTTGGACTTATCCGAGTAGCGGCAGCGGGTGTTAGGCTCTCTCTCCTTTACCTCCTCTTTAGAGGAGGAACGGTTGAGGTGAGTGTTGGGTGACTTCGGTCAGTGTTTACAGCTGATCGAATGTCACGGCTTGTCGGCGTCTCGGACATATTCCGAATCGCGGCGACGAGCGTGGTGATTGTCCTCTTCTCCCTCTGTTGAGGGATAGGAGACGCAGTCGCGGGCGGCAGGTCTGACTTGTCGGGCACTGTCGGCCGAACCCGTAATCCTGTCGTATTTTGACGGGACCGGGGGCCGCCTTCCTTTACAGGTCGGGGGCTACGTGGAAGAAAACCACTATAAAAATTACCCCGAAGCCTACGCTTCCGATGCCCGGCTAGGGGCTGCATAGCGGAGGGGAACTCCGTATGTTAGGGCATCACCCACGGGGACCACACCCCTTAAAGGAAATCATAATGGAAAAGACGAATGGGAACTCAATTCATCAAGCGGGTAGGGAAGCCACTGGCGGAACAGAATCCCGCGGCTCTTCGGAGTCCAGGCAGGCGTATTTGATGCTGCCAACCACCGTCTCGGGGAGTGGGGAAACCCATGACCTGCCATTGGGGGGAGGGGAGAGAAAGGGAGAGGAAGAGAGGAGGGTGACTCGGTCTGCGAGCAGGCTGGGTCCCGTTGAAGGGCTGGTGGCGGGAGAGCCTCGAGTTTTGCTCGAGAGCCTTGCCACAGGCGAGGAGGCGATGGAGTTCGTGGAGCCGGCGCCTTACCGGTCCCGCGATAGCTCTATCGGGAGGGCGAGTCGAAAACGTCCCAGGCGGGATGCTTCGGCCGTCGGAGACGACGTGGGGACACCCTCCGCTTCGGACTGCGAGAGCGATGCCTCATTAGCATCGTCGACGCGTTCGCGCGGACGGGTTACCCACGGCCGTTACGTCGGGCTCAACCGACAACGGGAGCTCTACAGGAGGCTCGCCGCTGAGTCGGCGCCGTCCCCTGAGACCCGTTCGTCGGAAAAGAAGGAGGAGGAGAGGGAGAGGAGGGATGCCAGGGCGGCTGTCCGGGACCTCATTAGTTCCGGTTTACAGTCGTCCGATCCTTCCACGGTCAAGGAGCGCATCGACGCAGGACTCTTGACTATTTTGGAGGTAGCGCGCACCTCCAAGAACATCAAGGGCTCGCTTGTAAATAGGCTCAAAGACGCAGTGGAGCACATCCAGGATGGCATTCGCCACCTGACGAGCTCCACAGGTGTGGAGAGGCTGCTTGCCGAGAATTCTCGGCTGAGCAAAGAGGTTGAAGACCTCAGGGGCCAAATGCTTGCAGTGCGTGAGCAAATGACCCCTGCAGCGTTCAACCTCGAGGAGCTGCAGCGGTCCATCATGTTGTCGGTCGGGACAATGATGGACGCTAAACTGGCCGGCGTTAAGGAGCTGCTTCCGCCGGAGCGGGTTTTACGCCCGCCTCTGGCAGCGGATAGGCGCAGGTACGCGGAAGTGGCACAGGTTGTGGGCAGTGGGCCCAAGCCAACCGCCAAGCTACCCGTCAAGTCCGCCCCCAAGCAGCCTCCTAAGACGGCCAAGAAGTCCGCTCCAAAGTCGGCCCCGAAGCCGACCGCAGGACCGGCGCCGAAGCCGACCACTGGGCCGGCTGCAAAACCGACCCCTGGTCCGGCCCCCAAGCCGGCTCCAAGGACGGCTCCAACGCCAACTGTGAACCCAGCCCCAAAACCTGCTGCAGGCGCAGAGGCAGAGGAAGGCTGGACGAAAGTCTCCCGGCGGAAGAAAAGGGCGCGGAAGGTCAGGACAGAGGCTGCCCTAAAGCAGTCGACCTCCAAACCCAGAACCACCGGGCAGACCAGGTCCCGTACGGAGCAAGGCGGGAGGACTAGAAGGAGGCAGGCCCAGAGGCAGCGGCGTGTGGCCCAGACACCAGCTGTTGTCTTGACCCTAGAGCCAGAGGCGGAGAAGCAGGGGCTGACTTACGCCAAAGCCCTCGAGATGGCGCGGCGACAAATTAATGTCGCCGAGATGGGGATCGACATGTCAGTCGACCCCATCCGCATCAAGAGGGCACAGACGGGAGCTCGAGTCCTCGAGCTTCCGAAGAGCGTAGGTCAGGCGGGGGCCGACCTGATGGCCGAACGCCTTAAGGCGATTTACGGCGACGGGACAGTGAGGGTCCACAGGCCCATCAAGTGTGCGGAGCTCCGGGTGACAGAGCTGGACGACTCCGTCACTAGGGAGGACCTCATTGCCGCCGTCGCGACGAAAGGCCAGTGTCCTCCGGGCTCGGTCAAGGTGGGTGACCTCAAGTTGGGCCCCGGGGGCATGTTCACCGCTCTGGTGAAGTGCCCGCTGACCGCAGCCCCAAGGCTCATAACGGCGAGGTCAAAGAAGTTCCTGGTCGGGTGGAGCTCCGCTCGTGTGGTACAGCTTGCAGCGCGGCCCATGAAGTGTTTCCGATGCCTGGAGATCGGACACACTAGGGCCGTGTGCACCTCCGAGACGGATCGCAGCGGGTTGTGCTACAGGTGTGCACAGCCCGACCACAAAGCGGCGTCTTGCGCGGCTCCCGCCAAGTGCGCCATCTGCGAGTCCAAGGGACGCAAGGCGGACCACCAGATGGGCAGTCGGGGATGTGCTCCCCCGGCCCCCAACAGGAACAAAAGGGCCCCAATGAGGCCCCCTAACGCGGTAAGGGCGGAGGTTGTGCCCCGCACGGAGGAGATGATGGAAACGTAATGGATCAAGTCCGCCCACATCTCTTCCTCCAGGGGAACCTCAACCACTGCGCTGGTGCTCAGGATTTGTTCCTACAGTCACTGGCGGAGTGGGAGATCGACGTTGCGGCAGTGGCGGAGCCCTATTTCGTCCCCTCCCGGCCCAACTGGGCGGGGGACCTTGACGGTTCTGTCGCCGTCGTCGCCGCAACAGGCGCCCGTTCCCAGCCCCTACATACCATCCGTAGGGGCTCTGGATTCGTCGCCGCGTCATGGGGGTCGTACGCAGTTGTCGGTGCCTACTTCTCCCCGAACAGGGGTCTCGCTGAGTTCGAGTCATTCGTGGCCGAGCTGGAGACCCTTGTTCGAACGTTGGCACCCCGCCCCGTCCTTCTACTCGGAGACCTCAATGCCAAGAGCACGGCTTGGGGAGGACCGGTAACGGACCGGCGCGGGGAACTGCTGGAGGGGTGGGCCCTCGGTTTGGACCTCGTCCTACTGAACCGCGGCAGCACCCAGACGTGCGTCTGGCATAACGGCGGGTCCATTGTGGATCTGTCGTTCTGCTCCCCGGCCATTGCCGGGCGCATCAACGACTGGCGTGTCATTGTGGATATGGAGACGCTGTCCGATCACAGGTACATTCGGTTCAGCGTCTCCCCTTCTGGGGGGCCCAGGGGTCGGTCGAACCAAGGCTCCCCACGATGGGCCCTGAAGAAACTCGACAGGGAACTGCTTATCGAGGCGGCCATCATCAGTGACTGGTGTGCACCACCGTCGGGCCTCTCAATTGACGACGAGGCGGAGCTGTTTCGTAGCACCATCACAGCGGTGTGCGACGCAGCGATGCCTCGCGTCCGGAGAAGGCCCAATAAACGGGCAGTCTACTGGTGGTCGCCAGAGATAGCAGGGCTTAGGCGGGCGTGTATTGAGGCGCAACGCCGTTATACACGCCACCGCTCTAGGCGCAGGGACGAGGCCGCGGCGGTACCTCTTTACGAGGCCTACCGTGCGGCCAGATTGAATCTCCGCCTGGCCATTCTGCAGGCAAAGGCCGCAGCAAGGCAGGAGATGTACGAGGAGCTGAACCGGGATCCGTGGGGTCGTCCGTACCTGGCGGCGCGGAACAAACTTCGCGCTGCGGCGCCCCCGCTCACGGAGTCCATGGAGCCTCAGCTCCTCAGGAACATCGTTTCGTCCCTGTTCCCATCCCACCGGACTGACTTTATCCCTCCAGCCATGGGTACCGCACAGTCGCGCGGACAGCTGGAGGAGATAACCGAAGGAGAGTTCGAGGCGTCTACCCAGCGCCTCCGGACGAAGACGACTGCTCCTGGACCTGACGGGGTACCGGCTCGGGCTATTGCCTTGGCTGTGGGTCCCCTGAAGGATCGGCTGCGGGGTCTCTTCAACGCCTGTTTAGTGGCGGGGAGATTCCCCAAAGTCTGGAAGACGGGGCAGCTCGTCCTCCTTCGCAAGGAGGGACGACCAGCCGACTCGCCGTCGGGTTACCGGCCTATCGTCCTGCTGGACGAGGCGGGCAAGCTCTTCGAGCGCGTCATCGCCGCTCGTATCGTCCGGCACTTGACTGGCACGGGACCCGACCTGTCGGCTTCCCAGTTTGGGTTCAGGGCGGGCCGGTCCACCTTGGGCGCCCTTAGCCAGGTAAAGGAGTTCGCCATGGGGTCTGCGGCGCGGGGTGGTTTGGCGCTGGCAGTATCGCTCGACATTGCCAACGCCTTCAACTCGCTGCCGCACCAGTGCATAGAGTCGGCGCTTCGCTACCACGGGGTGCCGCTCTACCTTCAGCACATCGTGGCGGACTACCTTCGTGACAGGTACGTCGCCTACTCTGGCCTGACCGGCCCGCAGTGGCAAGAGACTGGGCGCGGTGTTCCACAGGGGTCAGTCTTAGGACCTCTCCTGTGGAACATTGGGTATGATTGGGTGCTACGCGGTGCCCTCTTATCTCGGACGCAGGTCGTCTGCTATGCAGACGACACCCTGGTGTTGGTCAGAGGGACCACCCAGGAGGAGTGCATCCGGCGTGCGACCTGCGGCGTCCATCTCGTCGTAGGTCGCATCCGGATGCTTGGACTTGACGTCGCTCTGGGGAAGACCGAGGCACTTGTGCTGTACGGCCCCCGGAGCAGACGCACTACCGGTGCGTGCCTGACAGTGGAGGACGTGAGGATCCCATTGTCGGGCACGATGAAGTATCTCGGCCTGGTCCTCGACGGGCGGTTGAGCTTCCGGGAGCACTTCAAGCGGTTGGCGCCGAGGCTTCGGTCCGCCGCGGCAGCCCTCGGAAGGCTCCTGCCCAATGTCGGGGGCCCTGACATCGGGTGTCGCCGTCTATACGCCTCGGTCATTCGATCGATGGCGTTATACGGCGCACCCATTTGGAGTGACGCTATGACGGCCGATAACCGGGCGGTTCTACTTGGTTCGCAGCGTGTTGTCGCCAACAGGATCGTCCGGGCCTACCGGACCGTCGGGCACGAAGCCGCGTGTGTCTTGGCTGGGACACCGCCTTGGGATCTGGATGCAGAGGTGCTAACGGACCTTTACACCCGTTGCACCGAGCTCCGGTCCCGGGGTACCGACCCCCTGCCAAGGCAACGCGAACTTTGGAGAAGACAGGCCCGTCTCGTCACGATGCGGAATTGGGAGCTTCGGCTCGCGAGACCGACGGCGGGACGGGCAACCATTGAGGCGATCCGCCCACAATTACAACCGTGGGTGGAGAGGCGGTATGGTGTTTTAACCTACCGCCTCACGCAAATACTGACCGGGCACGGGGCCTTTGGCCACTACCTGTGCCGGGTCGCTCGGAGGGAGCAGACGACTGCGTGCCACCAGTGTGGTGACGGTGATGACACCGCACTGCACACTATGGCCGCATGTCCTGCGTTTGCCGCGCCTCGCGCCGTTCTCCAGGCGGCGCTGGGAGGCGTAGACATCTCCGCGCTGTCGGCTGTTGTCGCTGCTGCACTCAGCAGTCGCACAGCGTGGAATGCGCTGTCCTCCTTCTGCGAGACCGTCATGTCCCAGAAGGAGGCGGCGGAGCGCGCTCGGGAGGACGACCCCGACGCGCCCCAAATACGCCGACGTCGAGTGGGGCGGCGCAGGGCCGCGTATGAGCGCGCCCTCCCGCCCTAACTAGGGTCCTGGGCGATGGACACGGGGGTGTCTGTCGTCCGACTATAGGACCCACGACGGGGGGCCGCATTCCGTGCTACGGGTGTGGCTCCAGTATGAGGCGGAGAGGCCGACGCTCTTTACACGTCGGTCTCCAAACCATCACGATAGTGATCCGCTGGCCCCTATTGGCCGGCGGACCCGCGGTTGGTGCGTGATGAATTGCAATGCATTGCCACGCACCAACACAACACGCGGATGACGTAGCACGGCGGTTCAGGTTTAGTCAGTAAGAGTCTGACACTACCCGTTCGCTCCCCCGAGTGAGCGGGCGTCCATGAGGATTCCCCCGCCTAAAAAAAAAAAAAAAAAAAAAAAAAGGGGGGAGTACCGGCGAGGGCGCATATAGCTGCGTGTCCCACCGTACAGTATGCCCTCCCAATGCGCTGTGCGATTGATCGTTGGGGCCTTCGCAGGTGGGCCACGTTCTCCCGCCTATGGAGGGAGTCCGCCCATATTGGTGCCCCGTAAAGCGCCATGGAGCGCAGGACACCTGCGTAGAGGCGGCGACAGCTGAACTTTGGCCCCCCTAGGTTCGGAAGGAGCCACGAAAAGGCACCAGCTGCCTTTAGGAGGCGTGGGGCTAGTCCGCGAAAGTGTGGGCCGAACTCCCATTTGCCGTCTAGGATCAGACCCAGGTACCTCATTTGGGCCTTCACCTCAACCCTGACGCCGGCCACCATAATGTGTGCGTAAGGGGGCGCACGCTGACGAGGCCCCGGAAAATAAAGGGCCTCTGTCTTTTCTAGGGCCACCCTTAGCCCCAGACGTTGCATTCTGCCAGCAACCAAAGTGCCGCCGGCAGAAGCTAGGCGCGCCGCCTCCCCATATGTCTTCCCCCGGGCAGTGACTAGGGTGTCGTCAGCATAGCAAATGATAGCCATGCCCGGGAGAAGGACGCCCCGAAGGACCCAATTGTAGCCCACGTTCCACAGGAGAGGCCCAAGAACCGACCCCTGTGGAACTCCAGTTGTCACCTGGCGGCGCTTTAGGCCGCCGTCCTTACTTACGAACAGGACTTCGCGGTCCCGTAAGTAGTCGGACAAAACTGCCTATCTGACTTCCACAACCCATTTAACTGGGTAACACAGTGTCACATGGTAAGACTGGTAGTCATAATTGTAATAACTTAACGACTGTTAACGGATTAGTGTTCTTTCCAACGCATAGAAGGATCTCGGTATAAAGTATATAAATGGTCGCCCATCTACGGACCAACTGCAGTTAGTGCGGCTTAAATTGTATAATCGGTCAAAGCGGAAGGGTTCAGCCACAAGCCCCTCAAAATATAAGGAATGTTGCTGAGGTTATAAAAAAAATCTTTAAGTATGTATAAAGGCAAAATCAGTTTCCAAATAAAGGAATTTCTCCAATTCAAAACCATACATAAATATATACCTTCATACTATTCCAAAATACGGAAGATGTCGGCAAAGATTTCTGTTTTATATCATAATAAGACCAGTTCCAATAGACCTCTACCGAACCGCAACACCAAAAAAATCTTCTAATGTTCTCTACAAAATACGCGTCTTTGCAAAAAAAGTGGGCACTTGTCTAATAATGTTCATGCCGTATCGATAGTTATTATGTGGGATATTATAATTACTTTTGTATAAATATATATATACTTACGCGTATGGTTACGGGTTTTGCTTTTTTATGATAATGAAATATGGCATGTGTGGCGTGCATGTGATTTGAATATTTGTGTAGCCCCCGCGACACAAGCATTAAATTCCTTAGTGTGGGAGTCGTTATTTTACAAATAAATATTTTAAATTATTACCAATAGAAAAAATAAGAATAGTGGCCATTTTTTTTTGCACAGGAGTCTACAAATAAAAGAGCCCAAGATATGTTGGTCAGTTAGCTTCCATATAACTTCTGTTTCGCTCGTAAATTTGGCGTAGATATATAGTGACGGTTTTATTGGTCTCTTTGTGACCCCAAGGATTACAGGTGGGCTAATTAGGTCATGAATACAATTTATTGGGACATTTTTTATAGCCATTTTGAATAGGAAGTGATCATAATGTAGATAGATAGATTCTTTGGACCTTCTTCTTATTGCTCTGTTCTTAGGATCGGCGCACAATGTTTTATTTTCCATTCAACCCATCATACAATCCATACTTAATATTATAAATGCGAAAGTAACTCTTTCTGTCCGTCGGTCTGACTGTCTATTACGCTGTCAACGATGAACCAATTTTAATAAAATTTGGTATGGGATTAGCTTGTTGGCTACTTTTTTTTGCAATAATCGGTCACCCACGCAGGCGGAGCCGCGAGCAACAGCTAGTCATAAATAAAAATTTAATATAATATGTATTATACTTTCTTTCTTAAACCCATAGTTTACTATTAATAGCAAATAGTTTCATAAATATCTCTGTAAATAACTAACTCTATAAATGGATAGAACTGAAAAAAATAAGTTTGAAAAACACAAAACAACAAACAGATAAATAAAATATTTTCGTAATTTTATTAAAGTTAACATACTTACAAAAACGCTATAACAAACTTTTATCTTTATGATGAAGAAGCAAATAAATATGCCAAAGATAAGATAGAGTGGATTCTTGAAAGCTATTCTTTAGAAGCATAAAAGATACTGGCTACAAAAGTTGCATTGCTTCCTAAAAATCGATATCTTTTGTGAAGTATTGGTATCTTAGGTAGAAGGTTCCTTTTACTTTTCTAAGAATTTCTTATTGCTTCTTTAAAAACAACAAACTATGTACCAAGACAATGACATAGAATATTATTAGTGAAATTAATTTTTAGAAGGTAAAATGCTGGTATTCAGCTGAATACGGTAAGACTGGAAGCAGACTCCAACATAGCTTGGGAAATGCTAGGCAGAGGAATAAGGTGCATATTCTTATCGGCCATAGGAATTATGAAACATAATAGTACCTACTTAGTTCATTATTTAACTTGTTTATTCGTGTATGCAGAGTATGTAGTTACGTTGCTTAAATACTTAATGGGCTATTTACAACTGATAAACTTTAAAATAATGTTATTTTACGATAATTATGTATTTTCGTGTAAATATAGCGATATGTTCGCCAATTGCAAACAAATTTTAATTAGTAACGTATTAATTAACCGACTTCCAAAAAGGAGGGTTAATATTCGAATGTATTTTTTTTATGCATGTCCGCCGATTTCTCCATCAATGGTGAACCGATTTTTTTCTATCGATAAAAATCAATGTGACTATGGAGCTTTAAATTTGATCAAACTAACCATAAGAGTGGAATAATTACAAAACTCTCACTCATTATGAAATTGAAGAGAAAAAAAATAAGTAAAACAAAAACAAATCTTTCTTTTTTAATGCATTTTATACAAAACCTTTTTAATATTCTTATATCTTTATGAAGCACTTACTTTAAACAACGGGTGTATTTTACATTTTAAAATTGTTATTTATTGAATCTAATTTGCAAGTCAAATGAACATTAGTATTGACCCAAAAATGTCAATTTATTTGACAAAGGATTGTTATTAATGTCCATCAATCGCTTTTATGACATTGATTTGAATAAAATTTAGACGATTTTGTATAATCATCGGCATTCAGCTTCAATTGGGAAACAATTGCTAACTGGTTCCTTAATTCAATCCGGTAAAATAAATAAATTAAAAACGAAACAAAGAAATAAATAAATTATAAATCCACTAGCTGTCCCCCGCGACTTTGTTCGCGTGTTTTAGTTTCAACGGTTTTTAATTTTTGCAACATTTTTCATTTATGCTCCGCTCCTATTGGTTGTAGCGTGATGTTATATAGCCTATAGCCTTCTTCAATAAACGGACTATCCAATACAAAAAGATTTTTTCAATCTGAACCAGTAGTAGTAGTAGTAGTTCCTGAGATTAGCGCGTTCAAACAAACAAACAAACAAACAAACAAACTCTTCAGCTTTATAATATTAGTATAGATATAATAAAACAAAGTCCCCCGCTACGTCTGTCTGTCTCAATGCGATAAACTTAAAAGCTACCAAACGGATTTTCATTTTAGTTTTCATCATTGGTGATGCAAGAGGAAGGTTTGTGTATAATTTCATTTAAGTTTTGTCTACCCGCGCGAAGCCGGGGCGGATCGCTAGTCTAAATAATATACTCAAGATCTCCACTAAAAAATCCTTAAAATCTTTTCTAACGATTATTTTAGTAATATTGAACATAATATTTAAAATGAGTCGTAAAATAGATTCGTATAACGTTACAATCCAGTGAGTCCAATCGTTATTCAGCTTAATGGTCATATATTATAGGTACGACGCGACGCGCAAGCCAGAATGTGATGTCAGAACTTTATTAGTAGGTATTGTTTTGTATAATCCTTACTAATATTATAAATGCGAAAGTAATTCTGTCTGTCTGTGTGTCGCGCTTTTACGCCAAATCTACTGAACCGATTTAAATGATATTTGGTACACCCATAGTTTAAAGCCTGAGAAAGGACATAAACTACTTTTGCCGCGATATCCGATATCCACGCAGTCGAAGCCGCGGGAAACAAGTAGTTATTACATAAATCTGTAACTATTTTTACCGACTTAAAAAAGAAGGTTCTCAATTCGCCGGAATTTGGATGTTCTTAATAATTTGAAGATCTTCAAATAATCCAAATAGGTCTTCGATTTCGAAAAATCTTTTTTTTTTATTTGATAGTTTATACCTACTTTTCGGTTGGTAATACTTCCTGTATTTGGGTCTGAAAGGTAACATCATAACATGTACAAACGGTTTACAATATATCATAAAATTTTTGCAAAGTTTAACCAAATTTGTAGATTTGTTCGAAAAACTGTTCGATGAAAAATCACGTATCCCGTTAGTTGTTCGACAAAACTAAAATTGCAAAATTCAAAAACAAATATTCGAACCAGAAATGTTGGCGAAACAATCAGTCAACAGCGCCACTGTGTGTGTGTTTTGGCAATTGTTTTTTAAACCCTAAAAACCGTTCAAAATGGTTGCGAAAAAAAACGACAACTTCAGAAATTGGAAAGGTCATATATAGAAGCTACACGTGCTGAGATTTAATAATAACATACGTACTGGTAAAAGGAATCGACTAAAAACACCCCGGTCCCGTCCTTGCCTTTGCCGGAGTCCCGGGTTCGCTAAAGCATGCTCGGCGGGGCTCCGGTGGGGAGACTGCAGGCCCTGGACAGTCTGTTATGCGGACGCACAAGGATTTGAGATCACGATCGATGCTTGGGAAGACAAGAGCAACGCTAAATTTTATAGGCACGTTCTACGTTTTTAATTTATATTCATTTCTAATTGAAAATGATTATTGTTTAGTATGAAGTCGGATTTTTACATTTATGTGTCAATAATTAAAAGCAAACATTAAGTCCTAAACCAAATGTATATCTGAACTGGAACATGGTCCTTAGTACTCAAACATACTTTATATTTAAATGAGAGGCTATAATAACTAAATGTATGTTTCTGTTCAAGCCATTAATGTCGTCTAATAGCGATAAATTACGAAGCACATAAACGGTAAACGCATAGATTTGGAAACGTTATTACTTCTGTCATAGACTAGTAATATTCTATGACTTTGCTCGTAAAAGTTTTTAACTAGGATTAGTATTTATTTTATGTATTTGTTAGACCAGTGTTTGTAATTTTGTATTATAAAGCTTAATTAGATAGTAAATCTATGTGTAAATATATTTTGTGAGAATATTTGTGCTCCTAATATAATTAAATTTGAAAAATTAACTTTAAAAAAAGCTTTTTTACGATATATGTTCAGCAATCGTGAACAAATTTAAATAAGTAACGTATTAATTAACCGACTTCCAAAAAGGAGGAAGTTCAATGTGTAATGTATATTAACAAACAAACAAACTCTTCAGCTTTATAATATTATTTTTCATTTATGATCCGCTCCTATTGGTTGTAGCGTGATGTTATATAGCCTATAGCCTTCCTCAATAAACGGACTATCCAATACAAAAAGAATTTTTCAATTCGAACCAGTAGTTCCTGAGATTAGCGCGTTCAAACAAACAAACAAACAAACACACAAACTCTTCAGCTTTATAATATTAATAATAATAGTATAGATGTCTGTCCGCCCATGCAAGTCGTATTAAAAACTATGGTCCACAAAATTGTATTAAACAGTTTATTTGTGGATTCCAATGAGTTTTGATGTGTTTTAAACTGCTTTATATTAATAATCATAAAATAATTGATCATTCACAGCAAGTAAATGCAGGAATTCAAAAGTAGAACAGTTAATAAATCTTCTCAATATTCTATGTTCTCTTAGAAATATTTAATTATACTCCCACGTCATTCTCATGTCTTCACGGATTGCCGAGTGGTATAGGTCACCACGCCAATTACCACAGTGCGCAACGTGCTGTTGATACCCGCATGGGATAAGCATTTGTGTGATCCACAAATGCTTGTACGAAGTCTGGGTGTTCTTTGTGCATGTGAATTGTATGTTTGTAAAACCCCCCACAACACAAGGATTAAATTCCTTAGGGCGGGAGCCGGACTTTTTTCTTAAGGTATTATTTTATTTATTGAATATTATAATTATTCAATATGTTTATGAAAATATATAAAGCCTTGATTTTAATTAGAAGTAATAAAATAAGTAAATTAAATAATTTAAAGTCATAAATTTTAAGTAAGTTCAAACAAACATAACTTCAAACTTTTACGCTTGTATCATTTCATAAAACAAAAGATCTCTAATAGAGTACGAAATCGAGTGAATATAATTAATCGCTTCTATTTCTAAAGTAGTTAATAAATTCGAAATACTTATTGTGACCTTAGGTATTACTGGAGTATGAGGTCATTCGTGGGGTCAAAGTCATTGAAGTGTCATTGATAATTGTTATACACATTAAACAAGCATAAATTGATTCGTTCGTTACTGAGCAGATGATGCACAATTTGTTTGCGGACAGAAATATCCCTTCATAGTTATTCGCGCACCATGGGTACGCACCTACGGCAACCAAAATAGTTAAGCGTGGTACATTCGGCCCGGCGGACTAAATGTCCGTCGCCTTCTAAACAACTTATAAGAAGTCAAGGGTAGGAAATTTTAACTACAGTAATTATTTATAGATTTTTGTTTAAATGAAACTTACATTTTGTTGTAAAAATATGTTTTACTTTGTGGTAAGTAATGTCGTGGTGGCCTAGCGGTTAAATAAACGGATTTGTGTGCACTAGGTTGCAGGTTCGAACCCACCACAGGCAAGTACCAATGTGACATTTTTCAGATATATATGCACTTTCTTAAATTATTCTCAGACGTCATTGACAATCGATGAAGGACATCGTAAACCTGGATCCTAAGAAATGTTATCTAAAATCGCCAACCCGCAATGAGCAAGCGTGGTGATCAATGCTCATTCTTTCTATACATGAGAAGAGGCCTATGCCCAACAGTGGGACATTTATTGGCCCTTATTATATATTGTGGTAAGAACTCTCAAGCTTATGTTATCGAAGACTTAATTAATTTAGTAAGACTTAGGTAATAAAGACGAAATGTTCAAAACAAGACTTTAATATTTAAGTGATAAAACTAGAATTCGCTTCACACAAATTTGTGTTGACAGTTAATTAAGTAGCTTAACGGAACCTCATAGTTTAAAACTTACTTTATAAACTTTGATAAAATACCTATTTTGTGTTATGAGTCTATACCTAATAAGGCCCATGACTATGTTTTGAAACCAATTATCAGGTTATATCGATACAAATAAATAAAATAGCAGTGTCTGTTTGTAATATTAAAATAACCGCTTTTTACTACATGCATATGAATGTATATACGGTATACATATACATATACCAAAATGTTATTTTTTACAATTTTTGTCTGTCTGTCGGGTCTGTCTGTTTGTACAGGCTAATCTCTGGAAAGGCTGGACCGATTTCGACGGAACTTTCATTGGCAGATAGCTGATGTAATAAGGAGTAACTTAGGCTATTTTTATTTATTTATTTTTTATTATAGAAAATACCTAAAATAAAATAAACTAAATAACTTTTTTGATAAATTAGACGCGGCCGAAGTCGCGGGCACAAATCGTTGCAAATAAATATCAAAATTAGTCAGAAACTTAAAATATAAAAGTGTTTCATATTAAATATACACAAATCACTAATTTTGTTTAAATTTCAATTCTTCAATTAATTAGGTACCTACTACTAAAAAATAGATAGATCGCAAAATACACGCGGAATTTATGTACAATGAAAACTCAACGCCATTGTTCGGATCTAATATAACGTCAAAATATGCCGCATAGTGTTACTGTTCCTGTTGACATCGATTCTGGCTTTATATTGCAGTCAATATCCGTAATAAGAGGCCTAAAATGGCACCTGTTTCAAATACCTATGTGTAATGTATTTGTCGTTACAAAATTCACTATAGCCGACCATGTCATCATCATCTACCTAAATAATTACTTTTCGAAAACCATTCTTACCTACTTGAAATAAAGACGTCTCCAGAATGTTACCACTTATGTGAGGTCTACTTCTTCTTCTATAGGTACCACGCCAATTAATAAAGGTCTACTTTTATTTTGACTTTATAACCGAATTTTGATCAGGGCGGCCTCTGTCAACAAAGATTAGCCATCTGCGCCGGAGATATTTCAGTGCACGAGTGTATTCGCGGTCACAGTTGCACTCTCTATTCCGTTACTCTCATATTAGTCCGATGGGATGGCAATTCGACACGACCGGAGAGAGATCAGGCGCAGGACCAACGGATTTGCGTGCTTTTCGAAGCACGGGGGTGTAAACACCAGCTAACTTCCTGACTCTGAGCTGAGCTGTACAGAGTGTAGTTCTAAACAAAAAACCCAGTAACTATTTTTGGATCAACCCGGGATTCGAACTCGAGGTCTCGTGCACGTCAACGACCAACGAGGCAGTCGTATTAGTACTACTATTATATACAACCCTTAAATCAGATTTCAATCAGCTTTGAAATGTAGTTATTGAAACTGCGCTAACAAGGTTTTTTTTTGTTTTATTTACATCATAATCGTTATCTTCTTGACAATTAATATTTTATTATACATCATCATTAAAAACTGCAACAGTGACATCACTTCCCAGTTTTTTTCATTAGTGTAATTAATGATCATATTTTGTTTCAACGAACCAATATTCTGTTTTGAACTTTACTACTTTGTGAGAGAATTGATATTTGCTTGTAGCTATATTTAAACAAACAAGTCAATGTGGTGTTTGCGACATTACTGATATTTAGGTCAAACGCTACAATGTGTTCTAAAGTGTTCCGTACACAGACACGTTGCTATTTTTAAGGAGATGTATTTCATACTCAACCATACATTTATATTTACTAAGCGACCCATATGGCCACATAATTAGGATTTGAGTTAGTAAATATTAAACGATATTAGTTTTATTTACTCCAGAATACCTACTCAAACGTAACTTAACTTTAATGAGAACTTTAATGCCTATCTGTCGCTAGTATACACATTTATGTGACAGAGACATCATATCGGTCTTAAGTAATTAGTCATTAATGCAATTATTGATGGATGCTTGCACTGACTGCAGTCAAATATTTGTTCTTTTTATTGGTGTTTTATTGGGCTTTACTTGATTCTTTACTGTTTCATCAGTCCAAATTTTTTCCAGCTGTTTTTTCAACTGTGTTGGTACGATTTTCAGTATCACCGGGTACAATCTCAAAAATGATAAAACAAATCAAAGTATGATTCGTAGCGACCAATTTTATTTCTAAAATTATAACAATAAACTTTAAAACTTTCTCTAACATCGAAATAAATAAAAAAAAAATACATTTACTACTCACGCTTTTCATTTCTTCATTAATCTGCAAATGATTAAGCACTTCACTTTTGTAACTATGATTGCAACACACTATTTTGTTATTTTATACGTTCATTAAAAATCCATTAGGTACACATACATTCAAACAACTTACAACCACATATAAACGTATATAATACATTTAGTTCTTCCATAAAATACTTTTGTCCATTTGCATAGTTTGTTATGCAAAACGTTGCATTAGTCCACTCTTGGACATAGGAAATTAATAAATAGGTACATACAAAGAGTATCAAAAACACGCCTCAGTAATAATGTTACACAAAAAATTATACTGTGAGATCACATAAAAAATTCAACAAGGAAATGATGTTACCGTCTGATGTGTTAATTGTTTATTTAGTTGTTTATCTAACAGTTATTGTTCTAATATCTTAGTATTATGAGCGACTTACGATTGATATTTACACATGGAACTTTACTATTACTATCATTACATTCTACATTTAGTATACTCCTAGATTTAAAGACGACTACATCTACCAATTTTCAATTCTTGTAAACTAGTGTATTGTGTATTAAATTAATCAATTTCGTTTATATCTAGACTGCCTAAAATTAGATAAGATCGTGTATCAAAGCCAGTGAACTCACTACTTTACCTATTTTAACGATACAATGCCTTCAGCAAAAAACATTATTCAATGCCCAAATAAGAACTGATTAAAACCTTCAAATATTAAATTTCATATATCTTCTCCTTAAACATTATTATTACGTACAATGTGGCAAAGACATCACCATCTATGGTGACATTGAACTAATAATTAGAAGGCATTCGCAACAATAGAATAAACGAACACTTACGAACAAACGGTCGCTTCTAAGACGCTATCAAAAAGCTTTCGATACCTATTACTTTTGTTATCAAGACTAAAATCTGATTTACACATGATGTTTATAGAGTGCACTTAAATATTTACTACAAGGGAAGTTTAAAAACGTATAAAAAGTGATTATCATCAACAAAATTTAAGTGAATTGATTATTTACTAAAATAGTGTATAGTGTCCCTCAAGGCAATACTTTACGCCCATTGAAAAATCATATTACTTTAACAGTAAATTTATAACAATAAATTAATATTAATTAAAATTCATCAAAAGAATAAATAAATAAGTCAAAATGGTGCAGATCAAGTCAGCAGTGAACTCAATAGTGTTGATATTTTTGTTAATACGGACAGTTGGAGTGTTTTGTAGAGATTTAAGTGAAAAGGATAGAATTTTAAGAGCTAAGTACATACAGAACCTGTTAAATAAGCAGAAGAAAAATGAGGGACGGATAAAATTGACCGGAGGTCCCACTAAAAATGAAGGTAAGAAAATTATTTACTATAGTAATTAATTAATAGAACATAGACAAGCTACGGTGAAAAATCTTAAATTGCCTCAAATTAGTATCCTACTAAAATGAGTATACCAGTATAATAATTAAAAATCTATCGAAAAAAAATGTCCCGATTTCTTTTGGTCACGCCATAACTTCCAAACGACTGCACCGAATCGGATAATTATTTTTTGTTATGATTCTTATTAAGTACTAGCTGACCCGTGCCCACTTCGTTGGGCATAATGTTAATAATCCTTTTTTAGTACATATGACCTAACGATTTAAATTATTTTATTAATATTAAAAATTAAATTATCTATACTAATATTAAAAAAACTACTTTTTGTAACTTAAATATAAAAGTTAGACATATGCTGTCGTTGACTTTTTTGTAGGCATTTTCAAGCTCCACATCTTTTCTCTAGAACTCAAAAATATATCTTTCATAGTTAAGTCAGCGTTCGTAAGAAACGCTGTCATTCGACCGTTTTTTCTCCGATTCACTTTGCAAAACGGACTACCACGTAAAAGCCTTTTTATTTTTCGGTTTTTTATATAACCTATGACACTCAGCAATAAAGTGGCTTTCTATTGGTGTAAGAATGTTTTAAAATCGGTCCAGTGGATCCCGAGATTACCCCTTACAATTTAACAAATATACAAACACACAAACTTTACTTTTTTATAATATTATTATTATATTATTAATATTATGATTATGATTATGATGATGATGATAAGGACAAGGTTAATAAAATATAAATATTTTATTGTAGGAGGACGAATTTTATCAGTCGATTTAACGTAATAATTAGAAACCAGTCAAAAGAAACAGGATATATCTGGATATTCTTCTAGCTTTAATCCATACTTAATAGCTATAAATGAATAAGTAACTCCTAATAGCAATTCCTAATAGCATATTAATTGTGAATGCTTGTTGTAACAAACTAGACAATACTCATTAAGTACACTGAAATAGTATAAGTACGAAACAATATACGACTTTTGATAAATAAAGTATCTGACACATGATTAAAAAAATACGCAAATGAATTCTTACAAATAATAATAATAAATTTCAGGAAATGTTTACATATATCATGCTGGTCGGTGGGGTGCAGTGTGTGATGACTCTTGGGACAATCAAGCGGCCACAGTAGTCTGTAAAAAGTTTAATCAAACTGGAATCGCCACTGTTGGCTCTCAATACGGAAATGCCACTGGTTTGTATTGTTTTGTATTATCCATAACATCGAGAGTGCCCAGATTTTTCCACCAGTAACAAGTTTTTAGTACTTAATTCGCAGTACCTACAATTGCTTTAAAAATGTGTACAGCAAGTTCTACAGGAGGCCTGGACAACTGGCCAAATATTTTCTACTAATTATTATAATTATTGAGAAAAACAATAAAATTAAATAAAACACACCTTCCAGATGTCTGTCGCGGTTTCACTATTTATTTATTCAAGCTATTTGGATATAATTGAGTTTGAAGTAGGTATGGATGAACTTTGGCATGAATTTCAGAAAAGATATTTAGTTATTTTTTGTACTGAAAGGCTTAAATTAAATTTAAATGAAAAATAAAGTAATGACAGAATGATAGTGTTGCTATATAAAAAGTGTTAAACATAAATATCTTAATCATTGTGATGGCTAAGTTTTAATTCCTAAGTTAGGTTTCAATGTAGAACAAATCGCTGTTTGCCGAGTTGAATCATAATCCTAGTTTTGTAAAAGAAAACCTTTCTGTACAAAAACCGTTAATCTTAATTGAAAATCGAAACTAAAAGCTTTTGGCGGGAAAAGAGGTTTAGACCACAGGCTGTTTTGAGGTTTTGTTTTTCAACGGATTTGGTTTATACGACTTTATAAATTGCAAGCACTTTAGTTTGGTTTTACAAACAGTTTCTTTTTTGTATTTTTCGTTGCCAATCTTGTAATTGTTACTAATCATTTATGGTCGTAACAGAGTACATTTTTAATCATTTTTCTTAATCAAGCAACAATTGGTAGATGACTGTGTGACCACAGTACTATGAATCATCGCAATGTAACGTAACGACTAAAACTTACAATAATAATATATAGGTATAATGTAGGTATCAATTTTATGTCTTTAAACAAAGATTTTTTTTTTCATATCTCCAGAAAAATTTTGGTTAGATGACGTAATATGTCTAGGCAATGAAACTTCCCTATCAAAATGTGCATTTAAGCGCTGGGGTGCTTCGGATTGTAAGCCAGACGAAGCGGCTGGAGTTAAATGCGTCGATGAAACTGAACAACCGATTGAGATAAAAAGAAAAACTAGAGGGAAGAAACTTCAAGACGTGATAGATATAGATAATGCTAGTCTGAGGCTCGTTGGCGGAAAAAATGATAACGAAGGACGAGTTGAAGTAAGATTTAAATCTTTTATGATATCATTCACAGGTTGCTATTTTATTGGAGTATAAAAAAAGTACGCTTACACGGGCAATTAAAATTGGGAATTTTGTGGTAATTTCTATAACATTTTTGCATTGTCATGCCAGGTGGACATCATCACGCAAATCATTGCCCGTGTTAGTGCATTTTAAGAGATGGCGTGGATGTGCCTATTAATTTATAATTTTTTACTAAAAAAATCTGGCCTCTCTTCACCCTTTCCTTTTAATCGCTAGCCACCGAAATATTTGGAAATTTCATAATATGTGTATTTTAGTCCAAAAAAAAAAGATATTACCGAAAAAATAAAGTCAATATTCCATTATTTACAGATATACCACAACGGTACTTGGGGCAGTATTTGCCCATACACCTGGACACTATATGAGGCCACTACAGTCTGCCAGCACCTGGACCGGGGCTATGCTGAACAGGCTCTTTCAACCTTCAAATATGGCTGCTCTAATATCATTCTCAGTGGTGTTCATTGTGAAGGGAATGAAAAAAACCTCTTCGAGTGCAAACATCAGGAGTTTGGAAATGAGGTGTGCCCGAGTGACAAATGTATGTACGATAGAATTTAATTAATAGAATGATACTATTCTACTATTATTTCTATTATCAAACCTTCCCAGATTTCAAAAAACTTTAGAATCGAAATTTGTTGACAAAAATAAAGTAGAAACAGATACCTTAAGCAAAAGAGTTTGATAAGTGTCCCTAGTTAATGATTAAGTTCATTATATGGATCATTTCAGTTTTAAATAGACACAACATTATATTATAACATCTAATTCTGGCTTCTGAAGGCGCGTGATATTACGTGTCGCGCCGCGCCTGCTACTGCCATGCGCCTTTTTAAGCTAGTGGCTCGGCGAGATTCGGTATGGCCAAGCACGCTCGGAGACGTGAGCGTTTATTATTTAACTAGCTGTCCCCCGCGACTTTGATCGCGTGTTTTAGTTTCAACGGTTTTTCATTTTTGCAACATTTTTCATCTATGCTCCGCTCCTATTGGTCGTAGCGTGATGTTATATAGCCTATAGCCTTCATCAATAGACGAATTATCCAATACAAAAAGAATTTTTCAATTCGAACCAGTAGTTCTTGAGATTAGCGCGTTCAAACAAACAAACAAACTCTTCAGCTTTATAATATTAGTATAGATAATGTGTTATAAAGTAAGCCTTACATAAAAAAGAAGGTTTTAGTCCAAATATAGCGCGTACAAATCTTTTGGTAGCCTAAAAATAACCTCTTTGTTGAATTTCCCCAGAATATATTACCATATCTCAAATTGGAGTGTACGATGCCGTTGTATGTCGTAATTTTTACGTCTACACCCATTTTTTTTACTTATATGTCATAGATGGCCTTGCTCATTCGTTTTCTAAATTCATTTTAATGATACTTCTATGTTAAGCTATTGTCTATTGTAAGGCCTAAGAATTGACTCATGTCTGCTTGTTCGTTTTGACTACTTTTTTACTTTTATTAAAATTCATTATTAGTATCTAGCTACCATCATTTCTCATCGCTATTTTCTACGTGACATGCTTAAACTAAAATTACAATTTCATATAACTTAAATATGCAAATTGAATCACGCTTACACCAAGATCAACAATAGTAATATCCAGCATAATTTATCCGTTTGTACCTACTTGCTCACATAGATAGAATATTTCAGTCAATATATAGTAAGTATAAGACGTAGAAACACCTAATATAATAAAAAAAATAGTCATTCATTTGTTTAATGTCAAAATATCAATATTTTAAAAATTTTAACGGGTTTTATATTTTTTTTTATTGTTGTAGATTTCATGCCTGATCATTATATTTTAATACACCTACACTTCATTTAATATCTTTTATAATTATTGTCTTATTTTTGTTCCGTTATTTCTGCCGGTGTGTACTTACTCTGTTTTGAAATGGTTTAAGAATCATTTTCAGATTTGTTAGTAAAAAAATAGTTCAATTTCCAATAATTGATTTTGGATGAAGTAAGCCTAAGTTACGTTTATCTCAAATGTCACCACAAAAACATAATTGATTTGTTAATTTCATCCCAATATTTACTGCCACCGTCCACTATCCATAGTGATTATTCACATAATAATCATAACAATTCCCTTCACCCTAAATGCTACTTGATATTCGTAAAGAAGAAACATAATTCAAAAGATGGAATTCCATGAAATATTTCCATGACTTTGCCCTATGCCCAAAGTAAATCGTTAAACAAAATTGTTCGGAACATTGATCGATAGTAGTACTCACAAAAGGCTAAGTTTTGATGTTAGCTCCTCACCTACTTCCAATACATTATTTCTTTGGCCATAAACATTAGGTGTCGCAGTATTTCATCATTCCACTGGTACTGTCAAAGATGGATGAAAATGTATTTGGAAGTGAAATAATATAAAGTTCTGTGATGGCATAAGTTCCGCGAATACGATGTCTTGAAAGTTTTTGGAAGTTTTATTAGCTTGTGGTTCGAAT
The DNA here is from genome assembly GCA_932294365.1 of Diachrysia chrysitis. Lineage (NCBI taxonomy): Eukaryota > Metazoa > Arthropoda > Insecta > Lepidoptera > Noctuidae > Diachrysia > Diachrysia chrysitis. The sequence continues at coordinate 2,799,123 of OW028664.1, forward strand.
GTGTCTTGGTTACTAAGCTTACAAGTGAAGATTAGATCTTTAATCACCTGTCATAATTATTTCTGTCCAGTGTTTTAAGAGTTATGCTTTTAAAATTAAAGCCTTGGATATTCCTACAAATACTTGTTATTGGTGATAAATCAAAACAACGGATTGCATTTTTTTAAAGCGATTTTAAGGTGATTCAATGCCCAATTTTCAACTACTACGTTTTACACTTATTTGCTTCTTTATCGTTTATAATTCTATATCCTACTACTACGTGTAATTATAGTCATCATTTATATTTTGACGACCTCCGTAGTCGAGTGGCGTACACACCGGTTTTCAAGGTGTCGCCAGCTCTGAGGTCCCGGGTTCGATCCCAGGTCGGGTGAATGTAGACAAACCCCTTTTCTACACTGTCTCGAGTCTGGGTGTTTGTGTTACCTTCGTCGTCTCTGAATTCAATAACCCAAGTGCTACTTACTTTGGGTTCAGAGCAATGTATGTGATGTCGTCCACATTTATTTATTTATTATTTATTTTATAGGTCACGTAGCATCAGTCGTCTGCACACAAACACTCGCCGATCTCATTCTAGACACTATGGTTATAGAAAGGACTGCACACCTACAAGATGTTATGATGTACATGCTGCAATGTGCGATGGAGGAAAACTGCTTGAGCCAAAGCGCTTATGGGGTGATAGTTACTTTTGATCGTTATAGTATGTAGTTAGTAAGAGAGACAAAGAGACAGGATTTAATATAAGCTCCACACAATGAGTACTACCGTTAGCAATTTTGCTATCAGAGGCACTAGTTGCGCGCGATGATCAAAATAGCAAGTTCCGTAGTTTGTTGATAGGCTTGGATAGCTGACGCAACAGTGGCGTCAACTGGTGGGCGTAATGTAGGTAACCATCATTATGTGAATAAATGCTTAAATTTTAATGAATTTTAAAATAGTAGTAGTAGTCGACACTCAAAAGATGTCTCAAATTTTTGGATGTTGACTTCTACACTTTGCTTAATTATCAGTTCCTAGTTGGAATTTTCTTTGTGTATATGATTTGATTAATTGTAATACCGTTATACCCCTCTCCCCACCAACCCTAACAAAGGGTATTTTCCCAGTGCGGAAGTAAGTTACAAGAAAAAAATGACATACTTAATATCCTAATTCTTACAAAGGAATGATATACCTCGCTACATACTTCCTAATTGTAATGGCAGATATTATTACCCATGTATTTCCCAAAGGGCGAAATTATGTTGGCTGTAGCACACTTTTCACGCTTAAGTAGGTAATAAGTAATCGTATGTAAGCCAAAATTTACCGTTGTACGTATTCCCATAAGAAAAAGGCATATGGGTACTGTTTTATGTTTTACAATATAATGTCATATGACTAATGTAATAATAGGATATTAATTAAGTCACTAGCTTTAACCCAGTGCATTTCGCTTCACCTACAAAAATCTACATTTTGACCTATGGTTCAAATGATAAAAATCACTGCCACCAGTGCCACCTATCTGGCACTAGCGTAACTAGGTTCGTCAGAGTGGTCATGTCGCCCTTTATATGTGTGCACAGTTTCATATCAATTGGACTAACGGTGTACGCAATTTAGGTGAACATACATAACACATAAATTCTCTTTTTTTATATATATTTAGATAGATTGTGTTCTAAATTTTATGAGATATGATTATCGTCAGATGCAGAGAACTAATCCCGACTGGCAGTACGAGACGCGTCGCTTGCTTCGTTTTACCGCGTCTTCGTTCAACGGTGGCAACGCAGAGTTCAGGCCTTACCTTCCAAAACATTTGTGGCAGTGGCATATGTGTCATATGTAAGTGGTTTTATTCTTTCATCATAAACGCTTGTATTATTTTTGTACTGGCTGCTATAGACTTAAGATAGACTTGATCACTGTTTCAATAATATTAAAATTGTATACTTTTAAGATCTATTACAGTTAAGTCATGTACATAAAATTTACCTTACTATGTCGATACATTATTTTTTCAAACAAAACTGCTGTGAAGAAGAAACGATGCAACAAACTGTACCATATTTGTGTGAGACCATATTTTGTATAATATAATTATTTTATATTATCAATTGTTCATAAATTTCAGGCATTACCACAGCATGGAGGTATTTGCTACCTTCGATATTATGGACGAGAACGGCGTAAAGGTAGCTGAAGGTCATAAAGCCTCTTTCTGTTTAGAAGACAACACTTGCTTGCCAGGCGTTGAAAAGAAGTACTCCTGCAAGAATTATGGTGATCAAGGTACGTAGTACCCTGAAAGAGCAAGTAATATACATGGGACCTGATATACTACCTTGCAGAACTCTTTTAATGACTTACCAACAATTTTTAGTACCTATAATATAATTGCTTTAGATTGGTTTAACATAAGTAACTGACATATTAATGATATAGTTCGTATAGTGATTTTATAATGTTAGATCTTAATGTGATGAGATTTCTGTTTTCATATTTTATTAAGTTTTAAATGATGCAATCAAATGCTCTTTACGGGTTACAAGAATACCAAAAATCAATCTTCTTTCTTTTAAACAAATTGGTTATGTATAAATTTTACAGTGTTGTCTCTACGTATGATCTGTGAGAATGTACTAAATGGAAGATTTTTCCTAGGTATATCAGTGAACTGCTCAGACATCTACATGTACAATATTGATTGTCAATGGGTAGACGTTACTGATGTGAAGCCCGGAGACTACGAGTTAAAGGTAAGCAATCCTTTCGATATCTTAGACATTGCACTGATAGTCAAACTTGTTAAAAACCAACATGAGGTTACTTGTTTGATAAAACCAGGGCATAAAGAACATTAAACTTTTAAAATGCTTTACTCTATTCCAACACCTGATTTCCCAATCAATTCTTTGTTGATTCCATTTTTCACTTTCACAAAATTTTAACTCACTGATCTTCGTTGCAGGTGGCAGTAAATCCTCATGCGCGGATAGCAGAACAATCGTTCCACAACAACGCTGCTACATGTCGTTTGCGTCTCACTGATAACTACGCCACAGTCTTCGATTGCCAGCACACGAGACCATAAAAGACCACCATAAATAGTTTAGCCTTGTTGCTCAAAACGCGCAAATTTTCGTACATAATACGAAAGTTCGCACGCATTTGAGAGATAGCTCCTGAATACGCAAACGCATCTTAAATTCAAGAGATTTATTTAAAACAGCATAAGACATAACGGAGCCCTAAATTAAGTCGCATTTTTCTATTAGGCTAATTGAGTCGTTTGAAAAGCACTTGTGGGTCCGACTATTCGTGCAAATGTATGACTTCTGTGTGTCATTTAGGTTAATAAATAAGTGATTTAAGGAGTTTCGTACAGCCAAAGATATTAAGCTAAGTTATTTGTAAGTCAATATACATAATATAATATATGTAATATCATAGCGTTTCGATTTTTTTTTAAATACCTTAAATTCTTATTATTTTTTAAAGCGCAACTCAGATGTGTAGATTTAATCTAAAAATGAAAAAGAGTTTTATTAAAACTATACTTTATTAATGACTTACAATATACTATCACAATGTCATTGCAGATTTAACAAATACAGTTTGAGCTGATAATTATAATAATAGTTAATAGTTATAGAAACCGATCGCAAGTCTGTTTTTACTTCAAATATTTTTAATTCAAAGTACTTAGTATGATTTATTTCTTAATTTGATGTTACAACTGTCGTACCGTCTACCGTACCTACATACAAACTATAAATTAATTAAGTACTTTGTAATTTGAATGCCCAAACGCAGATTTAATCATCTCTATTTAGTTAATTGATGAAGAAGCTCCTTACGTATCTCCACGAATACCCTAAACAGAATGGGGGTTACCGTCATTGCGCTCACCAGTTGGCGACACTGGCGCGTCAGCTGTGAAAAGTCGTGAAAAGTCCAAAGTCCACTTACAAATTATGGAATGATCTCGCGTGCGACTAGCGCCTCTGGCGGGGAAATTAATAATTAATAACGGTAGCCCTCATGCGCATACTTTACGATTTAATATTTTTATTGGGATGAAATCTCATTATGAAATTCATCTTGGTTTATTAAGCTCTTAAAAAAAAGTACATTTGCATCTTAAATTATTAATCCTAACTTAAATATATTTACAGTGGAAGCGTTGCAAGTATAAAATAACCTTTACCTACTTAAATAAATAATTCAAGTACTATCGTGAAGTCTTTATTAAGGCTTCTAATATTTCGAAAGCTGGTCACATATCAGCTTTCATAATTAAATTCTTTTCCGAAATGCCAAAAAAAAACATAAAAATATAGTGGCCCAAAAAGAACTAGTTAATTAAAATAATAATTTGAATCGACATAGTGGTAGACCAAGAAATTGGTCAGACCAAACAAATTTCTAACGAAAAGTCTGGTCCATCTTAGGATATGAAACGCATGGAAAACATAGTGAGAGGCCTTTCCCGCAGAGTTTAAGTGTCACACAAGTTGATATATTAAATACATCAACATAATTAGAGGTAAGTATAAATGACCTTGATTAGATAGTGCATAATAACGAATATCAAACAGAATTTATGATAATCTAAACACAGATAACATTCAAGTTATGATCATTAATATTCCACAGAATAATGATTGCGACACCTCATTATTTCAATAACTACACAGAAACAAGAAAAATAAATTGAATCATGTGTGCCAAGCCTACAATACTGACATAATAAAAAACCCAACATAATACTTAATCTAAATTTAGCCTAAACATTTCAAACATACCCGAAAATTCTAAACTATGGCAAAACTAAAACCTTACTGAATTTTGAGCAAATTGAAACTAAGGGCGAATTTCACGGGTAGGTACATACTACTGTAGGTACATTCAAGCTCTCCTTGATTTAATTCTCATGTTTAATGGAGCTCATTACTCCATGTCGCACTTCACCAACATAAACTGAACGTAATGCAGTATTACGACCACTTTTTTCAATTACCGACCCACTCCCCTGAACTTAAATTCGCTTTTTCTACTTATTGTTTGAAAAGCAAAAAAACATGTATTTTTTTTATTATCCAATTGGTGAACTAATTAGATTTTGACTTTTCATACTTAGTCATCTAGCACCCCATTATGGCAAAAACATTAGATTTTTCGGATTCGACATTTGAATTTTTTAGTTTAGTTACTAGGATCGCAGTTTTTAATGTAACCGGTGAAACCGCCCCTAAATTATAAATTAACCTTAAAATTTATTTATCCCTTCTTGAATTTGATGATTAAGATGCTCGTGGTGAGGTAGACGGCGATCCAGGTGGCGACGGAGATGAAACCGGCGGAGACTGTGGGGGTGTTGACACCCCAGCCTCTTTGGAGCATGGAGCGAAGACCCTCAGTTGATAGTGTTAATGGTAAGAAGTAACTGATCCATTGAAGGATGAAGTGCATACCTGTGGACGAAATTGTTTGGATTAGATGAGCTAATGAAGTAAAGATAGTTAAAAAGTACCTAAAGTGCTTCTATCTGAAGTAATAATCTGCTAACAAAATTTTAAAGTCATAACTGTAATTTTGTACTATTTAATAATCATAAATAAGATATATTAAATAATTTTAGGCTACTTTAAACTCCCATTACAGCACGTACAAGGGTCCAAATTAGGGACTAAGTGCGGAAACCATAGCCTATATAGTAGGTAACACTTGATTGAAGATTGATTGAAGCCCCATTACAGGCAAAGTCGTATGTGAAGCTGTATTAGTTGTGGGCAGTTGTGGGTAGACAGAATACAACATAATTTTTAAAGTTTAAATATTTGTGTCAGTCAGATTTTATATCTACAGAACCATGAATGATGATTAATCATATGAAAAAAATCCAATATAAGATGATAATGTAAAAAGAAAATTCATTTGTTTTACCTTCTACAGGCCAGATGATTCCACAGAGTAACACCATTGGCAAGAAAGATCCCAAAGCTAAATACGTAGCTGTTCTGTCTGTATCACATATACAGGACACGACGAATCCTGGAAAACAAAGAACAACATAGTAATGCTTGCTAATGTTATAAATGCAAAAGTAACTCTGCCTGTCCGTCTATTGCGCTTTCACGCCAAAACTACTGAACCGATTTAGATAAAATTTGGTACACAGATAGTCTAGAGCCTGAGAAAGGACATAGGTTACTTTTTGACGCGATAACCGACATCCACGCGGGCGGAGTCGCGGTAAACGGCTCGTTAATACATAAATCCGTGACCTAGCATTTAAGACATTGAAGGCCGTCAAAAAGAGGTTCAACGGTGAATAGACATAGGCTGAGTCAATAATTTAGATATTAAGTATTAAGAATAGTTTATATTTTCCATATATTATATCCGACAGTACAGCACAACTAAAAAGGAAAAATATTTTGCACTATATTTAAGAAAACAATATTTAAATAAACATGTTTTGCTACACGTGGCCAAATAGTTTTTAAAGGTCAAACAGAATTAATTGCAAAGCTTGGTTTGTGTTTTAAGTTATAAATAAAATTTCAACGTAGTTTAAAAACAATTTGGGCGGTAGTATGATAAAGTTTTTATAGTTGTATGTGTAACATAATTTAAATACTAGTCAATACAAAAATAAAAAATGTGAAAGTAACTCGGTCTGTCTGTCTGTTCCTCTTTCACGGCTTAACCGCTGAACTTATTTCGATGAAATTTGGTATGGTATCTGTTCAGCATTTTGAAAGATATCAGGGTTTTCATAATTTTTTTTATGGTTATTAATATAGCGGCTGTAGGGTTTCATTTTCTAGTTTTGGGATGGTAGTATTTTTTTTTAATTACTTAATGATAAATATATGCTCATTATTAGACTCCTATAAAAAACAAAACTAAAGCCAAATAATAGTCTCTTACCAAAAGTCATTCCACAAAAACCGGTCATCACTGTAAGGCATATCACCCAACCTATAGGACCCTTCATCGTCAGGCCGAAGACAAGGAAACCAAGCAGTAACACCACTGCAGTTTGCACCAACATCACCAGCATTTCCACTATCACGTGGGAGAACAGGATTTCAGTGCCTGGAAAGAAATAATTTTGTAAAATAAACCAGCCAATGCGAGTCATACATGCGCATAAAGGATTCCGTACCATTTTATGAAGCCCCCTTTAATTTTTCATTTATTTTTGTTGTAGTTAACCTGATCTTTACATACGAGCTCACAAAGGGTAAAAAGCCCACGTCATAAATGTTTTTGCCCTTGCGCAAAATGTCAAGGACTCAAACTACACGGAAAGCCGTAAAGTTTAGACTGAACATGAGAGTCAATCAATTTTATCTATATTATTACAAACTGATTTAGACAATGTTAATGAAAGTATACGAAGTCCATAATATATATTATGATTATATACATTAAGATTACAAATCGTCGTCTTTTTTTTTCTTTTTAAAATAGTAATCCACTCTAAAGAATTTAATGCTTGTATCGCGGGGGTTTTACAAACATTCAAATCACAAGCACAAAGAACACCCAGACTTAGAACAAGCATTTGTGGATCACACAAATGCTTGTTTCAAGGTGTTGCCCAGTCTTCGATCCCCGGACGGGTCAAAGTAGAGAAACCACTTTTCTACATTTTCTCAGATCTGGGTGTTTGTGGTAACTTCATTGTCTTTGATTCCATAACACAAGTGTAAAGCTACTTACTTAGGGTTCAGAGCAATGTATGTGAAGTTGTCCACATTTATATAAAAAAAGAACAATTTCTTATGTACTATAGTTTTCAACCATGTCAAGTGATTATAATAATTTAAATAGAAGTAAAAAATACAAATAACAAACAAGTCAGACCGATCTTATTACTTACAAGCGTTTTTAGTAATGCAGTGAACATGTTCAAACTTCTCGAGTTAAGTGAGAAACTCGAACAACTCACAACTTGTATCAACACAACGGCTCCACTCAAACGCAGCTATTGAACCATTGTGTAACTTACCACTGGTTAATTATTTAACTTGAGAGTTTACTTGTACGTAACAAATGGGTTTTGAAATAAAAGAAAATAGCTAAGTAGTGTAATTCAGACATTTAATAATCTAAATCTTAATGTCATCAAGAAAAATACAATAAGAAACCAACCCACAACTAATATTATTTTGATTTGTCCTGGGTGGGAATCGAACCCGCGGCCTCCAGTTTAGTAGTCTTTAACTACTCGACCAACAGGCCAGTCGAAAATATACGTATACAAAGATGAATTCCAACTTCGTGTTCATCAAACTACAGAAATAATGTTATTTGCAAACTATTTCTAGTATTAACATAAAAGTAATTAGTTCTTACAACCCTACCAATAAGTCATTATTCTTCTTCTGGTGAATGTAATGGTAATGACTGGTAATGACCCAAAGAGAAGAATAATAACAAACAATAGATAAGGGGACATCACAGTAATTACGGTCACCTTTATTCTCTTTGTGCTAAGGATGAGTTTCTAAATGTTGATGTTGATAGTACTTTGTCAAAGATAACAAACCAATTGTATTTTATTCGACCAAATAGTGATTATTATTAATTACGGCCGGGTACAGCCGATTGCTTTTCTGAATGGGCAATTATAACAGTTATGTCACCTCAATTAATTTTGATATTGCAGGTGTCCTGCCCTTGACACTCAAATATTAATCACAGAACTACATTTTTTTTTCTTAATATTGATTTATATCTCTAATATTATCAATCAATTGATTTTTGTATTTAATAAGGCTTAATCCATATCATCAAATTCAAATCACTGACATTACCCAGAAAGATGCCAAACTTAAATGGGATTGGGCCGGTCATGTCTGTCACAAGTCAGATGAGCTGTGGGCTAAAAAACCTACAGAGCGTTATGTGAGACCCCCACATAACGCTAGACGACATCGCGGCAGACCGGAAATAAGGTGGAGAGACCAACTTGACTCCTAGCGAAAGGACTGGCCCATCCTAGCTCAGAACATAATGCGTGGGAGAGGGAAGAGGGCCTTTGCCCTGCAGTGGTTCAAGACGGGTTTATTAGATAGATAGAATAACCCATATTACAATATTAATTTAATTCTAAGAAACTTAACTATACATACTGAAAAGAAATAACAATATAAACTAATTTAATTAAAACATAAATTCTAAAATATGGCATCAAAAAACGTCCACATCGCTGTGCACTCGGAATGTTCCCAAAAGGCTGGCGGCATTGTATGGCAATGCTTATACTCTGTCCAAGGTAAAAGCCAGCCCTTAGATACAGGATAAGCATTGAAATAAATCATTATTAAGCTTTAAATAAATGATAATCAGACCATTTCTGGTATTACACAAAAAATACTTGCAAAATTTTCACATCACTATAATTCAACTTTTTTTAAAAGCCTCGCTAATGTTACAAAATATAATTTAGCAACCGTGATTTTACACATAAAATCTGGAGAACTATGTTATCTTTCATCAATACTTGTTTTTTGGTACGAAGACAAACTATTCTCTCTGAAACTCCCACAATACTCAAAACCCTATCATAAATCCTGTTAACAAAAGGTGCACATACATACATTTTTATCAGGAAAAACTAGGGATGTATGTATATAAAATTTCAGATATGGATTCGGATATAATTATTAATAATTTTGTATCGGTTTGGTTTACGGTATTAAAGTTATTTCAGATTATCCGATAGTTTCGGATACTTTTTAAATATGGATATAAGATTATCTAAGAATTCTTAGGCTTGACCGTCAGAAACCTTATTTGGACTCTAAACTTATCCGAAATTATTCGAAACTTATTCATCTGTCAGTTTTATTTTCGGATATCCGAAACTGTCGGTTACGGTTTCGGATAAAATCTTATTTCCGATATCTAATAGTTTCGGTCACACAGTTCCATATCATCCCTAGTAGATACACCATCATTTCACAGATTAGGGCGGGTACATAATTAGGGTTCCACAAACTGCGAGTAACTGGTAATTGGGTGTCATTTCATGGGCGAAGGTAACACTGATTAAGGTTGGGTTAACCGGTTTTCAAACTGCATACCAAAGTTAAACCGGATAACATTGTTTATGTAGATGTTTCTCAGCTGCAAAGATTTTCTAATTCATTTTACTTTACAATGTTGGAAGATCGACTGCACGGATAGCCGAAAGGTCCACCATGCTAACTACCACTGTCAGCGATGTGCTGGCGGATCGATCCCCGCATGGAACAAACATTTGTGTGGTCTACAAATGCTTGTTCTAAGTCTGGGTGTTCTTTGTGCATGTGATTTGAATGTTTGTGCGGGGGCACACAAGAAGAAAATCTCTTGGAGCGGAAGTCGTTTTTCCTAAAATTATAAAAAACAGAAGAAAAGGAAAAAAAAAATTTTCGTGTCGTGTCGTTCGATTTCTGCCCGAGGTTTTAAAAAAATGTATTTAATCTATACTTACTAATATTATAAAGCTGAAGAGTTTGTTTGTTTGTTTGTTTGTTTGTTTGTTTGTTTATTTGTTTGTTTGAACGCGCTAATCTCAGGAACTACTGGTTCGAATTGAAAAATTCTTTTTGTATTGGATAGTCCGTTTATTGAGGAAGGCTATAGGCTATATAACATCACGCTACGACCAATAGGAGCGGAGCATAAATGAAAAATGTTGCAAAAATGAAAAACCGTTGAAAATAAAACACGCGAACAAAGTCGCGGGGGACAGCTAGTTACAAATATTCGCTCCGCATGCGTTAATGCCTAACAAAAATAAAGATCTTATGCAATATGTTCCAGTTTAACTAGAATATATATTTCTATATCCAGTTCAACACAAGATAGCGAATCATCAAAAGCTCATGATTAAGGACCTAAGTCGGGTTCGAAAACACCGCGTTCGCAATGTTTTAAAAAATACTTCTTAACTTGGCTATTTTCAGTTTTTACATTATAACCAAATAGACATAAACTTACCAGTTATTCCGGCAACCAAGGATCTTTCTAGAATACCCTCGTTCCTCTCAGCTAACATGGAACCGGAGGTTAACGCGACAGCCAAGAAAAACACGATTCTGTTGACAAAGATGACTTAATCAAATATTACACACGATAATTTTATTAATTTAAAGAAGAAAATACATTTAAAATCAGAACGAAATGCACATTTTTAAGGGGAGGGGGGGCTACTTTGGGGCTAAATGAATTTCAATATTTCTAATACAATGCCAATGTAAATTGTTTTTCATATTATATTACCAAGGTAGCCAGTAAGAATTATAATAAAAACTTACGTTAAAATAACTCCCGGTCCAGCAAAGTCCGTGAAATTAGGCACATCCAGACCGTATATGGGTTTATTGAACTGAAACAAAAACATCTAAGTGTAAGCTTTATCTTAAAATATTTACTACGGTACTTCCATATGGGATGAGGTTCTATGGTCGCCTTTAAAGTGGCCCGCAATACACAACGACCTCCGCGGTCGAGTGGCGTACACACCGGTTTTAAAGGTGTCGCCAGCTCTGAGGTCCCGGGTTCGATCCCCTGACGGGTCTCCGACGAATATAGTTACGCTGGTGCCGGATAGGTGGCGCTGGTGGCAGTGATTTTTTATTTTTAAACCAAATTTAAAATTATATATTTCATTAGTTAAAGCGAAGCGCATTGAGCTCTCGTAAGTTTAATAATAAAAATAGCAGTAAATACCTATATTATGTAATAAACAACAAAATGTATACGACACAGTCCAATATTACTTATTCCGTTTCCATTCGCACTTCACTCGATCGACTTATATTAAGTTGGTGCGAGTTTTCTCACGTACGCACGTATCATTAATCACGTATGTTATCTTAATTCTTTGCCCCAATCGGCAAGGATCGACGAAAATCCTATTACGGGAGATGTTATCAATCACAAACGACACCTCTTCTTGTAAAGGTATATATACACTACAAAAGGAGTACACATACATGACTATTTTTTTTCAAGTTTTGTCTGATAGATTATTAAATATACCTAATTATCTCATGGCACCTTAGAGTATATATAGACAAGCATAGATTGCACGCAACGCTAGAAATGAGTGCCAAGCGAAAGCAAATTTTTTGCTGTAAGTTCTGCGCTCGTTTACTGATTTAAGAGATTTTCGTGCGACGACAGACGTTTATGCAAAAATATCGATGGTTCCGATATTATTAGAGTAATATTAGGTTTGAGATAGTTTTAACAAAACGGCGTGCTCTTTTTTGACACAAGTTTTACGATTTTACTTGTTCATACTGGTGCTGACAGTTCATACTCTGTTAGGCGCATTCTATAGTTTACTTTTTACTTACATTGACAGGAATGGACATGATCCTCGGAGGCAGTTCGCACACGCTGGCCAGATGCTCCGTGGCTTCCATGAAAGCCAGCTGCAGGTCTCTGCTCAGCATCCACTCCACTTGTTTATCTATTGAAGAAAAAACAAATGAATCACAGAAGTACGTAGATAATATATTATACCTATAAATTTCCGCAGTGATATCATACACAAAGTAGGTTAGGTACCGTTAAAATTAAAATCTGATTGCGCTGGTATTTGTCAAAATTTCGTCAAGTTGCACTATTGAATAGTACAAAATATACGATAGGTACGGAATTAATAGGGATAGCTATCTTTAAAAACTTCCGAATAAGGTTTTCGAGTCCTCAAATGCGAGTGTTAATAACATATCTGCCTCATTTATATATATAATATCATTGAGTAACCGCTAGATTTTATCTCTAAAACTAAAATTACTAATCTATTTAGGTACACCAAAAATTTGTTTGATATTTTTATTTATATTCTATTTATTTATTGTGTAGTAAACGTCAAATTTAACGTCCATAAGCATCACATACATAAAAACCTCAATCATCATCAGTATAATTAAGTCCCTTTATTAGTCGACAACAGAACAACAATGACATCGTTACCGAATTTTTGACAAAAACCTTTGTACATTAAGAGTGTGTGCGTGTATCTTTTTTGCAACAAAAGTATCTAATCTCATTAAACGACACCTATGTAACTATACGTTCACACAGTAAAAGGGTTGGCTATTCAGTAAACAAGGAAGTACCAGTGTGTTTGTTACCCCTCGCCATAAAAGATACCTCACTCGGAAACCCGCGTCTAGTAATGGCACAATTAATTTTAAGAAAACCCTAAACTCGTTTGACTTTCCGCGAGATTGACTGTTTCATTAAAAGTGAAAAGGATTTATATAAACATTGCTGTTTCCCGCGGCTCCACCCGCGTGGGTGTCGTTTATCGCGGCAAAAAGTAGCCTAAGTCCTTCCTTAGGATCCTAGCTTACCCCATACCAAGTTTCATCCAAATCGGTTAAGTGGTTTAGCCTTGAAATCGTAACTGACAGAAAGACAGATTTACTTTTGCATTTATAATATTAATAAAGATGGATAAAATATAAAAATGTAAAATAGATGTACGAGATCTAACTTTATTTACTTGTGATAATTGTAATTAGTTTATAGGTTTAAACAATGCACAACTTATTTATTTACAAATTGGCTGGAACTTACACATCTATTTTGAGTTGTTTAAAATCGAAAATGTTTGAACATAGGTGCCATGATGAATTGCGTTTTATTTTAAACATTTTTATAAGTTTACAACTTTAACGAAATTTGAGTTTTTTTTTTTATTATATTAAAGGCCCCAAATATTAAGGCGCTTAGGTATTTATTTTGTGAACTTAAACTTATATCTACAAATCAACATTAGAAATTGTCAAGATTCTAAATAAGTTATTCAATGTTTGTATCCCAGTTTTCTCAAAAAAAACCTACTACTGCAAACAAACCCGCGCACAACAACTAGTTTAATAAACAATCGAAACAAATGATCGAGCAAAATTTATAACAGGAGATTTTAATTGAGGATATCGGAAAAAGTTCCGAATGCTTCGAACAGTACCGGATATTCGCATTTAAACTAGGTGTCATGAAAAGTTTGAGTGCTATGCCACTCAAACTTTAACAGTTACATGAAACGCTGTTATATTTAAGCGTCAGATATGAAAGTAGAATTAAAGTTTGCAAAAGTTTTGAAATCTTTGTTTTAAGTCCCCATTTGTTTGAATAGTCCTCTATTTTTTGTCAGAAATGTGACATATAAAAACAGCTTTTTGGCATTCCAGCCCATTGAAAAAGCAAATTCCCTGATATATAATTGCTCTTAAAATTTACTGTACTTACTGCTTAATAAAACTTTGAATTTAATATCAACCAATTATTTAAAAGCAAGCCATTTTGACTGCACGGATAGCCGAGTGGTATAGGTCACCACGCCAATTACCACAGCGTGCGACATGCTGCGAGTTCGATCCCCGCATACGACAAGAATTTCTGTGATGTACAAATCCTTGAATCTAAGTCTGGATGTTCCTTGAGCATGAGATTTAAAAAAAAATACACTTGTGTGAGAGACGTTTTTAAAAAAAGCAGTCACCCTTCAGTCGTTACAAAAATGGCGTCCTCATACTTTACTTAGAAACGTCGTCTAAAGTAACATAATTTTCTTGTAAGTCCTTTAATCATTAATGCAGAAGATTGAAATAATATAAACGCATTTCCTTAAACAGAAATCCACAAAGTATTCCCTTTGGGATACCAAAGGAAAACGTATGGAAATTCAACTCATGCATTTTAGAACGGAATATGTCAAAAGAAAAACTTAAGAATTTCTCCAATGAGGTTTTGTAATGAATATTTTATCACATACCTATCTTACTTAGTAACCTTTCAAAGCTATGTTTCTTTGAGTACAAAGGATCTATTAGACAAATAAATGTACAAAGGTAGGTAAGTCTAAGTGGATCGGTTGAGTTTAGCACAAAAGAAATGCCAGCTTTGTGCAGCTAGCTTCAAGATTTTTTAATGTTGCTTTACAAGACTCGTGTGTTCAATTCCTTTTACAGAAAGAAGTATCGTCGACGTCCACTGGAGCGCATACACAGATAGACTTATTAAGTAATATGTTCTTAAAATTTACGGTTTCATAATTATGTGAGTTAATTCTGAGTCCTGGCTGGTATCATGTGATGATAGCAGTTGTCAAAACTAAGTAACTCTATAATGTGTTACCCTATAAATAGAGGTGACGTGTTATGATAATAATTATATTTTAAATTCCATTAGAGTGATTAAAAAAAATATATGAGACAGGTATTTTTTTCTTATTCTATTTATGTAATCAAAAACTCACCACGATATATTGATTTGAAATGTGAAAATTTTGTGCATTTAGTGCGCAATCGTGATGTTATTAGCCTATACTGCTGCACTTTGATCCACAATTAAAGATGTGTGCGTGAAAAAACAATGCGTGTCTAATATTTTTTTATTGCCTAACTGACGGACCAATTAGATTATGAGTTTTCATACCCAGTCGTCTACCGCATTCATTGTGATCACGGTATAAACACGCGCATTTCTTCAAGACCACCCCGAAAAAATTAATATATTTTATTTGTTATTTAGAATAGATTATAGTTTCTTACAGTTAAGCACCACAATATGATTAATAAAGAATATAAACAATAGATTTTAGATTAAATTATTAAAGTTATTACAAAGATTTCAAATAGAATGCTAACCACACAACAAAAATGTGAGAATTTTAAACACCAGCAATGTTCAGCTTTTTATGAAACCGGAACACAAACACCCATACTTCTGTGTAGCTCAGGAAAACCCCGAAAAATTAATTGTCCGTGAATTTTTTTCACCTCTATTTCACGCTTAATTTGTTGGCCCTGCCGAAAATTAAGACAACAGGCACTTAATTCAACAAATAGGGCGCGTAAAATGAGGCTTAGGAAGGCCGGCCTGAACGAAAGTGGGGCCTGAAATTAACGAGCCCGTAATACGATTTTGTTTATTCTGTATCCAATCTGTATTGAGCCGTTTGTATTAGGAGATGAGCAAATCTATTGGACTCAATTTTCAGCAATTAATTTATTTCTTGAGCCTGTCCCTACAGAGGTAAATTCCTTTTTTTTTTTTGAAGGTCAAATACTTTATTCGGATCTAATTAGATCTGGAGAAACTTTAAGACGTGTCAAATTATTTTCAAACCACTTGCTCAGTGACACAGAAAAAAAATACAAGCACTTAAAAACCAAACGTACAGAAAAAAAGACAATTATTATTATGTTTTTATGTATTTATAAGTATATATTTATATTTATCTATATAAAATGTATGTATAATTTTTCAAACTTCTTGCTCGTGTTTTTTTTGTTGGTTTTTATCTTTATGTTTTAAGTCTGTACCCACTTCAACGCACTTTTATTTTTTACCGAGAGGTTGACTGGCGGAAAATGCCTAGTGGCATTAAGTCCACCTCGTGTACCATTTTGTACATAAAGTTTTAAATAAATAAATAAATAAATATTATGATTATAACCAGTGGACAAATGTTAATAAAATGGCATAGCGGTTCAAGAAACAGATAATTATGTATGTACACGATTGTAGAATCGAATCCACTACAGGCAAATTATCAATGTGACTTTTTCAAATCAAAGTTATATACTTTTTTAATTATTTTAAGATACCTTTGCCAAACGGTGAAGGATGAATCTGAAATCGCCAACCCGCAAGTGAGCAAGCGTGGTGATCAATACTCGTGCCTTCTCTAAATGAGAAGAGGCCTGTGCCCGGCAGTGGGACATTTATAGGCCGGTATTATAAATTTTAATTAAGTCTATATACTTTGACCTTAAAAAACGTACTTTTTTGCAGTCTTTTATTGATTTTACTTTTCATCCTATGTCTATTTACATTTATCACTACCCAGTTACTTTATTATATAAAATACAATACCTACATCTATGTTCCACTTACAAAAGGACCGTCATATTGTTATTTTCGCGGTTCGGCCCCTATTTGACTGTTTCAATTTGCGCTGAACGACCACCATTAAATTTTTAACATTACCGGATTACCATGGAAATTGAATATAAATGCTTTGTCATAAGCGGTGGTTTAAAACGATTTGTATTAAGGAGAGTTTTTGACTTTTAAAAGCAAAGTTGAACTTAAGAATTAATGATTTTTCGAAATACTGTGACGTAGATGTAAATCTTCTGCCCTCTTCAGCCTAGCCTTTTCCAATCTATGTTCGGGTCGGCCTTACCGAATTCAGTTTGAATAACGTATTTTACGTGGAGCAACTGCCTGTCTGACCTACCCAAACCATTTTACTGGGTAACACAATAAGATTCCATAGTAAGACTGATTGTGAGCAATGTAATGACTTAACAACTGTCAAAGATCAAAGTATTACAGTCGGGACCAAGAGCTTAACTTGCTTTTCGAGGCACGGAGGGTACGGTATATTCAGAAATGGTCACCCATCTACGGACCAACCGCGGCGAGCGCGGCTTAACCTTTATTATCGGTCAAACGGGACAGCTTACACTTAGCTACGAGTCCCTCTTTCGTAGATGTAAATGAACTCTACAAATTATGGCGAAGTATGTGTGCTACTTATTCCAGATTAGTCTAGAAATTTGCGTAAATAGTGCCTTGTGTTGAGGTTTACCAGACAAAAAGGATGGTGGCTGTTTTCTTGTTTTTTTCTTTTTTTGGGAATGATTGACGCAGTTAGCCTGAGCGCAGGCTTTGTCTGCTTCACCGAACTTTGAAGGATGGTGGCGTGGCTGGTCACTCAGGTTGTGCTAGATACAGAGATACTTCTAAGGTTATTGAAGGCTGTTATTACACGGTATTTTTTTGGATATAAAATACTAGCTGTTTCCCGAGGCTCCGCCCGCGTGGATGTCGGTTATCGCCAAAATTATCCTTTCTTAGGCTCTAAGCTATGTATGTACCAAATTTTATTGAAATCGGTTTTGTAGTAATGGCATGAAAGCGCGACAGATAGACACAGACAGATAGAGTTACTTTAGCATTTATAATATAAGCAAGAATTAATTAAATTTTGGTTAAAACATACCACTATGTTAATTGCGGTATGACTAACAAAACATTTTTACTAGAATCAAATTTTAAATTGATTCCCCAAAGATTTGCACGATTATCACATTACCGGCTTTACAAAAATCAACTCTATTTCCTTTTCATCAAAGTTCATTAACCATTGAACAGATATAAGCAAAAAATATCAATTGCCCAATCACGCTGATTGGGGGATGTGAAAACCTCATTTATATGTAAAATAAAAGTCTTTTTTGGGCCTTTAACGACATACCAACAATCCCTTAATCAACCCAATCCTATAATTAAGCTTGGTCACATGATACGTGTGATTTCAAGATGGCGGGTAATGACAAGTGCTTTGTGTTCTGGCCTTATTACTTACAAGGTGTTAATGAATATGACAGTTTGCTATTAGACTACATTTATTATTGTTGTATTGTTGGTAAGATCGAGAGTATAGGAAAGGTAATAGGTAAATTATTACTTTTTTTTATTTCTGTGCCATACAATTAATTTCAGACCTAAGCACGTTAAGGTACAAGAAATTACAAAAATACTATATTTTGCGTAAAACTGAATCCCACCAAAAACATTTTCATGTAAAATTTTGCCAAGACTCGCACTGACAAAAAGTTATGAGATCTGATGTAGAGCCAAGCTTCTAACTTTACACGCCCTAACTCTACAAGGCCCAACTTCACAAACTCTACACCTTGGTCAAAAATTGTGGCTTGGCCATTTCACTACGTTCATATAGGCGTATGGTAAAAAAAATATTCACTGTTCATTACTTTTCTGTTATTCAATAGTTTTTGTTGTAAAAAAGAATTCTTGTGGCTCGTGCCAAGCTACAAGAATTCTCAAACTTTTTCTTTGTAATAGATTTAACAAAGAACAAAGAAAGTTTTCATACAAGAATTCCAACTTTCTTATTTTTTAAAAAATATACGTATTTTTTATCTCTTTTTTACACAATTTACTTACCAGTCTCATCCATATGTGCCTCCATGTCCGAGTTCTTGACGGTCCAACGGTTGACGTGTCTGGGGTCCGTAATCCTCAGCTGTAGGGACTCTGAGAAGTTGGAGTGGAAGACCAGGACTGCACGAGCATGGCCCTTCTCAGCTTCAGCCATGGCTAGCTCTTTAGATGGATAGTATATCTGTAGGGAAGAGTAGAAATTAGTTAAATAATAAGGCATCAGTGTATTCAGGTAATTTGCAGTCCAAAAAACATGAAAGAAATTGTTGCCTCATCAAGTTACATTTTTTAGTGATGAAGACATGTAATTTTTATGATTTTTTTTCTGTAACTGACGCTTATGGTATGACGTGCTTTCCGAGGCACAAACAAGGCAACATTATCCAATAATTGACTACTCACCAAATTCGTTTGCCGTTTCGATAAGAAATCAAGGTATTCACAGCTGAATCTCGTTAAATTCCATTCGTAAGTACTTGGATCTTGAGGACACAAATCCTTGTTGTAATCACAGAGGGGTTCCGTAGAGTTGACTTCGTAGTTCACGACGGCTATCGGAAGGCCGACTGGGTAGTGACCGATGGCGAGGCAGAAGAATATCATTTGGGAGACTGGGAGACCAACGATGAATGCTAGCGCACTGGAAAGAAATAAGATTATGGATTTATGGTTTTGGGTGATGTTACATAAAAGGCCTCCCTTTATAAACAAACATACCTAATGATGCCAAGTTAGTAGTGTCTTTCAGTGAGGGCTAACTAAGAGTAAATAATATTTTATTCTATGATTATTTCTTTGTTTTACTGCTTTCTTAAATGAACGTCTGTTTTTTTATTTCATGTAAAATAAATTCCGAGCCATAAAGTCGCATCACTAGATGATTAAGCATTAAGAACTACTTAAGAATTACACACATTGCATGTTGTGCAAACTACAAAAGCATCATTTTTAAAACACATTAAAAAACCTGCAAGTACATATTTTTTTATTTATAGTTTAATCACTGCATACACCTTTTTCAATCTAAATAATAATACTATCCGTCCCCTCCAATCCCACTTTCATCCATGCCATAAATTTCGTTAATAGCCTCTCATTGGTTCTTTCCACATGACCAAACACATTAAATTCATCCACACCATTCATTATTTAAGCGACAATGCGACAACTAGCATTTTGTATCATAAAACAGTAGTGTACATTCAATCGGATCAAAATTAGTCGAATCTACTTATATATTATGTCTCTATGTGATGATCGCATCTTTCTTCTTAGTTTCTGGGAAGCTAGGTTAGGTTTTAGATATAGAGTTCTAGATATTCTAGATCTAATGCTGGCTTCTCACGGCGCGATTTATCACGAGTCACGTGCCTTCACCAGCACGGTTGTAGCCATACCGTGTCGCACCGAGCCAATGCCTTTACAGGGCACGTGGCGCGAGCGGGCGCGGCAAGACACGTGATGTAAAGCGTCGTGAGAAGCCAGCATAAAACACCACTCGAAAGAGAACTTGAACTTTTAACTTAAGTACTTAGGTAAGTTAACAATTATTTGAATTCCAAGTCATTCATCCCACGACTTATCTATGATTAGATATGCATCTTGATTAGTAAAATAAATAATTAACAAAAGCACGTCCAAATATTGTAACAAACCAGTTTAAAATTGAAATGCTTAAACGAGAAATTAAAGCTTGACCCATAAATAAACATTTTCAGCTAACAACAAAAATATTTTCTCCCTCTCACAAAAGTTACGGCTGTCTAATTGATTGGGAGATGTGTTTTGACACTTTTACGGCGTTCCTTCTTTCAAATTATACTGAACAGATTATTTTTAAGTACCTATATGCTTTTAGAACACATCTTGGGTTTAATTCCCACCCAAGACAAATCTTTGTGTGATGAGCATGATCATTAGTTCTGTCTGTCATTTATCTACAATATGTATGTATTTAGAAATATATAAGTATGTTTATTAGTTGTCTGGTTGCCATAATATAGGCTTTGCTTAGTTTGAGATCAGATAGCCGTGTGTAATTGTCAAAGATTATTTATTAATTATTCTTACCCGAAATTCCTGAATAAACTTAAGAAGTTCTTCCAAATCAACGCCTTCATATGATGCCACTTCATTGGCTTGTACATGTCGATGTTCCTTACAGGTTTCTCCGGAGGAGGCATGGCTTCGATCGGAGCGATCAACTCTGGAGTCACCACCACTCGGCCACGGCTGCTCATTGATACGTTATCACCAAATTCACCGGATATCTCACCAATTTCAGCCTCTTCTAGATCAACTGCTGCTGGGTTCTGAAAAAATAATGGAGAAGTGTGGTCATTTAAAATCGTTTCTCTCTATAATGACCGATCTTCTATCATATATTGATGTGGGTACAAAAAATTTGATACGAGTGAAGTAATTATTATTTTCATTAGTGTATAATTTATATATAACTAGCGAGGCCGTACACACGTGTAGGAAGTTCCAACAATTTTTATTAGTTATTCTGCTTTTCGGGGTGAAGACTAATTCAACAAATCAAAGATCATAAAAATCGGTACCGTACCCGTTCTTGAGTTAAATGGTGTAACTAAACAAACTTTATTTTTTAGATATAAGATTTAAATATCGCTGCAAATAAGTATATTGCATTTTGTTTATTCTATTCACAAACTTACTGGTATCGCCGGCAGTTCCACTCTTTCAACGACATCAGCCAGGATACTGGACCGTCTCCTCTTGCCGAGGTTCTGAAGTACGGATAGCTTCAGAAACACGTCTTCCAAACTCTCTCCCTGGTAGCGACGGATCAGCTCGGTCGGTGACTCTTCAGCTAAGAACCTACCACCTCGCATGAGCCCGATCTAGATGGAGAAATGATTATTGATGAGAAATATGTTCCTTTGGCCTTGTATAATCATTCAATATACCTTTTTTTTAGAGATTACAATGGCACTCAAATTTACATGGGCAATTAGTTATTGTTATACTAGTTTCTAAGAAAATAAGGTATTAGCAAAGATAAAGAACTTAACAACAGAAAGAAGATATATCGTGAAGGAAAGGTAATATTAGCAACTACTTTATTAAATGTTCTAATCTCGAGTTAAAAATGATTTTTTTATTTTATTTCTTAATTTGCTGTTAACACCACGCGCCAGCTAGATTACATTGTTGACGCATATCTTTATATGATAATGTACATAAATTGAATATTGTATATTTCCTATTTTAAGAAAAGTGTCCCATGGAAGACTCTCCATGGGTCCATAGGAGTATGGAAATTTTGGAACCGCGGGCACTCCTTTCTTATGCGTCTTTTTTAGGAATTGTATATGAGAAATAAAAACCTTTTGATCTTGCATCTGGAATTGTAAATCTATGCCCGAAAAATGCACTGTCAGTTGCCTTTTCATAGATACACATATAATAAAGACCTAATTTGTCAGAGTGATCTTTACTTTGGAGATTTCAATCAATACAACGCAGTTAGCAGAAAAGCTTTACACAACTACAAGTGCATAGCTCCCAAACTGTTTATTATACATAAGATGAATCTCACTTACAATGTCGGCCTGTTTAGTCTCATCTATGTAATGAGTCGTAATGATAACAGTAGTTCGTCCACCTCTTGTTATCTCCACTAAATGGTCCCAAATGCTGTGAACAAACGTTTCAGTAATTAAAACCCAAGTAAATCTGCATACAAAATTGTTGTACAAACATTTTTGATATTGTTTCTCCCCGTATAATTTTAAGGTGTGCAAAATTTTGATCTGTATCAACAATTTATGAGTTTGCTTTGTATTTTTTAATTTACAGGTACATAAGGGCTACCAATTTCAAAATTCCGCTAATGTCACTAGTCTCACATCAGATCTGTGCTTAGAGTAATAAATAATATAACTATAGAGTACGCATATCGAGTATGTAGTGTTGGCACTAGTATGAACGCATAAAATATTAAAATTTTCGTCAAAACAGAGCCGTTTTATGAAAATTATCTCAAAAACTGAAATATCCCTAATAATATCGGAACCGTCGATATTTTCGCATAAGCGTCTGGAAACGGAAATCACATAAATCAGTAAACGAGCGTAGTAGCGCATTTAGCTAAAAATGTGCTTACGCTTGATATGGGCTATTAGCGATGCGCACGCTCTATGCATGTCTGTTTTGAACTCTATGAGTTTTATATTTCCATGTTCATACGAAGCTAGACTTTGAACTATCTTATATTCCTACAAACTCTCTTTAACCAATTGCGAGCTATTGACTAAGTATGGCTGAAAATAATAATTGACAGTTTAGTTTATTTCTAAAATAATTTCTCTAAAAGGATTCTGTTTTCAGAATAACAATCTAATCTACCAAATTTCTTGATGTAAGTAAATAAATAAGACTTTAAAGGACTGCTTACCTCTGTCTCAAAACCGGATCGACTCCAACAGTAGGTTCGTCAAGGATCAGCAGTTCAGGGTCGTGGATCAGAGCTGCAGCCAACGATGTTCTTCTTTGTTGACCTCCAGATAGGTTCTTGACTTGCCTGTTAACATTTAAATACTTTGAATCCGTAAGTTTAAAACTTTAATATATTTCTTACAAAGAGATCTGTTGCCTGACCACGACAAACTTTTCCCTGCAAATCCAAGTTCACAAGCGTTTTTCAACCTTAATTCTGACAGCATAAAATACAATTTCACTAACCTTGTTGGGTTGGGTAGTTGGAGCAGAGCGATCAAGAAGTCTATTCGCTCTTCAACCTCCTTGGTTCGCATGTTGGCGATCCATCCAAAGTAAATCAATGTTTCTCTTATAGAAAACTCTCCGAACAATGCTATTTCCTGTAACAATAGTTTGAAAATCAATAATGAATCTATGGATGCTTCAAGAAGGATATCAAATCAAATCATTTATTTGTTTGCAAATATAGGTACAAAAAAAAGTTTAACATAACAATATATGTTAGAACTTTTTTTTGCAGACGGCATGCAAACTACACAATACCGATATCTTAATTTATAAGTTACAAAATTAATGTATAAAATTAATATACTAGTCTCTAGTAACCTGCATTTTGTTAGCACAATATTATATGTGAATATTGTCTGGACTTTAAAAGAGACTGTGACCCCTGAGTTTGTTTCGACATTTGTTCTCAGGGCAGTCAGTTAGGAAATGTCGACTCCAGAGAGCTCAAAAAAGTGGTGTGTAAAAGTGATTGTACATCCTATTTGCATAATAAACGATTTCATTTCATTTCAAACGATGTGTCTTCAAAAACTGATGTGATTGTGATGGTTCGTAATTTATAAAGATCTATTCAGATTTTTTAAATTAGCAATTTGTTAAAAGTTGGCGGGGAATTCTTAAATTTATAATTATAACTAATTAATGTCGTACAACATTTTCAGTGTCCATGAATCATTTTTAAATTCAGTATTAAAAATAAGCAAAATAATAACGACTCTTTGTTAAATTCCTTATTTTATAAAATTAAATTTTATATGATGCGAATAAACATTATTGTATTATAATGAAATATTTAAATTAATGCAAATAGTATAACATAAATTACTATGCTCAGTTATACAAATCATGTCAAACTAACTTGATAAAGTTGTATGTTGGTATCATAATTAATTACTAATTATGATGAAAAACCGTGCTTGGTTTTTATTTATCATAATAAATAGGTATATAAAAATAAAAACCTGAAAAAATAGCTTTCTTATCTTTTTAAGTACATTACAACTAAACTAACGCCATACTAACTAAATATAGCAGGGAAAAAGTAATGGCACGAAAATATTCCTTGCAATATTCTGGAGACGATTCTGTTGTACTCAAATTAAACCAAAATAAACAATTTCTATCTTTTGCTAATATACAGAGTGAGAAGAGGACAGCGATACATAAGAACTAACTTAGAAATGTCAAACTAGTTTACGTTATAAACCTCACAGCGTTTTAATGTACATCAAAATTTCAGCGTGTCATCAAAATTTGTATTATGATAGAATAATATCAACTCATCTACGGCCATCTGATCCCAAACTAGGCATAGCCTGTATTATGGCAACTAGACTAAATACGTACATAATTATTACAGGTAAATTAATCACCTAATTAAGATTTATCCTGGGTGGGAACCGAACCCACGAACTCCAGTTTAGCATTGACGGTCACTTACCACTAGACTAACAGGCTAGGTATGAAATTTTAGACTACATTTATTTCGACAACTTGAATTTACGCCTGTCCTTTTCTAATTTTATACAAATTTAAGAGATATCGACTGCCTAAGATAAGTATAGTTCGTGTTTTACAGAATAAGCGCCACTAATCCTGGGAGTCTTGATTAAGTGTACGGTACAACAATAAACGCCGAAATTAATGAAACTATGATACACAATTCTAAAATTAGTTTGTTGCTTAAAATACCTTGTATAAATTACAGATTTTGAATAATAATTATTTTGAATAAATTACAAAGTTTATTTTAGGTTTATTTTGTGTAAAATGGTTATTCCGTAATATTAAAATATGCATGAACATTTTTGGCTCACGTTATTATTGATTTTTGAGAAACCTTGAATTTCATACACAACACCGTTGATAAAGAAGAATTGATAAAAAAAAATTTCGGTATCAGTACTCGAAAATTATACATTATTACTAAAATTTACTAGTATCTAAGTATAACTGTCATTAATAACTTGGTTTTGGATTGCCTGAATCCAAGTCTAAAAGAAATCCAATCATTAATTGATTTCTAATTTTATACTAGACTAGCTGGTGCCTAGTGCGCTTTGCTTTACCTAAAAAATCTACAAGTCGACCAATAACTATTGGTCATAAGATAAAAATTACTGGCACTAGCGCCATCTATCCGGCAATAACGTATCTATCGTCGGAGTGGTCATGTCGCCCTTTATAAGTGTGCAAAGTTTCATAACAATTGGGCTACCAGTTCTCGAGTTTTAGGTGAACATACATACACAAATTCTCTTTTATTTTATAGTAGATAGGTACCTTCTATCATGTGATTTTTGTCGTTTTTTAAGGAAATTAAAAAAATATATTTTTTAGGTTACGTAAGAAAGTATCACTTAGCTAAGTTATATAACAAAACAGCTGACGACATGGTTCTATAGCACAAAGGTTACATAAACGTATAAATCATAATGTCACAAATCAAAGGTATGCTTCAGTGATTACAGTACCACTATTTACACGCATGGCATTGATTCGTAATATTTATTACATCCTTGCCTTTACCACGTTAGCAATAAGAGTGATTTTTCTTTGTATGTTTATTGTTTGTGATCATAACATAAGTGGTATATTAGCCGCTTTCTGGCCACAAATTGCTGTGACATTAGATCGAAACTTCGGAACTATAAGAAGTTATAAGTTGCGTGTTTGAACCCTTTTAGAGTTGCGTAAAAAAATACTGAAAACGCTTGCCTGCCAAATAACTTTGGAGCACGTTATCTGTCTTGTTATCCGACTGCGACGAAGCCAAAAAAGAAGAGATATGTTTTTTTTTTTATTTCACAATCAATACAATAGAAAAATGCTACTATAAGTTTTCTTTTATGTATCCTTTAATAATAAATGTGGACATCACATAAATTGCTCTGAACCCAAAGTAAGTAGCTAAAGCACTTGTGTTATGGAATTCAGAGACAACGAAGGTACTACAAACACCCAGACTCGAGACAATGTAGAAAAGGGGTTTTCTACATTGAACCGGCCGGGGATCGAACCCGGGACCTCAGAGCTGGCGACAACTTGAAAACGGGTGTGTACGCCACTCGACCACGGAGGTCGTCAAAAACGTATATCATATGCGTGAGTACATATTTTCTAAGCCTCATCTATTAGCAACAATATGACTTAAAACACTTCAGTTATTTGGATCAAGATAACAGAGTTTTGGATGTGTCAATCCAGACAGTTTAAGACCTAATTGACAAAGTTGAAATTCTTAATTTCAAAAGAGATCAAACAAAACATTATCGGTCAAGCACCGAACTTCTTAAGTGTCCTTCCTTTTAACCGACAAATACTGGACGGTTTTGGATGTAAGATTTTTTTTAAGATATTACAAGAAGAAGAGAAACTTTAAACCGAGCTGATAAGTGTTTCTGCTTTCGTCTGTCTGAAGAATTTTATTGTTACTTAATATTTTAATATTTTATATTATGTTTACAAATAAATAAAAATCTGCGGGATATTTCTAAAATAAAATGCCTTATCATATGATGATAATTAGACGTTTTGATATTGAATTTAATTACGTAAAATGAAGCATAATTTAATAGTCACACGGAATTGAATAAAAATAATGTAAAAAAAAGAGACGTCGCATTTTTGTTTAGCGTCTTTATTAAAACGCTTCCAACGTTCAGGCGGATTTGCGATTATGTTTTTTTTTTCAAAATCTCCATCCTCACAGATCTTACCTGAGGCATATACCCTATCCTGGGTCCAGGCACACCACTGCCGGGGCTGCCAGGCTTTCCCCCGAGCACCCATATCTCCCCAGAGTTCAGTCTCCGTCTACCGACGATACAGGACAGCAAGGTAGTCTTGCCACAGCCTGATGCTCCAAGAAGACCGTATCTGTAATCAAAGTGTGTTATAAATACATTATGCAAAAAAAAACTCTGTCCGATCCCTATAAGTATTATTCGGCATCGTACTACGTACACATATGCGTGACTATTGAATGGATTTGAGGCTATTATTTATCCCCGGTGAATAAATTTAAATTAAAATAAAACTGATCAAAGGCAACAGTGATCGCTCGACAAAGTTCACGTGTACTGCCTACAGTTTTTTATCAAAGAAGCCGCCTGAGCGAGACATTTTTTTCTAGTACGTATGTTGAACCAGGAATTCGCCTTTATTGGATCGAACAGGGTTTTCTGTTACATACTATATAGTTCCATAATTTGATAATATTAGAGAAAAAAAATCGCGTTATTCTCATCATAAACATAGTTATAAGAAACCAGCAACGTATTTATCTAACCAGGCCTATACTCCTTATACCTACCTAATGGTGTATAGCTAATAGGCTTACTTAGCTTTATCTGACCAAATAATAAGCCAGTGGATATCTTCTTTTGTCTTTTTAAAAGAAATAATATTCTTTACTGGTCGACCCTACTATCATTATCATTCAGCTTAAACCAGTTTAAGTAACTGTCATAATCTTATTAATCTGTTGAAATTTTACTAAAAATTTAATGAATAAGATTTGTGAAACTGAACCACAATACCCTAAAAAATTTAATCGCAATCATTCTTAATTTCATTTCCCTGAACGGCCCACTTTAGGAAATGTCACAAATGTTGCCAGAAAAATAACGTCCAGAAGCGAGTTTGCTGACAAACGGCCGTTCTCATTCAACAAGAATTGTCAAGGAAACATTTTAAATAATTTGGACCAAATGGTCTGAGACAAGGCGACAATGAGATAAAAAGGGCCAAAAATGAATTTGTATTTTTTACAAAGTCAAGTTCAAATCAAATCTTGAAGGAAGAAGAAGTATGTTTCCTGAAGATATTGTATCTAAATTACGTAGGTACACACACAATGTGGGAATGTTAGAACCATTAATGCGCGCACTCTATGTTTGCTTATGTATACTCTAAGTTTGTCAGCCATTTCATTAATTAAGTTCATTATTTTATAGGAAAATGACAATTATCATTATTAAGAAAAAAAATAGCATTCCTTTTGCAGGGTTAAGACCCCTTTCCTAATTGCACTAATTTGCACTAACCCTAGTCTTGCGATTTTTAACTTTAGGATTCGATCAATGCAGTAAAAGTTGTCTAATAAACGAATTATATATCAGTCAGTAAAAGAAGGTACTGTGAGATTACGTACTCACAGCAAACTAGATAGGTTTGCAGGCCACACTATCATTTTATAGTATATACTAACAACTTATACTATATATACAATAACATTTTAAGCGGAATATAATATGCTCTAAAAATGATAGTGTATAATATAATATAAAATTTTAGTGTGACCTGCAAAACCTATCTAGTTTGCTGTATGTACGATCACATCTTTTTCTTAGCGTGTCGATTATTGACAGTTAAATTTTCCCAGGCCAGTACTCAGCAGTAAGATATAGTACCATCACTATGAGAGATTTCCTAGTTGCACCCCTTTTCTAATGAACAATGAACGTGTGATGATGCACAAAATTAAACTGTTGTTTAGATAGGATAATAGAAGCATCTGATTGCAATTCATCGGCACAATTCACTCTCATCTGTTGTTTGAATTAGCTAATTATTAACAATTCATTACTGTTTGACTGACGTCAATTTTCATATATAAGCTACTATGTTTTTCCTACGTGAAAATTTGTGTGGTAAGTTACGTCATTATGAACTAAATCTCAGTTACCTCAACTATAAAAAATAATGTGCAAATTGAAAGAGAAGTTTTATCCTAACTATTAGCTTTGAAGAAGAAAGGCCGGCTGGTATAGATGTCATTATTTTTTTAATATCGTTTAAATGAATTATTTAAAAATATTAGAAGCGTATTTTTCTTTTTTTACGTTACCAAAAACCTCACGATGATACAATGATTTGAAATGTCCCATGGCGTCAAAATTTCATGCATTGTGTACGCAAGCATGACGTTATTAGCCCCCACTCCTGAAATGTATCTACTTAATGTTTGCTTATTTTGAAAAAGCGAAAAGTACTTGTCTAATATTTTTGTATCTAACTGACGGACTACTTAGGACTACCCAGTCATCGACACCATTCTAAGCTAGGTTATTTTACTCATGCATGGTAGAAAGGTGTTGTTCTGTGTTTGGTACTTACATAGTTCCTTTAGGTACTGTCATGTTTAGTCCATCCAAAATGATGTTCGGGTTCTTTGTTGTACCATACTTCTTGTGTGCTCGCCTCACGCAAATTGCCTGTTGTTTTCTGTTGACAAATAATATTTATTAAAGATACAATTATTACATCTACAAGCGGACAAAGTCGCGGAAGACAGCGGTCACCCGCGACTTAGTAAGCGTGTTTCATTCAATGTTCATGGGTTTTTTTTTATGTTTTGCGCGGAACTTTAATTCATTTTTATATTTAATGTGGCCTATACGCATAACCCTTGCTATCTGCCAGTATATGTTTGAATAATACCCATAAATCACATTTTAATAAAACATGACCTAAAATTATTTTTAGCGGATTAAGTAAAAGATATAGTTATTATTACTTGGATATATTTTTGTAGAACAATGTACTAACGTGTGACACGTTAGTACACTAACCATTAGATAAGCGCACGCGAATAAAGCAGTTCGGAAACGCTTTTTCTGCCGACTCACTTAACTAAAACCAATATTTAGAGCTAGTTGACGTATACACAAACCTACGGGTAGTTACAGAATATTTAAAACAAAATTGTTTACTCACGCATATTCTCGGGATCGTCTGAAACTAGTCTGAATCAGTACGACACGCGACACCACCGCCGCCGCTTCAGGTCATGGTTAGGGACTCCTATTGAGTCTGAAACTAGTCGGGCCCGAGAATATGCGTGAGGAAACCGTGTAGTTTTAAATAATTATGAATACTCCTCACGAAAGTTATTACACAAATATAGTTTTAGATCGTAGCGCGTTTAAACTAATAAAATCGTAACCGCTTATAGAAAAGTTACTTGTTTACAAAAGGCGATTTATGACGTACCTCGAAGCAACAGTAGACTTCTGCGTCTTGAACTGCTTGTGTCTCCTGGCGATCAGTTCCTGCTCAATGGTGCTGATGGTGATGGGGGCCTCGGGGTCGCGGACATCCTCCATGGATATCGTCGCGCCTTCGTTGTCGTACGCAGGCATGGTTACTGCAACAAATAAGATAGATTATTAATATGGTTACGAATGGAAAACTGAGTTTTGGCGCAGAAGATGGATCAGAGATGCAAAAAAGAAAAATGTAGACTTTTTTACGCGTAATTTTTATTATACATATAATTGTCGGACATTTAAAAAAAATGTCAAACTCCCTAATGCGACTAAATCACCTTTTTTGCTTGTTTTGCACAAACTTCAAGAACTCAATTCAATTTATTTCCATTATTATAGAGATGGACTGGTGACCGTGGTTCAACCTTTACTAATGAATGTCAATGCACAGGGTTACTATAATTCAAGGTGATATTAGCACGGATAGAAAACTATAGCACGCCATGGCTAGCACGAAAACCTTCGTGTCTTGTTAGATGATTAATAAAAAGTCTGACTACATAGAAGTAATTTGAAAAAAAAAAAAAAATCCTCCATGCTTTACAAAACTTCTGGCACTTAAAAAAAGGAGTCTGACAAAAATTAAGAATACTTAAATATTATTTTTTATCAAGTCAATCAATAATTTGATTAAAAAAAAATTAATTTACCTTACCAGTAAATTGATATTAGTATCAAACAAATAATTTATATATTTCTCAGTAACAGAAATAATATTTATCGTTTAATAATTAGTCGTTTAGTCATTACAATTTTGACAAGCAGTCTTATTATATAAGCTGTCCCCCGCGACTTTGTTCGCGTGTTTTAATTTCAACAGTTTTTCATTTTTGCAACATTTTTCATTTATGCACCGCTCCTATTCGTCGTAGCGTGATGTTATATAGTCTATAGCCTTCCTCAATAAACGGACTATCCAATACAAAAAGATTTTTTCAATTCGAACCAGTAGTTCCTGAGATTAGCGCGTTCAAACAAACAAACAAACAAACCAACTCTTCAGCTTTATAATATTAGTATAGATACTGTGTTACCCAGTAAAATGGGTTGTGGAAGTCAGGTACGCAGTTGCTCTATGTAAAATACTGGTGAGACTGGAAGCCGACCACGACGTAACTTTGGAACAGGATAGGCAGAAGCATTATACACTAGGTACACATAATGACATTAGACTCTAGTTATTATCACGTGAATAAACGCTTTAATATGAGTATGTATTGAGCGAACCTACACGAGATTATAAACAACAAAAAATCTTGAATCCTTGGTATTTCTTCATAATAAATTTAGAGGACAAATTGTTTCTAAGAATATATGATGATAAAATTAATAAGCCCTGTCGATAAGACATATTGTAGTTTTTTTTTTATATAATTAATTACATAATCGCTACGCATTATAAGTATTTTATAATTTCCTCATTATTTATAGGTAGAAGAAAGGTTAAGTCACAAGGTCACAGATTAAAGTTTAATATACCATAAACTAAGAGGAAAACAAGCTATTTATATAACAATGTAAGATAAGAGAAGGCTCAATTAAATAAACACGATTCATGTCTGTTTTATGCATTTTAACACGGAAACTACTAACTCGATTTTGATAAAATGCGTAGCTTGGACGTAATCGAGGTATATATAATATATAACTGGCAAGCTAAGTTATTTTTTAATGTTGTTTTGCTGAATACTTTATAGTGAACTAACTGTTTCCCGCGGCTCCGCCCGCGTGGATGTCTATTATCGCGGCAAATAGTAGCCTATGTCCTTTCTCAGGCACTAGACTATCTGTGTACCAAGTTTCATTTAAATCGGTTCAGTAGTTTTGGCGTGAAAACGCGACTAAATTAAAATCAAAAACTCATTTATTAAAACTAGGCTACAAAGTAGCACTTTATGAACGTCAATACAATGGACAGCACCCTGATTTGCCCACCCTTCACCGCTTCCTAAGTGCTCTGGCTGTGGAGAAGAAACGGGCAACAAACTCCCCAGAGACAGACAGACAGAGTTACTTTCACTTTTATAATAGTAGTAATGATGACAATAATTTATATATATATCTAAGAGAACAAATGACTACGTATGTAATGCAAGATGATAGCTCCCATCTGTGCGCACGCAGATTGTCATTTTAGATTATACTTATATCAATTACACCGCAACCATTATTGTAAGCGATGCCTTATGGCTACAATAATAGTATTGAAATCATCAGTCGTTATAAGAAATGATAGATAATGACCGTCTAATGCTAATCACAATATAAACTTTGTATACAGGCCCTTACCGAGAGGGAATATCTACCCAAATGGGATGGAAGAGTGCATATGGTATAGAGTCAATTTACAAAATTTCAGCTCAAAATAATTTAATTATTTAGTGGAGATGAAATTTTTTGCATCAATTATTCTACGCCAATAAATAATCAGACCAGCTAAAGCGATGTATCTTAACATTTAGCAAGTGACGTAATCAAATATGGACTCTCGTAGTGCGGTGAAACGTTTGGTATGCGAATAATTGATGCGAAAAATTAGATATGAATTATTTAATTAATTCATTTTGAGCTAAAATTTTGTAAACTGACTTTATATTAAATGTACTCTTCACCCCTTTTGGATAGATACACCCTTTCAGTAACACCCTGTATAAAGACATATTTTATTAATTAATAACTGTTACCCATAGACAGTACAAACAGAGAGACAGAGTTACTTACGCATTTATAAGTAAATACGAAAGTAACTCTGTATGCCCGTCTGTTACGTTTTCACGGTTAAACCACTGAACCGCTTTTGATAAAACTTGGTATGGGTTAAGGTTGTATCTTGTATCGCAAGAAAGGACATAGGCTACTTTTTGTTGTGATAACAGACAAACGCGGCCCAAGTAGCGGGCAACAGCTAGTTACTAATAATTATATATAATCATTAAATTTGTAGCTTTAATACAAAAAGATTACGGATAACACATCAAATACCAGGAAGGGGATCAAAGTACTATGGAAAATACCATACAATATGAAGATATGTGTATTAAGTTATGTACTGGTATGATAATACAGACTTTTCTTAGAAAATATTGTCTTTATTAGCGTTTGAATAAATATTGGCTACTTAAATACTCACGTTTTATAAAAGACTAACATTTGTTCGCGGCTCTGGCCGCGTGGATGTCGATTTATTTATTAATACATTAATAATACCAGCCTATAAATGTCCCACTGCTGGGCAGGCCGGCCTCTTCTCATATAGAGAAGGAACGAGCATTGATCACCACGCTTGCTCATTGCGGGTTGGCGATTTCAGATTCCAATTTTTGGAATCAAGGTTTCCTCACGTTGTTTTCCTTCACCGATTGTCAATGATGTATTAGAATAATTAAGAAAGTACATATTAGTACGGGAATTAGAGCGAACTGGCAAAAAAACCATTGTACTTTAACGCGTGACGCGATTGAATTTTCGACCAGTGCCCTTACCCTCCAATTTTACTTTAATTGGAATACAATGCCAATGCAAAATTTATATTCGTTAAGCAGGCAGGAGAATCAGAATTCTTAAAAAAAAGGCTGTCAATGGAAGTAACTGACTGGAATCTAAAGATTGAGAGTATTTTGTTGTACTGTGTGTTGTTTGTGTGCTTGCTAAATGAATAACAATTTTGCATTGGCATTGTATTAGAATTAAAATTAAATTGGAGGGTAAGGGCACTGGTTACATTAGCCGTGTTCGAAAGTAGACCCAACTTAGCCGTAAAGAAGAGATACAGACTTTCGCGTTAAAATCAAAATCAAATCAAAAGTATTTATTTGTTATCTATACTAATATTATAAAGCTGAAGAGTTTGTTTGTTTGTTTGTTTGTTTGAACGCGCTAATCTCAGGAACTACTGGTTCGAATTGAAAAATTATTTTTGTGTTCGATAGTCCGTTTATTGGGGAAGGCTATAGGCTATATAATATCACGCTACGACGAATAGGAGCGGAGCATGAATGAAAAATGTTGCAAAAATTAAAAAGCGTTGAAACTAAAACACGCGCACAACGTCGCGAGGGACAGCTATAAACTATATATTTATAATATTAGTATTGATAACTAATGGCCAGTTCCTATATTCAAAAAACGATTCGTTTTGCTTACGGACGGTAGAATTTTCTTCATTTTACTTAGAAAATTCTACCGTCCATTGTTTTTTTTTTTTTTTGTGGACAGCATCACATACATTGCTCTGAACCCAAAGTAAGTAGCTAAAGCACTTGTGTTATGGAATTCAGATACAACGAAGGTACTACAAACACCCAGACCCGAGACAATGTAGAAAAGTGGTTTTTCTACATTGACCCGGCCGGGGTTCGAACCCGGGACCTCAGAGCTGGCGACTCCTTGAAAACCGGTGTGTACGCCACTCGACCACGGAGGTCGTCAAGCCATTAGCAAAACTAATCGTTTTTTTAATATAGGAATCAGGCATATATTTCGAAGGGCCTGTTGGTCTAGTGGTTAGTGACCCTGACTGCTATACCGGAGGTCGTGGGTTCGATTCCCACCCAGGACGACTCTTTGTGTGATGAGCACGATCATTTGTTCTGTGTCTGGGTGTAATTTACCTATAATATTATGTATGCATTTAGAAATATATAAGTATTGTTATCAGTTGTCCGGTTGCCATAGCACAGGCTCTGCCTAGTTTGGGATCACATGACCGTGTGTGAGATGTCCCAAGATATTATATTATTATATTATATATAAGAAATGGCTGTATTACAATATGTTCGGTAATTAAACTACATTTATAAATGGTAATAATACATTATTTTATAGTGTGGATTCTTTTGAAGTGATTAGGTATGTAAAATATTATAGACGACGGAAATAAACCTAGGTTTAAATCTGTTAAGTTGTTTATTACCTTATTTTATTCGCGAAACTGAGGACTAACTACAAAACATGCAAAAAAAGTTAAAATGATCGACTAATTTGTATTGAATACGCCAGGTATGTAAAACCGGTATGTGTTTATAATTATTGTAAATAATTTGATTTTTGTTTTTTAATTAGTTATCCGTCTTAAAGGGGATTACGATATTTCTCCATATTAACGTATTCCGCTATTTTTCGAGCAAATTTCCTCCCAAAAGATTTACTATGATTTCTTTTTTTTTCTAAAATAATCACTTAAAGAAACATGACCTTTCAAAAATTGCCTCTTTTTGCCGCCATATAGTTGTAGTGTCCAGATGACATTATTTTTTGTTACCGTCATATAGATTATTAAAAATTGACACGTATTTTTTCTTATTTTTTGTTACCAAAAACTCACGACGATATATTGATTTAAAATATCTCATGACGTCACAATTTCGTACATTTTGTACGCAATCATGACATCATTAGTCCCTACTCCAACTTTGTGTTTCTTTATTTTGAAAAAGCAAAAAATACGTGTTGAATATATTTTTATTATCTAACTGAAGGACTAATTAGGTTTTGACTTTTCATACAAAGTCGCCTACACCATTATGCAAAAATAATGTCAGCATTGTAATTATTTTAGTTTTGATGAATGCACCAACACACTCATACATTCGTACCACTCTTCCATACAAAAATATCTGACTACTTTATTCATTTGTTAAATGGAATGTTTAAATGGAACTTATTAGTAATGGATAGCAAGAACTTCTCTTTCATAACCTCTATGCTAAAGTCCGCGACCGCAGACCGGTTGTGTGACGTCATCAAAATACCCGTCTTCAAGGACAGAGTTCAAGTTAAAGAGTAGGCTTTACTTAATTATATATTGGAAAAGTGTAAACATATTTACATGTAAGTTTTTCTTAAAAAAATATTTTTATTCACAAGCTTTTAAATCTGCTAGGATCATAGTACTGGTGAAGACAAATCAAACAAGCCTAAACACGATGACATGGCGTCGTTTCGTTACGGAGTTTCTATGGCCACCTTCCGGACCCATCAAACCTTGAAAGTACCATAATATTGTATTGTCACCGAACTTCTATATGTATAAAAAATTTCATCTCAATTGGATGTTTAGAAGTGGTTCTAATTTAGCTCGCAAGATTTGACCCGAACATTCATACATTGCAAGTTGATTAAAAGCTTGAAAAAGCAAGAAGACACGTCAGTTTTTTTAAACCTGTGATTGTTTATGTCTAGAGTTTAGGGTTTCAAAAAACAAACAACCTCTCACCCTAAACGCATAATAATATACCTTTTCCGTTACATCGCAGGTAAAAAGATAGGCAACGCGTCTCCAAGACATATGGTGATTGAGATATCCATGGAAATTGGTAGTCATTTACAATCAAATAAGCGTCTTGTCCGTTTGTCGTTTAGTGTAACATTATGTTCGGACATTAAACATCACAATTGTATTCTCTATAGATTGTGTAAATGAATGAGACAGAGTTATTATAGAGCAAAACGATCTCAGCCATATTCTTACCACAGTTACTCACATGCACGCAAACATTCAAATAGGTTCGCGCTTTGTTGTCTATTAAAAAACCGATACAGCTTGTAAAAAAAACTTTGCATAATAATTTGCATATGTTAGTAACCGGCATTCGATTTTAGCAGTCTTTTAGAAGTAAACAATGATATTATATATACGCAGATAATGTTATTAGCGCTCTTATTTTGAGGACTCGAAAATCTCCTGATTAGGAAGTTTCAATGATAGATATCTCTTTTACTCACTTGCTTATCCTATTTGTACTATTCATAAGTGCAACTTGATAACATTTTGACATTACATAGACTAGCGCGATCAAATTTTAAAAGTCGGTAACTATGTAATTAAAACAACAAGCTTTTACTATTCTAAAAAAATAATTGTAAGACTGAAATTCTTAAATATTTCCAAAAATATAAGGCCCCATCAATCAACGAGTACGACGCTCAAAAACTGTTACATGTTGCACCTTACATTATACGATCATTGAACAATACAACCTGCTGACCATTTCTACACCAGTTTACAGTTCTCTAATTCACAAACCTTTAGGTGTCTCTAAACAATGGAACATCATTGTTAAAACTACAAAAGATGAGGTAATAAAATGTTTACGTTACCTAAAATTACAGAAATACAAGTCTTTTGTCCTATTCAAAGCATATAGTGTTGTAAATTAAAGAGTTTAAAGACTAAACAGCGTCATGATTGGCAAGATGCCCTTCCAATAGCCTTTATGGACCCTCAAAGAACATTTGAAGGGCAGCTTGCCAATAACACTGAAAAGGAAACTCATCGACATGTGCATCCTGCCCGAACTAACCTTCGGTGCTCAGAGTTGGTTACACACTGAATAGCAGAAATGCGAACTCAAGACTTTTCAACGAGTGATTGAGTGCAGCAGAGTTATAGTTGTTAAACTAACAGATCGAGTTTGAAACACGACGCTGAACTCCATAACTCAAGTAACGAACCGAACGACCGGCTTATATGGGAGTGGGCTGGTCACGTCGTGCGAATGCAGCCTTACCGATGGGCAAAGATCGTCACCCACTGGATGCCGGAAGAAGGACATCGCCTTTGAGGTCGACCGCGGCGAAGGTGGTGTGATGATCTAGTCAGATATGCGGGGCGCACGTGGCCAGAAATCGCAAAAGACAGAGATGTTTGGAAGAAAAAAGGGGAGGCGTTTACCCAGCAGTGGGATCTAATATAGGCTCAAATAATAGTATATACAGGGTGTAACGGAAATGCGTGGTCATAATTTAAAAACCCGCTTCTACGCATGGGAATGATCAACTTTCTTTAAGGAAACCCTAGTCGACTCCCATACAAAATTATCATCAGCTGATCACATCATGGCAAAGCTATAAATAGACGTAGTAAATATATTAATATTTATTAAACACTAACAGGTAAATAGATGTAATTAAATGATGAATTCTACCATATATTACACCTTTAATGCCTCATAAAGAAAATAATAGTTTAAGTTCATTAATTGTCATGCAATTAGATTTATCACTTAAGTTTTATGAGAAATAAATTATTTTGTATTTACAATGTCTTAAGAGGGGACACTAAGGATTTTTATTAGATAGGTATTTAAAGAATATATGGCCGTCCGGAAAGGGGCGTGTAGAACCTGCCTATTTCCAATTGGGCAAAATGTGACGACAAAATTTCGTGCATTTTTACGACATTATGACGTCAGTTGGGGCTTACCCCCACTCCTGAACTTTGATTTACTTGAAGTATTTAGTGTTTTATTATTTTTTCAAATAAAAAATACGTGTGTAATACTTTTCTATTATCTTACGGAAATAATTATATTTTGACTTTTCATACCCACTCTTTGACATCTACCCTATTCTGTGTTGTTTTACAATTCGCTTCTACCTACAACAAAACCTCTGTATTATTTTAAACAATAAGTTAAGCTTTGCTAAGCCAAAGTCAACAAACTTAACACAAACGCTTTAACTTGAGTGATTTCGACTCAATATTGTGTATTTAGTTCAAAATTTAACGAAGTGTGGGACTCACTTAACTCTGCCTTTGGGATATACGTTCTTACTATTTAAGTATTAACCTTTAACTACATACATGTACGTTTATTTGTTTATAAAATTAAACAACCCTTTATTTACAAACATGACATCACTAATTAAAGTAACTACTAAAATACTGACATTGGTCCCGATTCTGTTAAATCCACACTAAACTTATTTTAGACCATCGCTATATTTTTCACTTGTACACAATTAGAAAAGGACAGACGAAAAATAGAGCTATCAAATTTAGTTTCGACTAAAATTCTCATACAAAGCTTCCGACACGCAGAAACGTGTGCACTGAAACTCAGTAATATTCAAGGCAAAAACTGGTTTGACATTGGTAAGTTAGTTGTTATCTGTTGCCGTCCTTTTCTCACGCTGTTTGTTGGTAAAAGATAGCAGTGGTTTAATTTTTTTAGATTTTTATTTAATTAGGTTACAAGGGAAGCGGCGCCATTATTTCATTATGGTTCTGCAGTCGTTAAATTAAATTCGTAAATTCTGCCTACTATTTTAAACTACAATACCTTCTTGTACCAGTAAATTATTTGTAGATTTGAGATACCACAATTTACTATGGTTTTCTGAATCGAATTGAGATCGAGTTAGAAATCTAGAACTTGAAACTAGCGCCAGATCGTGCAGCGGCACGAGTTGTAACTAAACTCGATTGAGAATAACATAAGAGAAAATCCGTCAAAAAACGCTAGAAGGCATAATAAATACCATTAAATTTAAATAAATCAAAGACTTTTAGAACTTTATGATGACGTAGTCACATGTATACAGCTATCAACGCTGATGACACTCGATTATAACTGGATCTTTATTTTCATTTGGTTTGGTTCGGAAGTACTAAGTACCTATTCAAGATCGACTCAAAAACCGACCCGAGTTCGAATCAAAATCAAAAACAGAACCAAACCGGTTTCGGGAGTAAGTCATCTGTTTTAAGAGCTTATAAGTCAGGCACTGGTCTGTGTAAAAGCCACTAGGCTTACTACAATATTTAATTAGCAAGTAAGTAATTAGTACATTGGTAACGTGTTTACTGACTTGCGAAGGCTTGAGTAAGATTCCTACACTGAACAATGTAACTGGGTTTTTTCGATGGAAAATTTCCAGTTGTACATAAATCTTGATATTGGAAATGTACCCAACGATTTTGAGGAGCTCTCCGTATTTTATTAGGATATTTGCCCTTAGGTAAAGGTTTGCAATACTAAATTTCTATCTTTCCTTTGAAGAAGGTCCAAACAGGTTATAGGTACTTACATGAAAAAAAAAATTAAACAGTCAGTCTGATGATTAGGCAATAAACTCCTTTAAGTAATGAAAATATGTGCCGGTGGGGTTACAGTACACCTGAGCCATGTGAGTGTGGCATCTTCCCTCAAATAAGGGCTCATTTAATGAGCTGCCCGGCATGCCCCACCATCTGCACTCGGGAGGACCTGTACAAGGCCACGGACAACGCTGTTTGCGTGGCTGAGTACTGGTCTGGGAAAATTTTACTGCTATTGATCGACTCAAGAAGTAATACTTAAATAAAATAAGGTAGTATATGATAGGACCTTTAAGAAGAAAATAAGCTACTCGAAGTACTAATCCTGCGTAGACAAAGTCGCGGGCACCAGCTAGTAATAAATAAAATCAATCAGAACCAAAGAGGTTACCAATCAATTTTTGCGTCATTCCATAATAAATTATGTTACCACCACTGACGCTCGTATTATTATGACGGTGATTCGTAATAATAAATAAATTTAATCTATAC
The DNA here is from genome assembly GCA_932294365.1 of Diachrysia chrysitis. Lineage (NCBI taxonomy): Eukaryota > Metazoa > Arthropoda > Insecta > Lepidoptera > Noctuidae > Diachrysia > Diachrysia chrysitis. The sequence continues at coordinate 2,840,250 of OW028664.1, forward strand.
TAATATATAAAGCTGAAGAGTTTGTTTGTTTAAGCGCGCTAATCTCAGGAACTTCAGGTCCGATTTGTAAATTTCTTTCAGTGTTAGATAGCCCATTAATTGAGCAAGGCTATAAGCTATATAACATAACGCTGCGACCAAAAGGAGCGGAACATATATATATAACCATTGAAACTAAAACACGCGGACGAAGTCGCGGGGGACAGCTAGTACCTACATAAGACCGGTCCAAAAACTTGTTTTACATGGACATTGATCGAAAAGCTATAAAAAGTTAACCTAAGGTTGTACGAACAAAACGTCAGTAGCAATAAAGGATTTACGAAAACGAACCTTAACTGCTTTGAAATAAATGTGTTATTACTGTCAAAATGTTGACACTGTGGTCGGTTGTATGGAGAAAAAAAATATGTTTGTGCGTTTAATCAAGCTATTTTAGTATGTTATTAATTGATTGGCTAGAATAATTTTGTATCAATGTTGTCAATTAATATTTAGGCGTAATATTTCATCTTGAAGCACTTAGTTTTTGTCAAATTGTGTATTATTAATAGTTTACACAAACAAACAAGACAACATTTCAACCAATAAAAAGACTCCATTTTGAAAATAGAATGTCACAACAAACAATAAAATCACTCGCAACAAAAATATCCGAATCTCAAAATGCATAAATTTTTAAAACAGCTATTTATTTTTATAGGATTCTAAATTTAAACTCATTCACGTGATGACTGCAACGTTGAGACAGCGGACTTCCCGACGCAATGACCTTTGAAGGCGGTAATTTCCATAAGCATTTATATGCAGAAATAACAGATTAAATCGTGTTATTGTTGCTATAGCTAAAAAAATTATATAGAGTGGCAGATTTCTGAATGATATGACGTCAAGTTATTGGTTTTACCTAGTTTTTCGACCAAAAGTATGTTATGAGTAATTAATTGTTACAAATATTTAAATTTAAATCCTTATCAGATAAATTATCAGGATTTAATTTGTACACTTATTGTGAATATGAATAAAAACAAAAACAATAAGTTCGACATAGAAAGAAAAAAAAATCGTTCTATTTTTACCGAGCTACATCACGACAATATGGTACAACGTATATTTTCATTAAAGAAACCCTTACTAATATTATAAATGCGAAAGTAATTCTGCCTGTCTGTCTGTCGCGCTTTCACGCCAAAACTACTTAACCAATTTAAATTAAACTTGGTAGACAGATAGTCTAGAGCCTGAGAAAGGACATAGGCTCCTTTTTTGCCGCAATAACGCGGGCGGAAACACGGGAAACAGCTAGTAAATAATAAGTAAAATAAAATATTTAAATATCTAATTATATGGGAGTGAATCACAAGTCAATAACTAAATAATATCCCAAGACAAAGCGTCATTAAAAACACTAATGTCTCAGTTGAATCATCAGCTGATACTTCAATATTGTACTAAATTGTCTAGTTATTGCCTTTCCAATACTTTTATGTTCGGATAGAATGAAATCAACTTGGATTACTCGTTGTAATTGCGTATTTTAAGTTTTATGTCTAAGCTAGAAATAAAAATAAGAAGGTATATTCCGAGGAATAAGTAAGTGAACTATTGAGCGCGCATATCGAGTATGAACTGTTGGCACTTCATACTCGACTTTGCACAACGTTTGAACTTGAAAAAATCGTAATATTTGAGTCAAAACCGAGAGCACCGTTTCATTAAATCTCAAAACCTCTAATAATATCTTAACCGTCGATATTTTCGCATAAACGTCTGTCGTCGCACGGAAAACGAGCGCAGCTCGACATAAGGGGTTATTAGCGATGCGCACGCTCTGTGCTTGTCTATGTTAAATCTAAGATATATTCTCTTTTTCTGCTTACTCTTTTCCCAATCTAAGTTGGGGACGGTTTCCAGTCTTACCAGATTCAACTGAATGCCGTATTTGAAATAATTATAAGAGTTGTAATTTAACGATTTGATCTACCGCAGTCTTAAAAATATTTGCAAACATCTGAGCAAAAAGGAAACAAATTTCTCAAAACCTCATTCTAAATTAGCTGTCAATATAATAATAATGTTAAACTTATTGAACCACATATCAATTTTGTATTATCCTGTCGTTCACTTCCCGACAAAGTTGTAACTTTTGTAGAGGAAGGCGCTTTGATAACTTGCCTTTAAAAGACTTTGAAGAAAATATTTCAATTTAATATATTTTGCAAATTGATTTCAAAGATTGGAAAAGGCTCAAACAAACTTTATTGATGTCGGAAACTCCAATTTTGGATTTAAAATTCGTTAATTTTTCAATATACACCAGAAATCTGTTTAGGTGGTTATTTTAAGCGGAAAATGACAACTTCAGTATCTAAGGATGTTGTTGTTTATTAAAAGTGTTTAATAAAGATATATAAAATACTTAATTGCCACATGTATGAAGAAGGTTTTTTTATTGTTCTTGTAATGAGTTAGATGACAGTTTTTTTAATGTCCGTCAGATAGGTTATTTATTAATAGATATTAGACACTTTTCTTATTTTTCGTAACCAAAATGGAAATGTCACATGAAATCATAATTTCGTGCTTTTTGTACGCAATCAGGACATCATTAGCCCCCTTACAATTTTGCTTTATAACATTTTTTAATAATCTAGTAATTTAAATTTTGACTTTTCATACCCCATTTTCAGGACAAAGATGATCAAGTATTTGTTTAATCTAGTTTCTATAAACATATATTAATATTTGTAATGTCTACTTTTTATGTTAATAGATTAGTATCACAAATTCACAAACACTTAAGTTCAATCTTAGGTACCATTAAAACTGACCAAAACGTCATTAAATAATTATCAACAAGTATTTAAACTTCAACACAAAAACACTTAATATAACTACCATTAATTAAATTAAAAACAACGAAATAAAATTATATACCTATTAATCGTTAATTTTTTTTACCTCAACCGGGCACCAAACTTATAAGGAAGCCATTATGAAATGACACTGAACTTATGGTCCCTTTGCCTTGACATAGTTTAAAAATATATTGATTATAAGTCAAGATGAGCAAGCTATGATAATAATATAGCAACGGGTTTTATTAAAATGGTTACATGTTTTGAGTGATAAATAATATAGTTAAGCTGTATGTAATTATGGTAACCATAACTCAGACTTTAATAAAAACGAGTGTGCTTTAAACCACACTACTCAAGTAAAACTTCTTTATATACGAAACGTAACTGGATATGAGAGAAAGAGGGAAAGAAAATGTGTGCTCGCACTTCTCTCTCTTGTTCCTACAGTAATATACTAAACGTAGCTCTGGGTCTTTCTTTCTTATTTATTTATTCATTTCTTCACAAACTTTTATCTCCCTCTCAAGTTCCGTTCGCCAATTAATCAATTTTTCTCTATCAATCAATTGATAGAGAAAATTTTGATTATAATTTTTTTATTGTACGACGAGAGCATTACGAAATGTGTGATCGGGCAAGGCGAACGGAACTTGAGAGGGAGATAAAAGTTTGTGAAGAAATAAATAAATAAGTAAGAAAGAAAGAGCTAGAGCTACGTTTTACTGTAGGAACAAGAGAGAGAGGTGCGAGAGAATTGCTGTTGCTGTTGCTGTTTTTTCAGCCCTTTCTTAAATCAACAAGAATTGAATTTTATCATGTTTTTGTTTTCATTTAATGTAACTAGACGGAATTTGTCCACCAGTCTTCAACAATTGGGTTTTAAAGTTAAAGGAGTGGTCTTTCTCCAGCAGTACGCGTGAAAATTCCAGTGGTAATTTGTTAAAATAATAAGGGTCTTATTAGAGTGATGGAATATTATTAATATTCTTTATTGAAATCCAAAAAGATTAACATTTTAGGCAACCAGTTAACAAGGGTACAATGGCGGTCTTATCACAAATAGCCATAGGTTTCAAACAACATTTAGATAAACAGAAGACGGAATACTAAATAGATGGGATAGCAGAGGTTAATAAGGATAGTCAAAGGATTCAGTTTCTTAATACATAGTATGAAAATGATATCGTCGAGATTATAATTTATTCACACTACAGAAACTTAATCATTAACCTCGCCTTGAGTTAATCGATGCGGAAACATAACATGGAAGTTATTACAAACAATCAGACGCAAAGCTAATTAGATATTTATTTTTAGAAGTTTGTAGGCGCAGGTTAAATACATTAAGATGTCAAACAGACAGATTTCATAACCTACTGGTATAAAGCGGTAGGTTTCGTCCGTATGCTATACAGCCCGCTGTTAGACAGAAGGAGCGACGGACGGACGGACGGACAGACGGACGGGCGGACGGACGGAAAGACGGACGGACGGACAGACAGACAGCGGAGGGTTCGTAAATAGGGTACCTTCAGCACCCTTCAGGTACAGAACCCAAAAAAAAATTCACGAAAAAGGAAAAAAAAATGAAATCTTTTCTAGCTTTGCACTAGATACTGCCTCAAAAAAAGGTTCTTGTGTAAAATCGAACCTTGGACCAATCAATTCCACTCTGCAATTAATTTATAAGTTATCCTTATAAGATTAATGACTCAATTTCATAATAAATCGTCTGACAATACTTCCGGAGATTCTACAATGGAAAACATTTATATGACATCTTAGTTATAGTTGGAAATATGTACAGGCAATAACCAGTAATATTAATCACGCATTAATCTTAAGAATAGTTCGTAAGATACGTAATTTGTTTCACTAGTACACTACATGGAAATGATGGGGAAAAAAAATCTCAGTACTATGGAACAATTAGAGTGGAACTAGTGAGACCATTCCTATTAAGATCAATGTATTCAACAATGAGGTAAATCCTACTATAAAGATACCTAGACTTACGATTAAGTTATAATAATTGCTAATTATTTAATGAGATTAGTTCTAATGAACTTGTTGACGTTCTTGTAATTTGTATAGCAATAAATTCGATGTACTGAGTTTTACTGTAACAAAGATCGCAGTAACAGCCTGTGGTTAAAATAATGAACGATGTCGATGGGATAACATTACAAATAAGACATGCCAAATTTCTTATAGACCACCGTAGTTCACGCTCAACTTTCCATCAAAAATAATTGTTATTATAAGGACTGATTTTTCCAACGCCAAATATTTTTTTATTTGTGAAATAAAATTGACGTTTGACAGATTTTGTATGGGAGAACTGTCAAAAACTCAAAATTATTCCTCGGATAAAATTATCTGGCGGAAAAATCAGCCCTAAGGATTTTCTAATTAGTAACACAAAATGTTATTTAGTCTACAGTACCCTTACTCTTGAAGTAAATTGAATGCCAATACAATGCCAATGCAAAATTTATATTAGTTTAACGGAAACATGACTCAGTTTTCTTAAAGAAAATACTGTCGATGGAAGGAATTAACTACAATCAGTGTGTTGTTTGTAAGCCTGCTAAATTAAGTACATTTTTGCATTGGCATTGTATTAGAATTTAAATTCAAGAGTAACGACCCTGGTTTGTGGCATATATAAATACTTTCTAGTTATCCGATTGTACAATGAAAGAGGTTTTATTTTCATTAGCTTTGGTATTAAAGAAAAACATGAACACCTGCTCAGAAAAACCTATCTACATATTAAGAAATGAGTATGTTATATTTAAAAGTCTTGTCCAATCCACGTAGGTTAGGACTAGCCTGTTGGTCTAGTGGTTAGTGACCCTGACTGCTAGACCGGAGGTCGTGGGTTCGATTCCCACGCAGGACAAATCTTTGTGTGATGAGCATGATTATTTGTTCTGTGTCTGGGTGTAATTTATCTATAATATGTATGTGTTTAGAAATATATAAGTATGTTTATCAGTTGTCTGGTTGCTATAATACAGGCTCTGCCTAGTTTGGGATCAGATGGCCGTGTGTGAGTTGTCCCAAGATATTGTATTGTATTGTAGGTACCTACTTTAATGAAAACTTCTAAAAATTTGAATAAATGACCTTTGGCTTTCAGGACCTACGTTGAGGAACACAAATCATTAAACAAAGATTACTACAGTGCGTAAAGGGATATTCGTAGTCATATATAAATATATACATGCCAACTACATAATATGCAGATGTTATAGGTATGTGTTTTTTTAATTTTAATGGAGATGTATTTAGCATTTCTTTTTTGTTTTATAGTAAAGGCGTCAACAGCGTAATTTATTATACATAAATATATTGAATTTCTTCCCTTGTTAAGAAGATAAGTAGAAGAACTAAAGATGTCATTTATTTCATTTGTTTTCGGTGTTTCTTACTGGTTGTTCTCTATAAAATGGAAATTTTGGAAACGCGCACCTAGAGTTATTTAGTTTTGTAACTATAACTCTTCTTAGCGCCATTTTCATATAGGTAGCAGCAGTATTTTAAATATAACCACGCATTTCTGTTGCACCGTATATAATTGTCTTTGTTACTCGGTAAGAAATTATAAAGAAAGTTGCGTACCTTGAGAAAAATGGCGTAGAACAGGAAACCAACCACACAGGTTACAGAGGTTACTGATGATAACTATTTCCGTAAGACTTGATACAAGATCATATTTTAACTAAAGGTTACACTAAATACTTCCCTCTCCGTATGAGTAGGAACTTAACTGCAGTATGTCAATAGGGTTGTAGACTAGTTATGAAAAGTAAAATTATAATTGGTCCGTAAGTTAGACAATAAAAAAATAATAAACACGTATTTTTTGCTTTTTAAAAATATGTTTAAACTAAGGAGATAAAGCGAATCAAAGTTCAGGGGTGTGGCAAATGACGTCACACGTTCCCACAAAACGTGCGAACTTGTGACGTCACACGAAAATTTAAATAAATGCAATGTCGTTAGTAATTAACAAGACGGACCTTAATAAAATCTTTATCTTTAAAGAAAAAAATATAGTTATGGAGTTATAATTGGTGAACGAATGCTAGTTAGTGGCTCTCAGAACGGATTTGCATGCATACGAGTGTTTAACTAGACATAATAACCTAACCTTACCTAAATTTTAAATGTGATCTTATTCTTCACGTTTGTGATGCTGCATTCATTTGATAGTAAGTAAACACAGCCAATGAAAGAAGTCGGCCTTAAATTATTATGGGGTTATTTTCCGTATCACCCACAAACTTTATGTCACTCATATTTACGGTACGTAATTTTAAGGGTGCATACTTTACCGAACCATTCAACTTAACCTTATAATAACAACAACCATTGCAACGTTTGTACTTAAATATAGCTTCAAAATTCCGAAATCGAGATTTAAATTTTACTTCTATGTTTACTTCTATTTCTTAGCGCAAACAAATACACAAATAGACTCATTTATTTTTAAATCAAAATATGTCGCACGTAAACTGCTTAAAAAACGATTAAAAAGTTTGAATTGGGCCGTTCAGAAAAAAGGACAATTACAAAAAGGTTTTAAGCTGAAATTACAGCCAGCACGCACATACGTAATTAAGGTGGCTGACTAATTAGACCCAACTTTTACAGTCTTTGACGTAATAGGTGAATTTTAGGACCTAAACTTGTGCTAATACTCATCGATTATTCATAGAAAATTCAGATGAATTGCAAAAAGACTGAAGATTCGGATTCATACATTTTGGTTGCTTACGTATTTATTTACTAGTAGTTCACCATTCTTGACAGTATTTTAAACTTTACCTCCTTGAATTAACGTCCACATGCTATAAAAAAATTTAAGTAGTCATGCCTGATTGAGAGTCCTCCTGACAAATCTTCTCCTTCGTCTAAACAAAATATAATAAATGTGAAATAAGAAGTTTGTATTACAATAGAGTATGAATTCAACTAATGATTATTAAGACGGAACTGGACGGAATGCAGCGGATGAAAGAAAGAATATATTTTGTTCTGAGAGTAATGGCGACGACGAGATTCACGACGGTGTAACGCTGATTTATTAATTTTACGTTTTTCATGGATTTATTTCATTATTTTACGCAATAAACAGTTAACAAATTGTTATTTTGCTCATATAATCACACATAAATAATAATATCTTCAAAAGAATCACTTCGTATAATAATGGTCGAACGATTGAAACTGTTAATAATACTTTGGACCATTCATGTCTGTTCTTCCATAGAGCAGAGGTGGATGGGCCCTAGTAGATGCCCCATCCCAGTTTAGAGTAAAGTTCTCAACAAGGCCACTGCGTGTTGGACCTGTGTCCCCACGTAAGCCTTTCAAAGGACCGGGTATTCTCAATACTGAGGATAGCCCGTGAAAAAAGAGAGATACATAATAATAATAATTTTTATTTGCGTAAAATGTAGGTATGTATATCCATATATATGTTATCCGAGGAACCACAATATGTACATAATTATAAAGGAGATGTATTTCAAAACATAGCATGTAAATGCGTGTTTGGTAATACAATTATAAAAACCAACAATAATTCATTTAAAAAAATTCTATTGTTATTTAAATGATTGCCAAATTTACGAAGGTAAGAACGTCTACTTAAGCGACAGCTGTCATAGAGATTGTGTACAAAAAATATCTCTAAACTAAACAAATAATTATTAAACCCATCATTCTTATAAATATACAATAATCTTACCAAAATGTTATTTTGCCCGATTAATCACAGAAAATACACATTTAATATTTTATTCATTGCAATAATTCTATAGAACAATTTAACATTAATATTAGAACCGGAAAATGTAACAACCCATTAAATACTGAGATTCCAATTAAGCTAAATAATGTTTAATGTAAATTAACATTAGTAACACCTGCTCACAAAATTCACTCTGATTTAACACTATTCATATAAAGTTAATTGTTTTAGTTTAATGCCTTATTCCTATAGCACAATCATAATTTCTAACGAGTTACTTAAGAAAGGGGTCACTTAAGGCCGAATATTGAAACGTCAAGTAGTTTAAAATTGCCGTTAAGTCTCGTGCTCTGTCACTTTAAAGTGTGAAGTAGGAGATATAATTAAAAACCAGACTCTCTACTCTAGAAGAAGTGCGATTATGGGAGATACCCGACTAGTTTTGTCCCAAATGGGGGCCTGACAAACTGTTATTATAAAAAAACTCCTAACTACATGTTATATTATTAAAACACTAGTTGTTTCCCGCAGCTCCGACCGCCTGGGTATCGGTTATTGCGGCAAATAGAAGCCTATGTCCTTTTTTAGGATCCAAGCTCACCCCATACCAAGTTTCATTAAAATCGCTTCAGCGGTTTAGTCGTAAAAGTTTAACAGACTGTTATATGTAGACTTTTTTCTACAATCACTTTTCTTTTTATTTTATTTTTGAATAAAATATGTCTTCTGTTCGTTTTTGTTTTTTGTTTCACTATTCTGTCAACAATGGTCGCTGGTTGTTTTTATATCTGTATTTTGTATGTGTAATAATTTTTAATTATAACTCACTAGCTGTCTCCCGCGACTTTGTTCGCGTGTTTTAGTTTTAACCGTTTTTTCATTTTTGCAACATTTTTCATTTATGCTCCGCTCCTGTTGGTCGTAGCGTGATGTTAAATAGCTTATAGCCTTCCTCAATAAACGGACTATCTAATACAAAAAGAATTTTTCAATTCGAACCAGTAGTTCCTGAGATTAGCGCGTTCAAACAAACAAACAAACAAACTCTTCAGCTTTATAATATTAGTAAGTATAGATGTGTAATAATGTTTAATTATATCTCGTGTACAAGGTTTCATTCTTTTATTTAATCTGCGATGATCTCTAAAAGTTAACACAGACAAATAGACAGAGTTACTTTTGCATTTTATATGGATAATGTAGGTGTCGCAACATATTTCTCAAAACTTCAGTAACAATATACGTTCTAGACATTAGATTGAACAAATTTCTAGAGCTATGTCAGATCATGATAAATGTTTTAAGTTAGTATGTACGTATGTCACACGTCAAAACTCGTTCTAAGACGTACGAGCGAAAACTTCGGATAACGTCTTTGGTCCTTGTATACACGAAATTATATAAATTGTAATGTATGTGAGTTGGAATTAGATTTTTTATTTAGTTTTCAAATGAGTTTAGTTTGGAATGCGAAGGTAATATTTATATGATTATTATTTTTTGGCTTGATCTAATGCCAGGTATAAATCGAGTTACGAAAATGAGGTGCAAAATAAGGCCGTTTGAAAGAACACCTAATTCAGAGGTTAGTTTGTTTCTGTTTGCAAACATATATTTTGTCAAAAGTATGCTTATATCAAATACTAATATTATAAAGCTGAAGAGTTTGTTTGTTTGTTTGAACGCGCTAATCTCAGGAACTACTGGTTCGAATTGAAAAATTATTTTTGTATTAGATAGTCCGTTTATTGAGGAAGGCTATAGGCTATATACCATCACGCTACGACCAATAGGAGCGGAGCATAAATAAAAATGTTGCAAAAATGAAAAACCGTTGAAACTAAAACACGCGAACAAAGTCGCGGGGGACAGCTAGTATCAAATAAGATTTAAACTAAAACATTTTTGTTTTTGCGCCCGGACCTAGAACAAACTTTGGCCTAGCTATCCTTCACGACCTGACGCGCCAGTGGCGCCAACTGGTGAGCGCAATAACGGTAGCCCTCATTAAAGTATCAGTCAAAGGTTTATTTAAACTGCAACGCTAGTGTAGTGAGATTACAATCTATTTTGGTCTCCGCTTTCAGTCCCAAAAGATAAAACTGAAAAGCAGTATTTAACATGGACCTTCAAAAGAACCTCACTTAATAAACTTAATAAATGGACTTTTAAGATATCAAATAATAATTTATGTTGATTTTACAATGACACATCTTCTGAAAATTTACAGCTGATAATAACAATGTCACATAAAAAACTATAACCGTCGTTTCTAAAACTTGATATCCGTAAACCCGGTTATTGAATTGTGCAAGACAAGTCGTTCGCTGTGTAATATCCTGGATCCGCCATTGTAACACTTGGCCCAGTAAAATACTGACTTCTTTCTCAACATGGTATCCAAAGGAAATCTAAATAATGGAATGGTAATATTTATTACATTAGGAATTAATTATATTAGGTACTAAAAATGTCAAAAAAAGGGAAGTGGTGGCCTAGTGGTTCAATGAACGGATTTGTGTGCACAAGGTTGCAGGTTCGGACCCATTACAAGCAAGTATCAATGAGACTTTTTCAAAGTTATATTTACTTTCTTAATTATTCTAAGACATCATTGACAATCGGTGAAACCAATTCGGCGATTCCAAAAAATGGAATCTGAAATCGCCAACGCCCAATTGCAAGCGTGGTGATCAATTCTCGTTCCTTCTCTATATGAGAAGAGGCCTGTGCCCAGCAGTGGGACATTTATAGGCTGGTATTATAAGGTACTAAAATGTTGTAGACATTTTTAGATGGGATTGATATGCATAATTGCACAAGGTTATCGGTTCAAACATAGGTAAGTGCATGGCCTTTTTTCAAGTCATGTATAATTTATAAGTAGTACCTAGTTATTAAAATCTAATGGCTAATCTGTGTCCCATACTAATTGGAGTTACACTGTTTTGCACGAGTTAATTCACTATAGCATACTTCTATTACCTATACCTCTTGTATATTAGATGTATGGATTACTAGCTGTGCCCCGCGACTTGGTCCGCGTGTTTTTGTTTCAACGGTTTTTCATTTTTGCAACATTTTTCATTTATGCTCCGCACCTTTTGGTCGCAGCGTAATAATATATAGCTTATAGCCTTCCTCAATAAATGGACTATACAACACTTAAAGACTTTTTCAAATCGGACCAGTAGTCCTTGAGATTAGCGCGTTCAAACAAACATACAAATAAACAAACAAACAAACAAACAAACTCTTCAGCTTTATATATTAATATAGAAGTATAGATCTATACATACTAATATTCTTCTGTCTGTCTGTCAGTTACTCTTTCACAACTAAACCGCTTGGTATAGGATACACTTGGATCCCAAGAAAAGACATAAGCTACGTTTTGCCGCGATAGCCGACACACACGCGGGCGGAACCGCGGGAAATAGCTAGTAATCTATATTATAAATGCAAAAGTATCTCAGTCTGTCTGTTAAGCACAATAACTAAACTAATTTTGATGACACTCGGTATGGGATAAGCTTGAATCCCAAGTATGGAAATAGGCTACTTTTTGCCGCGATAACTCACATCTACGCGAGCGAAACCGCGGGCTAAATCTAGTAAAAAATAAATATAACAATTGAAAAGAACTCAAGACATTATCTATTTACAGAGTTTCATGATAAAGTTACAACAAAACAAAAACGATCGTCCACTCAAATTCTACACAAGAAATAGAAGCCCGAACAAAAAGTTTCAATTAACCCACCAGTACTTGAGACAATGGATATATAATAACCTCCATACATTAATCTTGACTCTTAAGACTAACAAAAACTAAATACGTCAATGTACAAAAAATAAACATACAAGTACCAAAACTGGTCCTTAGAGTCGACTTAACTAATTATTCAAGTTAATTAATCAACCTTCGATATTTTGAGAGGTTAGCATTAATATTCTGATAGGTTAAACTATATGCGATAGAAATACTTGACAGTTACCTTAAAAAATTGAAGGTTTCATTTTTTGCAATATGATTTTTTTTGCAGGCTCATTATAACATGATTGACAAGTATATTTAATTGAAGGTTCAACCAGTTTCTTCTCCAATGTTGTTCTTCTCGATTACGAATGCTGGGTGCATCTATTTGATAATAGGTACTAAAAATAAATCCTATTTATCAGTACCTACAATGATTTATACATATTCTTTATTGTACACCTCAAAAATTACAGCATTTCAGGATGCTATGAGATGAGAATAGTAGAAGGGTGCAATAGCGGTCAATTCATACTTAATATTGGGTATAAATATGAAAGTAACTCAGTCTGTCTGTCTTTTTGTTTGTCTGTCTGTCTGTCTGTCTGTTATGCATTTATGGCTAAACCGCTGAACCGATTTGAATGAAACTTGGTATAGGGTAAGCTTGGATACTAAAAAAGGACATCGGCTACTTTTGCTGCGATAGCCGACACCAACGCGAGCGGAGCCGCGTGCAACAGCTAGTACAGTTTAAAAGCTTTAACTAAAACCGCTGTTACAAGTGGGTTACGTCTGAGTTTTAAAACCACATTATTCTATATAATAGTACAACCATCTCCCTAAAAGAAGTAATAACACATTCACATAACCATCACAAATCGATTAAAATCGTCTAAATTAGTCGACTAATCGCCTACCATATACATCACTAGCATTGACCGACTTTACTTCACATTGCGCGGATGCCATTTAGGGCATGACCACACGACTTACACAATTATTACGAAGAATAAGACAGTGTGGTGTTATGTTTTTTTAAGTAATTATTGTGTATAGTTCCGCTAAAGAGGAAAAATTGCATCTAAAACTATTTTTAGTGGAGATTGTATATTATATCAAGAGACATAATAATTATACAATTATTTGTGTGTTTAAGGGTTTATAAATAAGTAAAAATATATTTGATGTATTGACAGTGGTTCCAATAGGGATGTCTGGTTTCCGGAGAGTTAACTTAATAATGGGTCATTAAATAGGTAATTAAAATGCATGTGATCTGGACCCATTTCGCCCTAATTAGATGCTTGATGTAAATTTATTATATACAAGGTTCTTTTAATATCATATAGGAACAAAAATACAAATTAAATTTTAAAACAAATGAATATCTAAAAATCAATCAAAAGAGCTAACTCATTTTTTTAAATAACTTCGAAGTTCCAAATTAAATTAACAGTTACGATATACAAAAGATATAAAAATAAGACGCTAATCTTCAGAACGCGAGACCAGATATTCAACAAAGTAACCACAAATTAGCGCATTTTTTGCCAAAATCCCCGTACATTCACCTCAGTTTTTAAACTGATTCAGAATGACTAACCCACCAAGCAAAAGAAAATAATAAGTTTAATTCGTTGTTTTTTTATTAGTTAGCACCTTTTCCGTTATTTTATCCCAGTCTTTTATAAAAGCTAATATTTTTATTAACCACTTGCAAACGCATGCACTTATCTTTTCTCAACGAAAGCAAGTATTGCGTATGTTACTCGCTGTCAATAAAGTATATTTAAAACTCTTAAAAAAAATATATATATCTTAGCGCCAACAAGCTATTTTTTTTTTATATTTCTATCTAGCTGATGTCGACGGCTTTACCCGCGTGGGTGTCAGTTATCGCCATTAAAGTAGCCTATGTCGTTTATCAGAATCTAAGCTTACCCCGTACCAAGTTTCATCAAAATCGGTTCAGTGGTTTAGCCGTGAAAACGGAACAGACAGACAGACAGAATTACTTTCACATTTATAATATTAATATGGAAGTATAGATAGTAATTATTTTTATTCCAGCTTCGGTTGGTTATTTGAATAGCCAATTTTTAATATATCGCGATTAATATTCTTTGTATGTTATAATATGCCTTATTTCAATCACACCATACTTCACAATCCATCCATTATTTGACCTTCCTTTCGCTATTTATGCACTGCAACTACATTTCAGCTCATGTTTCTTTTTCTCTACAACACTTTCAGATCTTATGTGACATAACTGACATGTTGCAAAATTGACAAGTCCAAGTGACAAACTCATTTGTTTTACGGAGATATATTTTGTCACATTTGTGTCAGGCCATAGTAAGACAGTGAAATATTTAATTTTTATTTTTCTTTAACCGACGAAAAAAAGGAGGCATGTTCTCAAGTTGACGCGTTAATATTTTCGTCTTAATCTATAGCACTTGAAATCCGTGAAAGGTGTTTAATTGGAAATTACTAGCTTTTGCCCGGGGCTTCGCCCGCGTAGATGTCATGCCAAAAAGTAGCCTATGTCCTTTCTTGGGATTCAAGCTTACTTCATACCAAATTTTATCAAAATCGGTTTAGTGGTTTAGCCATGAAAGGCAGACAGGCAGAAAGCCAGGCAGACAGAGCTACTTTTGCATTTATAATATTAGGTACAGGTACTGCCAATTTAACGTTGACCTTAAAATAGTATTATTTAATAACTTTATTTAAATGAATAAATTTTTAACATTACAAGTTACAAGTTTTGAATAGGCATAGGAATAATCAATTAATCATGATCAATATTTTTTATTAATAACTACATAGCTAATTACAGTGAACTTCACATTGAAAATATGAATTTATAATTATGTTTATAATTAATAAATAACAAGGTGCTATAAATGAATTGCTTATAAATAACCTTAAGGGACCTCGCGTACTAGACGGCCACTAGTAGGACCAGTGCGCTTATTCTTCAATTTAATTTTAATTCTAATACAATGCCAATGCAAAATTGTTATTTATTTAAAAACAAAACGGTTTTCTTTTCTTTTCCGCGTCAGCTCATGATTAGGGACTTCTATTGAGTCTGAAACTAGTCGGGCGATCCCTAGAATATGCGTGAGTAAACCGTTTTGTTTTTAAATAATTATAAATACTCCTCACGAAAGTTATTTTACAAATTGTTATTTATTTAGCAGGCACACAAAGAACATCTATCTATACTAATATTATAAACTGAAGAGTTTGTTTGTTTGAACGCGCTAATCTCAGGAACTGCTAGTTCGAATTGAAAAAATATTTTTGTATTGGATAGTCCGTTTATTGAGGAAGCTATAAGCTATATAACATCACGCTACGACCAATAGGAGCGGAGCATAAATGAAAAATGTTGCAAAAATGAAAAACCTTTTTTTGTTTTAGAATTAAAATTAAATTGGAAAGTAAGGGCACTGATCTCCACAACCCAAGTTATAAGCTAGACTATTTTTAATATTAGGTATGTAAACTGTCTTAACTGACAATTAAAAAGATAAGATCAATTAGTTCAAACAAAATTACCTGTGGCAAGTCTCGTTCATGACTCAAACATCAAATAACTCAAAATGTATTAAGAATTTAGTAATATTTTAATGTCATTAGGTAACCATTACAAAATAAAACTCCGTGTAACTTACCTGACATAATGTTTGCCAAACATTTGCCAAGGTTTGCAATAAATTAATTTTAATACTTATTTCTTTTGTTTTTATGTTATTTTGATGGAAAATTTGTATGTAAACAATCTATTGTTTAGCAATTTGTTGAGGTGAGGTTCAAATGTTGTAACATTGACTTTTTGTGGGATTTAGTCAATAATATTTTTAATTTTGTTCAATGTTAACTGTCAGATATGGTATGATATAGCATACAAATTATTTACTCAAAATAAACTTACTTAACGTGAGAAAATATTTCTTATTTATTAGTTAGGTATAAAAAAATATAATTTTATTAAAAATTCTATCTAAATAGGTAATAAAACGATTACTAGTAAAAACTAGTCAAGCAGCTAGCTATTTTAAAAACAAAAATCTAAAAATAAAACACGAACAGAACTCTAAGTAATACTAACAAACATTGGCCACAAACATTGGCCGCAAACTTTCCTTAACATTGGTCGCTACCAGTCAATAATATAAGGCCACTGGCCATACACGGCTCAAGGATTGCCAACACTTTAAATGGTAATTTTATTAGTTAATCTAACGTCTGCGAACATTTAAGTATGATCTTAAGTAGGTCAGAACTAGTTGAAACTAGTTTTAGATTAAGGTTTTAATTGCTATTGGGAGGGTAGGTAACGTTTGTTCTACACTTCAAGACCATTAAATATTATTACTTAATTGAAAGTCAATAAAAAAATGGTTGAATTTGCGAAAAAATAATAATGTTCGTATGATAACTATAACTACTTATGTGTAATTGAAAACAGTTTTGAGCTTAGAGTAAACACAGACAAGTATAGAGTGCGCATATCGCTAGAAGCCACTTGTGCCAAGCGTAAGCAAATGTTTTGCTGAAAGTACTACGCTGAGCTGATTTAAGTGTTTTTCCGTGCAACGACAGACCTTTATACGAAAATTTCGATGGTTCCGATATTATTAGATAAAGAAAAATAAAGATAAAGATCATTTTATTTGTATAAATAGTACAGGGTGTTGAAAAAAAATACAATAATATGCACGTTCATGTTTTGCCTATTAGGCGTACAAATATAAAAAGGGTGTTTTTGCAATTACAAACAACAAGCTTAAAGCACTATATCGTATTAAATATTACAATTAAGAGTTAGGGTAATATTAGGTTTTCAGATAGTTTTAGTAAAACGACGCGCTCTGTTTTGACACGAAATTTACGATTTATTTGTTCATACTAGGCACTAGTATGAGTACAGTTCATATTTGGTATGCGCAATCTATAGTTTCCTTATTTTTTCTTTAAGGTTTCGACGCTTACTTTTGTTCGAGACTTTTAATCTAGGGTTTTTCTAGATCAATGTTGTCAGTAATATCTTTAATTTGCTTTAAAAGTATCAAATTAATATTATTTTTATTATTGCTCCAGCAATCGTGTCTATATTTCTTGATTTGTGAACTAGTCTTCCGGGGATGGAAAAGCATATTTGTTTATTTTCAATTATATTTTTATTTATATATATTATGTTTATCAGTTGTTTGGTTGCCGCAATACAGGCTCTGCCTAGTTCGGAATCAGATGGCCGTGTGTCAGTTGTCCCAAGATATTACTATTATTTTAAGATGAAAATATTCGATAACCTCCCAATTATAAAGTTTTCAGCGATATTACAGATATCGCTGAAAACTTCATGATTCTTTTACTTACTTGCTTATCCTATTTCTTATAGGTAGGTACTATTTATTAGTGAGACCTACGACCACCCTAAGGTCGGGCCTGCGGGTGACAGGGGGGGGCAACCTGTCATCCGATCAGCTAAAAGGCCAAGGAGGAGACGAATGCGTCGTTCCGCGCATCCGTTCTCAGAAGAAGTGAGAAGTGGGCTCTTTACACCCACTCCTCGAGAAGGAGTCCGCCAGGACTGGGGCCCGCCGGAAACGTGCAGGGAGTGCGCAAGCGATCCCACGTTCCGGTAAAGGCAGGCAAGGGACCGGGGTGTTTTTAGTCGTTGAAAGTCCGTTTTAGTGTATTGCATTGCGTAGTGCATTGACAATATTTTGTCACATACCAGCGCGCTCAGATTTATACGTCAGTTAATAAATAATATGAAGGTAACACAATAACTTGTGTATTAAATAATTGTTAACAATATACTTTATTTATATTTCTATGCGATTTATTTATTATAATATTATTAATTCTAAATTATTCTAATGTACTTACTAGGTAATTTGCATATGGTGTAGTCATAGATGTAATATAACTTTACTGTAGTTTAACACTACTGTAAATTTATGTTACGCGACATATCCATTCACTGTATCATTCTCAATGATTAAGTAAAAAAAATACTTATCTAATATTTTTTCTCAATCTATGTATATATATAATAGTATATGTATGTGTCGTATAAATAATATAGTTAAAATACAAAAATGTTTATTTGTAGTACACTACACTAAAACTGACAGAGACACCATCAAAATCTAACGCAAAATTAAGTAACGTTTCAGCCACCCCATCAGACCCCAAACTAGGCAGACCCATAATTATGACAACCAGACAACTGATAAACATATCTATATATTTCTTAATACATACTATAATTTATAGATAAATTACACCCAGACAGAACAAATGATCATGCTCACCTCACAAAAATTTTTTTCTGGGTGGGAATCAAACCCAGTTCAGCAGTCAGGATCACAAACCACTAGACCAACAGGCCAGTCAGTCAGTCAGTCTATACAATCATAGTTTGTTATCTTAGACAAACGCAATCATAACAATTATAATTAAATCCACCTGAAAGTTTAACGCAGTAAATCGTGTCGACAATGGGGTGTAATACCCATAAAACCCATTGTTATTATTTTGTCTAACTTCTATAGAAATCCCATGGATTTATGGCAGTCAATATTAGAAGTTGCTAGGTCATTTAGAAGGTTAAATGTATTGATTTCTTGGCTTATTGAACATATCTAAACTAAATGTATATACATATATTATTTTAATCGACATTATGTCCTGGTGGCCTTTTTTTTTTTTGATTACGGTATGAAAAGCTAATGACTTCGACCCACGCCAAGGGCACGGCGTGGGGATATGTCGGACTCGCACCGACTAAAAACACCCCGGTCCCGTCCTTGCCTTAACCAGAGCCGCGGGATCGCTTGTGCATTCTCAGCGATGTCATGGTGGCCTAGCGGTTCAATGAACGGATTTGTGTGGACAAGGTTGCAGGTTCAGGTTTTGGACATTTTTAGGTACCTATAGATTTAATGTGTATGTATTACCTACTCACGTGTTTAACAAATAAATTATTTTGTGTCTAGTATGTCGTTTTTGATTTTTTATTATGACGGTTAATTACTATGAATAGATTGTATATGCTCAAAAATTTCTTAATTTTTTGTATAATAACTTTCGTGAGGAGTATTTATAATTATTTAAAACAAAACGGTTTACTCACGTATGTTCTCGGGATCGCCCGACTAGTTCGCTAGTGTCACCACCGCCGCTGCGTCAGCTCATGATTCCTATAGAGACTCCTATTGAGTCTAAAACTAGTCGGGCGATCCCGAGAATATTCTTTAACCCCTAGAAAACACAATTATCCCTAAAGTTAATGTCGTATCTAGAAGAAACGAGTATACAGTTAAAACATTATACCAATTTATACATGTATAGGATGCTACAAAAGTGTTAAATATGTGTGTTTACGGTATCCATTCGTACATATTTGGAAAAACCTATTAGAGTCATTTTCGATACTCTATACGGCCGATAAGGTCGTTTAAATATGATTATTAATAACACAAATATTTATAAACTTCGCTTGTTCAAATATCTGACTCAGTCATATTATAGAATGTATACTTCTATTCACTTGCTGAGAGATTGAACTAAGTTTAAACTTTAAACTTTGTACAACCTATAAGCAAGTAGCAAACTTTAGACTAAGGCTAGGCGCAAAAGGGTCACAAATAAAGACCACTGGTGGCCAGCGATATCTGTCCGCTGTAGCGAGTTTGCGCCGAACCTAAAGCCCGCAAAACTAGTTTTATTTTAACAACCTATGTCTCACAGGACGCAGTAAAACTAAAACCTGCTTTTTGCCTTCACTCCAAAGGGTTACAAAGTTATGCACACAGAGACTTTCAGTTCTCTGTAGTTATACATACCGTACCAAAAATTGAATAACAAATGCAATCAGTCAATCAACTCGGTCTAACGCAGTCCGCCGCTAGACATAGGGCTTTCAAACACCGGATTTATTACGTATTTTGCAAAAGAAACGCAACAACAATTAACAGCGAAAATTGTGCAATTATTGCTGTCAAATTACTATAAATTTTTTTTTCGTTATCGCGATGCGGAACAAGAATTATTGTTATAAAAGCAATAATTGTGCACGTTTTACAAATACGTAATACATACCGCTACCGATCCTCCGCCTTCCGCGTATTGTCCGCGTACATTGTTTTTAAATACAAATTCAACAATTTAACAACAAAAAAAGATTATTTATCCAATTGTAAGTTCCAGGGACTATTCCAAACTAACACTTTAGATTCTCTTTATCTTATGACAGGTTTGTAATGGACGGCAGCCTGTCCAATCCAGACCGATATTTACGATAGTAACTCTGGCTGTCTGTTAAGCTTTCACTGCTAAACCACTGAATCGATTTAAATGAAACTTGGTATGAGTAACCTTAGATCGCAAGAAAGGATTTAAAGTTAATCTGTAGACGGTGCCGTGGGCTGCATTATTACTTATACAGTTTTCCATATGTAGATTATAACTATATAGATTAATACTAATATTATAAAGCTGAAGAGTTTGTTTGTTTGTTTGAACGCGCTAATCTCAGGAACTTCTGGTTCGAATTGAAAAAATCTTTTTGAATTGGAAAAACCGTTGAAACTAAAACACGCGAACAAAGTCGCGGGGGACAGCTAGTATCATATAATGTAGCTGTTTACTGTTCCTCTTGTCTATACTAATATTATAAAGAGGAAAGATTTGATTGTTTGTTTAATTGCATTGAATATGCTCCGAAACTACTGAACCGATTTGAAAAAACTTTTCACTTTTGAAAAGCTACACTATCCCCGGATGACATAGGCTATATTTTATGGATTAATTTTGAATTTTTTGTTAAGTACCCTTGCGAAGTCGGGACGGGCTGCTAGTAATAAAATAAAAAGAAGTACATAGGTTAATTTTTGCAGCGATAACCGATATCAAAGCAGGCGGAGCCACGCGCCACACCTAGTACTAAATATGTCCTTCAAATAATTGCGACAGGAAATGTTTTTTCTAAGCAGAGGATAAGGAAGGCGAAAAAGATACTAATATCCTCATTCAACCTTGTCTCTAAAACAATGGAATTATATATTTAATCTTCGCATTTCCGGAACGACCACAAATAAGTTGTTAGGCCTTAGTTAGGATTTTTGTCGGAACAAATAGTATTTCGTTATCTTAAACGTTAGCTGACGCATAGTTTTGGAGTAAAACTTATTTTAGTAGCTGGTGCGTTAGGAAAAAGTGTGATCGGAAGGCGAATGGAAGTGGGGAGGGAGATATAAGTTAGTGAAGATAGAAAGAGAGATTTACGTTTCGTATTACTGTAGGGGTTTTTTCGGTGATCGTGTAATAATGTTATTTGTTTTGATTAACAAAGCGATACAAATCTATTAGATACATGTTTCCGACACAACCTCGAAGGTTGTGAAAACACTTTCGTATCCACGTAAGACCTTATGAGTGAGTCAGCGGAACATGACTGACGGCGCGCAATACTATTGAGAACGATCTTTATTGGGAAATTCTAATTCGTTTCAACCTTTATGTGCTTCTGCTTGCCTAGTACTTTTGTTGCACGACTGTATAATATCAAAGGTAGCTTTTGCGCGCGGCTCCGGCTGCGTAAATATCAATAAAGTAATTTTTCAAAATCGGTTATCTGTACTAGACGTTACTTCGTACCAAATTTCAAGATTCTAAGTCTACGAGAAGTACCCTGTAGGTTTTGATTCCCGTGCGAGTTTCGAAAATTTGCGGCATAAACGGCTGTATCTTTTGGTTAAGAAGTTTGATTTTTTCACAGCTCCAAGGGACAGTAGACCTGAGTATTGGTATTAAATTTTAGTTTGATACCTCCACGCGTTTCTGAGAAAAACGGTCTGGACAGACGGACGGACGGACGGACAACAAAGTGATCCTATAAGGGTTCCGTTTTGTCCTTTTAAGGTACGGAACCCTAAAAATGGTATAAATTTAATTTAATTTGCAATTTCAGCAAGTCATTGGAGCAGTTCACATTTATATCAAAATTATTTCATATACCTATGTATTAATAGTTCATTCAACTTTAACGGTGAAATGATGAATATATATTTTAAATTACAGATTGAAACCTTCGATAACATATAAATTATAAAACCATAAAAATTAATATCATCATGATTCGACGAATTAAATAATAAGGTACATTATCCAAGTCATCATAACGTTATTCTTAAAGTACTTATTCTAAGAAAATTTCAGAGGAATTCGTCTTTAACGATTTAAAATCCAAGGCTTACTAAGAATTTTCTTCATAAAATACCCAAACTGTCGTCATTTTTTATAAACAAATTAGTTTTTTATTCTTATGTCGAAATGTGTCATTATTTACTTGGCTTATCTACTTAAGTAATTGGTATGAACTTGAATATTTAATAATACCTAAATGTATGATACTCTTTTTTTAATAAAACTTATACTTATGTTAATTTTGATAACTTGACATTAATTTAACTATAATACAAAACATAATTAGTCATGCATACAAACAAAATAAATAAGTATTTTTAACATGAGTTAAAGAAATACACCTACGGAGAAAAATAACTTTTCGAGACTTTAACCCATCCAAAAAACCGATCAAAAGAACGGCTTTATTTTTCTAATTTACACATAAACTTTTTCATTTTCTGCCTACCCTTTTTCCCAAGCTATGTTGGGGTCGGCCTCCAGTCTTACCGGATTCAGCTGAATACCGTATTTTACATGGAGCAACTGCCTATCTGACCTCAACAATCCTTTTTACCGGGTAACGCAGTATCCCATAGTAAGACTGATTGTCAGAATTGTAATGACTTAACGCCTGCCAAAGTTCGACGTATGACAGTCGGGACCAACGGCTTAACATACTTTCCGAGGCAAGGAGGGTATGTGTATGTTTACAAATGGTTACCCATGCACGGAGCAACCGGGGCGAGCGCAGCTTAATCTTCATTATCTGTCAAACCTTACGACTACTATTAGAAGTAAAAAAAAAAGATACAAATTATTTGCCATCAAATAAAAGTATTTTTTATTAAAATTTAAAGATAATAGAAATAAATAGGAATGAAGAATCCATACGTAATAACCTCTAAGGTTTTTTTTGTACGATACATTCATACATTGTGTTGTGGGAAAAATGTTTCTATTGTCTAACATAAGACTCTTAATTAAAATACCTTGAACAACAATTAACAATTATGACGATTTTACTTCTTCTTTAAATATTTTCAAATGTAATTCTCGATCGAATGAAAATGTGAAAAATATTTTACCTTGTTGTAGTTTAAATATTTTAGCTTTTCATACGCACAGAGGATTCAGTATATTTATCTATACGTTTAAACTAATATTGTAATAAAGAAGAGAGATTTTGTATTTTTGTAACAAATAAGCTCAAAAACTACTGGACTGATTTCGAAGATTGTTTCACCATCAGAATGCTACATTATCCCTGAGTATTGAAGGCTACATGACTGTGTTACTGTGTGTGGAGCCGGGACGGGTCGCTAGTAATTTTATAAAAACAATTTCTAAGTATTTACTGTTTATTTTTTTAATGATAATCAATTGCAATTAAATTTTAGAAGTAGTGCAATTTTTTTGCTAACTATTAAGTTATACTTATTTAACTATTTTTTTAGATACTTTTTCCGAAGTTTCTTTAAAAACAATTTTATTTTAATGTAACATATATTATTATTTTAATGTAACCTTAGAAATTATTAATGATTCTGTTAATTTCGTATCAAAACCAAGAACAAGCAATCAGAACTGTCATTATCATCACGGTATTTAAAGATAAAGTTATCATTTACAACTCCAAATCCCTTGCCTAACCCTTCCCTTTGATAATCGCCACAAAGGACCCAATGTCGCTAATAAGGCCGGTCGCCATTAACAAAGGACATTATAGTCAGACAATTATCATCTTTGAATGCTAGTTACATTAGGGTGTCGTCGGATTTGCGATTAGACGTAGATATAGCGATTATATAGATACTAGCTGAGCCCCGCGGTTTTACCAGCGTAGTTGCTGTTTTCATCAAATTATAGGGATAACAAGTATAGGGATGTTGACTGGGTATGAAAAGTTAAAATGTATTTAGTCCGTCAGTTAGATAATAAAAAAATATTAGACACGTAAAATACGTGTCTAATTTTTTTTTGACGTGATAACGTCTTTAAAATCGTTTTAGTCGGGTGACATGTTCAGAAACTTGTGTCACACCAAAACCTCACGAGCGCGATCGCAGGTATAACGAGAGAGAGACGGACCGATCTCCCGTCTCATCTCGAGCGCTGCCAGTCATTCCGTGAAACTTTTTATTTTTATTTTTATTTTTATTTTTATTTTTATTTTTATTTTTATTTTTATTTTTATTTTTATTTTTATTTTTATTTTTATTTTTATTTTTATTTTTATTTTTATTTTTATTTTTATTTTTATTTTTATTTTTATTTTTATTTTTATTTTATTTTTATTTTTATTTTTATTTTTATTTTTATTTTTATTTTTATTTTTATTTTTATTTTTATTTTTATTTTTATTTTTATTTTTATTTTTATTTTTATTTTTATTTTTATTTTTATTTTTATTTTTATTTTTATTTTTATTTTTATTTTTATTTTTATTTTTATTTTTATTTTTATTTTTATTTTTATTTTTATTTTTATTTTTATTTTTATTTTTATTTTTATTTTTATTTTTATTTTTATTTTTATTTTTATTTTTATTTTTATTTTTATTTTTATTTTTATTTTTATTTTTATTTTTATTTTTATTTTTATTTTTATTTGGATTCGGTCCCCACGCTCAAGGCCCGCGTTAGAATCTATGCAATAGCTCAATAAGTACAAAAATCACTAAGTTTAAAAAACTGAAATCTTGGTGACCCAGACCAGAACCAGCTCCTCCACGCTGGTGGCGCTGCAGTCACTCGAGATGTTATTGTTATTATGAGAATATCATGTAATCCTCACGAGCGGAGGCTGGCATAGCGTTCGAGTGAGTGGACCGATCTTCCGTCTCTCTCACTCTAGCGGCATACAAACGAATGGAGATTTTCTCGTGCGGTTAAGTTTTCGTTGAATGTTTAACAGTGAAACAAACTATGAAAATTTGAAAAAATTGTTATCTTCATTAATTCCTTACTTCCCAAAAACTTATATCGCCAATAAGACGTTATCACGTAAACATCTCGATCGTAAACCTACTTTACAAACAACCAATTTTTATCAAAAAATTACAAAATTATATAGACACAGCAATTTTAAGTTCAGAAGTGGGGGCTTATGACGCCACGCCGTTGTATAAATTGTCGCACGTAGTGACGTCACGCGCAATTTCCATTCACTATATTTTGCTTATTTTCATTTGCAGGAAAAAAAGGAAAAATACGTGTCCAATAAAATTCATTAATCTACTAGGCGGACATTAAAAAAAATAGGAAACATGCCCATTGTATGTGTTAATCCAGGTTATAATCTATCGATGTGCAAAATTTCGTACAAATCCATTCAATAATCTTTACTAGAAAGAGTAATAAACATCTATCCATCCACACAATCTCACAAACATTAAAATTAAATCGCCGACAAACGTTCATATTATGAGAGCTGATAATTTATTTACAGGCTAAATAGTTTTTTATTTAAATCTATACTAATATTATAAAGCTGAAGAGTTTGTTTGTTTGTTTGTTTGTTTGAACGCGCTAATCACAGGAACTACTGGTTCGAATTGAAAAATTCTTTTTGTATTGGATAGTCCGTTTATTGAGGAAGGTTATAAGCTATATAACATCACGCTACGACCAATAGGAGCGGAGCATAAATGAAAAATGTTGCAAATTAAAAAACCGTTGAAACTAAACCACGCGAACAAAGTCGCGGGGGACAGCTAGTTAGAGCTAAGAATCCTATCAATCAAGTCAATTTTCAATCTAAAAACGTATTAAAACTTAATATTTAATTTAAAATCTTATTTTCTAAATAATTTATGAGATACAATTTGTTTAAAAAATGATTTAAGGAAAGTTTTCGCTACCTTAGGGAAATATGATTTTTTTCTTTTATTTGTTAACATTTCCATAACTTTATTTTTAATGTAATTATAATTTTTAATAAAGTATGGGATTGGATAGTCAAGTAAGATGGCAGCGAAGTTTTCCACCTGAGAACTCTCAACTTAAACAATGATTCTAACTTATAACTACCACGGCTAGGCGGCCGAGGGCGTCAAGTCACAAAGTCAACAAACACACAGCTTCACTTTAAGTCTCAGTACTGAGATTGTATACTTTAGGTCAGTAACAAACATCAACTTGACGACCTCCGTGGTCGAGTGGCGTACACGCCGGTTTTCAAGGTGTCTAGCTCTGAGGTTCCGGGTTCGATCCCCGGACTAGTCAATGTAGAAAACTTTTTGACATTGTCTTGGGTCTGGGTGTTTGTGGTAGGTTCGCCGTCTCTGATTCCATAACACAATTGCTTTAGCTACTTACTTTGGGTTCAGAGCAATGTATGTGATGTTGTCCACATTTATTTATTTATTATTATTTATCAATAGCGGAACAGCTGCTAGTAGCTGCAGCTTACCCCAAAATATTCAATTAGGAATATTTGAGTCAGCACTAATGTCACAATTTACGAGTCATATTGGGTCGTATTGCGTCTGCACCACTGACTTGCAACGAACCCGAAGTCGGTAAGATACTCAATGTAGAATAACCTGCATCATCATTATCATTATCAGACTATTGTCCGTCCACTGGTGGACATAGGCCTATCCTATGGCAGAATAACCTTACTAAATCCAAATGTTCTTTTAAAACCGCGTTTCTTTGTTTTTAAGTTAATAGTCAAAAATAATAAATAAAAATACATAATGCTTGGATGTTATTCAAGATACTTTGTTTTATAGCTAGTAATAAACAACTATGTGTTATTTAAATGTATCAACAAAAAATATTAGCAAAAAAACTACGCACGTAAATGTACAAAAAGTTTAAGATTACAGACATATATATACATAACAAAATTGAAAAAAGTTAAACAGTTCCGTATGCATTATCATAATTCCTTTTTTTTATCTCTCCCTGAAGTTAAATAGTCTTTGCAACTTTTTGGTTAAGGCCTACAAAATATTTTGTTTTAATTGTATATTTTTGTTTTTAACTAAAAACTGGTTTGTTCAACACCAAAGATTTATATCATTAAGATACAGTTATTGAAAAAATTATGGGACAGGTCAATTTATAGATATGGTTTTTTGAGCTATTAATTTTGATCTATCTCAATAATGGTTCAGGTTACATTAGGTTACATAATCATATGACTATGAAACCTGAATATCATACCAAAACAAGAAAGATTTTTCTAATATTGAATTAGTTCAGTTTTTCATTAAAACACCCTGAGATTCTACTAAATATAAATTAAAAAATTTAAAACGAAACCTAAAAAAAATTTTTTTTTTTTTTGGAACAGATCGTCATAACTTATATAAGAAGAACCATCTCGACCACGTCAGCGTTCAAATAAATAAAAACGCATTTAATTGGTCCATTCGTTTAGGAGCTACTATGCCACAGACACTATGTCAAGAATAAAACACCTCTATTTTGAGTCTGGGTTTCAAAAACTACTGTCGAATTAAAAACCTGACCATTTTTTAAGTTGGTTTTAAATCGTAAAAATAATAATCATTATTAAAAATAATTTAGACTCTAACATAGAAAACTGGTTTATATCTTGTTTTACGCGTTTATCCCAAGTGGGTCAATGTCAGAATATTTTTAGTTTTGTAAAAAGATAAGCTATGTTACTCCACCATGAGAGATTTTTAAAAAGATTAAAAGAAGTAAGTGCATAAACATGTTTTGAAGTTTTATTAAAATATTTTGATATTTTTTAAAATTATTTTAAAAGTTCAATTTAACGAGAATCGAAATGTTATCACTGTAATTCTCGATTAAATCTCGATTTTCATATCGACACTTATTTTTATTGAACGACACATGGCAAAAATAAAAAAACATTGAAAACTTATTTGCATTTAATTTTCTTGCTAAAAATGCTTTTAAAATAATGTATTTGTAGGTGTTCTTTACCAGATTTCTACACACTGAACTCTAAATATTATGACGACAGCAACGAATGTATGATAAACTTTGCACCTCAATTTATTGACATAAAAACGTTTTGATCAAAACCTTTTTGCTGTTTATCATATGACGTATGAATGTAAAAGAAAACCAGTTTTAATTGAAATTAAAATTAAGCTTATTATTTTAATAGCAGCCCAATGCCTAGCCCAATGTTTCTTTGGAAAAGTTTATTTATTTTGGAAGCATTTAGAAATTGGTTGATAAACATAGGAGTTTTTTTTTTTTAAGAAAAAGAAGAAAGAGATTTACGCAGTTAGCCTGAGCGCAGGCTTTGACTGCTTCACCGGACTTTTGGCGAGAACCTTAAGGGCCTCCAGCCAGAGCAATAGGAAAACTAACTACGTCACCAACGTTCACTAAGGGCACCCCCTGTGGGGTTCGAACCTCGACTTAGTGCGTTGCTAACAATCTTAATAAGGCAAAAACAGCAAGGGAGGGCTGGATCTAAGTGTTAATTATTTAAGGACATATTTTTATTGCTAGTTTGGCCGGCTCGGGCCAGCTTGATCTAGGGACGGGGGGAATACATTGGAGTATTTACTTCAGACTATGTATAGGCTGCTTAAAACAGGCAAACTCAAAGCAGTATGAGTGTATTTTATTTGGAGTAAAAATAGACAAGCATAGAGCGTGCCAAGCGTGAGCACATTTTAAGCTAAATGTACTACGCTTGTATACTGATTTATGTGATTTTCCGTGCAACGACAGACATTTATGCGAAAATATCGACGGTTCCGATATTATTAGGTTTAGAGATAGTATTAATAAAACGGTGTGCTCCGTTTCAAAACAAATTTTATAAATTTACATGTTCATACTAGTGCCAACAGTTCATACGCGATATGCGCGCTCTATAGTTTACTTTTCCTCTAAGATATTTTACGTATAAAACAAAAGACACGCTACAATAAGTAAGATAAATCTCAAATCCACACTCTGTCTTACATGTACAATTTTATTAAAACAATTATTTCGTATATCGTTTATTATAACCGTAATGACTTTGCTAATTAAAGATCTTTTTTTTTATTTAATTCGTGAAGAGTGAACTTTTGGTATTGTAGATTTGAAAAATAATTGTTACTTTTATTTAGTTTGGACTACTCCTATCAACAAATAGATAATAGTAATATAGGCTACCGTAATTGCACTCACCAGTTGGCGCCACTGGCGCGCCAACTGTCAAAGCCTACCATAGAAATTGACATTTTGGACATTACTTGCGACCAGCGCCTCTGGCGGTGCAATTGATAACCGCAGCCGTCATTATTTGGCGAGATCTTTAGACAAATTGAGATCAAGTGCTTATTAATTCACACAACTATATTTTTACTGCTTCAAATAAACAACTGCTTCTACAACCTTGACAATTTTATGATTATTATGCTTGCTTTTTGCACACGTTTTTCGTGCACTTAGTTGCATTACCGACCAGCTATATAGTTTTTACTTAGATTTTTTAGTGACTAAACATCAAATTATTGTCCTAACAAAAAATGAGGTGCATCTAATGAGTAATGATTCACCTCTAAAGTATACCAACTCTATATTATATAACAAAAAACATTAAAATCGATCCGCAATTTTATTGACATTTTGATGTACATTTATCTATAAATGGAATGAATTCCCTGACTCCTGCGCTAGCAAACTGTGTTGCGATAACATTGCCAGAGATATTGCGTAAAAAAAAAATACAAATAAAAGCCGTTTATTTAAAATAAAGGCGGTTTAAAAAAATACGTGTATTATTTAAATACACGTAGGTATATAGTAAGTAAAAAAGATCACATTCTCATTTAACTGGCAGCTGTACACGGCATAATGAATCTAGAATATTCCGAGTGGTATGGTCAAACCAGTTTAGGTCCAGTGTAAGCCCTAAAGGGCCTTTTACGTGCGTCATCAGAAACAAGTTTCGATAACATTATGCCAACGATAAAGATAGTAATAAATTAGTTTGATTTATCGTTCATTACTTCAAGCGTTAATTAAAGGTATCTATACTTATAATAAATCTGTAGAGAGGTCAATTCTGTACATCAAATATATTTTCAAAATAACTATCAGGGGGTGATTAGTGATCGATACTGATGCCAAAAATGCAATCAGTAAAATTTTTGTCTGTCTGTCTGTCTGTCTGTCTGTCTTTCTGTCTGTATGTTCCTTATAGAAACGAAAACTACTTGACGGATTTTAACGAAACTTGGTACATTTATTCTTCATACTCCTGGGCAGGTTATAGTATACTTTTCATCACGCTACAATCAATAGGAGCAGAGCAGTAAAGGGAAATGTTGGGAAAACGGTATTTTTTAAGCTTCCGTCGCGTATGCAGCCTTAATGGTTAAAGCTACATAGAAATTATGTATGACGGAAATGTTCTACATAAAATTATCTAAAAAATATCCCACAACAGCATATTATGTCTATCTTTTATGGTTGACACACAATAACACGTGTAACTCCCGATAGCTTAGCAGTTCGGCGATTTCTGATTATATTTGTTTACTCTTACCCTATAATACTCTCACTCATCCCTAATTAAAAAAAGTTAACATTATTACCTATTCAATAAAAAAAGAATCATAGAAATCGGTATAGAAACACCAAACTTATACATGAAATACGATAATAAGCCATCGCGCCGTCGCGCCGAATACTGAATCATGCTATAAGGATTATTTTTGTGTAACGTGATATATTATATTTCCCTACTAAAATACGAAAGTTAATCTGTCTGTTACATCAAAACCACTGAACAGTGAGGAAGGACATATGCTACTTTTTTACGAAAAACGACGGAAACGCGGACGAAGTCGCTGGCAAAAGCTAGTTATATAATATTGTAGTTTATTAAGTGCTATAATACTTTTATTTGACTTTAATGACTTCTGGACAAATGACCTCTTTTCATACTGAGAAGGAGGCAGACATAAATTTTTCCCATTCTGTAATTGTTAATATTGATATTTATCAATTAATTAATGTTATTTAATTTTATTATGTATGTATTTAGAAATGTATAAGTATGTTTGTTTGTATGTGTCTGGTTACCATAATACGGGCTCTTCCTAGTTTAGGATCAGATGGCGGAGATTAAGTTGTCCCAAGCTAATATCATAAAAGTAATCGACAACAAAACAGATATTTACAAAAAAGTCAAAATAGTGTTTTACACTACCATTATGTTACAAAACTTCAAATTAACTAATTTCTTTACTTGTGACGTCAGGTCATGCCTAATTTCGTGATTCTTGGTCGACGGGAAGTACTTTATAAATTAAGTTTTTCGGAAATGTATGGGAAAAACCATAAATAACTGTATTTTTTTATTGTTTGACACTTAAGCTTCATTATTTTTTTCTTTAAGTATTCTGTAGGCCTGAATATTAGATATTATTTATAATATAAGACCCACCACGCGTTTCTGATGATTAAAAAATCTTGACAGGCATAAGGCCAACAAAATTATCCTATAAGGGTTCCTTTTTTTTCTTTTGAGGACCCTTAAAAATCAACATTTACATAGATACATATTTGTATATTATTTTAGCCTCTTTGGTTACTAATGGAGATAAAAGCTAGATATACAATAATTATGATTTATGGTTTAACTAATGGTTAATTACTATTCTCGTTAATCAAAAACTTAACTAGAAGATGGTATTTTATTGGTAGTAACAAAACTTTAAGACCTGAGTCATTAGGCTCTAGATAATTACTTGGCATTGCTGAGTTGAGCTATAGAAGTTCTTGTTTGTATATACTATTTACTAGCTGTCTCTCGCGACTTTGTCCGCGTGTTTTAGTTTCAACGGTTCTCCGCTCCTTTTGGTCGCAGCGTAATGTTATTTAGCTTATAGCCTTCCTCAATAAATGGGCTATTCAACACTGAAAGAATTTTTCTAATCAAACCAGTAATTCCTGAGATCAGCGCGTTCAAACAAACAAACTCTTCGGCGTTATATACCTACTAGCTGTCCCCCGCGGCTTTGTTAGCGTGTTTTAGTTTCAACGGTTTTTTATTTTTGCAACATTTTTATTTATGCTCCGCTTCTATTGGTCGTAGCGTGATGTTATATAGCCTATAGCCTTCCTCAATAAACGGACTATCCAATACAAAAAGATTTTTTCAATTCGAACCAGTAGTTCGTGAGATTAGCGGGTTCAAACAAACAAACAAACAAACAAACTCTTCAGCTTTATAATATTAAGTATAGATATGGCCCTGTGAAAATAAGGAAGATTTTGAAGTCATTTGTATGAACGTTAGAGTAAAAATAGGTAAAGTATAGAGTAAAATTTGTGTCAAAATAGTACGCGCCGTTTTATTAAAACTATCTTAAAACCTGATAATACCCTAATAATGTAGGAACTATCGATATTTTCGCATAAACGTCTGTCGTCGCACGGAAAATCACTTTCTAACATCACGGTACAACAAAAATATGTCTAAACCTCATACTTAGAAAGAGGCCTGTGCCACAGAATATATAATAGTACTGACGTCCCTGTGCCCAGCAGTGGGATATAAATTTATAGGCCGGTATTATAGAATCATCTTAGAACGTACATACATAACTAGACTAAAATTAATTAGGGCTAAATCCGGCTAACCTCTACAAAGAAAAAAGAAAATATTACTTAAATTATTTAGACTTCTGCTGATCTATCGAAGTAAAGGGAGCGTGAACATGAGATGTTTGTCTTTAGATGACCATGGTCAAACGGACGTGAAGAAATAATGACGTCAGAGTAATCATAGACAAGAAAAACATTCAGTAATTTGTGAGTAAACAACTGGTATATGGCGAAGGTTATTGGGAAATTCACACGATTTGGTGTACATAGATGATTTTGTAAGGACCAATTCTATATATCACAAATAAAAGCAGCAATGGTACGCGTGCTACCTACTATCAAACAGTTAAATTATATTTATTCTTTAATTCACAAATATACAAGACAAAGTGTATTAAAAAAATATATATTTAGATATTCCATGATTGCGTTATGTTTTAGACACTCCTGATATAATCTCTCGTGCTCAATATTAAAACCAATGAATCTAGGATTAGGTAATCGATAAATATTTATTTCAAATAAACCTAACTATATATACATACAAAAGGAATAATAAAATAAACTAATCTAATTAAACATAAACCTAAAATATGGCATCAAAAAATTCGTCCACATCGCTGTCCACTGGGAGTGTTCCCAAAAAACTGGCGGCATTGCCACGTTGTATGGCAATGCTTATCCTCTGTCCAAGGTAAAAGCCAGCCCTTGGGTCGCGCGAAGTGTCAACGAGGTGTTTGGCTAGATCATATTAATCTATGTTAAACGTAAAACTTCTTTAATGCTAAAAAGTTTCTTTGGTATTGTTACAATAGGTTACAAAAAATTACCCGACAATGTTAAAAATATACCATTATTAAAATTCAAAAAATATTAATTAAATTCCTAATTGATAACTAATTGTTTAATTAAAATTATATAATTCTATTTCAAGATTTCAATTTTATTTTAAGTAAATAGTGCTAGATGATAATATAAAATAATTACATCGCTAAATTTGTCTCTATAACAAAACACAGCGTAGCTACTTTGTTACCATTAAGGCCATCATTATTACCACAATACATACAATTAACAAATAAATTAGATTTGATTTAATAGACCAAGCGTCATTGAAATAAAAAAAAATATATAAATTAATTTAAGCTAACACATAATTAATAAAATGTAAATGAATAGACCTAAACTAAGTATCTTCCGCATTACGTCTATGATAAATAAACAAGGCACAAGGTTCAATACCTGACAACTAAACAGTATTTATTATTAGATATATTAAGGTATGTATTTATACGAATAAATAATTAATTTTCTACAAGGTTCTTGTCTATAAACTCGATAAAAACAAAACAACCTGTACATCAATAAGTCTAAAAAACATGTGATTTAAGTCGCATCCATTAAAATAAAGGTTATGTTTCTATACAGAGTGTAACGGAAATTGAAATACTGCTTCTGCCCATAGAAATTAACAATTTTGTTCAAAGAAACAATCGAGAATCTCCAAATAATACACAATTATCATCAGCTGATGATCAAAGCAAACAAAAATTAGTACACCAAGTCTATTTTTTTTTGGAGTAGTCCTTATCTGTCTTGTTAAAAGTTTTTATTTCTTTAGACCGAATTGGTTTTTCAAATATGACCACGTATTCCATTACAGCCTGTACATTATATCACGTTGATATTACGACACTATAGATACTCCATACACTCAGTGTACGACACCGAATGTCAGTGTCTGAACATTCATCCGAGTGTAGGAAAAGGGTCTTATTTATAAAAATCTCGGCGGGAGTTTAGCAATTGCTAAGCAGGTTTTTATATCAATTTTCTTAAGATAATTTTAATTTATAACCCCCATAGCCATCACTAAACACCTACGATATTTTTTGTGTGATGAGCATGATCGTTTGTTCTGTGTCTGGGTGTAATTTATCTATAAATTGTATGTATTTAGAAATATATAAGTATGTTTATCAGTTGTTTGGTTGCCGTAATACATGGTCTACCTAGTTTGGGATCAGATGGCCGTGTGTAAGTTATTATTATTATGATATAATTGTTGGTACTTAGTTTATACGTAGCTTTAGACGCGTCAATAAACTTCTAATGAACAGTTTCAGGAATAATCCTATTATTACTGTCATGTTCTGGAAATTCAGTTTCATTATCACGTCATAAACAATAGCCGTGTTATCTGAAAATCTAACAAACGTTGATTGCAGCATATTCAGTTCATGTTCATTAATCGTATTGAGGTTATTCAATATTGGATCTAAAACCGTGCCTTGCGGGACGCTAATATAGTTTTGATGCAGAATGGCCAAAAGTTGAATGTTCCGAAAATAAAGTGACTGAAATTGAAGACAGAACAGTACCTTAATAGCATGAGATCTTATAGTAAACGAATGATGAGGTTTTGGAAGCATGCTGGCAGCTACAAATACGCTTGCATCAAATTTCTGGTGGATGCCTCGCAATCGATGCATTAGAATGTGTGAAGAAGAGAGTTTCGGATTTATACTTAATCAAAACCAACCCGTAACTTACTATTTCTTAAATAATCATTTGTTTTTGTTTCAAGGCTAAGTCGAGGTTCGAATCCCGGAGCTGCCTTTAGCTGCCGTTGCTATCGCTATTCATTTTGCTCTTGGCTAGAGGCGTATTTTATGGTCTCGCCAACTTAGTCCGGTAAAGCAGTGAAAGCCTTCCTAGAGACATACTGCGGAAGATCTCTCAAAAAAAAAGTAACTTACTAACATAGCACGGGACAAAGCACAAGTGTACAAAAAACATGTATTATTCAAAGCTCATAAGTTCCATATATACGATCCCGTTTTCATCTACAGAGTGGGATTTTTAAAGGACTAAATACAAAGCTATCTCGACAGAGTCAATACAAGTATTCAAATGTTTTAATTAATAACTCCCTAAGTATTAGAAGCAGAACATTAAACACGCAACGGGACACGCCGTGACATTTGATTGACAGGTTCTTAAACAGAAGTTGTTTAAGCTCGTGATGGAATTATGGAGGAAATTATTCGTATTCTGTCTACTGTTAACATTGCTTAGTGACGTTGTATTTTATAGATGACTGCACGGATAACCGAGTGGTATAGGTCACCGCGCTAATTACCACTGTGCGCGACGTGCTGCAGGTTCGATCCCCGCTGAAGGGATTATAAATAAGGCCCTTAAAGCATTTCTATGTGTCAATAAAACATTCTGTATCAACTCTAAATTTTTAATCAAAGTTCGCAAGTCAAGGTTGCCTTGTTAATACCAGAACGCTCTTTATCGTTACACTAAGACGCCTGTAAGTTACGAACTATTCTATGAAACAGGTGTTTCCTCCCACGTATTATTAGTGCTAAAGTTTATAAGTTCGACAAGTATAAGCCGAGGAAAAATGCAAAGCTTTATTCCAGAGAGGAAGGTAAAACCCACGCGTTTTATAGAAAAGAGGCAATCTAAAAATATACTCGGCGGATATCCTGTCCATTGTGAAGATTTGGTTTTAAGTGTATTTTTAGGATCGGAGGATAAGGTCTATATGCATAACACATAACTAGATATATTATAATGAGTAGAATACAATATTCTTTACCAGCCGTTGCACGCGGTTCCACCCGCGTGGGGGTTGCTTATTGGGCCAAAAAGTAACCTATACCCTTTCTTGGAATCTAAGCTTACTAACTACCAAGTATCTAACTGCGCGTTTCCGAAATGTCTCTCCTACGGTGAAAAACCGGCAAGAAACTCATATGAAGAAACATAGGTAACTCATTTAAAAAATAATATAAACATACAATATTTAAATACAATTATTTTAAAATATGCGACAACAACGTAAATAGCAAAATGTTTAGATAATTGTAATATATGACATCCAAAATGTAAGAGATAAAAAAATCGCATCAATCACATACATTGCTCTGAACCCAAAGTAAGTAGCTAAAGCACTTGTGTTATAGAATTCAGAGACAACGAAGGTACCACAAAGACCCAGACCCGAAACAATGTAGAAAAGTGGTTTTCTACATTGACCCGTCCAGGGGTCGAACTCGGGACCTCAGAGCTGGCGACACCTTGAAAACCGGTGTGTACGCCACTCGACCACTGAGGTCATCAAGTATGGATTGTAGATTGTAATTAAATACCTAAAAGGTAAGGTATTATTTGTTCGATATATTATTTGTATTAGTTGTTTATAGAAGCATTCACCTTATTTTAACTTTCAAAAATGATTGAAAAATAAATGTTTGATGTAATAATCAACGTGCAATTATTACATACAGATAATGTACAGATAATTTAGTCTTTTTTCGGGGACGCAGAACCAGTTTTGGAGACAAACAGAGTCATTAATCATTAGATGACTCACAATATCAAAATACATATTTCCACTTAGTAGGTAACGAACAAACATTCAATTTTTCTACAAGTGAAAACCACTGGATGACGTCACAATCTAGTGTCGACATAATGCCACTTATACTGTATCTGTGAGCATTTAGGTTGATGTGTTATGTCATTAAATATAACAATGGCAGCCATATTGTTTTCGGTTATATGAGTCGGTACATTGTAAGTGACAATGAGAATAAAATTGTACAGTATGCTTTATTGGCAATTTGAGAAATGAAATATGATCAGTAGATCATAAAGAAGTTATTATGTTTGACATAAATAACGATTTAGCTCGTGATTGCAGTAGTCATAACTAAAGGTATTTTAACCTCCAACGTAAAAAAAGAGGTGTTTTAAGTTTGACGTATCGTATCTGTCTGTCTGTTGCATCGTAGCTCCTAAACGATATTAAGGATATTTACGGATATTTTTTTGTCTGAATGCTGACTTGATCGAGAAGATCTTAGATTTATTTATGAAGATCTGTTCAGCAATTTGAAAGTTATCAGCAATTTTCTAAAATTCGTCGGGGCGGTATTTTTTTTAGTCGAGTTATACTTTAACTTAAGAATACCCTTAAAAACAACAGTATATTGCAAGAGGAGAGTATTTAAAAAAAGTAAGCTATAGAAATAGCTGTAGAAACTGCGCAGCCAGTCATTTAAGGTTTTAAAAGTGCCTGAAAACAACAATATTTTTATTTTTATTGATTGATTTTGAGAGCAAAAAGATTACTTATTATCTATTGCAATGTACTATATATGTAGCTTTTTAAGTTTGAAACCAATAAATAGAAAGAATAAAGGGTTTTTCCTTACAGAGGGATATCAAGGGCTAATTTAGGTAACTAATTAACTTTAAGACGTTCGTAAATGTGTATATGACGCTACTTTACACCTTAAAGTGACAGAGACAGCATGAGACTTAACGGCGACTTAAAACTGATTGACTTTTCAGTATTCGGCCCTCATAAGTTTTAATAAAAGTATGACTTATATGTCATGTCAGGAATATACTATTTCATAGGTGCTAAGTTGCAAACAATTATTGCATAAAAACCATACTCAGTCAAGAGCATGTTAATAAGATAAGTATAAAAGTTAGTCATTGGGAAAACACGAGTAGCATTTACTATTTAGTTAGCCATTTAGCATTGGTGAGATCAGTACCTTTACCATGAACTCTTAAAGCAATACTGTCCCTGTTGTGGAAGAGAGACAGCGCACTACATTTCACATAGCAGCGTCTCGCTTACACGACGGCAATAGTCCTGCTTCAACAGCACATAGTAAGCACGCAGATAAAAAGAGACATAACTTTTATTGTTTTTGACATTTTTACATTATTTATATCTTAATATTTACAAACTTAACTATATATACACTTTAAACAAAACTAAACTTAACTAAAAAAATCTCTAAAAAATTGCGTCAAAAAATTCATCCACGTCGCTGTCGACTGGAAGTATACCC
Organism: Diachrysia chrysitis; assembly: GCA_932294365.1. Classification (NCBI taxonomy): domain Eukaryota; kingdom Metazoa; phylum Arthropoda; class Insecta; order Lepidoptera; family Noctuidae; genus Diachrysia; species Diachrysia chrysitis. The sequence continues at coordinate 2,879,306 of OW028664.1, forward strand.
AAAAGGCTGGCAGCATTGCCACGTTGTATGGCAATGCTAATTCTTTGTCCAAGGTAAAAGCCAGCCCTTGGGTCACGCGAGGAGTCAACAAGACGTTTTTCCAGATCTTTAAATAAAAGGTGTGCACTCGGACCCCACGGTCCAAATGTTTCAACCCCAAACGGCTGGAAAGTATAACTTCCAATAAGGTTGTTATATTTCCGCCGTTTAAGGTTCTCAGCAGCCGCAGCAGCAGCGCCAGCACAGAACGACGAACTAGGAAGATGAGATGGCGCAAAGGTATCGACACAAGTAGCGTCCCACACTAAAGGCCTACCCATCTTCCAGATAAAAATAGATAGAATTTGATCTACCTTCTTTTTCTACGGTTTTAACAGATTACGTACTTATCTAGTAGTTTGATCATGTTTTAAATGATTTAAACATTCTTTATTTCTTTATTGTACACGTAACCCATAAAAAAGTAATAAAATAATAAATTTTATGTACATAGGCGAGCTTAACTCAAAATTGAGTTCTCTGACAGCAAACCTTTGGGTGGTAGAGTGATTCAAATATCAAATGTTTAAGTTTTTTTACGAATAATTCAAAGTGTCTGTGGTCCTTGAAATTTTGGTTTTAAAATCATCTGAAGCAGTCTTTCTTACAGATTGTTTGTCTTGACGAGTTGACGAATAATATAAAAATGGAATGTATGTATGTTCACCTAAAACTCGAGAACCGTAAGCCCAATTGATATGAAACTTTGCATACATATAAAGGGCGGCATGACTTCCAGGCAGTTACCTCGGTAGCTTAGTTGGTGAAGCGACTGGCGCGTCAAGCCAGTAGTCGCAGGTTCGAGAGAGGAACGAAAGATTCTACTATTTTATTTAAATTACAAACCTTGGACAGGAAAAGAACCTTAAACTGGAATGTGGCTCTCAATAAAAAAAAAATATGCAAATTTTGTATTTATTTATAACGGCCACGTAAACTCCAAGTCGACTCGTCATAGGTCTATAATTGAAGTGTTAATTAATTGTTGCCATTAGTATCAACGGTTATATTAGAATGTTTTAAAATAACCAATGTTTGGGGAATTTCCATAAAATTAAACTTCTTTGTCAGTTTAAGAGATGATGTCGCTAAATTAATATATGTTGCCTTCGTGGAGTTATAATTAAAATGTTGGGTTTAATTGAGTTTTGTATCAGATTGGTATTAGCATAATATGTTTAAGATTTATTTTGTTTTGTTACTATGCGAAGATTCTTATTATAAAGTGTGTTCTGTAACACAGGTTTTACCAAATTCAGACGCCAGTGTCTATTTTATGTTCAAACAGCTTAACTTTGTACCTTTTTCATAACGATGAGAAAATAAATATTTTTATTATTATTTTATTGTCATTCATAAAGATTGTTGAACAAAACCTGAATGATACTGACTCTTGACAGACCGTCACTAGTATACGATGCTTTTTACTCCTAAATTGCTGGTCTTTGACATAAATGAAAAAATGATTTAGCTAGGGTAAGAAACAATTTTTTTTTTTTAATGTTACTAGCCATGTGGGTGGAATTCACATTACTAGCAATCTTGTTAACCCCTCCAACTAAGCTAAATATGCTTGTATCTGGAGTGGGTTCACGTCAATAGTGCAATGGTTGGGGGTCGAACCTGCGACCTCTCGATCACAAGGCCGTCACCCTAGCCATTAGGCTATTGCCGCTTAAAAACAAAGTAATTATAAATAATAATAATATTACCGCTTTTTTTCTTTAATATTTTCATAAATCTTCCGTCAATGTTCTAGCCAAAAAATAAACAATAGACAAACGTTGTTTCGGTTTTTGTTATAAAATTGTTTTTGTCAGATAAGATTAAAATAAAGAGAAAAAAATACATCTAAAATATTAAACAGTTTAAAATGTCGTTAGCGATGTGCAAATGAAATACTCGACTATGACGAAATCCAGCTTCGTGACGATACATTGCAATGTATTTAAATTGCGGTTACTTAAGAAATGTTTAACCAATCTGAGTCTATATTTTGTTAGGTACAAATTATATTTAAAAGTAGTAGTGAAACTTGCTTCAATTATTATATGAAAACTAATGAGATTGTTAGAAAAGGAGTGGAATGTTTTTTTAATATAATAATATCTTGGGAAAACTCACACATAGCCATCTGAATTCAAACTAGGCAGAGCCTGTATTATGGCAACCAGACAACTGATAAAAAGACTTATATATTTCTAGATACATACGTATTATAGATCAAAATTACACCCAGACACAGAACAAATGATCATGCTCATCACACAGAGATTTATCCTGGATGGGAAAAAAATGGTAAATTTAATGTGTCCTTGTGCAATGCTGCCTTAAATCAGAATACAAATGTTACTAACAATGTTTTACTATATTAAAAGAAATAAGAATCTTATTAAATATAAATAAACTTAATTATCATCTAGGAGCTCTTGTTCTGAATAATCCTTACTAATATTATAAATGCGAAAGTAGCTCTGTCTGTCTGTCGTGCTTTCACGCCAGAACTATTACATCGATTTAAATGAAATTTAGTACACAGATAGTCTAGAGCCTGAGAAAGGATATAGGGTACTTTTTGCCGCGATAACCGACATCCACGCGTGCGGAGCCGCGGGAAACAGCTAGTAATATATAACTAGTAGAAACGACAGGAAATACCTTGGACAGAGGATAAGCATTGCCATAAAACGTGGCAATGCCGCCAGCCTTTTGGGCACAATTCCAGTCGACAGCGATGTGGATGAATTTTTTGATGGCGTATTTTAGGCATTAGGTTTTAATTAGGTAAGTGTATATATAGTTAAGATCGTATGTGTATATATCTTTTTTCCTGACCAACCTCCACAAAGACAATCGAATAATAAAAAATGTAATCCAGTAGAAAGAAGATATAATTTGTTTATTGAAGATTTTTCTTCATTATAAAAAGGGTATGTTTAAGATAACTATTCAGGGTTGTTATTACAGATAGACAGTGTTGGTCAGAATCTGTTCATGTACGATGTAGACTCGCTCGAAGATTAAATCAACCGCATTTTGCGAATTTCGACGAGTACGGCGAGACTGCACGGATAGCCGAGTGGTAGGTATAGGTCACCACACCAATTACCACTGTGTGCGACATGCCACGGGTTCGATCCCTGCATGGGACAAGGATTTTTGTGATCCAAAAATGCTTGTTCCAAGTCTGGGTATTCTTTGTGTATGTGAATTGAATGCTTGTGAAACCTCCCGTAATAAAGGTATTATAATAAGTATAAGAATATAGGTACATTTACCACTTTTAAAATAACCATCCGTTAGGTAATACCAACATTCTCATAATTATCATTCGTCTGTTTAATACTTTGTAAGATAATTTCGAGCCGTACCATTTTCTCAGCCCTACAGCTAAAGGAATTTGGCCTTACTTCGTGATAGGTGAGTCTGAGTTAACAATCCCTTTCAGCATTGCAAGTTACAACATGACCGGTGATTCATACGAAAAAACGCAATGCTATAATTATGGAATCTTTGATGGAAATGTACCTATAAGTTTTGTTTTTATCTGATATACTATGTAGTATAATTTATGCTGGTTTTTAACTAACTTCCAATTAAGGAGGTTTCTCCATTCGAACAAATATATACCAGCTTTAGCTCGCGACTTCTTCCGCGTAGTAGTTGAAAATGGTTTTTGACATTTGAGTTATAAAGAGTTGCATTGCACCAACGCATTTATGTAACTTCAACGCACAGAGTGCTTTATATATTTTAACAACGTTTTTGGAATAAAATCGAATTGAGTTTTTAAACGTGTGTGAAAATAAAAAGTAATTTATATCAAAAGCACTAAGGAGTATTCATAATTAATAAATTAAACTTTGATGCAAATCCTTAACTTTTTAACCTCGTTAGGATATGTAGTTTCAATAAAATACAAAACACGTCTTCTATTAATTCTGTTAAAGAATGTTTACGTAAAATTTTTAGAAGGTAGGACCAAGGATCACGTTGTCCCATACAAACTTTTGGTCCCATTTTTCACCCCCTTAAGGGTCGAATTTCAGAAAATCCTTTCTTATCGGATGCCTACGTCATACAAAGAACTCGCCCTCCAAGTTTCAGGTCTCCTACGATCAGCAGTTTAGGCTGTGCTTTGATCCGTCAGTTATTCAGGACAAAGCATTTTATATATATATAAATTAAAAATGGGCGATTGTTTATTTAGTTTTAGACTATGTGTATCTTCTTCACTTGTATAAAATAAGAAACAGACGTAAATTGAAGTCAAATTAAGGTCGTAGGTGCTACCTGAGAATTCTAAGTTATTTCTTGTGTATCGTAAACCTTTTCTAACGATGTATGTTTGTAAAATAAGATGGCTTAAATGTTGCTTTGATTTGTGGACAACAGAATCAAAAACACTGTTCAAAGATTCAGATAGCGGACATTGCGGTGATGGCTGCCAAATTGAACAGGGATTTTGCCGGACGTGTGCTACATTATCAGCGAAACTGTGGGCAAATGCCATTACATAATAAGTATACCCAAAGGACGAAGACCACGAAGAAGATCCAGGCGGAGATGGATATATCGTAAAGGAAAGAGTGGCCTGAATGTGTACTAATAAAAAACATTTTTATATCACTTCTAAGCAAGCTTGTTCGAGATAGTTACTAGAAATATCTTTGGTACATCTACTTGTCTCCAATTTACCCGACTACCAAGGAAGACGTAATAAATATAATATGATTATTAATTTATGTATGGAATGCTTCATCGTTTTAAAGTAATCTTGTATTGCTACTGCTAAACCTCGATTCGATTCCCTCCCAGGACATTTTTTTGGGTGATGAGCAAGATCATTTGTTCTGTGTGTGGGTGTAATTTATCTAATATTTTATTGTTTATATAAAATATAGCAAATTCACCTATAACTCAATAAAGTAATGCTTATATTTCTTCTGACAGAAAATACAGGTCAAACACATAAACAATAAATAAATAAATAAATGTAGACAACATCACACACATTGCTCTGAACCCAAACTAAGTAGCTAAAGCACTTGTGTTATGGAATTCAGACAAAACGAAGGTACCACAAACACCCAGACCCGAGACTATGTAGAAAAGTGGTTTTTTACATTGACCCAGCCGGGGGTCGAACCCGGGACCCTTGAAAACCCGTGTGTTCACTACTCGACCACGGAGGTCGTCAATAACATAACCCTCCTTTTTTGGCTACGCCGCAGTCAAATAAAAAATAAATACCTAATCCCGTAATTCCCGTAGAATGAACTCTTGCGCATTCGCGCGTATTTTTTTTTGTATCAGTATAAATATGAGCAATAAGTAATGTACATTGTTGAGTTAAGATTTACACTTATTACTTGCTTTAAACTAACTTTTAGTTTAACGCTTCGATCCGCTTTGACTCTGCTGTAGTATCAATTGACCCTTTGTAAAATATTTCTTGTCCGCCTAACTCTTTTAATGTATATACTTATTATATGTGTACGTACGTTGTGGTCGGCTCTCAATATCAGCTAATTAATAAGATATAGATGACATCATTATTTTTTCAACAGTAACATTTATATGCGTATCAAAATATAAATTTAATGATACATTGTTGCAAAACTATTAGAGTGAATTTTGATCATTAAAATTGTAGATAATTCTAATATCTTTTGTCGATGAGGTTTTGAAACTGTTGAGATGCGCAAGAATGGATACCATTACGTCAGTACATGTAAAAATCACCAAAAATACGGAAGATGTTAAAAAACTACATCTAACTCAACAATTATGACCCATTATGTTTGATGACTCGTCCATAAGACGATTTTTTAATGGAGGATCATCAAAGTCGCCCACTAGGTTTCAAAATTGTTGTTTTGAATATGTCATTATAATTTTACAAACGATTGTAATTATCGTTAGGCAGCTATAATGCGTTGCAACTTGAGTAAACATATTTCCACAATGTTCGATCTAAAAAAACAAATATTAGCATAGATCTGCTAAAGATTTAAATAAATCTTGAACAACAAAGGTGACGATGAATCTTTTGATGCTATAAACCAATTAAGCAATTTTGCTTGATAATGGTTTATATGTATTTTTCTTGCTTTTTAATTATATAGTTTTAAATTTAGTATTTTTTAATACATGTTATTATTCGTTAAAACTAATTGATTGTAGAAATCAACTAAAAATTAACAAATAAAGAGAAGGATTTGCAACATGCAATAATGTTTACCTTTTTAATATTTGTTATTCCTAATTAGGCATTCCAATTTAGAAAAAAAAATAACTCACTTTTTATTCAAATCTTCAAGGACACGAGAAATATTGATGTATTCATCAACATTAAAAACAAAACAACACTGAACACAACACAAACACTTCGAATAACAAATTATTAAAAAAAAATCCACGTTCTTATTACGAAATGTTCACGTCCGAGCTGGCCGAACGTCGATATAACACTGAACTTGAAATGAAAATCATGCAATCCCGCGCAGCTTTGTGGCTGGCTTACCTTCAAAGAGGTTTAAGTAAAATGTACCTTTTACTCATTAAAATAAGGATTATAATCGTGTTGTTTTCGTGCTCTGTAACGATGCTAATAATTATCCGATACTTGTCTGATAATTTATATTTTGCGGTTATTCCACAATCCTTGTTCGCCATACGGCTTGGCTGAGCCTTCGTCACGGTATTTGAGTCCAGTTTTGGTTTAATTGCCTTTTTACGAATTCATAATGTAATTTAATTTTGGATAGTCAACAACATTAATACGCAAGTACCTACATAACATTGTTAAACCAAATACAAAGTTGATTAAGATTCTCAAATTAAATTATATGCCCTATTCCTGTCCTGGGTTTAGAGACCGTCTTTTAAACAAATCCTATGATTGAAACAAAAATCTTTGTAATCGGTTAAATGCGATAGAATAAAAAAATACATCTTGACACCTTTAATTTTTTTGAAGGCCGTTGGAAAATAACCTGAAATGTAACTTAAGAATATTTTTTTCCCTTGACTTCCAAAAAGATGCTTGTAAAGTTACCTTAGAACTTTATCTATGTAACATATAGTCCCCAGCTATATATACTAATCTATGTACTGTAGAAGATTCTGTCTTCCCAGTAAATAGGTCCTGGAGGTTAGATAGGCAGTCACCATGCAGAATATTAGCATCCAGAATCGGATGAGACTGGAAGCTGAGCCCAACATAGTTTAAAAAAGTCAAAGCAGAAGATAATGCTTTCTGAGATTTATTTCAATAGGCAGAAAATATTGAATAACAAGAGCCCCTAGACAAGTGACATTTCGACAAGCGATATCGCTGATGGAATCGTTCAAATGTATGGAAGTGACAAGTCCAAGTCACGTGACTTATCGAAACGTAATGTCATTTCCATACATTTAATGTCACTTAAGCGATTTCTATCATCGTTTACGCTTGTCGAAATGCCACTTGTCTAGGGGGCTGTCCTATTTTCGGTTATGGAAATTTTTCGTCGTATTATCCAAAGGTTTTTTTGAACTTATGCCTTTTCTGGTTACATATCCCATATTGGTCATCTTCAATTAGGCGGTTCACCTTTGCGACAGAATTTTGTATACTCTCAAGGTCTACGATAGTGTGTCAAGGTAATATGTGCAAATTATATTGGAAATATTGAAATGAGCTGTATGCTTAAGGAAAGTAGACGTTATGTTTCTCGTTTCTTTCTCTTGAGTAATTTATGAGTTTAAATTATATGGTATAAATGTTAAGTAATGATTTATGTAGATATTTTGTAGGGATTTAATAAAGAGAAGGATTATTTACATAATGCAACAAAAACTCTGTCCGATTCTTATGAGTATTATTCGGCATCGTACTGCGTACACATATACGTAACTATTAAATGGATTTGAGGTTATTATTTTTCCCCGATGAATATATTTAAATTAAAATAAAACTGATCAATGGCAACACTGATCGCTCGACAAAGTTTACCTACAGTTTTGTATCAAAGAAGCCGCCTGAACGAGACATTTTTTCTAGTACGTATGTTGATCCAGGAATACACCTTTATTGGATCGGACAGGGTTTTTGTTACATACTGTATAGAGATGAATCGACCATTAATGACCAGCCTCTGTAGCCAAGAAACATTTCTATTACCGTTAACGATGACAAAAATCGCTTAAATGACATTATATATATGGAAATTACATTTCATTTCGATAAGTCACGTGACTTTGGACTTAGATACATTTGAGCGTTTTGATCATCGTGAACGCTTGTATAAATGTCACGTGGCTGAAGGCTTGCTTACTTATTTCGGGTTAAGCAATTTCAGATTGATAAATCTAGGTTTTCCTTTTATTTTTCCACTATCATAAACCGCCTTTTATATCTTTAATGCCTTAAAAACCCTAAGAAAGCTTATTCTCATAATATCCTTGATGGTTTTGAATCTGCCACTCAAACATAACTATATAACTTGTCACTCATATTTACAACTAATTCTTTGTACAATTAATACATTGTTGCAGGACAATTGTTAATAACACTAATTAGGTATGCGTTCAAAGTTGTATAAAAGTCTCTTACTTTGTAGCGATAAGTATACAGTAGCACATCTCTGACTCCGAGAAGTTAATCATGTAACTCATAATATATAATTTGCTAAACTCCTATAATTTGCTTCTACAATTGGGTAATTAACTACTATTAAATGATTTATTCATTCCAAATTCTTTAAATAATTGTATTAAATTGAAGCTAAAATAACATCAAACAAACATACACGAATACAAAAGTTATAAGCTTTTAAAGTTAGTAGATGACGTATGTTCTATCTCTTTTTCGCAAAACAACGACTTGTACGGGGCAGCCCCAGATTAGTATGGAGAATTACCAAGGTGACGTCACCTGATAGTATAGCTCTCTCTATCTAATTAGCAATATTAAAATGCTTGTAACTAGTTCAATATGAAAGTCATTAATCTGCCGTGTTTACAACTCTGCATAGTTTGTAATATTTATTTTTAAATGAAATAATAAAAATCTTATCCTATACCCAATTTGCTGACGGCTGTTCTGTCCTGAACCTTTTCCCACCAATCTAGCAACAAACGATCGATAGAAATTAAAGTGGATCTGTGGTATAGATAAGCGAGACTTGCTTCTGAGTAGGTACCCACTTAGAGTTGGATTCCGCACCAGGGGTAAGCCAAGACATTGGCTACGACATTGATTAATTCTATCCTACAAGTTTATACAATATAATTATTTTTAAGTAATAAAAGAATCATTTTATAGAGCAAGCATTTAAAAAATACTGCTTCAGTTTTCTGGTAAACATAACTTCAGTTTGTATCTACCATAATAAAGGTTTGTGAGATTCTAAAACACATTGCATCGAGCACTATTTACGCTGCGATCCTCTTCATAGCTGCAAAATAGAATCAGAAAAAGGATAGTTAGAATAAAATCAACTTTCAACAACACATTTTGGATGTCTAAATCGGCATTTTATTTGCCAATAAAAGAGGTAGGTACCTAGGTAGCAAGGAAGTGCCCCTTGCCAAAAGCGTTGTAGGTGTCGGCAATGATATCCAAATTCCATTTGATGGCAAAGCGTAGAGAAATTTCTGTTTGTACTTACTTTTTGTATGTGGCGTGGGCGTTAATCTATACTAATACATAAAGCTGAAGAGTTTGTTTGTTTGAACGTGCTAATCTCTGGAACTACGGGTCCGATTTGAAAAAATATTTCTCTGTTGGATAGCCCATTTATTGTGAAAGGCTATAAGCTATATAACTATATAATTTTAGAAAATAAGTTTTTTTATTGGGTCTACTTCACTATTGCATTGGGTTGTAATACCTGTAATAATAGTTGTAAGTGCTGATTATATAAATAAATAAATAAATAAATAAATAAATAAATAAATAAACATTACGCTGCGAACAAAAGGAGCGGAGCATAAATGAAAAATGTTGCAAAAATTAAAAACCGTTAAACCAAAACACGCGGACAAAGTCGCGGGGGACAGCTAGTCTGTGATAATTTATAATCATTATATGAAATCTTCTACGTAGCCTTTTCGCAACCTATGTTGGGGTCGGCTTCCAGTCTTACCGGAGCTGAATACCGTATTTTACATGGAGCGACTGCCTATCTGACCTCCACAACCCATTTTGCTGGGTAATACAGTATCCCAAAGTAAGACTGGCTGTCAGAATTGTAATGACTTAACGACTGTCAACTCGTCTTGGCGTTACTTTACATGGAAATGTTTTTGACTTGTAACCACAAAACACGTTAAAACTAAAAATATGTGCTGTAATCATTTGTGGTACCTACATACCTACATATTAAGATACTACACGTAATGTGTCTAACATCAAAAACCGTGATATAATATAAAAACAGATTATTTTGTACGTGCTTGTAAATGAATTTGATTACGCAGTAGCAAGGTTGCACAAAAATGTATGTATAATACAAATAATTAAATGTTTCCGCACACATAAGCTTTTATTTATATTCGTTAGAGGTTCTGTGAGTCACATATTTGTTTACATTCTATTCTTGAAACAATTTTATTTCTGTAATTAGGACTTTATAATAATACTAGGTGTTGCCCGCGGCTACGTCCGCGTGGCGTATAATAGACATGTAGTATACATATAAGCCTTCCTCTTGAATTACTCTATGTATTGCTTAAAACTGCATTAAAATCAGTTGCGTAGTTTACAAGATCTGGCGGACTGAATATCTGAGGCATTCTCTATCAGTCAACTAATGTAAGTTTGGTTACCATACAATATTATGGCACTTTCGGGCTGGTCTGATGATGTACCCAGAAACTTGTAATTTTTACGAGTTTTACGCAGTTTTGACTGCTTCACCGGACTTTTGGCGAGAACCTTAAGAGCCTCCAGGCAAAGCCATAGAAAAATTAAATAAAGTAACATGCGCTAAGGGCACCCCCTGTGGGGTTCGGACCTCGACTTAGTGAGTTGCGAACAATCTTAATAAGGCTACAACAGCAAGGGAGGGCTGGATTTAAGTTTTATTATTTAAGGACATATTTTTATTGCTTGTTTGGCCCGGTTGGGCCAGCTTGATCTAGGGACGGAGACGAGAAGGTAAAAAAACCACGTCCACCTTGAAATAAATATTTTGATGAATTTGATAAACCAGTTGTAGATATATTACGTATCGTTGATGAAAGGCAAAATATTTAATTTTAATAGCATTGTTTTATATTATGTCAGCTGCTGCTGTACTAATATCGATAGTATCACCGATGGGAATCTCTCATCGTTAATAACATTCTATTTAAAACAATGAAGTGAGAGGAGAATATAATTAGAAATGCATGTTGGTTAAGCGTTGAAAGGTTATTTCTTTGCAATGGTACTTGTAGCATAGCCTCCGACACGGTAACCTTCGGACGGACTCCCAAAATGCCCAACCCTTGCAATCTGATGTGCTCCTTGGCCTACGTCATCAAGACTGACGACCACCGTGGTCGAGTGTTGTACACACCGGTTTTCAAGGCGTCGCCAGCTCTGAGGTCCCGGGTTCGATCCCCGGTCGAGTCAATGTAGAAAACTAGTTTTCTATATTGTCTCGGGTCTAGGTGTTTGTGGTACCTTCGTTGTCTCTGATTTCCATAACACAAGTGCTGTAGCTACTTACTTTGTGTTCAGAGCAATGTCTGTGATGTTGTCCACATTTATTTATATAATATTTATTTATTTAAAACACATTTAGACGCCTAAAAAAACCTAGGTACGGACCTAGGCTAGGAGTAACTGCTCATTTGGTTGTAACCCACTTGTAACCTGATGTCCACTACTCACCCTGATGACCACAGTATTGCATTATGACTACTATAAATAATAAAAGAAGAGCATAAAAAAATAAAGCATAATAATAATATTATTATTGACGGGCCTGTTGAGTGTTGGTCTAGTGGTTAGTGACCTTGACTGCTAAACCGGTGGTCGTGGGTTCGATTCCCACCCAGGACGAATCTTTGTGTGATGAGCACGATCATTAGTTCTGTGTCTGGGTGTAATTTATCTATAATATGTATGTATTTAGAAATATATAAGTATGTTTATCAGTTGTCTGGTTGCCATAGCACAGGCTCTGCCTAGTTTGGGATCAGATGACCGTGTGTGAGATGACCCAAGATATTATTATATTATTATTATATTACAACCAGTTAAGTAATACGTGCTGTGACTACGTAGTAATGAGATGTTTGAAATTATTATTTCGTGCTTAATGAATTAAATAAAGTACATGCAGCTTTTTATGGTGCAGTTAGAAATTTATCATCAGACCGGCCTACTACCCATAAGTAGATATAGGTTGCCCACAATTGGGCATTGATCTCCCTTTGGCTATTATTTATTTATTTACAAATATAATAATTTAATAACAACTATATAAGCAAAATTACATACAAAGACCCAATAAGGGTGCTGCAAGACTTAAAAACTAATATAGTAGGTACATATTATAAGGAAGTAATAACATTAATATTTGTTAGAATTTAGTATTTATAGTAACATAAGTCTAAGTTCGTTTAAATGTAGGTATCTTCCATAAATTCTTTAATAGTGTAGTAACATTTCTTCAACAGAATTAACTTCAATTTAGCTTTAAATATGCTTATTGTTCTTGAGTCTTTGATAATATCAGGTAATTTGTTATAAATTTGAATAATACCCTATTGTCCCCGCAATCGCTACTATCTTTCATGTAATACTTTTCCAATTATGTTTAGATCGACAGAACAGCAACATATCTTTTATTCAACATAATAGCATCAAATTATTATAGTATATTCAACGCCATCTGTCTTCGCTACCAAAAACTAATTAGAAGAGGTATTAAAAAATACACAGCAAGGTTCCTTGCAACGCCATCTGTCAATCGCATGCAAACCTAATAGAACAAGACCTTCATACTAAAAGTTAGTAAAGCTCCATCTATGATCATATTAAAGAACTTTTAAGACTACTCTTGTATTATAGAAGTTGTAATGTGGAAAAGGTACATCTGTTTACATGTTAAACAGATGGAAGCACCAGTAATATTTTTTATGCAACTCATAGATAATTATAATAAATTCGATCTGTCTGTTTGCGATTAATAATAACTGTATTAGTTATATTAGTTACACCATTTATAACTCAAGAACGGGTGGACCGATTTTCATGATATTTGATTTTTTGGATTTGTCTCCGTCCCGAATATCAGAATAACTGGTGCGTTGAACCAGCTGTAGTCGGGTACGAGTCCTGCCTGCCTTTTTTTTCTACTATTTGTATTTAATTACGTGCCTCTATGGTTTTGTCGATTTTTTATTGTTCAGTAGGTTCTTATGTTTTAACTAAAAACCTACCGAACTGATTATTATGATTTATGCAATTTTATTAGGCTGTGAGATTAAATAACAGATACCTACTTCAGGCAATCATAAAGACATTAACATTTAATCATTTTTTTTTACGAATCCGTTAAAGAAGTTTTAAACACTTTAACGGACTCTTCTGATAATTTGCCTATATAAATATAAAATAAATAAATCTTGCAACTTGACAAACCTGCTTTTTACTGAGTAGGTGCCTAGTATTTTTTAAGTATTGATATCAAAAGTATACAAATGGTTAATTAAGATGTTAATGACTAAGTTTGCCCATTTGTATGATAACTATTTTCCTTGTCACCAATGGGGACCAAATGCCTAGATACTTACAGCTACAACCGAGTGTTTCTAACAAAAAATACCAGATTGCCTAGTGTCAATGGCCGGAATAGGCTTTTTGACAACACTGAAAATATACTACAAATGTAGTCAGCCTAAATAACATGATAAAAAAGCTTAATTAACTTTATTTCACGTTAATTTATTGTGCAATGCAAATTTTGCGAAATAAATTTCGAATATTTTTTTATATTTTAACTATGACGGGAACGGCTTAAAATTTGACGCAGGTCTGGTGACGTCACACACAAGTGAACACTTTAGTGTCATTGGTGTATTTTGTCTTGTTTACTTGCGTGTGACGTCACGCGCGTCACTAATATTATGTTCGGCGTCATTAGATACAGAAATATAGTTTTTGCCGCGGTTATAAAAAATTCAATTTGTTTTGTTAGTTAAAACAATATTAGATATTACATCAAAGATTGAAGGTCAAAAAGTTAAAAAATTCTAACCTAATAGGTAGATGATCTAGTCTTTCCGTTAAAAACAAGTTAAAACCAGATATTCTAATCAGTTTACTTTATGAAATGCCAGGTAGGTGTCTATGCCTAAAGCTGGAGTCACACACAGTGAATACTCGCTGCGAATCGGGACTCGCAGGGAGAACTCGCTGCGTGTGACGGGCTTATCGCAGCGAGTTGAATTCGCCGCAATTAGAATTGGCATGTTAAATTTTACTTTCTGCGAACACACCCGTGTTACAGGTCCTTTTGTCGCTGTTTAGATACGTGTGTGCTACATACTTACGATGAGTCTTTAAAAAAATAATCTTTAAAGTGAGGAAATTCCGGTATAGGTAATTAGTTTCTTGAGGGCTTATAGAAAACATGACCAATAGGCATGTTTCCTATTTTTTTTTAATGTCCGCCTGGTAGATTAATGAATTTTATTGGACACGTATTTTTTCTTTTTTCCTACAAACAAAAAATGTACAAAACACAGAGAACGCAAATTACGCGTGACGTCACTCCTCGCTACAATTTTTACCAAGGCGCGGCGTCATAAGCCCCCACTCCGAAACTTTAAAGCGCCTTATCTTTGTAAGTTTTTATAGTTTTGATAAAAGAAAAAATACGTGTTTAATATTTTTTTATTATCTAACTGACGGACTAAATCGATTTTAACTTTTCATACCCAGGAAACATCCCTATTGTAAGACTTATCTGTAACAGTAATTAAAAAAAATGCAAAAACAAGTGCACATGGACATAATAAACTTTTTTAAACGTGTGCGACAAACAGACGACGTATTTTTATTTTGGACACCAAAATACTATCGATTTTCTCTGTTAGAGTTAGTCTGTTTCGCTGTGTGTAGCAGACAGGCACGTAAATTGTCGCTTCGACAATAGGCATGTTTCCTATTTTTTTTTTGATGTCCGGCTGGTAGTTTTATGAATTTTATTGGACACGTAGGTATTTTTTCTTTTTTCCTGCAAACAAAAAATGGTCAAAATACAGAGAACGCAAATTACGCGTGACGCATAAGCCCCCACTCCGAAACTTTAAAGCGCTGTATCTTTGTATTATTTTATTGTTTTAATAAAAGAAAAAATACGTGTCTAATATTTTTTTATTATATAACTGACGGACTAAATAGATTTTAACTTTTCATACCCAGTCAACATCCCTATTATACGCATCAAATATTGGCTATGTGTGATCCCAGCTTTAGTGTCTTTATAATACCTAAAAAGAATATGTTTAATTACCAGAAACTATTTTGTTTTGATGAATATTATAACTTGTTTTTTTCTTTTCCGGTCTATCTAGGTAGGTAGGTATGGGTAATAATTTGTTAACGAAAGAAAGAGAGCCAGGTCATGCACCGACGACCTAAGACCTTACTCCCCCGAAGGAGGTTGTGTTTTTGATTTTGATTCGATTCACGATTTCATCTTAAAATGGTACTCCCGAACCAAACCGCGTCAAAAACCAAGATGCTGTATATGGGTGACAAAGTCATCATCAATTTCTAAATCTCCATAGTTTATTGGTAGTTTAGGAGTACGCGCAAATGACGTCAAGCTTGCGTACAAAATTGTGATGTCATGCGACATTAAAAAACATCGTGAGTTGTTAGCTATATATAAAAAAAAAAAAGTGTATTATATTTTTGAATAATCTGTCTGATGATTAAAAAAAATAGTCATCTTCACCATTTTATTATATGTATGTCTTAATCTCCTTGGATAGTCTACAGTGTTTAGTTGTGACTGCGAAAAAATAACGGTGTTGGGATTAAGAGCGCTGCTGTATTTCATTATCGTACTTCTTATGTTAAAAACACTGTTGCGTATAAAACTATTTTAGTAAATAATGTTTACAAATGCCATCATCATAGATAATTGTTTCTTATAGAATTAGTTACTAGCTTTCGCCCGCGAAAAAGGTTTTTGACATTAGAGGCAGAATTTCGAAAAATCCTTTCTTATCGGATGCCTACGTCATACAAAGAACACACCCTCTAAGTTTTAGGTCTCTAAGATCAGCGGTTTAAGCTGTGCGTTGATCATTATCAGTCATTCATGACAAAGCATTTTATATATATAGAAGACTAGCTTTTGTCCGCGTGTTTTAGTTTCAACGATTTTTCATTTTTGCAACATTTTTAATTTGTACTCCGCTCCTTTTGGTTGCAGCGTAATGTTATATAGCTTATAGCCTTCCTCAATAAATGGACTATCTAACACTGAAAGATTTTTTTAAATCGGACCAGTAGTTCCTGAGATAGCGCGTTCAAACAAACAAACAAAAAAACAAACATAAAAACAAACTCTTCAGCTTTATATATTAGTCTTGTATAGATTATAATTTCATCATAATGTTAGTTCAATTTTTCACCACGACTGTTCTTTCCGCACAGACTTTAACATAAAATCTAACTGTAAACTAGCAGAATTTAGTTATGTAATTATATTTGGCAATGTTGGGCCTCATAACTTCCGTAGTGCAGGTTTTGACATTTACACATCATGCTTATATTTTATCGCAGAAGACACACATGTATATTAACCTGTGTATTGTATATATGTATATTCTATAAACTTGAATAGTTATTTTCCTTTGTATATGATTTGATGGCACTAATAAATATTTATGTAATAATTTATGCTATATTTTGTGTATTCATAATTATGAATAACTTAATTTGGTCATAATAACGTGGCATGGTATCTCCAAGGAACTAACCATCATCTTGCTTTTAGTACAGATGTAAAGTAAGTAGGTAAGTACTTCATAACTACATTTCGTACAAGAAGGGACCACGTCCTTTTTCTTTTATATTTTAGGGTAAGTAGGAAGGTAAAAACGGTTCCCTTATAGGATCACTCGTTTGTCTCCCCGTCCGTCCGTCACAGCCAATTTACTGAACCGATGGAGTTGAAATTTGGTACAAAGTGTGACGTAAATAAATGAATTTTAAAATGGGGAATAAAAAGTCAAAATCGAATTAGTCCGACAGTTAAATAATAAAAAATATTATACACGTCATTTTTACTTTTTCAAAATAAGAATACATTAAGTCGATCAAAATTCAAAGAAGAGATTCAAAGTTCAGGAGCGGGAGCTAATGACATCATAAAAATGCGTAAAATGCACAAAATTGTGACGTCTTGTGACATTTCAAATCAATGTATCGTCGTGAGTTTTTGATTACGTAAAATAAGAAAGAAAACGCGTCTAATATATGATACGTAATTTATTTAACGGATATTAAGACAATGAAAATAAAATTTATCATCTACCCCGGATTGTGGGACCAATCACAAAAAATTATTTAAGTCATCGATAGAGTTAAAGAGTTTTTAGGGTTAGAGAGTTTCTTTGTGACGTCAGAGGAGGCCACATAGAAGTTTTATTGAAGACAGTTCCTTTTTACATTATTTTATGAATTATCTATTATACCTACTTATAGAAAATTGTTAAGTTTGATCCTGGTGGATTAGGTGGATAGCCAAGTTCTTGAAGTGGGTATATTATACTCATGAACAGGATGTAATTCTGTTGTCTAATGACACCTACAGGCCATAAAGTTAAATGCTACCTACTATATTCCTACGTACCCATATGTTTTTGTCAACATTTACAGAAGTTAAGCTCCTTGAAGGACAAATTCGAAGTTTCTTTACAATATAGGTAATACTTGTTTCATGAACATATTTTTATATGAATTTCAAATTATATTGTATTGTAATTATTCTAATACTTTATCTCCTATAATGTTTTAGAGTTCCGTGTGATTTTGCCTGCAAATGTCTACTGTCGATGTGGCTTTACCATTTTTCCTGGAGAATTTTTAATGTAGTTTATGGATTAATATGTGTGTATAGTAAATATTTGTTAAAAATTTGTCTTTTAAAGAAAAGCATTTCAGTAGATTAAAAAACATCAAAAATTACTTGTTACCTACATATTACTCTTGAAAATATTACTATTAAAAATTAACATAGTACCAGTGCAACCAGTGTTACTAGTGCTATTGAATATTGGACCAGATCACCAGATACAAAATCGGTCAATCATTCATTTGTTTGCGACTGAAAAGCGAGCTGTTCTTAAGAGATACCAAACGCAAAATTTCAGTTTAGGTTCCTATATTGAACTTCATTGAAAAAGGAAAGTTTATAATAAGATGTTTAAGCATCAACTTCCACGGGCCTGCTTAAAGAGCCGGAAGTGTTTTCTGGACCATACGATTCCCGCAAATGATAGTGCAGAGGAGGAAAGAGACGATTTGTGAACAACTAAACACCCCAACCCGTCACATTTCGTTTCTCCAAAACAACAACTGCCCTCAGGACACGACCTGCAGTGGCCCATTTGAAAATCTCTCAACCGATTACGGACCCAAGTACCTTGCTATTGCAGCGACCCCGCTGCAATTACTTTGCAGCGACCCACTTGGGTCCGTTATCGGCAAACCTGAGCAAGTGGGGCATCATCGATCCTTCACATATCCAATGTGAATGTGATGCCCCGGCGCAAGACATGACGCATCTTCTGTCCTGCCTGTCCTGCACTACCACCTTTTTTTTTTTTTTTTGTTTGGGCGGGGGAATCCTCATGGACACCCGCTCACTCGGGGGAGCGAACGGGTAGTGTCAGACTCTTACTGACTAAACCTGAACCGCCGTGCTACGTCATTCGTGTTGGTGCGTGGTAATGCATTACAATTCGTCACGCACCAACCGCGGGGTCCGCCGGCCAATAGGGGCCAGCGGATCACTATCGTGATTTTTTGGAGACCGACGTGTATAGAGCGTCGGCCTCTCCGCCTCGTAGTGGAGCCACACCCGTAGCACGGAATGCGGCCCCCCGTCGTGGGTCCTATAGTCGGACAACGGACACCCCCGTGCCCGTCGCCCAAGACCCTAGTTAGGGCGGGAGAGCGCGCTCGTGCGCGGCTCTGCGCCGCCCCACTCGACGTCGGCGTATTTGGGGCGCGTCGGGGTCGTTCTCCCGAACGCGCTCCGCCGCCTCCTTCTGGGACATAACGGTCTCGCAGAAGGAGGACAGCGCATCCCACGCTGTGCGACTGCTGAGCGCAGCAGCGACAACAGCCGACAGCGCGGAGACGTCTACGCCTCCCAGCGCCGCCTGGAGAACGGCGCGAGGCGCGGCGAAGGCGGGACATGCGGCCAACGTGTGCAGTGCGGTATCATCACCGTCACCACACTGATGGCACGCAGTCGTCTGCTCCCTCCGAGCGACCCGGCACAGGAAATGGCCAAAGGCCCCGTGCCCGGTCAGTATTTGCGTGAGGCGGTAGGTCAAAACACCATACCGCCTCTCCACCCACGGTTGTAAATGTGGGCGGATCGCCTCCACGGTTGCCCGTCCCGCCGTCGGTCTTGCGAGCCGAAGCTCCCAATTCCGCATCGTGACGAGACGGGCCTGTCTCCTCCAAACTTCGCGTTGCCTTGGCAGGGGGTCGGTACCCCGGGACCGGAGCTCGGTGCAACGGGTGTAAAGGTCCGTTAGCACCTCTGCATCCAGATCCCAAGGCGGTGTCCCAGCCAAGACACACGCGGCTTCGTGCCCGACGGTCCGGTAGGCCCGGACGATCCTGTTGGCGACAGCGCGCTGCGAACCAAGTAGAACCGCCCGGTTATCGGCCGTCAAAGCGTCAGTCCAAATGGGTGCGCCGTATAACGCCATCGATCGAATGACCGAGGCGTATAGACGGCGACACCCAATGTCAGGGCCCCCGACATTGGGCAGGAGCCTTCCGAGGGCGTCCTGCACTACCACCTGCACCCTCCAGGACGTAATGGAGGCCAGTGACCGGGTCATTCAGGTGGCAACCTTTTGGTCGGAAAGAGTTTAAGAGTCATTTATATTACAAGTTCATTAGGTATTTCGCGCGATAAATGCTTTAAACTCGTATTACTGAACAACAGCAAACCTCATCCTAATTTGGCGGGAATTACCGGCGATACTGATAACAGGTAATTTTTTTGTCATATCGTTCACGGATAACCTATCAAAATCTATAAATAAGTACATTATGTTTATAGACATTGATAGACTATAAAATTAAGTAGGTCTATAATCTAGATAACTTTGTTCATTGCACTTTTAATATGTCAAGAGATATAGAAAGTAAGAACAAAGTTTGTATAAAAGAAATACAAAAAATAGTATAATATAATATGGGAATATTTTTTGACGTCATCCGTAATCGAGTGGCATGTGTGTACTCCACTCCACTCGATCACGGAAGTCGGTTTTCAAGTTGTCGCTACCTCTGAGGTCCAGGGTTCCATCCCCGGACGGGTCAATATAGAAAACCACTTTTCTACATTGTCTCAGGTTGGGTGTTTCTGGTACCTTCGTTGTCTCTGATTCCATAACACGAGTGTTTTAGCTAAGTACTTACTTTGGGTACAGAGCAATGTATGTGATGGTGTCCACGTTTATTTTGAAAATCTCATTACCCGTGACAAGACGCGGCGGACAAGTCTTTAGATAAAAAAATATCTCTACAAAAACTATCGAATTTTAGTTCCTATTTACACTGATCTTAAAATGCTCACTTAAAGATTATGAGATAACTTGTTATGATTTGGTTTTTGCTATTTTCTGAAGCCTCAATCAACAAAATATATATTTTTTGTGTACAATCTAAAGAGATGAGGTTAACATTCGTTTGAAGCTGAATATTTTTTTTATTGTATGTATTTATGAGGAACAGCGTTTTAATTTTTTTATTACTAACTTCAAAATGTAGTTCTGCATATGAATAATATTATAAATGCGAAAGTAACTCTGTCTGTAACGCTATCACGTTTCACTGCATAAACGCTTAACTGATTTGGATAAAACTTGGTATGAGGCAAGCTTGGATCCTAACGAAGGGCATAGGCTACTTTTTGGCGCAATAACCAACACACACGCGGGCGGAGCCGCAGGCAACAACTAGTAAATAAATAAATGAAGAACATTTTACACATGACACTATAAACAGAAATATTACAATAAAATCGTACATAATAATATATATATATCCATACGTTTATAATAATAAATCAAAAAACAGACAGCGCAATAAATAAAATGTTTTTTCACAAAGCTATACCGCCATTTTAAAAAATAATCTTAAGTGAGTACATCGTTTTATTTTACGTCTGCAAATAGGTGTCATTACTTTGTTAAAAATATATAATTTAACATACTCGTATGTGGAAAGAGTATCATTTTCAGTTAAGACGTTTTGACAAATACGAATATTTTCAGAAAGTTTCAAAGATAAATTGCGTAGCACAAAATTTTCTAAACATTTTTTTTTTAATTTGGTCTTCATTTCTTTTTTACTTTGGTTTTGAGCAAAATAATGGTAAAATCTTGGATATTATAAGGAAATTTGCGAAGTGAAAACAAATTTTAATTACTTAAAATTTCGTTTTAATATTTTATTAAGTAATGCTATAGGTACTTAGTATCAATCTGTATACAGATTTATTATTTTTATACATTTTACAACTAAAACGTTGAATTTTCGGACAGCAATTGATCTTTGGAAGGTCAAGAGTCTTGAATAGGTATCTCTTATAGTTTCCATTCACGCCAAATTGCCGTCATACAAATTATTTATTTGACATAACTTTTAATTTGTATGCGCAAGTTGTTGTATGGTTTTTCAATGTCAATTAAACGTTTTATTTTTTAACTACTGGTAGACAGATGCACATATATTGACACTTGTAATTCTAATAATAATATCTTAGGACAACTCACACACGGCCATCTGATCGCTAACCAGGCAGAGCTTGTATTATGGCAACCAGACAACTATACCGTTGCAAAAACATTATTGAAGGAATATTTATGTAACTTAGGACTACTTATGTATTATGAACTGAGATGTAGAGTTGTGTGGTAGGTACATATAAAACAAAACCCTATGTAATTATCCTAATGTGTTAGAAAAAATAAAGGAAAAAATAATTTATATATTTATGAATACATATTTCAGAGACAACGAAGGTAACACAAACACCCAGACCCGAGACAATGTAGAAAAGTGGTTTTCTACACTGACCCGTCCGGGCTCGAACCCCGGACCTCAGAGCTAGCGACACCTTGAAAACCGGTGCCTAGGCTACGCAAATCGACCACAGTGGTCGTTTTAGTAGCGCAACATTTCAATCAATTCACTTTTTGAGTACAGAACCATTCTATTGAATGAGACTACACCACTACCCCCTGGAAATAGGCCTCTTTGCCCCAGAAAACTTGGTTCTCCAATGCCGCCGCATCCAGTGACCTACAATCTTCTTCAGGACATAGTTCCAACAGGCTGACGAGCATCCTACACTGGGTTTACCTATGGCCCCATATTTGTAGTTTGGCCAATGGCCATCAGTCATTCGTCAACAATTCCCATCGATTTTCAAAATAAATACACTTTTATCAAAGACCTTGCCCTGCAGATTTATCCCCCTGTTTCCTCAATTCCCAAGGATCATAATGTGATTTTAATTACCCAGTAAACTACTAATCTAATCTCACTGAAATCGAATACAAACGTTCGACTCGCGACACAGCCGCCGCTGCGTCAGCTCATGATTAAGAACTCCTATTGAGTTTGAAACTAGACAGGCGATCCCGAAACTGCGCGTGAGTAAACCGTCAATATTTCTAAATAATTATGAATACTCCTCACGAAAGATATTATACTAATACAAAAGATTATTTTTCAAATTTTACCTGGGATCTGGGATCTGAGGACCAGACTTCAGCAAGTTCTAACAAACTTGGAAACTTCATTACATCACCCGTACATAGATTAAAGAATGACAAACTCTACTTACACTTTGATCGTAATACAACTATCCGTTACGATTTACGAATGTAGGTCACACAAGGTAGAACACTCAAGCGTGTTATAAAAACTACAATAATAATTGGTTAGTTGCATTCCCGAGTATGTTCCGAGCAGAGAAAGGTGTCTTATTTATCGTGACGTCA
Source organism: Diachrysia chrysitis (assembly GCA_932294365.1). NCBI lineage: Eukaryota > Metazoa > Arthropoda > Insecta > Lepidoptera > Noctuidae > Diachrysia > Diachrysia chrysitis. Next base: position 2,902,607 of record OW028664.1, read on the forward strand.
TCGGACGTAGTCACGTCAGCCACAGAGCTATGAACTAATAGACTTGGACTATGGACAGTCGTACTGAAGGTAAATCCAGAAAAAAAAAACATTTGCTGATTTATTTATTAGTAAATTAACGCAAGTGTAAACATGTAGATACCTACTTTTGAAGAATACTTGACAAACAGTTCTTAAGGCGATACACATTTTTTTAGCTATTTTCATTTCGTTTTTACCCAGCAACTATAAAAGATATTGAAATTTGGTTCCTAGATAGAAGAGGATATAATGAAAATAAATGGTGATCAGTTACACGATTAAAGAAACTCTATTCAACAGTTTTATTTTTTTAAATCAGCTCTTTAAAAACACATTTTTTGCTCTATGCGCCAAAATAAATGTGGATTTATTTCTTATTCCATCCTATAGACTGCAATCAATAGGAGATTTTTCATTTTGTCACTTACGTTATTATTTCTAAGACAATTTTTCGTGGCTTTAACATATATTTAGGTCTTTTCGTCCCGTAAGCAAGCAGTTAGTATTATCACTGTCTTGCATTTTCGGATTGGCTCTCCACTCCGCTAGACTCCGCCTACTCGCAAAGTAATTAAAAAAAAAAGGAAAAATAATTAAAGATTTATCCTGATATTTCCTTAACAAAGCAGAAACAATAACAAGTAAAGTGAATATATACAAAGTTTTTATAACGACAGCAGGAAAAAAAATAAAATATTTGAGAAAAATTATTAATCATTGATAGCTTAAGAACTTTGGCAAAGAAAAAATTATACTCAGCCTAGACTTCCTACTATTTAAGGAAACTGTTATGCAAAACTCATTTTTGTCTTTGCAATTCAAATTTCAAAATCACACTAATAGGTCAAGGTTCATACTTTTGGCACATCATCGCACATATATAGCATAGCATCTTCTCATTTAAAAAATAATAGTAGAAATAGCTACCTATGCTTTTCCCGACTGCATCGAGTTCTGGTTTACTTGAATTCATGTCGAGTCGATACTCTTGAATCCGAAACTAGCGCCAGATCGTGCAGTGGCACGAGTTGTAACTAAGCTCGATCAAAAATAAATAATAAGAGAAAATCCGTCACAGAACGTTAGGAGATATAATGAATAAACCATTTGTCATTCCACTGCTGGGCATAGGCCTCTCCTTTCATGTGCCAGTCTCACCCAGATTCGACTCGAAACTTTAGTAATGTCGTAATAAATACCATTAAGACTGAATAATCCAAGACTTTTAGTATTTTTTACAACTTAGTCCAATGTTTATACACGTAGGTGGTACGATGATGATGTATAGTATAGCTAACGCTGATGATAAAACTCGATTATAACTGGATCTCAGTTTGTAGGTCCGATTCGAGAACCGAATCGAGTTCGAATCAGAATAAAAAACAGAACTAAACCAGTTTCATAAATAAATCTGCTTTTAAGTAAATTAATCCTTATTTCATTTCTCTTCTTTTATTCCTCAAACTTAAACTAATTTACGCAAAGTTTTATTGTAGGCTTAGTGCATTGATTTAGTATGTAATTTCTGATAAGCATGTAATCAAAACACTGTTTTAATGTACTTGCAGTACCTAAGTATCAATATTTTAGTTAAATGCTATCCATCATACTGAAAAGCGTACTAACCTATTTTTTTATTAAATATTGTGACAAAAAAGTTCTTTTTTTTCTAGACGATTAAGTCAAATCAGCCGAAATATACACAAGTTGCATTGTTTTCTGCAAATCATCAAAATTTAAATAAGACATTCATAAATAAATCCATTAATCATTGAATTACAAAGGTCCCCTCTTAAAATTCATGACACTACGTATTGCTTCGGAGAGAGCGATCTGCTGGCTGACTAGCAGTGCGTCCAGTGCGTCCTCAGCCCCGGTCGTTGCACGACGTTTAAAAAAAAAACGCGTTTCTTCACCGCTGTCAAATCGCGCGCCGTATTTGTAATTTGTAAATATTTTTAATCGCCATCTTTTTTTTCTTCATATATTTTGTAACAGTGTTTTATTATTTAAATTATTATTTGTCGTGGTTTTCTATTTGAATTTGTGTGAGTGTGTTGTACAAAAGTAAAAGGAGGTGAAACGTTTGTTAATTTTTGGTGAGTTGAGTTTCGCGTTCTCATTTTTTTATGTAATATATTTATTATCTACTGATACTTAAGAATATAAATGGTAACTGCTTTTTAAGTGTTACCGATAAGAATATTCAAATTGCAACATTATTTTTAACGTTATTTAAAAAAGTATGAGAGCGAACCATAAAGTATGCAGTAAGGTGTTATTGAAAGAAAACTAAAAGTGTTAACCGATAACTATATCGTTTTGAAACAATACCTCTATTATAAAATCAATCTGTTCATGCATAATGAACTTAATGAGCATTTGTAGAGCAATTGCTAACCTCTTCATGGTTAATTTTCATTATTGCGGGCTGAATGGTTGATTGTCATTGCCTACTTATCGAGAAATAGATATTGCATTGACAATGGAATTAGCGAAAAGAATTGCCATCTTTATGAATAATATCTTATGAGTTAATTTTTTTATATTTACTAGCGGTGCCCCGCGGTTTTGCCCACGTAAGTCCCCGTTCCTGTGAGACATTTTTCTTTTGACAGTTTATTTTTTTTTGTCATTCTGCTGTTCGGGTTGGAAACGAACCTAAAAAATGAAACATCTTGAAAATCGGTCCACCCATCTCATCATTTATCTATAAAAATGACGTATGTTTTTGGATGAATTCCCTGACACCATTGTCAAAAAAGTCAACTGTTAATACGATTATTAAAAAACTCTGGTTCTAGTTTGGTGACATTTAGCAAAGTATATAGGTACTTACCTATCTAGAACTTTGAAAATGTTAACTAATTAAATAAAAAATAACATATTTTAAAAGAAAAACTCTACTGTAGATTGTATTGTATTGTTATTCGATATGTCGCCAAATTGTTATATAATATTCAATAATACTATTGTAGATTGTCTAATCCATGATATTCTAAACGTTAAAAAAATTACTTTCATGCAAAGGCAATATATTCATCCGTCTGAAATGGTATTTTCTATAGTTCCGATATTTGCTAAAATCGACTAATTTAGCCACGAAAATTTCATCAATCACTAAATTTTGACCCAATACTGAAATTTAAATCCTGAATTTATATTTATTTTTAGATTCTAGTACACTACATTTAATTTTGTCATTATGCATTAGGTAACATTGCAATGTAGCGGATATTTTTTATCATAAATACCAACGCAACCCGGATTTGTACAAATATTTGTGGGTCAAGATATTTATATAGACTCATGCGACAACCTCACTCAGATTGGGTCATTGTGTTGCGTTGAAAATGGCTGTAATAATATAATTTAACGGTTAATTGATCTAAATTATCTTCATTGCATAATATCCGAAATAATATTGTCGTGGCAGTCTATTGAATTGAAAAAAAAAAACAAAAAGTAAAACTTAGATTTCGTGTTTGACGACCTCCGTGGTCGAGTGGCGTACCCACCGGTTTTCAAGTTATAGATAGCCAGCTCTGTGGTTTCTGGTTCGATCCCCGGATGGGTCAATATGGAAAACCGCTTTTCTACATTGTCTCGGGTCTGGATGTTTGTGGTACCTTCGTTGTCTCTGATTCCATAACACAAGTGCGTTAGCTACTTACTTTGGGTTCAGAGCAATGTACGTGATGTTGTCCACATTTATTTATTTATATACTTTTTTGTCCTCTCAGAAAAACACAATAATAGTAGGTACCTACCTAAATATAATTAAGATCGCATGAATCTATAAAATATAAAATAACTTTGAATGGAATAGAATAGATAGAATGTAAGTTCTATCTATGAAATTTTTACACACATAGAATATATTTATATTAGAGTTTCGTACCCGAACAGTGCTATTAGGACCCTATTTCTAAACTTCTGCTGTCCATCCTTCCGTCCGTCTATTAGTATCTCATAAACTGTAATAGGTTAGAGAGTTGAAAATATCACAGAGTGTATATTTATGTTGCTGATATAACAAGAATGAAATAATAAAAATGTCTTAGTGCTAAATCGTGTACTATGGTACGGAACTCGTTGTGTGCGAGTCTGACTCGCACTTGAGCGGCTTTTATACAGAATAAGGTTTTTTGTGCTGCTCTTGGCTTTACGTTATGAAATGCTATTGTTTGCGTTCACCGTCTACTTTTTTTAAATGGTCTGTAGTTCTAATATGACTTTTTCGATGTCATAATACACTGAAAATACTTCTTTAGATATTCTTAGAAATGCCTTATCTATATAGGTAAGTATATTCTTGTCATGGAGGAAGGAAAATGTTTTAATTATTTAGATTCGATACTTTGAAATTCGTCATTTTGCAGTGAGAAAGCGTGGTGATAAATACTCATTCTTTCTCAGAATAGTCTTTTCTTCGATGTTTAACGTTTTTTTTTTAGAGTAAAATATTCCTTTGAAACTATTGTAAATTCTTATTGATATTGTAAATTTCCTAAGTTTGTTTAAGACGCTACAAGTTTACGTTTAAATAAACCATTATGAATAAACAATATGCTATACTAACATCGTCAACACGTGATCATTTAGCAACAGTAATCAATATTTGTTTCATCTATATAACATGCGACAAAGTCAAGGCCTTAGAAGCATTAGGCTACATTTATAATATAACTAACTAGCTTTTGCCAGCGACTTCGTTCGTGTGGACGTAGAGTACGCAGTAGTCAATGGTCCCATGAGAAAAAGTTAAAAGTATCTTCTATTTTAATCTGAGTGGCAATTTTTAGAAAACCAGTTAGCCATTATCGTGTGATGGTCTAGCAAGCATAGACAGTATGAATATGAGGTATAGGCAATAAGTAAAACCACATGTAGAACTAGTCATAAATAGTCTAGAAGCAAAAATTATTTTAACTTAACAAACTCAAATTAAAATAACTCAAAATATTACTCACAATAATTTGATCTATAATGATTTTAATCTTTGATGGTCGTTTGCACTGCCTGGCTACGTCGTTTCTTAATATTCAAGGATTCAAATCTATTAAATTACGGTCCAAATTGTTGAATTTATTTAAAATAAAAAATACTTTTAGACCCAAACACTGCACTGACTTCGTTAATTTATTGAATATCGCCATGTATATAATTATGTGGTTTCATATATGGCCCATATGTCGAATCCATACTGTATATTATATTACTAAAAAAATTGCAATCGTCAATCAAGAATACAAATAATAACACAATATTCCAAAAAAGCCTAATAAGAATCGTTGCAATGGAATCTATACTAATATTATAAAGCTGAAGAGTTTGTTTGTTTGTTTGTTTGAACGCGCTAATCTCAGGAACTACTGGTTCGAATTGAAAAATTTTTTCTGTATTGGATAGTCCGTTTAGTTTAGTTCCGGATTGAGGAAGGCTATATAACATCACGCTACGACCAATAGGAGCGGAGCATAAATGAAAAATGTTGCAATAATGAATGCAATAATGAAAAACTGTTGAAACTAAAACACGCGAACAAAGTCGCGGGGGACAGCTAGTTATTAATAAACGTCACTTGAGACAACCATAGAGTGCGCGCATTGCTAGTAGCCCGTTGTGCCAAGCGTAAGCAAACTCTTAGCTGTAATTACTACGCTCGTTTACTGATGATTTTGTGATTTTCCGTGCGACGATAGACGTTTATGCGAAAATATCGATAGTTCCGATGTTATTAGAGTAATATTAGGTTTTGAGATAGTTTTAATAACACGGCGCGCTCTGTTTGACACAAATTTTTCGATTTTACTTGTTCATACTATTCAGCCTACAGTTCATACTCGATAGTTTACTTATTTTTTCTCTAAGAGCAGAACACTGTCTTACCTCTGCAAATATCAAGCATTCTTTTATTTATATAAATTATACTAAATTACTCTGATGCAACTTAATAAAAGTGGAGAAAGCTGAGTATTATTTTATTCTGTATTAAATGGACAAAAATACTTTAATGTACTAAAAACGCAACACAATACTTTCTATGATCTTTCTAAAAAACTTTCTCAGGCATTTCAACTCCACGAAGCATTAAGGTCAACTTATAATAATGAGTCAATGTTATTCCACTTTTTCGGCATGTTAAATTGTAAATAAGATTATATTTTAAATATAATTAAATGCGTTTCACAATAAATATAATTATGTGAAAAGGTTACCTTTGACATCTATATGAAATGGTCTGTTGGGTCAGTTATTATACATAACTAGCTGTCCCCCGCGACTTTGTTCGCGTGTTTTAGTTTCAACGGTTTTTCATTTTTGCAACATTTTTCATTTATGCTCCGTTCCTATTGGTCGTAGCGTGATGTTATATAGCCTATAGCCTTCCTCAATAAACGGACTATCCAATACAAAAAAAAAACAATTCGAACCAGTAGTTCCTGAGATTAGCCCGTTCAAACAAACAAACAAACAAACTCTTCAGCTTTATAATATTAGTATAGATTATATTACACTAGCAGTCCACCCCGGCACACACGGATTTTTAACAAAAAATTCAAAATTAAAAAATATAATATAGCTTATGTCACCCAAGGATAGTGTAGCTTCCCAACAGTAAAAGAATTTTTCAAATCGGTTCAGTAGTTTCGGAGCCTATTCAATGCAAACAAACGATCAAATCTTTCCTCTTTATAATTTTGGTATAGATAAGCGCTTATTACGGATTTATCAAATAAAATATTGGATTATAATAATATAAATAAAGCGGTATCTACAGTTTGTAAGTTAGAATTTAATCTTTAGAACAACAAACGCAATTTAAACCTTATAGATGCTGACCGACAGCTATTTTGAGTCACGGATATATTACAATGGGTTAAAATTCATTGGCTATGCTAGTCTGTCATAACATTCTTATTTACCCGACTGCGCCAGAAGGCTTATACTTTTTGAGTGTATTTTTTTTGTATAAGATGGGAAACGCTTTAATTCAATGCCAAAAAAAAACTTGACTTCAGTCTTGCCAGAACCACGAAACCATGTGCATGGCTTTTAATATACCTGTAACAAGCACTAAATATTGTTTTTTTTTTAATCGCTGACTCCTTTATTTCAAATACATACACAAAAGATTATAAAATAAACTAATCTAATTAAACATAAACCTAAAATATGGCATCAAAAAATTCGTCCACATCGCTGTCCAATGGGAGTGTTCCCAAAAGGCTGGCGGCATTGCCACGTTGTATGGCAATGCTTATCCTCTGTCCAAGGTAAAAGCCAGCCCTTAGGCCGCGGGAAGTGTCAACGAAGCGTTTGGCTAGATCTTTAAAAATTATATTGTTTCCTAATTTTTTTTAATGTCCGCCTGGTAGGTTAACGAATTTTATTGAACACGTATTTTTTCTTTTTTCCTGCAAACAATAAATGATCAAAATACAGAGAACGGAAATTTCGCGTGACGTCACTCCTCGCTACAATTTTTACCAAGGCGTGGCGTCATAAACCACTCCGAAACTTTAAAGCGCTGTATCTTTGTAATTTTTTATTGTTTTGATAAAAGAAAAAATACGTGTCTAATATTTTTTTATTATCTAACTGACGGACTAAATAGATTTTAACTTTTCATACCCAGTCAACATCCCTATTATCATTAAAGTTAAATGATGTTCCATGGCATTACGATCCGTGGGAAGCCGGCTTTATATGACTTGATCTTCTACGGCTTTTTTGGCTGAATTTGATGCCGCCGTTAAGTGTCGTGCTATCTCTGTCACTTTAAGGTGTGAAGTAGCGACAGAAAGACATTTAAGAACGTCTTAAAGTTAATTTGCGTTTCAATGTTCGGGGGTAAGTCGTACAGATCACATAAATACAGCTGTTGCACTTTTACTTATCTGTGACTTTGAGTCTAAATGCCAAAACGATAAGGTTCAAGGTCTATTAAAAAGTCAAGATTGTGTAATATATGTTACTGATGTGTTTAAAGGTCTAAAGCTAATTTGACCTGTACTACCAAAAAAGTATGATTCAGAGAGTGTTTGTTCGTGTTGAGTCAGCAGAACAAAATGTCTGAAAAATAATCTATCTTCATCATCATCATCACCATCTACAGCCTTTGTCATCTCACTGCTGGCCATAGGCCTCTCCTTTCATGTGCCTTTCTCTCCGGTCCTGTGCCAGTCTCATCCAGATTCGACTTTAGTTAAGTAATCTATCTTATCTTCTACATGTACATGATTATAAAACAAAGGCCCCCACGCGTCTGTCTGTCTGTCTGAATGCGATAAACTTAAAAACTACCGAACGGATTTTCATAATGGTTTCACCAATAGAAAGAGTGATTCAAGAGAGAAGGTGTGTGTACAATTAAACTAGCTGTCCCCCGCGACTTTGTTCGCGTGTTTTAGTTTCAACGGTTTTTCATTTTTGCAACATTTTTCATTTATGCTCCGCTCCTATTGGTCATAGCGTGATGTTATATAGCCTATAGCCTTCCTCAATAAACGGACTATCCAATACAAAAAGAATTTTTCAATTCGAACCAGTAGTTCCTGAGATTAGCGCGTTCAAACAAACAAACAAACTCTTCAGCTTTATAATATTAGTATACTTAGATTATATTATTAAGAGATAGAGTGATTCAAGAGGGAAGGCTTGTTGTGTATAATTCAATAATGTGTTGCTTACCCGAGTGAAACCGGGACGGGTCATTAGTTCTCTATAAAATAAAATAAAATTATGTATCTACCATTTGATTATTGTTTGCAGTTTTTAACAAGCATTATTAATGTATGAAATTATTTAATTTTGTTACAATGTAGGTATCGTGTTCTAAATTAGGGTCTTCAAACAAAAGGTTACAAAGTTAGATGTTGTTACAAAGACGCGGAATAACAAAATAATTTACTGAACTTCCATCGTGACCGTTGATCTGTGATTTAATTGTACTTGATATAGGGTTGTCAACAATTATATTTGATTAAAAACATTTCTTGTTTTTATGTAATTAGCTTATAAATTATGAAATCGTGCATTGTTTTATTTACAACTCAGTTACTTTGTTATTATTTAATAATAATGTTGACATTAATAATAATTTTGAATATATCCTAAGACTTCAATTAAAGTCATACAATGTTATTGTAAACTAGAATCGAATATGGTAAGTGTCGATAACTTAACATTAACTTATTCTTTAAGTTGATGTACATCTTTATCAAGGAAATAAACTTAGCATACATAATTTATTTTAATGTAAAATACTGTATAATAACTACAAAATATATATATATATTGATAGTCACACATTAAAAATAAATTAATATAGTTTACATATATATATATATATTAAACTAGCGACCCGCCCGACCTCGCACGGGTAGACAAAACATTATTGAACACACACAATTTACCCTTGAATTAGTTTATCCTTGATGAAAACCATACGAAAATCCGTTCAGTAGTTTTTGAGTTTAACCCGTTCAGGCAGATAGACAGACGCAGCAGGAGGCTTTTTTTATTATACGTTTAGAAGATATAGATATAGAAGGAGGCAGAAAAACAAACTTTCTATTGTTAGACAAATAAAATCTCATGTCATTAAAGTTGGAAAAAATACTATTTGTGTTAGTGACATCCCTAATAGTAAGCCTCTAATTATTATTCTCCACAGGTGTATATCTGCCGAACATCTGTGTGTCTGTCTGTTTCGTAAAGGATGTCGTTTTATTTGTATTTTCATCACGGATAGGGCTGTGACGATTGCTATATGGTATAGATGTTACAAGACAATTGCTACACTTTATAAACCGACAGTGGATATCATTTTTTATAACCACGTGTTTGAGAAGTAGGCCCTACACCATAAAAGGTTTAGTCTGTCTAATATTCTAATATTCCAAGTGTCTATTCTGTCGTCTTCTGCGTCTATTTTTCAACAAAAATATTTCTGGTAACCTTCCTTTCTCTTTAGATAAATTTAATGCTTATAAATGCATAATTTTATACCAATAAAATCAAGTTCTTAAATATAAAAGTCAATGAAAAATATTAATTTGCAATTATTAACATAGTAGTCCTCTGTTATATTTCCGCATTTTTCAAACGTTACAAAATTGTCTGATTAGAATGTTTGTCTTGATGTTTTTATGGTATGTCATCACATCTATATCCTCTAAAGTATATTTGAAGATGCGGATATATTAAGCACTAGCTGTCTCCCGCGACTTTCAACAGTTTTTCACTTTTGCAACTTTTTTCATTTATGCTTCGCTCCTTTTGGTCGCAGCGTAATGTTATATAGCTTATAGCCTTCCTAATTAATGGGCTATCCAACACTGAAATAATTTTTCAAATCTCTTCTCCTGCTCCTGGGATTAGTGCGTTCAAACAATCAAACAAACAGACTCTTCAGCTTTAGAAATTAGGAAATCTATAGTTATATATAGATTTCCTAATTTCTCGTTAATCATATAAATATGGACATATCTATTATTTAACTATTGTGACGGACAGGGAAGGTCGTTACAAAACTAAACTCATTCCTTTGACTATTTATCTTTCTCTGACCATAAAAAAGGTAGATGAGGAGCCAACAAATACTGCTCAAATTGATGACGTGAAAAAACTACGCGTAGATAAATTATTTGACCATTTGAATAACAAATGTTAAATGAACATGGTTGACCTATTATGACTCATTATTGGCTCTGATTTTGACTGTATATGTATAAATAGGGATGTTTCCTGGGTATGAAAACTTAAAATCTATTTAGTCCGTCATTTAGATAATAAAAAAATATTAGACACGTATTTTTTCTTTTATCAAAACAATAAAAAAATACAAAGATACACCGCTTTAAAGTTTCGGAGTGGGGGCTTATCACGCCACGCCTCGCTATAAATCGCAGCGAGGAGTGACGTCACGAGTAATTTCCGTTCTCTGTATTTTGATCATTTTTTGTTTGCAGGAAAAAATAAAAAATACGTGTCCAATAAAATTCATTAATCTACAAGACGGACATTAAAAAAAAATAGGAAACGTGCCTATTCTCAATGTTTGGATAACTAAATGGAGTAGATGACTGGGAATGAAAAGTGAGGAGTATTCATTCTCAATGTTTGGATAATTAAATGGAGTAGATGACTGGGAATGAAAAGTGAGGAGTATACATAATTATTTAAAACAAAACGGTTTACTCACGCATATTCTCGGGATCGCCCGACTAGTTTCAGACTCACTAGGAGTCCCTAATCAAACTAGTCGGGCGATCCCGAGAATATACGTGAGTAAACCGTTTTGTTTTAAATAATCTAATTAGTCCGTCAGTTAGTCATTAAAAAAATATTAGGTACCTACGTATTTGGGCAAAAAAAAAAAGAAAACAGTAAGTAGATTATGCAAATGAAAGTTAGGAGCGGGGCTAATGACGACATGTTTGCGTAAAAATTGCACGAAATAGTGAAGTCATGCGACATGTCAAATTAATGTATCGTCGTGAGTTTTTGGTCATGTAAAATAAGAAAAAATAAGAGCCTTATATTTTTCAAAAATGTATTAGACACATTTAAAAAAAAAAGTCATTTACCTCATTGGGGGATAGATAAAGTAATTCTGATTAGTTAACTATAGTTTTGAGTCAAGTAAACTAATCACAAACTCGTACTATTATTAAGAAACGAAGGTCAATCAAAACAAGAATCCAAGAGATATGAATAAATTAGATTGCCTATCCCAAACTTAATTCGCTATAACCATTCAAAAAGCATGGAGGTGTCATTAAACTATTTGCATGCCCACAAAATGTAGCATACTTTATTCTAAGTCCATCGCTAGAGAAATTAACCTTGGTTTAACTGATTCCGATCACGTAGCTTGGTGTAACCCGCCCTTGGGCTTGCTTAACTGTGGATACGTATGTGAGCAGTTCGATTCTTGTGCAAAACCGTTTGTAGATGAGATTGCAGGTGTTTTTCTTGTTTTCGTGATTGAGGCTCTTGCTTAGAGAAATAAAAGAAGCATAGAGTGCGCGCATTGCTAGTAGACCCTTGTGCCGTAAGCGTAAGCAAATTTTTGGCTTAATGTACTACGCTTCTTTACCCATTTAAGTGTTTTTCCGTTCGACGACAGACGTTTATGCGAAAATATCGACGGTTCCGATATTATTAGGTTTTGAGATAGTTTTAATAAAACACAACGTTTTGACAGTAATTCAATGATTTCACTTGTTCATACTAATGACTACAGTTCATACTCTATATGCGCATTCTATAGTTTACTATAGAGAATACTTTCCTCTTGAATCACTCCATGTATTGCTGAAAACTGCATTAAAATCCGACGCGTAGTTTAAAAGATCTAAGCGTACTGACAGCGGGAGTGACTTTATTTTATACTATGTAAAGATATAGTTAAGTTTCATGTTTTTTAAATATTGCAACCAGTGCACTGAAAACTGTTCTGGCAGCTCTTTTTGAAGGCTCACCTTGTTAAAACAATGATATACATTGTATTACTTAAGGACAAAAGCTGTTCCGTGTTGGCGGAACATTTTGCTTCCTCACTTTGATTGCATTCATCAAATTTTAATTAAAACTCTTATCAGTATTTATAGCACGTCTTAGGTCGTTGAGTGCATCTATACATTGTTTGTTTTGTTTTATAAACATTAACACAGATCGTTAATAGCGATTGACACGTACAAGTACCTTTGGATGGCAAAGCATTTGAAAAGTTCCTTTAAACACAAGTCGACAAAAACATGATGAAAAATAAGGAAATATATAATTCTTATGATAAATAGAAAAATCTCTGAGAAGTATGCAGAGGTTAATTAATCTACTTTATTTTAATGACTGGTGGTATTAATTGACTAATTAAAAAAGGTCTTAAGATTTTTTTACAATACGACGTCAAAAAATAACCTTCTCGACGTCGTCGAATCTTGTTTTGTTTGAAAGGGTATAGTAGCTTTGCAGGTAGTCGCATGGTCATCAGGTTAGGATCCCATGATAGGATTCAACGGCAATCGAGGGCAACGCTCAATTTTTATAGGCACATATAACGTGTATCAATTTTTTTAAAGTTTATTTTCTAATTAAAAAATATATTCACTTTGAAGTCGATTTTACATTTATATGTAATCAATTATTGATTTTCTTTTTAACAACTTTTCTAATTCACTTACTTTCTCGATGTGGATGCTTTATAAGTTCATAATAAAATAATAAAAATAATAAGTATTGCGCTGCATCATCTCTCGGACATTTGAATTAACACATTATTAATCAGAGTCGGTGAGACCAAACGAAAGGTTATTTCACAAGATGTCGCATACGTCGCCCTAAGACGTAACAAGTACAAGGAGAAATTTAAACTTTCAGTCAGTGACCTCGGTACCTTAGTTAATAAAGCGACTGGTGTGTTGATCCATTGGTCGCAGGTTTGAGTGCTATCTGAGGTTTAAATTTTTTCCTTCTACTATTTATATTAATTTACAAATATTCGCTCCGCATGCGTTACTGCGTAACAAATAATATATAATAATAATTGATCTTACGTTAACAAAATTAAAAAGATATTTGTGGTAGGTCAGGTTCAGTACTACGCACAGTATTACCCTTGGTAAACGTGTTATTCTTCCGGACAATTGACACTCATCGCACTCTTTAAAATAATAAAACCAATTGTTATGCCAACAGATATCATAATAATTGCCGTTATGGTTGTAAAAGTAAAATGACTGCAAGTGACAGTTATGTAAAAGATAATTTTATTCCTATGTCGGTTGTTAGAAATGTACGCGGTTAATAATTACTTCAAAGTGTTTTTGGTTGCTTTAGATTTGGTTGATGACTGTCGAAAGTAAGGAAAATATCATAACTTAAAGTTAATAATTTTATTCCGGCTACGCTCGACCAAATGTCGACGATGTTTAGCAATTGCAAAGCAAGTTCTAAATTCATTATCTCTATAGAAAAATTGAAATAAGAGTCTGCTAATCAGTTGCAAACCACTGTTAAGATTTTTATGAATAAGGCCAATAATACGTAATGCCTAAAATTACAGTATTTTAAGTTTATATGGCCAATACATCTCTTAGTGGTGATGCATTACATTAAATTGTGGTACTTGTAAAGGGTCCACCAGTACCGTGGCCCGCCGAAGTCGAACAGAAAATGCGCTTAAAATCCCACGACTCCAGCCAAGGGCAGAGACGGGAGTGGGGTGGGTTTAGTCGGTAAAAGTCTGACATATCCCCACCCCACACCATGCCCTAAGCGTGGGATGAAACCAACCCGAAAAAAATATAAAAAAAGAGGTGTGGTACTTACTAGATACAGCCAAAAAAATCCTCATCACACCTTTGTTTCATAATTTTTTTTACGATATTAATTGGAAGTTAAGAAAAGGTAACAAAAGCTTTTTATTGTATTTAATTAACAAACCTTTCATCGCTGTAGATGAAATCAATCTTCGGTATCTCATCTCATACACATCTCAGTATAAAAAAGAACAAACACATTGATCCAGTGCGTCCTCAGTAAAATTATTCAACACGCTTTCTCTACAAAATGGCGGAAATCATCTGAGATGAGAGCAAAGTGTTCAGGAAATAGGAAAACACTGCTAATGTTTAAATAATGTTATTTTCTTGCACCTTGCTTCTACAAACTCATTATGTTGTTAAAATGTGAAAATAAATATTAAGCTTAATTCTGTTAGTTTGAAGAGCAAAAAAAAAATATAATATAATATCTTGGGACATCTCACACACGGTCATCTGATCCCAAACTAGGCAGAGCCTGTTCTATGGCAACCAGATAACTGATAAACATACTTATATATTTCTAAATACATACATATTATAGATAAATAACACCCAGACACAGAACAAATGATCCTGCTCATCACACAAAGATTCGTCCTGGGTGGGAATCGAACCCACAACCTCCGGTTTAGCAGTCAGGGTCACTAAGCACTAGACCAACAGGCCCGTCGAATAAAAAATATTTAAGTATATCAAATGACAATGTTAATGTCTAGAGGTTACGAAGGACGAAAAGCATTTGGCATTAGGCATTTGCCACCGTTGGGGTGGGTTATGAGTACAAAAATATCTCTGTCATCTTTAAAAAAGGTAGAGAAACTCTTATGTCTCTTAGGGTCAATTCATATTTACGCAGAGTCAATCGACGCATCGTAGCGTTAATCTAAAAGTTAGTATAGCAAATTTACCTTTAACTTAACAATGTAAAGCTCGTATTTCTTCGAAGATAAAAAAAGACGAGAATTTACACGCAATCTTTTTTTTTTATTGTGACGAATTTGACGCTTCTATTCGCTTCGACTCTGCGCTAGTATGAATTGACTCTTAAATATCAAGGCAGCGCACTAACTTTAAATAAGTAGTGTTAGACTAGAAATATAGTACCTATGTTTTTGCTTACAATGTATTTAGTGCAAAATGCTATGAATATTCGTAATGATCGGAGTAATTACTCTAGAGATATATTGTTTTTCAACAGCAATCAGCAACAATGTCTCAGACTGTGTAATGGAGTGTCATTATCATTTGATTAGTTGTTGTTTTTTTGTGTTATTTGACTCTATTTATATAAAACTAGCTGTACCCGCAGCTTCACTGCCGTAACTCCCTACCTATCTACAATATACTGTATGTAACAAAAACCCTGTCCGACGATCCAATAAAGGCATATTCTTGGTTCAACATACGTACTAGAAAAAAATGTTACGCTCAGGCGGCTTCTTTGATACAAAACTTTAGTAAATTAAAATAAAACTGATCAAAGGCAGCACTGATCGCTCGACATAGTTTACGTGTGTAATACACTAGTATTTTTCACAAGTATTTTTTTAATAGTTATACTTACCGGGGACAAATTACAATCTCAAATCCATTCAATAGTTACGTATATGTGTACGCAGTACGATGCCGAATAATACTCAGGGATCGGATAGGGTTTTTGTTGCATGCTGTATACCTACCTATTTTCTTATTCTGTCACTCACTTTCGTAATATAAAATTAAAAACAAAAATGTTTTATTCAATCCAGCCCCCCCTACACAAGTGGCATTTCGACAAGCGTTAAAGATGTTAGAAATCGCTTAAATGACATTAAATGTAAGGAAATGACATTTCATTTCGATAAGTCACGTGACTTGGACTTGTCACTTCCATACATTTGAACGATTTGATCAGCGTCGAAATGTCACTTGTCTAGGGGGGCTTGTCCTGACAATAAAGAACAAAAAAAAAAAGAGTTATCGAATTTGGTACAATCGTTCGGGAGTTATGAGCGTACGTATCTACATACATTTTGGCGATTCATTTTTTTTATATATATATAGATAGATGTTTCATGTATTATTAAGTGAAACGGCACGTGTAATAGTTAATACCCGACTATCAGTCAGTGTTAAAAAAAAATTACTGGCATTAACATTATTCTCTAATACTACAAACTAATCGCTAGTCTGGCATGTGGGTCATCTGTCGATTTCAACCAATGATAGACATGCCAGTTGCTCGTAATTAATTCATAATGGCACTCAATCGTTCCTCTTCAGTGCTGTGGAGGAAAATAGTTTCCTAACTTTGTAACTAAGTTAATTGCTGACAATATAATATAATAACTTTTGAAGTACTGCAATTGTAAAAATAATCAATAAAGCTTTCTGGCTAGGTAGTCAAAATCAAAGATGGAATCCATTTAATATTTTTTATAACATATACTTTTTTTTTTTTCATTTTTCCTTTTATTTACTGTGTACAATAAATTATAAATTAATTAATACATTTATTGTGAATACTGAAAACATAACTTCCACAATCAATTTAAACTTTGTTCATTTTAATCGGCAGAAGAAAAATAATAAAACAAACTATTAACTAATTAAAAGCTATTACCTAAAATATACGTTATTCACACACATGTATCTCAACATTACACACCCATCTTTCTTTTTTATCTTTACATACAATTTCTTTGTAAGACATTTCCGTAAATATTAACAAGATATAAAACCTTGACGTCTTCTCAATTTCACAGTTTTACAATAAGGAGCCATCTTGATGATAATAATTTGTAATTAATAGGCGAACATTTATTTTTATTACTGCAATACCTTGTCCGAATACTACTTTTGTTCAAGATTCATACTGCAATGTTTTTAATTTTACTTCCTGTAGATTTTCCTTGCTGATATCAAATCGCCTCAGGTGGGGGCAGGCTAAGTGTAAGCCATACGGTTTGGCCAACAGTAAAGATTAAACCACGCTCGCGTTAGACCGTGGTTGATTTCTAATCACACCGTGACCCCTGCGTGCCTCGGAAAGCACGTTCAGCCGTTAGACCTGACTGTCATACATTGATATTTGACAGTCGTTAAGTCATTTCAATTCTGACAACCAGTCTTAGTATGGGATCCTGCGTTACCCAGTAAAATGTGCTATGGGGGTCCGATAGGCAGTCGCTCCATGTAAAATACAGTATTCAACTGAATCCGGTAAGACTGGAAGCCGACCCCAACATAGCTTGAGAAAAAGGCTGACAGAAGAAGAAGTATCCAATAGCCGCAGTTTCCTAGGAATTGAATCCCTAAAGAAATGAGCTTAATTCATAAGGCTGTGATTACACATGTATTTTAGTGATTCAAAATTGTCCAGAAGTCTAGCGGTATACAGCAATAGACCATTTTTTTTTTTTTTTTCCGCGGTTGATTCCTCATTTACACCCGCTCACTCGGGGGAGCGAACGGGTAGTGTCAGACTTACTGACTAAACCTGAACCGCCGTGCTACGTCATCCGCGTGTTGTGTTGGTGCGTGGCAATGCATTGCAATTCATCACGCACCACAGCAATAGACCCCTGAGTTTGTTCCGATATTTCTTCTTAGGGTAGTTACAAAATGCAAACTTGAGTTAACTTTAAAAATTGCCTGTAAATGTAATAATGTCATAGTTACGTAATAAATTATTGTTGTCATTTCATTTTATCATCATCATCATAGCCAAATCCTTGTATACTTTGGTAAAACAAAGAAGAATAATCTTAGACAAAACATTTTGACGAAACATCAATGACATAGTGGGTGACATTATGCAGGAAAACACAATTATTAACAAACAGTAAACAATCAAAGAGGCAATTCAATTGTTCATCTTAACAATTAGCATAATTGTTTAATCTCTGGCACGCATTTCCATTGCTAATTGATGCTTTATTTATTGCATAGCGCGCATTTTATGTGCATGTAAAGAAAAACTATAAACTGTGTTTACGATTAACGCTATTGTCTATGTTTAGGAGGACGATTAGGTAATAATTCGTATTTTTGATATCATCTATACTAATATTATAAAGCTGAAGAGTTTGTTTGTTTGTTTGTTTGTTTGTTTGAACGCGCTAATCTCAGGAACTACTGGTTCGAATTGAAAAAAACTTTTTGTATTGGATAGTCCGTTTATTGAGGAAGGCTATAGGCTATATAACATCACGCTACGACCAATAGGAGCTGAGCATAAATGAAAAATGTTGCAAAAATGAAACCGTTGAAACTAAAACACGCGAACAAAGTCGCGGGGGACAGCTAGTATTTTATATGACTAGACGTTAGAAAAAACGTTTTGCGCCGACCCTAAATAAATTGGGGTAAGGGCAGGAGAAAGAATTGTGTGATACAAATTAAACAGGTATTCGATTTTAGCAAAAAAAAACAGTTGCACTCCGAGAGTGGCGACGGAAATGAAATCTTGAACAATTAAAATATATGTAAATTCTTAGGTATAGGTACACAGAGGTGTCGGTAACGGTAACAGTTTCGCGAGTTCAATCCCATCTCAAAAATGCTCAAGGCGCCTAAACAAGTTTTCATTAAAAAAAAGGCATCTGGATGAGGTCGAAAAATAACGTTTTTTTTTTATTGGGTCCGATTCAAATCACAAAAATATTTATGAAGATGCAGGGATGACCTTAGATGGTAAAATATTTATAACTAATGCGTTCTTTGCCCCTGTTTATTTATATAGCATGTTTTTACGGCTATTTCATTAGCGAACAAGATCATTGTACAAACACTGTATATTTGTCAAGCATCTTGCATATTGACATGCCAAACTATGTACACAGACATGCTTCAATTTGTTACCTGTTCAAGTAAAACATACATTACTGAGGTTGAATATAGATTCAAGGATTAATAAATGACAGAACATATTTTGCTATAAAGTTATTTTTTATAGCCACAGCTATGACAGATAATTTATTTGATTTATTTAAATTATTTTAGTTTAATAAAATTACTAGGAATTCACAAAAAAATCTGAATATTATTATAAGATTTTAAACAAAACTATTGAATATTGTTAATTATTACTGAATATTGAATTGTAAGCCTCGCCATTTCCATTGCCCATTTCCGAGGCTACAAGACTAGACAATACATTTTATCAACTAATTTTTTCTCATCAAAATTATTACGAAGGCAGTTCCAGCCTTATTCGTGTATAACATTGAACAATGATAGGAAACACTGTATCGTATCGTATTGGACATGTAATATGAACGGGCTCATCGCATAACATCGCTTCAAATGTCAAATGATGACGCGCATAAATGTAAATGTGTATTTACATAAGCTGCAGAAACAGTCGTAGTGTGTGAAGATTTAAATAAAGGCTTTTGGTGATTTGGTAGTTCAGTCTTTCGGATTGTTCTTCAAAATAATCCTTGGTTTAAGCTGGTTCGTAAATATTAGACTTCTAAGAAGACCAGCCTAAATAATATAAGCAATCAAGTTGCTGTTTGCCTTATCAAGATTGTTAGCAACGCACTCGAGGTCCGAACCCTGCAGGGGGTGCGCTTAGTGAACGTTGCTAACGTAGATAGTTTTTCTATTGCCTTGGATGGAAGCCTTTATGGTTTCGCCAAAATTCTGGTGAATCAATCAATTTCTGCGCTCACACTCAGACTTAGCTTTAGACGTCATCCTAACTAAGAACCTTTTTCTCGCATGTTAATTACCACCATTTAAGAAAGGTTTTTAAGCTACGTGCGTGTTACCTTTTGTGTGGTAAACAATATAAATAAATGAGTACGCACATAATTTGTCGATGACCGCATCAAATCCCAATGTGACTGACTACTTGACAGGAAACAAGCCTTTTATCATTCATAAAGCATATCTGCTATTCCTTCTCAATACAATATGTTACAGAAATACCGAAACAACTGCACGTATTGGTAATTCCAAGCTATAAAAATTTTAATAATACTTTAATTAATATATGCAAGCAGTCAGTTTGGTAGAGTTGTTTTGTTTTTGATGAAGATGGGCTGACATTTGAATAATATCTGAATACTGGCCTGTAGTTGTCCGCTTACAGGAAAAAGACCGCTTTTTTCGAAGAAGGTACGAACATTGATCACCACGTTGTCACCTGCGGGTTGGCTATATAGGATTTCAATTTGTTTCACCTTCTATCAGTGGGTAGCTTAGAGGCTTAGATAACTCTCGTGAGGAGTATTCATAATTATTTAAATATATAGGGTTTAATCACGCACATTCTCGGGATCGCCCAACTAGTTTCAAACTCAATAGGAGTCCCTAATCATGAAATCACGCGGCGGCGGTGGTGTCGATGAGTTTCGGACTCCTATTGAGTCTGATTGAGTCCTATTGAGCGAGTAAACCGTTATATTTCTAAATGCCTTGTCTTTTACGTATAGAAGATTATCTTACAATCAGAACACGTTACGTATTAGCAAATCATGTAGATTTCGCACGAGATGAACCAGTTCAGAGTCAACTTATGACGTACACTCGGAATACAGACCAGTGAAAGTTGTACGGACAATTTATTACAACTGCAGAAGCTATATTTAAAGTTTTAGATGGACTTCGATCCATAGAAACTGTACTAATAAAATCGGACAGTTCTGCCGTCCTATTTTCTTGGTACTGGTAAATATCGGTACTGCCTGGGTTTATCCGAGAATATCCAAACAGCGGTAGCCTTATACTTGCGTTTCTGGCTCCTGGATACACCAAAAGAATATGTCTAGATGCGTGAACTAAGTCGTTTGCTATTCTGACAGCCAGTCTTACTAAGGGTTACTGAAATTCCCAGTAACATGGGTTGTGGAGGTAAGATAGGTAGCCATTCCAAAAAATACGGTATTCAGCTGATCCGATGAAAATACGGTATACGGTAATCCGATGAGAGCGGGAGCCGACCCCAATATAGTGCCCAAGAATAGACAGTTGCAGGCTGGTATTATTTATTGCCTTATACTTTCTAACTCCTAACCTGTACAAAGATATCACAGTCCCCTAGACCGAATTCATTGCATTCTGTGACGTAAACGGTTACGTATTCTGTAGGTCGCTGTCAACCGGTTTTGAGACCCATAGGATCACTGTGTCAACAACCAATGAGGTCACCGGAACACTAGGGCTGTACCCTATAATGAAACTGTTTTAGTAATTTAAGACTTCTTGGAGCAAAATTTGTAAAAAAACTTGAGCAATTGAATTCAGTGTACTTATGAGGTATTGGGTTTTATTACAAACAAAATAAAGTTAATAATGCTAATTTAAAAGAGGTTCGTGGCTAAATGTAAGACCGAAGGTTTGATCGACAGTAAAGGTTAAGCAGCGCTCGCCACAGTAGATCCGTGGATGGGTGACCATTTTGAAAAAAAACCTAGACTCCTTCGTGCACTAAGCACGTCGATCTGTTGGTCCGACTGTCATACTGTGATCTATGACAGTCGTTAAGTCATTACAATTCTGATAACACTGTACGTACCGAGTTACCCAAAGAAATGGGTTATGGATGTCAGATAGGCGGTTGCTCCATATAAAATTCGGTAAGACTGCAAGCCGACCCCAACATAGCTTGGGAAAGGGCTAGGCAGAAGGAGCCCATAACTTTCAGTCGGACTACATAAGACACGGTATTCATCAAAATCTGGTGAGAGTGAAATCCTACCCCAACATAGGTTGGGGAACCACTCCTAATGGAGATTAAAGCTGTAAATTGGGCATGTTTCCTATTTTTTTTTAATGTCCGCCTGGTAGATTAATGAATTTTATTGGACACGTATTTTTCCTTTTTCCCTGCAAATAAAAAATGAGCAAAATATAGTGTATGGAAATTGCGCGTGACGTCACTACGTGTGACAATTTATACGACGGCGTGGCGTCATAAGCCCCCACTACTGAACTTTAAATCGCTGTATCTTTATAATTTTGTATTGTTTTGATAAAAGAAAAAATACGTGTCTAATATTTTTTTATTATCTAACTGAGACTAAATAGATTTTAACTTTTCATACTCAGGCAACATCCCTAATAAATATCTTGTGTTCTGCATAGCTTCACGTTGCGTTTTATTGAGAAATAGAAGCGGGTACAGGTATTTTACGATGCTTGTTACGTCATTGTGAAGGCCATTGCAATGCCCTTCGACCGGTTTGAAAGGAGCCTTGCCTTGTGCATTGAGATTATCAGAACGTTGGCTGATTAGATTAACCACATTTGAAATGGATTTTTCGTTTTTTTTTTAATACCTAAATTAAATAAATATATTTTAGTTTCATTCACTATAGATAACATTCATCTTCACGACTAAAATAGCTTTATTAATGACGGGCCCGTTGGTCTATTGGTTAGTGACCCTGACTGCTAAACCGGAGGTAGCGGGTTCGATTACCAATCTTTGTGTGATGAGCACAACAGTTTGTTCTGTGATTGGGTGTAATTTATAGTATGTATGTATTTAGAAATATATCAGTATGTTTATCAGACGTCTGGTTGCCAAAATACAGGCTCTGTCTAGTTTTGGATCAGATGTGAGTTGTCCCAAGCCTAGTTTGGGATCAGATGGCCGTATGTGAGTTGCCCCAAGATATTTGGATATATTATTATTATTTCTGAGCTACCTATCTTGAAGCAAATCGCTTTTGAAGATAAAAAGTGGCCTAGTATTTATAAATTTAAACAGCAAAGATTAATCTTTTAAGTAAAGATAAAGATAAAGATAAATTTATTTTGCAAATATGGGTATACATATTATACAAGATGTTAAGAAATAATAAAATAATATTTAGTCTCTAATTTATATGCTTTATGAACATTATTTTTAACATCTAATATCTTTAAGTAAGCAGTGTTAACAAATGCTTAGGGTACCTATTGTTAGGAAATTTCACGAACAACCAATTTTTTTCTTATTTTAATATACTTCCATTTATAATTAGATATAAATGATTATGTGACTGGTTTTCTTTCTGCTTACAAATAAAAAGCTTTTTTTAATTTGTAATGCTCATGCCATTAGTGCCATTAGTGTTACTATCCGCTTTCATGTGCGTCATTAACCCAAAATAAAAAAAGCAATGACCCAAACGGTTCCTTGAAATAATATTTTTATTAGCTGGGGCCCGGTCTAAAATTATATCTACAATTTGACCTATGGTTCAAACGACAAACATTACTGCCACAGCACACACCTATCCGGCACTTATCTAACTATGCTCGTCAGAGTGGTCATGTCGCTCTATATGTGTGCAAAGTTTCATATCAATTGGGCTAACGGTTCTCGAGTTTTAGGTGAACATATATACACATATTCTCTTTTATATATAGATATATTACTTTTTATATTTTGTCATTCCGAAACAATTGAATTCATTTGAATCCGGTGAGACTAGGGGCGGACCCCAACATAGCTTGAGAAAAGGGTTATCAAAAGGTAATAAAGTTAATTAGACAGTCATCTGTCTAAGTATTTTTCCTCTATATAAAAATCATTATAATTGCGTGTTAATGAGAATCAGGTGCGCCGTTAAGAACTGAACGGTTGGATGCGTTTTAACCACTGCGTGTTCACTGTAAAAAGGAGTTTGCATGTAGTAGATTTTAATTGGGCCCACAAGTGGTAATTTTATTAATATCATCATGTCAACACCGGATCTTGCAAAAAACCATCGCTGGTGTTCGGCTTCTATCGTGAACCTTAGCATATGCTGAGCGTTGACCATTTTGCGCGTGTGATGCATATTTCCCCACACCTTTTGAGTCCTTGTCTTTTTGCGTCGCATTTGTGGCAAATAAATGTGATTTTCTTTCTTTTTCTTCTTTTTAAATATTTTTTAGCTTGGAAGAGGAATATTTCCAGCCTGACTTTTTAATAATTGATTGCGCATATATTTTAAAAATTACATCAATAAAAAACTACTGAATTCTTTTTTATAAAATTAATATGGGACTACCTCTAATGTATACCCAATCGATCACAAAAAGAGTTTTTGAAATCGATACTCAATTACCGGAGATATCGCGTAACAAACAAACAAAAAAAAATATTCTGTCGATTATTTATTTTTTGCTTTCTTAATATATATCATAGAGTATTTAATACTGCTGATTACCTCAGAAGCCATATATTATATATGGCTATTGAGTTAGGAATAATTATTTCTGAGAAGCATAAATAGAACCTCCACCTTTTGAAGATGGTTAACAAAAGTATGATTAACAAAATTGCGACATCATTAGCCCCGCAGTTACAATAACAAGTTACCAAGTCTCATATAGTTCTATAATTATTGTAAGCTATACTAAGTCGCAAATATTTGAATTTTGTGACGTCAATAGACTTAAGTAGGTTACCGTTCACTTAAAACTGCGCGTGTCTTTGATTTAGCTGCTTAAATACTTATTATGTAATGTACTACGAAAATAAATAAACGGTTTCTTGGTATGCAGATTGCCAATCTATGCTACTATTATAAACAGGTAAAAAAAATAACGTAAAGGTGTTTTTTTTTATTCTTTCAATAATAATAATATGTTGGGACAACTCACATACGGCCATCTGATCCTAAACTAAGCAGAGCCTGTATGCAAGCAGAAAACTGATAATTGTACTTATATATTTATAATAATTTTAGATAAATTACACCCAGGCACAGAACAAATGATCATGCTCATCACACAAAGATTTGTCCCGGATAGGAATCGAACCCACGACCTTCGGTTTAGCAGTCAGGGTCACTAACCACTAGACCAACAGGCTCCCAAATTATGTGTATCTATAAAAATGAATCCCAATTTTCCTTGGTCACGCGATGACTTCTGAACGACTACACCAAATCGGATTCTTTTGTTGTTTCTTATAGTAAGGATAAAGTAATAGAGGAAAGAAAACACATATGAAAATGTCTTAAAAATATCACCCCACCCGTGCGAAGCCAGCCTTATTTATAATAACAAAAAAAATCCACTGCTCTGCCTACAAAATTAGTACAATAAACAACAAAATTGGTAAATATCACACACTGTACATCCGGAATTGTACTAAATATAGTTAAGTATTTTGCACTAAAGTATTGGGTTCAATGTTCGTTCGCAGCAAATATTGGTTTAGTTCATAACTATTTGTTTTGAGTGTAGACTTTGACTGGGTAACTAACGATCTTACCGTCTTACTACCTACATGGTCCTTGTACAATATAACGTTAGCATTCATTGACCCAAATAAAACACTAAAATAAAATATAAGAATTTTTAATAACAAAAAAAAATGTTCCTCCCATTAAACACTTACCAGTCCGCATCTCCAAAATCACTGAACCAATTTTAATGACATACTGTTTTTAAGTAAAATGTAGTGCCAACCACTGTCTACATTTTATAAGCAAGAGCAAGCGTGGGTCAATTCTCGTTCCTTCTCTATATAGAAAGAGGCTCATTAATAATAAAATAATAATACCAGCCTATAAATGTCTCACTGATGGGCATAGGCCTCTTCTCATGTAGAGAAGGTACGAGCATTGATCAACACGCTTGCTCATTGCGCGTTGGCGATTTCAAATTCTAATTTTTGGAATCCAGGTTTTCTCACGATGTTTTCCTTCACCGATTGCCAGCGGTGTCTTAGAATAATTAAGAAAGTACATATAACTTTCAAAAGTCACATTGGTACTTGCCTGTAATGGGTTCGAACCTGCAACCTTGTGCACTCAAATCCATTTATTGAACCACTAGGCCACCACGACTCTTTTATATAGAAAGAGGCTCATTAGTGGGACATTTACAGGCCAGTACTAATTATAATTTGTGTCCTAGTAAATGTAGCTTAACAGTCCGACAAATACACAATTCTTGACCGTTTTATGAAAGCGACACTTATCGAGTTGTACAGTTAGAGGATTGGGGTCAATGCCCCGCGTGACAGTTAGCCAGGACATCGCGAGACACTGTTAAAATCCCTGGTAAACGATTAAATTATACTGCAAATATTGCCATTCTGTATATGATTAAAGCTAGGATTGAAAATCGTAAAAAATATAGTATTTATTTTACGACATTGTTTATTAATTTATCTATGGATCTTCTACGAAGAATGCACAAGATACATAGTTACAAAAGTATAGTGTTACATTTGAGTTGTGCTTCCTCAATTAAAGGAAATCACAGCATTCGCAGTGATATCTTAACAAACATTAATGAACATGTGAGGATGTAAAGTTATTCCTTTATATTTCGCCACATTGTCTCAAAATCTCTTTTAAAAATAGGCCATCAAATATATATAATTAAACTGCCTACCTGCTGAAAAGAGCAGTATTTATTTGCATTTAAATTTATTTTTGGCACATTTAGGGTTTCAGCCAAAAGTTTTCCCGACGTAGTCGGAATCAAGATCAACCGCTCATCGCAAAAAAAATGGCCAAATGTCAAAAATGACCGTCCAGCTCTTGACTCTGCATTTATATAATGTCTAACTACTGTTCTCTGTGATTAGTAGGATTGCCGTCATTACTACCCAGACATTTAGACATTACCATTTTTTAGTCAGCATTGTCTAATTTATATTTTATGCTGTGTCACTTCTATTTTTAAGATCTATTGCTTTAAGTACCTATAATATTATAAATAATTGCGACATTTGAAAGTATTCCACCTTTACAATTTGATTCCACATTATAAGGCCGTTGAATTGCGCAATTTAGATGGCGATCGTCAATTTTTCTCATGAATAATTGATAGCTATAGGTAATTAGTGAAGTGACCCCGTTTTTATATACTTCTTTAATATATTTTGACCTCTAAATATTTGCCGAACGTCCTTATTTGGACATTTTAATATAGATGATACTAATCTTACACTAATAAAGTTATAAATAGATTTGGCTAAATAAATAACTTCAATGCTGATTTTTGACATTGGATTTTTCTTTCTTCTGATCTTTGCGTTTTGACCATCAAATAAGTATATTTAAAGAGGACTGGATTATTATTGATTTAAGATGAGTGTGTAGTATGACACTTATATTATAAATGCGAAAATAACTCTGTCTGTCTGTTACACTTTCAAGACTAAAGCGCTGAAACGATTTGGATGAAATTTGGTGAGCTTAGATCTTAAGAAATGACATAGGCTTTTTGTCGTGGTAACCGATAGCCACGCGGTCGAAGCCGAGGGCAACCACTACTTTTGATATAATTTTGATTATATCACACCTTTTTTGCATTTTATTGAAACTAAAAAGCAAGGTTTATTATGTATATATATAATAAGTACCTAAATCCTTCAGACGTTTTTTGTTTTTTAGTCCAACAAAATCACTGAAAGGCAATGTACAAAAACTTTTAAATCTCAATGACAGACAGTACACGATTTTTTAGGTCTTAAACTACTGCTTAATTATCTAATACAACCGCAATGTAAGGTTAAACATTTAAAAATTTATATTATTACACGTGTACATGCAATAAGAATCATGAAGGGGTTATGTACAGCTTGGGTTAGTGGCTAAGTAAAAGGATATAAGATCATGGTTATATTTAAACTCTTTTTAGAACGGGTCTGAAAGATTACCTTACTTCTTTTCGAATGGGTTACTTAGAGAAAAAATAAGTAAATTATAGAGCGCGCCTAACAGAATATGAGCTGTCAGCACTAGGTAGTATGAACAAGTAAGATCGTATTTGTGTCAAAACAGAGCGCGCCGGTTTATTAAAACTATCTTACACCTATATTAAAACCTATTGCCTATCTTAAACAACACAAATTTAATCATAAATCCTAATATTACCCTAATAATATCGGTACCATAGATTTTTCGCATAAACGTCTGTCGTCGCACGAAATACCACTTAAAGATTGCGCGTGAGTAGCGTCCATATTCCTAAATAATCTCTTACTTAGATGTTAATTTAAGTTTAATTTATAAACAAGTTTTGCGCTGGATTGGAAGAGTCACTTCGTGTAAAAACTGGATTTTCGCTTCTTGTGGTGAAATTAAAAAAAAGAAAGAAAGAAAGAAAGAAAAAATTATTTGTTAGAATGTAGTAATTAGTTATAACTGGTGTTTTATGGTTAGCAGTGAAAGCCGACCTCAATTAATTTGGGAAAACAGAATAAGAGATGATGAAAGAAGAACTATATTTATTTATTCTGTAGACATTTTGGTATAATCCCAAGGCTTATAAAGCTATTACCTATTTCTAATTGTTGGAATTTGGGACCCTTCTATTTCCACCTTGAAATGGGCTACGAAACATTCATGGCTGTATCATATATTTGCGTAACATAACCTTTCGATGTGTTTTAGTTCTAAGTTGTTTGAATCATTCAACTCTTACCAATGATATTAAACACAAGATATATTACCTTCATAGTTATCGACGTTTAAAATCAGCAGGGTTATTCGCTATGGCGGTTGTCAACAAAAGCGATTGTTGCGTTATAAAAAAGACAGTGAAAACACACATTTCTTATCGAGTAACTTCGATGACAAACTAGATCTACTACTACTTAGTTGGTTAACGACGTTAGCCGATACTGAATAAGCATTTTTATACTTATTTTTATCCAGTAAACATCGGTTGGGTTGGCAACTTGAGATAGCGAATAAGCCTACTGATCGCGCTGGTATGTCAAAATATTGTCAAGTTGCAGTAATGAATAATAAAAAACATAGGATAGGCAGTTAAGTTAAATAGGTATGTATCATTAAAAACTTCCAAATTAAGAGGTTTTCGAGACCTTAAAATGCGAGCGCTAATGTCATATCTGATTCATTTTTGACTCTCACCGTTTGTCTTTATAGCTAAACACAGCGCTTTCTAGTTAGTGTTATGTGTTAGACCTGCCTAAGAGAGGCCAATCACTGTGACATCCTGTACCAAATCTTTTTGGATGATTGACACTTTTGTTTCCTTTATTATTATTATTTATACCATAGAGCGTCTGGAATAGACGAACAATCCTTTGCCAGGGTACAAGAGCTGTCCTATCTTCTTCTAGTACTACTTGCACTATATCCTGTTCTCTAACTTTACTTCGTAGGTACAATACATGCGGTAAGTCTTCAAGCATTCATGCCTACGCTGTCAACCATACAATTTTGTGTATGGTCAGCAGCTGTCGACTTTCACTCATTACATCGAATGACATATCAATTATGAATGCTTGAGCGCGCTTAGAATCACGGAAAAAAATAAATAAGGTTGGAATGGTAATGTGGGCGGGGCTGCAGACGCCACAGTTATGATTGTAAAATCACAACTCCTTCCTCCAGCTTAGAATGATCAGAGTTCATAAGGGTTGTGTACTTACTAAATTTATATTTAAAAAAAAATAAGGCTTTAAAAAGTTAGAAACAGTGGAACATACAACCTCCTCCTTTTTGAAACTCGGTTAAAAATAGAATCATTGCTACAGTTTCTAATACCAAGTTTTTTTTTTAGTCTTTAACTAGTAAATAAATATTCTAATAGGTATGTTATTTCAATGTTATTTAAATGTTAATTATGTTCTCATCTATATATGTATACATCGTCGAATGTTCTACGGATTTAAATAATATAATTAGACGGAGTTTTACGGAGCTTAAATTATTTTTTTACTTACAGTAAGTAACCATATTACTATTCTCTAAACATTTGGAATCAGATTCAGCGTCGAAATAGATAAAATTACACGAGTTTTCACATGGCTATGACAATAGACTACGGTAAATTTTAGCCTGAATATCGAGAGAACTGTAAACTCCTTGAATATTTGTTTTAAATAGATGGTAGAACAAAACGTTCGGAATGGCTGAAATATAGATTTTTCTTATTTGGTTGATTCAAAAAAGCCATGGCGCCGTCGTCAAAACATAAACAGGAATTTACTGCATCTTAACATGCAAATGATAATCAATTTAAAGGACGTAAATCAACCTTGCAAATTTGTAAATAAATATTTTTTATAGCAAAAAGCTTAAGCCTTGACATTACGGCATTGTAAGACTGTAACAAATTTAAGGCTAAATAAAACATTAATACTATATTAACATGGCATGATAAATAACAGTTAATAAACTCCTAGACTTGAAATATATATTTAACGACGTACTTTTATTTTAAAGGTAAACAAGGTAACGAAATTGAAATAGAACTACTTTTTAAACGGATTTTATCGCGATTTATTTTAGATTTTAGTTCCCGACGTTTCGACGCCTTTGCAGCTGTCATGGTCACGGGCAGACTGAGGTGGTCTTGATAGTAGATGTTCCTCGTTCTACCTTCATATTTTAATTAATTATTTGTATTCCAACCTACGCAATATGAGCTCACTGTGTCGTGAGGTCTTGCAGCGCTGCTCTTGGGTTTGGTTTTAAGTTTGTGTATTATTGGGTCCCGATAGGGGTTATCTTCCAGCCATCTGCTCTATTGAAATATGGGTGTTTGTTAATTTCAGTATCCTCACGAAAGCAAATGCGTTGTAACGTCAGGAACTAGAATCCGTTTAAAAGGTATTTTATATCAATGTCTAACATTAAACATTACATCTGTAACATAAAAAGCTGAAGAGTTTGTTTGTTTGTTTGTTTGCTTGAACGCTGGTCAGATTTGAAAAAAAAAACAGTTTTAGATAGCCCATTTATCGAGATAGGAGATTATTTATTGCATTACATTATGGTTAATAGGAGCGGAGCATATATGAAAAATGTTGCAAAAACGGGTAAAAATAATAAAGAATAATATTTAAATCCAAATAGACAGAAATCTGACTTCATAAACTATTTAATCTTAAACAGTAGGTCACTAGCTCACCGACACTTTTAATACGCTATTAACAAGGAAAGTCGCGACAAACTCGTTTTACACTTGCATCGAGAGATACGGGGTCGATGACATAACAAAGGTTGGCTCACAATGTTCCGGTCATCCGAGATCACATAACCCATTGCATCAAGTATCTACGAATGCTTGTGTCCAATGGTTCCGACACGCTAGTGACGACACGTGATTTTTTTAATCGAAGTTTGCTTGTTTTTTGGGAGTTTTTATTCCATAAATGTTGATGATAATCTATATAGTGCTTTTGTGAATTCGTTATCTAAATTAATTATTTAAAATCTTAGCAGAGTATAAAATTAAATTCGCCGTTCAGTAAACAAGGTTCAATCAAATGATAATCAACGATAATAGGTATTCATTACATAAAAGCACTCAATCTCAAGTCAAGTTCATCTATACATCACAAAAAATCGTCAAAAATCGTGGAGCATTGGACAAAGGCAAAGCACACACACAAACAAATTCATTAAATAAAGGCAAGGCGCGCAAATAACCACACTGGTGCCTCTGTGTGTGTAGAAAAAGAGTTCAGTGGGACAAACTAACAGGTTTCTTCGGCTGTATGTGGATTCGACCCCGTTTCTTTACCCGAACTTGCACAAACAATGTTCATAATCACCAATTCGTCTGCCAACATGATTGAAATGCATCTATTTTTGTAGAAATCTGGTTTTTTATACCGTAATTTTCACTAGTTTCGCTCTCGTAAAGTGTTTAACTTAGTTATAATAACATTGTTTTGCTACCGTACGTGTGATAGCGATAAAATAGGCGCATTCATAACACGGTGATGTAATATAACATAACATGCGTGTGTTGTCACGTTTCACACCCTTTTTCATTGAAGGTTCTTATACATGTAGGTGGGCTATCTTGAAACTAAATAGTATCTTGTACTTTACCCCGGTATGGTTTCGGGCTGTTGAATAGACCTTGATTGTTCGGGCTGTTGATAAACGTGACAAAAGGATATCAGCCGGAATATGACGAACTGCATCCTCTTCATCCGGTTTTTAACCTCCGGCAACCGATACACGGCGGTATAACCCTGACAATGATACTGAAACCAAATGCCAAATGCCAAAACCGATAGTGGGTCACCAACCCGTCTGCCAAGCGTGTCTGGTGACTGTAGTAAACCCTTCATATGAAAGGCAACCTAGATTATTAGGCTATGCTATTCCTAGTCACGGCTCCGGACACGGGAGATCGTAAAAATCCAAAACAGACATTGCATCAGAATTCAAAAATGCCTAAACTATTTATTCTGGTGTTTTTTCTTGGGATTTTTAATACCATATGATTATGGGATTCAAAATACTAAGCCCTATTTTCTTTAAAGTTTATTGCCTTCTAGCTGAGATTTCATTCGCGTTCTTTCCATTCCACATAGCCTATGGCACTCAGGAATAATTTAGCTTTCTACTGATAAAATATTTTTTTTACATCGGTTCAGTTTTTCCAGTGATTACAGAGAAACTCACAAACTTTACCTCGCTATAATATTAGTATAGATTTCAAACCTAAGACAAACATTCTTGGGTGGCGATTACTCTGATGTCTTTTTCAACCAAATGAAGGTATCGTACCGCGATTCAAAAAATCGCTAGTGTCACATCAAGTGCATCAGTCATTCTACACTATGAGATACGGGCAACTGACCTGGCATTTGTGGAAATTGACAGATAGACCTGATGCCCCATTCTTCATAGCTAAATCGAAGATAACAGAATACAGAACATGTAACAATTACAAAGCAATGCTTCCAAATCAATACTTCAATGTAAATTGTTGTCCAACTTGGCTTGCGTACACCTTGACGTATTGTCAGCAAATGATTCACAACGCCTAAAACGTAAACATTAGAATCCTTCTGGATTATTCTTTAGCCATTTGAAGAACTCTTGCAATCGTCTGGTAGCCTAGTACGTTGTTAGCACACGTTTATAGCCTTTATTTATAAAGGTAGTAAGGTTTATTTACGTAAATCATGTTACTGTACATGAGCTCTTTTACTATATTGTCTATAGGTGATAGTGATGTGTTTAGTCGTTTGCGTTCAATGAAATGCGCGTGCGTCTACTGATCGTCTGCGATGTAAAGTATAAATTTGTGATACTAAAATTTAGTTGCGTTCTTAACTATTTTTATAAAGATCAATAGCAGAATAGAAAGTTTTGATCTTTAATTTTTGTGCATTAATTACTTCTTTGACTCTGCTGTCAGTGACTCATATTTTAAGTTTTGTCAACGACGCGGCTACGTCTGTTTGTCTGATGACGTCAGAGCAACATATAGCCTCTGCCTCTCTTTAAAACAATAGCCATAGAGCATTTTTAAAACATTACTTTTAATCTTTCAGCAAGACGATTTACATTACTCGATCAAGATAAAACGTTTATTCATTACATGTTCAAGGTCTCGGAATCATTACTCGTCTACTATAATACTTAAATGAGTAAATAGATAAGCTATATTCAAGATACCACAGTAATTATAAAACTATATATTCATATCTACGTCATGTAGCTGAGGTGTCCGAGTGGTTAAGGAGTTGGACTTGAAATCCAATGGGTTATACCCGCGCAGGTTCGAATCCTGTCCTCAGCGATCTACTTTTTGCAAGTTATTCTAATAAAACATTGCTTGATGCTTTATTATTGTGAATTTTCAACCATAATTTCGTGATATTTCATGACGTAAAGTATTTTTTAATATAGTATTTTTTGAGATCACAATACTACATTGACAGTCTTTTATTTTGACTATTATTATCTCATGCCAACAAAATTTTTCTCTATTTTTATTTTATTTCTTGCTACAAATATATTCTCTTGTAGATACTAATCGACACCGAACCTAATAATTACAGCTTTAATTACTGTTTCAGTACACAGCCATGTAATTAATCATTAAATTGTACACTTTGTTACCACGTTTTTCATAATTTTGTGTAAGATTTTACGTACCTACTGTTTTTAATATTTATACTGATAGCGTAAAAATAATACGAATATTTATACTCATCATTAAACTCAGAATTATGTATAATATCTGTAGTTTATCAAACTCCAGTAATTTTTGCTTCAAGTGGTAACAAGCTGCCATTTTTATTATTTTAGTAGGATTAAAGTTCAAAAGTTTATAAAATAAACAAAAACATGATAATCACGAAACAAATCACGCCATATCACCGTCATTCAAATAGAATGTGAATCTTAATCATTAATTATTAACATTATTGACTCATTATTAATATAATCCAAACACATATTGACTGTGCCAAGAATACTTTAGATAATTATATGTTAATTAATTATGTAAGTTAGCCATAGTCGAAGCACTGACTGACAACTGTCATGGCAATCTTTCGTCTTGGCTCTGTTAATAATAACGGTTAATTAATGGGATATTTCTTAAAAGGTGACCTAAACCTCTTGATTTCTTAATGAAACTATCTCAAAACGCTTATAAGGACGCTTAATTTACGTGTTCTTCGTTAAACAGGTGCTCAAATATTTAAAAAATCTTTAGAAGTATCTTATTAAAAATTCTCTTTACTTAGGAACTGCTGTGGTGAACTTGGATATGAGTTATAGAGACTCTTAAACTGTAATTTATCATGAAATGTTAGTTTATTCTGATAGTGTATAAAAAGTCTGGTTATACTTATATACTTAATAATAATGTATAAACTAGTCCAAACAATTAGGTTAGATAAAAAAAAACAGGATCAAATTTTCTGAAACTCACCATTGATGAAATTTTAAACTTCGTCAGTAAACCCCATACGTGGACGGAAATCTGGTACTAACACATTTCATGTACCTAAACACAGAGCCTAGAACAACATACCTACATACGAAAAATAAAAGGATCCAGTAATGAAGGTAAAAAAAAATAAAAAAAAAATGAGTTTGTAACGCAAAATGGATGACCGAAGAAAAGATAGATAATTTTTACCCAGTTAATAATTTTACCTTAAGACACGACAATATGAGGCCTTCATGACGTGAAAACCTCAAGTAACTTAACCATACAATTAGCAGTAAACGAACTACTAAAGCACGTTCAAACGACTCTGTAATTCACAAAAAAACAGTTAAAACCTAGGAAAATCTTGGAAACCTTAGAGTAAACATAGACATGCATAGAGCGTGCGTATCGCTAGTAGCCCCTTATGCCAAGCGTAAGCACATTTTTAGCTAAATCTACTACGCTCGTTTACTGAATTATGTGATTTTCCGTTCGACGACAGACGTTTATGCGAAAATATCGACGGTTCAGATATTAGGGTAATGTTATGTTTTAAGATAGTTTTAATAAAACGGTGCGCTCTGTTTTGACTCTACTTTTACGATTTTACATGATCATACCAGTGCCAACAGTTTATATACTCGATATGCGCCCTCTATAGCTTACTTATTTATTCGTCTAAGGCTTTTAAAGATATAATTACTTGCACCGCAAACCGTAACGGAAGTTTGAATGTACATTTCCGATTAAAGAGTTCACTCTGTGATTTTTTTAAACACACTTATTAGCTTAGTTGTCAGTGAGGTAAGACTTGCTTATTTTCTGCTCAGAACAAGCTATGAAATAGATATGGTAACTGGAATATCCCACAATGGATATTCCAAAGTGGATTTTTAAGTCTACGTATTTTACTTTGGCAACATTTCGACACACTGATAAAATTAGTGTATTGTTCACCTTGGGACTGTATCATTTATTTTTGCTATTAACGCCGGCTGCATTGCGTTCTTGATGCATATCTTAATCTAATAATGTATCTACATTGAATTTATAAATTTTATTTTTAAAAGACTAACCTACCTAACCTACCTAACCTAAAGGTTTATAAGAAGTAAAAACTGTTGATTTGATTTGATCGTCCAGGTGAACGAATGATTTTTTAACTTTTGTCATAATTGAAGGGATCTCATATCACAACAATGTGGAGTATACCGAAATCGTTTAATCGTTTTACACTATAGAGATAGTTCTGTTGTAAAAATATCGTCTCCAAAGGATAATTTCCCAAAAAAAAATTACAACAGATTTCTAAAGTAAAAGCATAATGTTATATGTGTATGTTTATCTTTTCATACATCAACAATTGTATGTAAATTTGTCCTCCAATGTTAAACTCCCATGAGGGATGGCACTCTACAGAATTTCAATCAACACATAAATATTTATTTACCGGTGTACGTTCAAACACGTAAATGATTAAAACTGTTCCACTGCAGAATAAAGATTGTTTTTAAACAACACGCTTTATAGTACATAATAAAAAAACAAAGCTTCTGTTTGTAATGTCAAAATATTTTTTAAAGCCATAAGTCATGGTAGAATAACCATAAGTCATATTACGTGCTCGTTTCCTCTGCCTACCAGTTTTTAACAATTTAGTCTATCTGACGGTCTGTCTGTTTGTTTCGGGTAATCTTTAAAACGGCTAAACCGATTTAAGTAAGATTTTACTGGCAGGTAGCTGACTATATGTTTTTTAGTCGAAAATATTTATTTTGGTTAGAAAATCGGGTTTTTTTTTTGGGTGGAAAATCAGAAAACTTAAAACAAAAATCGATTTAGATGAAATTTTTATTTCATGAGAACTCGTGAAATGAGGATGGTAAAACCGCGGGGCTCATTTAGTCTTTAATAAATGTAGTTTTTAACAGCTTTGCTCACCCCTTTAGGTATAAATAAAACCACTGATATACACTATCTACCAATGAAATAATTTAATATAACCAATATCTCTAAATATCTCAAAAATATCTTTGTCTCCAGAAAAAAGATGGCATCGTTCTAATCAAAAGCAGCGCATAACATAACAAGATGGCGGTCTGTTCGGCCGCGGTGATCGTTGAGAAGGCCTTCAAGTACTATGGCCGGCCCAACAAGCCCGACTTCAAACCTGTGCTCAAAGACATGGATATGGTCGTTGATAGAGGAATTATGTGAGTATTTAACATTGGTCCTTTATCACTCTTCCCAAAGGACCAGATTGTCCAGTAGAATGTTGTGTAGGTTACATGGCCATTCAGTCATGTGTTAGAATTTGTTATCCTAGCCAAAAAGAGTTTGCCTCTTGCGTTAAATATAATAACATTTCTCCTTAATTTTATTCTTCCCTACCTATTTTAAATTCTTCAAGCACTAAAGGCCACTTTATTCACAGATACGGTCTTCTTGGTCCTTCGGGTTGTGGAAAAACAACACTCCTATCATGCATTGTTGGAAGAAGAAAACTGGACAGTGGAAATATTTGGGTCCTCGGTGGCAGACCTGGAGAGAAGGGCAGCGGTGTTCCTGGACCAAGGGTCGGCTACATGCCACAGGTAAACTTATTAGTTTAGTTTGCTTTTACACTTGCCTCTAACCCTAAGTATTAATTTGAAGTGTATACTTATAGGTATCTGAAATGTGTGACAAATTTACTTGCTAAATATTGAATTAAAAATTAAATAACAAAGTAAATAAGGAACGTAACTTGAGTATGCGAAAAAACATTTTGCTGATACATGAAGAGGCTGATCAAATATGAACTTAAACTGGTGATGATTTCATTAAAATGAATAATTTTGTTCGCAGGACATAGCTCTAGTCGGCGAATTCACAGTTCGCGATGCTATATACTACTTCGGAAGAATATACGGAATGAAAATGGAAAAGATGGTGGAACGATTTGAGTTCCTCAGAAACCTCTTGGACTTGCCAAGCGGAAACCGCCTCATAAAGACCTTGTCTGGAGGTCAACAAAGGCGGGTTTCGCTTGCAGCTGCGCTGGTGCATGAGCCTGAACTTCTAATATTGGATGAACCGACTGTTGGATTGGATCCAGTGTTGAGAGAACGGTAAGTAAATACTTGCATAAGTTCAGTTATAAAGAGACAGTAAGGACCATCTCGAGGTCCTTCGATACTAAGGTATAAAGGATGAAGCTTAAAAAAGTTAGTACGCATATTAATGGTCTTTCTAAGCAACGTTAAATTTCTTTTAAAATATTAAAATATAAAATCTACCAAAATATTCAAGTCATGATTTCTTTTTTAATGCAAGAAACAAAAGTATTACGCGAATATGACATCATATTATTTTATGATGCTATTAAATCGCATAATTATACCTATTATCAAACACTAAATAATGTTTTATACTTAAAGGAAATCACATATTACCACTCATTTATAATAGACAAAGACAAATAAGTTTTTTATATAAACTATTGTTTTTGTTAGCAAAACGACAAAGTGCTAAACGGCTGTCATTCATTAAGTGTGATAAATAACATAGCCAGAAGGTTTTACATTGTATAGTAATTGTACAAAAAAAACTTGAAATGTTTGAGACCAAGTACGTGGTCGTCAAGGTTGTCACAACCTATCTCATTACTCTATTACTTATCAAAACTCATCTCCGCCTTCTGTATATTTGTACTACACTTACTAATAATTCAACTGTCAAATTAAAAACCCTAGCTATCTCACTGCTTTCCTTATTCTTCTTCTGCCTAGTCTTTTGCCAAGCAATGTTAAGATCGGCCTCCAGTCTTACCGGATTCAGCTGAATACCATATTTTAAGTGGAGCGACTACCTATGTGACCTCCACAACCATTTCACTGGGTAACACAGTAGCCTAACCTGGTTGTAAGATTTTTTATGACTTAACGATTTTCAAAGATCAACGTATGACATTATTAAATTAGGGTTTCTTCGGTTCGGTTTCTTTTTTTTTTTAGAAGGTCACCGCGCACCAAGCATTTGTGCGGTCCATATGCTTATTTCAAGTATGGGTGTTCTTTGTGCTTGTGATTTGAATGTTTGCAAAACCCCCCGCGACACAAGGTTTGAATTTCTTAGTGAGGAAGTAGTTTAGCTGAATAAAAAAATGCACTGAATATAATCTTAATTTTCCAAAAAAATACTTTGTAAAATTTGGTTTTCTGTCTCCAACCACAGCTAGCAATCGTTACCTAACTTATCACAACGCATGAAAATTACGTAATTCCAAGCAAAAAATGTGTCACCAAGTGTTGATATTAATCAAAGTTTAATTTAAAGGAACCTTTCAAGGTTCGTACAATAAAATATGGTAATTCGTATTCATTTCAAAAAATGTGACACTGAAATATGAATTACAAGTGCGAATTGACTTGTTAAATGGTTTGTCAAACATTACATTTACAGAATCACTATGATTTGTATTGTGTATGGATGATAGGATAGGCCTATAATTTACACTTAATAATAAGTTAATGGCCTCAACTTCCGCGTATTAGAATTTAAATACCACCCATATAGAATCTCGTCAAAAACACCCTAAGTCTTCACTCCTACCGCTTAATAATTAAATGGACGTCAGAAAGCCCTAAAAATATATTTTTTTAATAGACTACAGGACCAAGGAATATAGACAAGCTCCAAATCAAATGAAAATATAAAAAAAAAAACACTTTTAATACGTTAAATAAGTCTAGTTCCGCGGTTCCAAATTGTCATTCCTATAGAAAAAAATCGGCATGAAACTCAATAGGTTACTGTTTTAAAAATGGTAATCTATATACATAAAACAAAGTCAATTTAGTAACACAATTTATAACTCAAGAACGGGTGGTCCGATTTTCATGATATTTGATGTGCTGAATTCGTCGCCAGAATAGTAGAATAACAATAAAATCAGGAAAAAAATACAGGAAAAAGAAATGGGTTACGGGAACGGGGACTTTTTACGCTAGTAAAACCGCAGTACACCGCTATAATAGTAGGTACATAATTATATTCTTTTTTTCAAAATTGTAATTTCGCTACCTAAAGTCGTTATGAAAATGTTGTTTCTTTCTTGCTTTGATTGTTTCACGAAGCCTTGGTGGCAGTACAAAGAAACACAGAAAACTTATCTTCTTAATTAAACGCTTGAGTGCCCAAATCATAATCAGTATTGTCTTGACACGGACGTGCATTGTTTACCTTCACAATGACGCGATTGATCACTGATAAAGTTACGTATTGTCTATCAGAAAACCATTGCGTCACTCGCATTGAATTTCTTTTTGAACCTTCTATATGGTAGCTGCCACAAACAATGCGAAACAAAAAAAAAACTGAAGACGAAAATAATTTTGATTTGCAATTTCTTTTAAATTGATATGTCAATGTTATCTTATTTACAGTGAGTTGGGCATAAATATATTATAATAAATGTGGACAACATCACATACATTGCTCTGAATCCAAAGTAAGTAGCTAAAGCACTTGTGCTATGGAATTAAGAGACAACGAAAGTACCACAAACACCCAGACCCGAGACAATGTAGAAAACTGGTTTTCTACATTGACCCGTCCGGGGATCGAACTCGGGACCTCAGAGCTAGCGACACCTCGAAAATCGGTGTGTACGCCACTCGACCACGGAGGTCGTCAATATATAAAAATATTAAATATCTTGGGACAACTTACACACGGCCATCTGATTCTCAACTCAGCAGAGCCTGTATTATAGCAACCTGTGAGCATGATCATTTGTTCTGTATCTGTGTGTAATTTATCTATAACTAGCTGTCCCCCGCGACTTTGTTTGCGTGTTTTAGTTTCAACGGTATTTCATTTTTGCAATATTTTTCATTTATGCTCCGCTCCTATTGGTCGTAGCGTGATGTTATATAGCCTATATATAGCCTTTCTCAATAAACGGACTATCCAATACAAAAAGATTTTTTCAATTCGAACCAGTAGTTCCTGAAATTAACGCGTTCAAACAAACAAACAAACTCTTCAGCTTTATAATATTAGTATAGATATGTATGTATTTAGAAATATGTAAGTATGTTTATCAGTCCGGTTGCCAGGCTCTGTGGGATCAGATGGCCGTGAGTGAATTGTCCTAAGACAGATAAAAAAGCACATATATAAATGTAGTTCCACATCATGGTATTGGTATTTTGTCCAGATGTTATTTATTTCTCGTCACGTATCTTCTTGTAGTATTTTATGGGTAATAAATAAATAAAGACTTCACGTTATACATATTAAAATATACTATTTATAATACACTTTTCCACAGATGAGTAATTAATGGTGATTTAGATTCTGAACAGATTTGTTTATGTGGAATTAACGAAATACTTATTTATGTAGAATACTTAGCCATAATGTAAATTGATGAGACTTTGAGTTACTCTCTTTTGACAACCAAGATTATGTTCGTTTCTCTTTTATAAGGAAAATGAAAAAGAAAATCGGGCAAATGCGAGTTGAACTTGCGCATGAAGAACTCTTTACCATTTTATGGTTCGTTCTTTAATTTTGATATATTATTATTATTAGTTGTTATAGCGGCAACAGAAATAGACACTGAAAATTTCAACACTCTTCTTATTACAGTTCATGAGATGCCCGCTGATAGACGGACGGACAGCGGTAGCTTAGTAACAGGGTCCAGTTTGGATACGCAACCCTAAAAAAGCGATAGAAAGGTAGATGTTTAGTTACCCTAAGAGAGTGGCACTGATCCTCATTTTTTTTTTACCAATGTAAGTATTTGAACACTTACATTCAAGAAAACTGATTGTGGATGTCACATTAGCAGTCGCCCATACAAAAACTGCGATTCAGCTGAACCTAATAAAACTAAAAGCCAACCCAGACTTAGGGGTAAAGATTAGACAGAAGACGGAAGAAGAGGAAGTGAGACATGCGTAGGACAACCAAGCTTGCATATCCCCACATATGACCATGAATAATATTATTTTTATTTAGAAATTACACCTTCAAAGGTGTTTATCTCTCACATGGCCTTGTATAAGGGCTTCTTACACCATCAACCTTCACATACAGCCACGCTCTCCGACGCATTAAGCTTCTCAAGAGGTGTGCAATCGTGACGTTGCATTTTCCTTAATGCCCAATTTTATAATATAATGTGCTTTCATAATATTGTACGAGATTTGACTTATCGCATGATAAAAACTGGTCCTTTTGGTGATTTGTGTTTCACTATTTCGAAATACCAACGAGATATAATTAAGTTATTTTAATAAATAAATGTCGTGGTGGCCTAGCGGTTCAATGAACGGGTTTGTGTGCACAAGGTCGCAGGTTCGAACCCATTACAGGCAATTACCAATGTGACTTCTTCAAAGTTATATGTACTTTCCTAATTATTGTAATACGTCATTGAAGAACAATCGGTGAAGGTAAACATCGTGATGAAACCTGGATCCCAATAACTATAATCTAAAATCGCCAACCTGCAATTAGCAAGCGTGGTGATCACTGCTCGTTCCTTCTGTACATGAGAAGAGGCCTGTGCCCAGCAGTGGGACATTAGTGGCCTGGTATTTTATGAATGAAAAATGATTTTGTGCGCAAGTTTCATTTACGTATTACACAAAAGTTCTGTGACATCTTTGTCGGTAATACCTATTTTTAGTAAAATGTCAAATTATGTTTGTTAAAAATATTCATATTTAATATTATTACGTCATTTTCCTAATAAATAATCAAATCCGCGACCTTACCATGTTTACAGCTCTTCAAGGTGCATAATATATGCAAAAATGAACATCTTGTAGTTTATCAAAGTTATCGAAAAAATAAATTACCTTGAAATGGACCTTCGCCAAAAAGTTAGCATAATTTTCGCGTTATACAGAAACTCATAACATTATGTAAAGTTTCAATATTGTTAATCCTTGGTTACAATATTAAGGTTGAGTGTAAAGACAAATAATCTTGACCCTTGAAGTACGAAGAAACGATTTCTTAACATAAAAACAAACTGTTCTCGTAAACCAACATTCTTTTGTTTGTTTAAGGTAGAAGCGTCAGGGTAGCCCGCGAATCAAATTTTCTTACCATTTTTGCAATACGAGACAGTTTCTGGATATTTTTTAACAAAATGCGATTCGCCACCGCAATACGATTTTACTTAGACAATTATAATGATTAAAATCATCAACTTAAGCCTCTAAATTAATGCAATTCGATTGAATAAGTTTGTCGTGCTGAATATGTTACTAAGAGATTCAGTAAAAATGATTTTGA
Source organism: Diachrysia chrysitis (assembly GCA_932294365.1). NCBI lineage: Eukaryota > Metazoa > Arthropoda > Insecta > Lepidoptera > Noctuidae > Diachrysia > Diachrysia chrysitis. The sequence goes on from OW028664.1 coordinate 2,945,860, forward strand.
TGAAATCGGTCCAGTAGTTATTGAGTTTATTCGTTACAAACATGCAAAAATATAAATATTTCATCTTTATAATATTATGGTATAGGAAATTTATATATAGATAATTTTCTCAAGTATTTCTGCATTAATATTTTAATTCATAATCGAATGTATTCATTGAGGAACTAACGTACGCCTATAACTCTCCTAAGACCGCCCTTGAGTTTAATCCCTGAACTTGACACAAATACAACGAATAAAGATTTAATGTTAAAATTATAGCCATCTTAGATGTAAAACACATAACGTTCTAGATTGCTATAACCAACATTGGCCAATCTTTCGGCCGCAGCCAAATTGTTGGCCAATTGAACGTGCTAACTGCTTTTTGTCCAGATTGGGTGACGAAGACGGGTGTTAACTACTCTATAGTACTCGTTACTACTGTATTACTCGTTTGCAATACCATTTTTTTTTTTAATAAATGATCTCTTTAAATGTAACAAGAAATTTCCGAGCGCATTTAGAGACGTAATATTATAGTTTTAAAATAAAAAAAGTCAAAATCAAAGTATGTATTTTTATTTCAATTTATTTTTCAGGAAATTTCGATGTGTTAAACAATGTCTCTTGTTCCGCGATCCTAAAATATTATTCCAATGGAGAAGAACCTGCAAGAAACTTCATAGAACATTCCTTTAAAAATGGAAATTTTGTACAATGTTAACAAAATTCATTCATTTTAAATATGCGAACTTAAATACTGAATAATGGCATGGTTTTTTATGTTCCTAAATGGAACAAAAAAAAACATACATTTTAATAATAAATTACGCAAAATGCAACAGACAAAGCCTGATAAATACAAACGTTTTAACGAATCTTTACATAAAATAAAAACATAACTTTGATATTCCTATAGGACCTCACTGAGTGAACCGCGGATCGACATATATAACATTGTTAAAACACCTATTTGCTGATTAAGGATAATTATTTATAAAAAAAAGATCACCTTTATGGTTTTATTTAAATCCAGTGCTTCTTTTTTTTAATTCGTCTCCCACTACGGAGGTTGATAACCAGCTCCATATGTCTCCTTCAGTCCTTTGCAAGGTTGAACTTCAAATAAGTTTAAGGTCCGTTTATTTTTAACCAAATGCTTTTCGTTCTATTTTTATGCTAAAACAATTTAAAATTATACACTCGTACGTTGCTATCGTGAATTATAGCGTAATTTTATGAGCAAACGCTAAAAAAACGTGATAATTCACGAACATAACAATAGTTTTTATGTTTTTATATTGTGCTATTTTTCACACGACGGAACACCAACTAGTAAATAACAAAAAAAAATAGTTTAAGTATTCCATGCACTATATAGATCGAGGATTTTTGATTTAACAGATCTTATCTAATGAATTAAATTATTTGTTCCATTTGTAGAAATAATTATAGTGGCAAATAGACTTTTTTTTTTAAACTATACTGCACTAAGGTATTTAATCCTTGTGTCACGGGGGTTTCACAAACATTCAAACCATATGCACAAAGAAGATATAGAACACTTGGAAAAAGCGTTTGTGGTCACACAAATGTTTTACCCATGCGGGGATCGAACCCGTAACACGACGCGCACACTGGTAATTAGCGTAGTGACCTATACAAAACAAATAAAACGTTTTTATTTCTCATAGACCTCAAAAAGGCGCTTAAGAAACGTTAAAGTTACAAAACTATATGACTCGATCTATCCGCGGTTCCAAAATGTCCTCCCTATGGAGAAGAACCGGCAAGAAAATACATAAGTTAGGTACTTTTAAAAATAAGATTTGTACAAATTCAATGTAGGTAGGTACATTATTAGATAAAAATATGCGTCAACAACGCAATGCAGCCGGCGGTTATGGCAATAAAGAAATTAAATAAGAATGACATCTTCGACAATGGAAGAAATTAATTATCTAGGCTGTTGACGCATTTACAATAAAACAACAAAAAAGAACTAAATACTTCATTCAAAAATACAAAAGCAATTTTACAAACAATACCTACATAATATATGGTAGTTACGAAAAAATACCTATCAGTACTTTCAAGGCATGTCAAGTGCCTTCAAAAAATACAAGCGGCTTGTAGTCTAAATTGTACAATTTGCTTAAAGCTATTCTTATTTTATTAAAAAAAAAACATTCGTTTATTTACTTAAGTACAAAACTGATATAATTACTTCACACAAGTGACGCTACGTGCTCATTGATGCAAGTCAGCCTCTCTTGCCAAATTCTATCTCGTCATTGTAATCGCAATCCATTGGGAAACGGAGCCAATACATCTTTTATTTTCTTTGGCTTCTTTAAACAGGTTAATAAAAAAATATTTATTCGTACCGTTGAAAGAATACGGTTGTTGCGTTGTGACAAACTATTAAGATGTTAATGAAATGATAATCCAGTGTCCAACCGAAAGGAATTATAATTAAAATTCAGTTTTCACCACAGAGTACCTACAGTAATTATGAGTTTTCATTGTTAAACTAATATAGTTTCCAGCATGGCAGATTACTTTCTGCCTTTGCTTAAAATAAAATAAAAAGAAACAACGTGATCCGTGTCAGATTGAAAAATTTAACAGAACTTTGATTTTTGGTCTTATTGGTCTTTAGATTTAGTTACTTTAAGAGACCTCGTTTTTTGTGATTTTTATTTAAAACCACTTACATATATAATTACGGATTACCGCAGAGTTAAACTATTGCAAATTATTCATAAACAATTACGACATATCCTGAATTCAAAACTTGTTAAACTTTTTAGAGAATATAATAAAAACAGTCCAAGAAAAGATGGATCGATTGCGTTAGATATAGGTATGTATAAAAAAAGAAATAGGTTACTCTATTGACTGCACCGATAGCCGAGTGGTATAGGTCACCACGCCAATTATGCGACGTGCTGCGGATTCGATCTACGCATGGTGCATCACATGTGGATCATACAAATGTTTGTTCCATGTCTGGGTGGTGTATGTGAATTGAATGTTTGTAAAACCCCCCGCGATCCAGGGATTGAATTCCCAAATGCGGAAGTTGTTTTAAAAAAAAATACAAAATACGTTTAAAAAATGAAAACGTAATTACATATATGTTTCAACATGTGAAAAGGCAAGAAGAAGAATAACAAGCGTATTTAATTTTAATAACAAAAATTTGCACCAACAGCAACAATGATTCAACAAAATTGCACAAATAGTTTTATAAGTAAACTGGCAAATCTAATGACCAGTATTGCGTGGTGTTACGCATATTGCATTTCGACAGTATTCCGCGCGTCACCCGGCAATGTCGCGGCCGCTTGTTATAACTATAGTGCAATAGTTAGCTGGTTTCAGACCCGTCATTACAACAGTCCGAAGTACTGTGAAATATACGCTTTTGGGATACCATCGTATTTAGGTATTAGACAAGATTTTTTTTTTATTACTTTTAAAAATATACATTACATACTATGTCGAGTTGAAAAAAAGACAGATTAATTTACTTTCATATTGAACTTGTTACAAGCCATTTAATATTGCTAATTAGACAGAGGGAGCTATAACAAAATTTGACGTCAATATTCTATTCTCTATACTAATCTGGGGCTGCCCCGTACAAGAGTCGTTTTGCGAAAAAGAGATAGAACATGCGTCACCTACTATCTTTGAAAGCTTATAACTTTTGTATTCGTGTTTATTTTTTTGATATTATTTCGCAGTTCTGCTTCAATTTAATACTATTATTATCTCTTTTTTCACGGGCTATCCTCAGTATTGAGAGTACCCGGTCCTTTGAAAGGCTTACGTGGGGACACAGGTCCAACACGCAGTGGCCTTGTTGAGAACTTTACTCTAAACTGGGATGGGGCATCTACTAGGGCCCATCCACCTCTGCTCTATGGAAGAACAGACATGAATGGTCCAAAGTAGATACAGAGCTATTGTAAATTATGAATGGAAAGTAAAAATTTAGGCTATGTGTAGGTAAATGTTAGTGGATTGGTTATTAGAACTAAATCGGAAAACTATGGCACCTGCCTTCTAACACATATAAATGCAATCAAATAGGCAGGTGGTGACTCGCCAGCTCACCAGATGGGCCCCCCAACATAACCGCCACGATAGGCAGCAGGAGGCAACACCAGTGCGAGCGGCTAGGGGTGTCGAGCGGTGCGGCCCCGATTTCGCCATCGCGGGTCACAGTAGCGGACCCGGAGCGGGTTTCCTCGCTATTACGCCATTAGACACTTCCACCCCCGAGCATATAGCTCTAGCGACCCCTCTCTAGCCAGCCAGTTAAGGCAAGAAAGAGCTGGGAGCCCTCCTAAGGAGTGACTCCCTGGAGCACTCAGGTCCGTTGTGTCGCCACTCACAAACAGCTCGCCACAAGCTGCCCTGCAGATGTATGCTCCTACATAGACCTTAAGATACATTTTTTATTTATATCTCAAAGTTGGAAAAAGCAAGTTAATATGCCCTCAGGTATTGCGTTATTCTCATGATGAGGTAACGGCTTGCCCCGAGGGGTCTATTATTATTATTATTATATATTCAATTCAATAGAAATATTTGTAATAAATTAATAATTTGTTACAAAACCTAAGCAAAAAGTGAGTCAATTTTCTTGAAAAAAAAATTGTTTATGGAATAACTGGTAGGTATAACTGGAATTTAACATGACACATTTTTTTTTGTAGTGTTTGTTGTTTGTGTGTGCCTGCCAAATGTATAACAATTTTGCATTGGAATTGTAACCCTGGTCCAACTAGTCAAAACTAAAAGTTTTGTATGAGACAGACATTGTCTGTGCCCCGAACTTAGTCTATGTATAGAGATAAGAAATAAGAAGAATAACCTTATTTAATAACTTCCGTGGACGAGTGGCGTAGCAACCAGTTTTTAGGGTGTCGCTAGCTCTGAGGTCCCGGGTTCGATCCCCGGACGCGACGTGTCAAACCACCACAAAAAACCACTTTTCTACGTTATTCTTTCGGTCTGGGTGTTTACGGTAACTTCTTGGTGGTGGTAAATTCCTGATTCCATAAAACAATTGCTATAGCTATTTACTAGGTTCAGAGCAAAGTATGTGATTTTGTAAACATACATTTATTTTATTTATTTGAATGTTTGTGGAATCTTCGTGACATATCTAGGGACCAAATTCTCTAGTGTTTGTCTTTGTTTGAGTATTTCTTTTTTATTAATTCTACTGAAGAACTAACCTTCAAGTTGTAATTATGCAATTGTTGCATATTTCATCGCCAACGCTAAGCTATGATACAGATCAGACAGTAAAACGACTGATTTGTTATTATATTATACATCGCGGAAGATTTTTTAATAGGGTCATTATGGTTAGTTGTTTGCGTGTTAAAGTGCTAATGACAAAATATTTGCATACCTATTATTTTTGAAAAGTGTAGAATATATTATAATGTTATTTATACAAAAACTTGGATTTTGCGCAGCTAAATTTCTACATGGATCAAAACTTCAATAAAAAGAATTAGGTTCTGTAGATCAGTGACATTGAAGTGAAGTTTTGCGTCACCAAGGAAAATCGGGATAATCTATACTAATATTATAAAGCTGAAGAGTTTGTTTGTTTGTTTGAACGCGCTAATCTCAAGAACTACTGGTCCGAATAGAAAAATTATTTTTGTATTGGATAGTCCGTTTATTGAGGGAGGCTATAGGCTATATAAAAGTTAAAATAACATCACGCTACGACCAATAGGAGCGGAGCATAAATGAAAAATGTTGCAAAAATGAAAAACCGTTGAAACTAAAACACGCGAACAAAGTCGCGGGGGACAGCTATTTTTTTATATAAATAGATAAATATTGATTTTTACAACATTGTTTTATATTTTTACTAGCTGTGCCCGCAGCTTCGGTCCCGTCGACTGACTACCTACCCTACCATATCTACCTTACCCTACCTACCGTACCCTACCTTCACTACCCTACCCTACCCTACTCTTCTTACCCTACCCTACCCTGCCTACCCTACCCTACCTTACCCTACCTACTCTACCCTACCCTACTCTTCCTACCCTACCCTACCTACCCTACCATTTTTTTTTGTTTTTAAAGTTCCCTGTATTCTAGCGAAACCAAAAAAAATATATTCAAATCGACCCAGCCGTTCTCGAATTTTAGCGAGACTAACGAACAGCAATTCATTTTCTTATATAAGATTCAAGTGCCAATGTGTAATAAATAGACTGGATCAACTTATGCATCATTACCCCGATATACTGAAACATCAATTAGTTTTAAGTCGCCGTTAAGGCTCGTGCCGTCTCTGTCACTTTACCGACAGATAGGAAATTTAAGACGGTGTTAAAGTTAAATGGTGGCTCAGAATGCGGGGGTTAATCACCTATTTATAATAACAACTTTATCAAACCATCACAATCACGGCACCATTTAAATCTCTGTCTAACGCGTTTTGCCAAAAAGTTGATAAATATTGATGAAATTTGATTTCAGTTATTAATAGATATCAGTTATACCCGTTTGTCGGCTTTTAAATGATAATAAAACGCATGTTCGATACGATCCAGTTACCTCACGTGGACGTACTATATGATTTCTACCTTAGAGAAATAAATAAATAAACTATAGAGCGCGCATATCGAGTATGAACATTAGAATCGTGAAATTAGTATAAAAACAGAGCGCACCTTTTTATTAAAACGATTTCAAAAGCTAATATTACCTTAATAATATCGGAGCCTTCAATATTTTCGCATAAACGTCTGTCGTCGCACGGAAAATCACTTAAATCGCTAAACGAGCGTAGTACATTTAGCTCAAAATGTGCTTACGCTAGGCATAAGAGGGTCCTAGCGATGCGCGCGCTCTATGCTTGTCTATTACTCTAAGATTTCTACTAATTTATACATAGAAGCATATATTATTTACATACCCAACTTAACGGATTTTACAAGAATTTATAGTAAAATATTTCTTGCATGTATTATGTGTAGAGGATTAATAAATCAGTGTATTTAAGGGCTAAGTCAGACTATGAGGTCTCCGCAACTATTCGGGCATCATCTAGTTCGTTTTGAATTGTCAACATGTGTACCTATATTTAAAGGTTTTTATTAAAAATGTATTTTAAACACAATCTTTTAATAGGTTCAAAGTATTCGTGAAGATAAATCAAACAAGCCCAGGCACGATGGTATAACTTTATAACCACTGGTTTGAACAACGCTTAGTTAAACAAACCAACATCACGTGTTAGTCCGTCAGTATGTTTTATTATGTGAACAAATAAGTACCTAGGGTAAATAGTCCAAGTATTAACTACATAAGAAAGGACTGCACAAAGAATTATTATAGTTTTATTTACCTATGTTCTTAATTAATAGAATAGGGATGTTGACTGGGTATGAAAAGTTAAAATCTATTTAGTCCTTCTGTTAGATAATAAAAAAATAGTAGACACGTATTTTTTCTTTTATCAAAATAATAAAAAAATACAAAGATACAGCGCTTTAAAGTTTTGGAGTGGGGGCTTATGACACCTCGCCTGGTAAAAATTGTAGCGAGGAGTGACGTCACGCGAAATTTCCGTTCTCTGTATTTTGATAATTTTTTGTTTGCAGGAAAAAAGAAAAAATACGTGTCTAATATTTTTTTATTATCTAACTGACGGACTAAATAGATTTTAACTTTTCATACCCAGTCAACATCCCTATTCTATGAATTAACAACATAGGTAAATAAAATTAATTAATCTACCAGGCGGACCTTAAAAAAAAATAGGAAATATGCCTATTATAGTCAAAGATAGATGGATGGATGCGGAAAAAAAATCTAGAAAAACGAACAACTAATCGAATTCGAATAAAAGGAACTGTGATTATTGTTATGTACCTATTTATGGTCCCACTGCTGGGCAAAGGTGTCTGTATGACTCCAGATTTTTCATCACATGACACCAATCACTTAAAAAGCCTGTCCTTAAACTGGATATAAAATACAAAAATACTGCATTAGATAGCCTAAGAAAAAAAAGCCTCTTAAGAAAGTTTACCTAAAGATTATTTTGTTTTTTTTTTTTTGTTTTGGGGAATGCAAACAATTACTCACTTAACATGGTTAATGAAACATACAAACAAACTCTTCAGCTTTATATATTAGTATATATAGTATAGGTAAAACTTAAGATAAATACGTCCAGATAAAAGTCTAGTAGTCTAGTTATGCAGCTGAATTTATCACACTAAAACCCTTAAAGGCCTACCAAAAAAGACGGCTAAATCCTAGTGTCCTATCAGTAGCTATGGCGCTATAGCTAAATACCTATCAATCACTTAAACATCGCGGCTATTTACCACAAGAACAAATAATTGTTTATACATTTGTTACTCAAATAAAAGATTATTGCTTAAACACGTGCACTTTTAAATAAATGTTACTTAGATAAGTGAAACATGATATTTTTGTTCGTTAGTATATTTATTTCTATAGTATTTGTTTAAATTATATCTGACGATTTGACGAATAAGAAATACTGACGTTGTAGTAGTAAGCAGTGTAAAACAATAACAAAAATAAATTAATAAGTAGGTAGGTACAAAATTTAAATTCATTTAGTTTTTTTTAGCAACACTTGGGTTTTTGAACTTCTCCGTTTTATCATGAACAAATAATAGAAATATATTGTAGTATGGGTATTATCACCACGCACCTAGAGTCATTTAGTTCTGTATGTGTTCTGTGTTCAGCCCCCCTAGACAAGTGGCATTTCGACAAGCGTAAACGATGATAGAAATCGCTCAAATGACATTAAATGTATGGAAATGACATTTCGTTTCGATAACTCCCGTGACTTGGAGTTGTCACTTCCATACATTTGAACGATTCCATCAGCGATATCGCTTGTCGAAATGTCACTTGTCTAGGGGCTCTGTTCTGTTTAATTTTAACGTTTCTTAAGCGCCTTTTTGAGGTTTATGAGAAATAAAAAAACTTTTGATTTGATTTGATTTTGATTTATTAAAACTTTTTTAAATAAAGTAGCTCAACGTTCTCGGTTTTCCATTTATTATTATTCACCTATTTACGATTCCTATTACTAGGAAACGTCCTCTCCCCGAAGCTTTCAAATTCCTTTCTATTTGGGAATTTTCATCTATACTTTATTACTTTAATATTATAAATGCGAAAGTAACTGTCTGTCTGTTACGCTTTCAATTCTAAACTACTGAATCAATTTTGACGAAACTTGGTATGGGGTCAGGTAAGATCCCAAGAAAGGACAGGCTACTTGTTGCCGCGATAACCGACAAAGGTCTTAAAAGTAATCCAAATGCCACGTAGCTAGTACCTACACCTAACTGAATCTATCAATCAATTCAGAGTTAAACAAGCTTAATTTGTGAAGTTATAGGGCTATAAAATATCTTTACAAGCTAATAATGATCGACAACGAGGAAATCGCATAAATCAAATCAAATATGTTATTTTCTCGATTATGTAAATATTACAGGTGTTATATTTCGTTATCTTGTTTAATTAAAATTTTATTTAAGGCTCTTATCATATTAATGTTTTATACGGCTTGTTAATTAAAACGCCTGCTTTACTTAAACATATTGGTTGTGAGCTGTTGTTACTAGGATAATTTTGTATCTAAAGTTAGGTGATGGACTCTAATGAAGGAAAATCTGTAAAAAAAACTATTTCAAGTCCCGTATTTATTAATTGCAAGGATTGTGTTCTAAAATTTGGTAGATGGCTGGGTAAGAAAAGTAAAAATCGAATTAGTCCGTCATTTAGATAATAAAAAGAATATTAGAAATATATTTTTTGCTTTTCTAAATAAGAAAACACTAAGTAGTTACAGCGAATCAAAGTTCTGGAGTTGGGGCTGTTATAAATGTGGTGGAAGCGCCCGACAGCCAGCGGTGGCTGTGGTCGGTGGCCCGTGTGCGCTGAGCCTAAGGTCTACGCGAGTTGCTACACGAAAATAAAACTACTTATTGTTAACAGTTATTATCTTGGTTAATTATGATCTCGACAATATAAATTATTTACTTAAATTATTTGTTACTTATTTTCGCATGTGGAGCGAATATTTGTAATTAAATACAAATAATAGAAGGAAAAACTTATACCTCAGGCAGGACTCGAACCTGCGACCACTGGCTTGACGCGCCAGTCGCTTAACCAACTAAGCTACCGAGGTATAATTCCTTCTTGAAAAAGAAATTCCGTAAAGGGTAATTTATTATCTATGCTATAAGGTTATCAAAATCATCCATAGCAACGTAGTAGCACATCTATTTTCGACAGTAGGTACCTACCCACGTCAACATTCCTAATCTATACTCTATACTAATATATAAAGCTGAAGAGTTTGTTTCTTTGTTTGATTGTTTATTTGTTTGTTTGTTTGAACGCGCTAATCTCAGGAACTACTGATCCGATTTGAAAAATTCTTTCAATGTTGGATAGCCCACTTATTGAGGAAGGCTATCAGCTATTATATGACATTACGCTGCGACCAAAAGGAACGGAGCACAAGTGAAAAATGTTGCAAACATGAAAAACCGTTTAAACTAAAATACGCGGACAAAGTCGCGGGGGACAGCTAGTATTTTAATAAACAATCTAGTTCTCATAATATTGCAGCTGAATTGAGATCACTATGTTGATTCCCACTCGGTTCTTTGTTATTAAATGCAATAAAAACTTCTTGTAAACTAGATTAGCGTTAGACAATACTCTGTAAGCAAGTACCTTATTAGTTATTACATTTGGTAAGTTTGTTCTAATTCGTATACGTAATTTGACATACCTACATACTTTAAAACTGTCAGGTAAGTATATTTTTAAAGACGCAGCCCCTCTAGACAAGTTACATTTCGACAAGCGATAACGCTGATCGAATCGTTCAAATGTATGGAAGTGACAAGTCCAAGTCACGTGACTTATCGAAATGAAATTTCGTTTCCATACATTTAATGTAATTCAAGCTATTTCTATCATCGTTAACGCTTACCGAAATGCCACTTGTCTAGGACTGGCCAAACGCCTTGTTGACACTTTGCGTTACCCAAGGGCTGGCTTTTACCTTGGACAGAGGATAAGCATAGAAATACAACGCGGCAATGCCGCCAGACTTTTGAGCACACTTCCAGTCGACAGCGATGTGGACGAAGTTTTTGATTCTATATTTTAGGTATTAGGATTTAATTAGTTAAATGTATATAAAGTTAAGTTCGTAATATGTGTATATAATATATTATTACTTAATAAATAAATGTAAGAAACAAAATAAATGTAATGGAAATGTGTGCTCGTATTTGAAACACTGCTTCTACCCATTGAAATTAACACTTTCTCCAAAATAGAATTTTTGCTAATGTAATCAAATTTATTCTTGTATTTTAAATAAATATATCGTCTGTTATTAACACTTACACTAGATGAGCCTTTGTTTTATTTATTTTTGATAGAAAAAGGGAAAATAATAATGATATCAATATTTTCAATTTACATTATTTTAACAGTTAAGGCAAGAAAGAGCTGGGGCCCTCCTAAGGAGTGACTCCCTGGAGCACTCAGGTCCGTTATGTCGCTACTCACAAACAGCTCGCCACAAGCTGCCCTACGGATGTATGCTCCTACATAGACCTTCAAATATTTTTTTATTTATATCTTAAAGTTAGAAAAGGCAAGTTAATATCCCTCAGGTATTGCGTTATTCTCATGATGAGGTAAAGGTTTCCCTCGAGGGGTGATATAAATATTTTCAATTCGCATTATTTTTATCCGTACTATCCACTAGTCCCAAGGTTATATTAAAAGCGGTTATTCATCCACCACATGACCTCATCAACGTTGCTTAACTTAAATAATCGAGGCCATTGCAGAAAGGACCCATACTATTTTAGCCGTCATGCACCGAAAGAAAACATAAATATCTATGTGCAAACAACAGCTTTACTTATTTCTTTAGATAAAAAAACACGGACAAGTGCGAGTTTGACTTGCGAACCGAGGGTTCCGTACACATTTTACTGAGCGCCTCGGTTAATTCTCCAAAAACAAAATTAATGAAAAAAATGCTCTCTCATATATCGATGTATGACACTATCAAATTTCAAACTACTAATATTAGTTTGTAATAAAAAAAACGTGATTTTTTTATGTTATTAAACTGCAAATTAAAATTTTTTTGAGGTTTTGAGTTTCTCGAAAAAGTATGTGAAAAACAACATAAATAGAAGTATTTTTTTATTGCATTGACAAAGCTTTTTTCGTATCAGGTTTTCATAGACCGGAGTATTCAATATTGAAAAAATTCTTGGCAGACAGACGGACGAAAAACAAAGTGATTCTATTAGCAAAGAGAGGGTTCCTTTTTATAGTTACGGAACTCTAAACCCCAAAACAAGCGTGGTTGTGAAAATATGATGAGTAGTAAATCGTCACCATTATCTACTTAAGTGTCACACAATAAGTGTGGGATTGAAAAGTTCTTGTATTTTTCTGTCAAACTCACTTCGAATCACTTTTGTAATAAAAAATTGGTTGTCTGTAAAGTCGGTTTAAAGACGATAATTTTACGTGATAATGTCACAAGCCGAACGCTTAGGCCGATCGTGCCTCTCTATCGCTTGTTCCGCGCTCTCGCTTGCACGGTCAGCTCAGGCGGAACGTGACACTTTTTCGTGCGTGCAGCCGGCGTTCATCGATTTATAAGACGTAATTGCGTTCAAAGTCGAATATAAATAAAAAAATCCGTTAAGAAAGCATGTAAAGCCGTTGATCTTGAGTTTAATCCCGTGTCTTCTAGCCCATTCCACTTCACCAGACTATGAGATTAAAGCCTTTTCTCTCATTTTCTCCCTTCTATCTTTCACTGTGAAGGAATGGAGTGCAAGAATGTAAACACAGTGGTGCACTGAAATACACTTGACGACCTCCGTGGTCGAGTGGCGTACATACTGGTTTTCAAGGTGTCGCCAGCCCTAAGGTCCCGGGTTCGATCCCCGGCCGGGTAATGTAGAAAACCACTTTTCTACATTGTCTCGGGTCTGGGTGTTTGTGGTACCTTCGTTGTCTCTGAATTCCATAACACAAGTGCTTTAGCTACTTCCTTTGGGTTCAGAGTAATGTATGTGATGTTGTCCACATTTATTTATTTAAATATATGCGCAGATCTTTAGAGAAGCCACTGTGACCGAAACGTAGTCATGATGCCATAATTATTTAACTACAGAAATGTAATTGATACGCTACTTAGAGCTAGTGCTTGATAATAGTGTTTTATTGTCACCAGGATATGGGACTTCCTGGCGGAGCAGGCTCGAGGGGGCGCCACTGTGATCATCACAACACATTACATCGACGAGACGAAACAGGCACACAAGGTGAGCAATCCCATTTAATTATGTGTCTATAAGTAAACTACATCGCAATACTTATAATTGGGTATTTGACAAGATTTTTTTTATTTCATTTAAAAAATATATATTACAAACAATGTCGAATTGTAAAAACGGCAGATTAATTACTTTCATATTGAACAAGTTACAAGCATTTTAATATTGCTATTTAGACAGAGAGATCTTTATCCTAAGGTGACGTCACCTTGGTAATTCTCCGTACTAATCTGGAGCTGCCACGTACAAATCGTCGTTTTGCGAAAAAGGGATAGATAAATAAACAATTCGTTAGTAGTCAAATACCCTACCATAATAAAATATATTGAATCCAGTCCGGATGCCCTATATACTAGGTGTCTTATAAATATGACTTAAAAACATTATCAAAAAGTTAGCAGACCCTGAGCTCATAATCTACCTAAGGTAAAGAAGGAAACTGTGAAGTGAATAAAATAGAATTAGGTCTCTTAATTTCCGCGCAATAAACAAATTAAACATTTTTTTTATCACAGCCAGATACCTAATAAAGTCAATTTATTGAAAACAAATCTCTCCGACAACTACAGAATACTGATTACTCCATGTAATCAACAATATGAATTACGTAGGTAACACGAATTTAAAATGATAATTTAAAACTTAAGCGATCAAAGTTGTCATGTTGAGAAACCATAAAATTCCATGACAGAAGATAGGTAATTACATGAAATAATAGTGCATTATTAACACAACGTTACAATATCTCTCAAGGATATAATGCAATAATTAATTGCGATTGTTTCGTAATCAATTGTTTGTTGTATCGCTTCTGGTTTAATAGTAGGTAGGTTATGTTTGTATTCTTGAAGTAAAAAAGAAATAAAAACAAAGGAGATTACATTATTTAATGCGTTAAAACCTTGATTATACGTACTCCAGAGATATATTTGAAAACACCCGACTGGTTTCACGACGAAATGTTTGTTACCTCTTATGCCTGGTTTCTATATCCAAAAAAACTATTTGTTTTGCTTAGAAACTTAACAAATTCTTATAAATAAAATATGCTCTCAACATGCAATGTGAAAAATATGTCCCAAAATTACTCAAAGCCTCGTTTTTTCCTCCCAGATCGGTCTACTCCGCGACGGTCAGCTCCTGGCCGAGGATTCCCCTGAGGACCTGCTGCGGAAGTTCGACTGCGATACCCTCGAGGAGGCCTTCCTGAAGCTAGCCATGAGGCAGCATGAGATGCCTCGAAGGCGGTCGAGTAAGTATCTGTTGTAGATAGATAAAAGTAATATTATGTACTGAAATCAAAGCTGCTATGAAAAGATTTATGAAAAAAAAAATCCAACACATTCAAACAAACTCATGAGGCCAATACGATAAGCAAAGAAGTCTCTTACTCCTTTGTTTTTATATTTCCTTTAATAAAAATACTACACAATTTCATCAAGATAAAGCAGCAGGACAATCGAAGAAACACAGTTTTTCTTCTGCCAATCTAAGAGAGTATTCAAGAAACTAAATAAGGGATAACGATTGATGTTTTGACTATTCCAGCTCTGACGTCATCTCCAGACGTGATCCCAGACAGCAACATGTGTAACGGCGTGGACAGTCGATACCATTCAAGGGATGATTTCCCAACCATCACCAGTAGTACAGATGTAAGTGCTTATTCCTATACCTACTTGTAGGTCTTAAAAAAGCTGACACAATTATAAAACAGAACTAATCTGTACCTACTGAGATATCTTAACTACGTTAACCTAGAAAGCTAAAAATGAATCTAGGTATAAGATTTTTTTATTGTTTTAAAGAACGAACTTTTACAATCAAGTCCTTAAAAAAAATAAACTTTTGATAAGTGCTATTCCTGGCCAATAAAAACAAAGTTTCGATAATAAATATTTCAGGTCCTCACAAAGAAGGAGAAAAGGCCAAAGGACAGCAAGAGATTAGCGAAGTCTAGGTACAAAGCCGTCTTCATCAAGAGCATACAGCAGTTTTCAAGGCATCCTGGGTGAGTCTACACCACTAAAATTACCCCAATTATACACATTAATAAGGCCAAGAGACATACAGATTTTTTTAAGAAATGTATTTCTTTCTTTAGAACAAAAAACATTTATTACATTAGTAATAGATTAGATAATATACATGTAGGACCCATCTTAAATTGCTTTGAAGGAGTTTAGTCTGAAATCAAAAATCATTTATTTCCAATTAGGTAGGCTAATAAGTAGCACTTTTTGAAAGTCACCATTGTGTTTAACAAAGTCGAATTTTCACTATTGATCATTATCAGATGCTAAATAACCCATTACTGGTGAAAAAATCCTGTTCTGGTATTAGTCTGAGGATAATAAAAAACGCTCAAAACGTATTGAACGCTTATTGCAAAATCATTTTTTTTTTCTTCTATTTAACAGGGAGTGTTTTTGCCAGCATTAGGAAAACCTGTCAAAAAAGTCTCTAACTGTCCGAAAATACAAAAAATCATATTTTTGTCTTATATTTCCAGTGGGCTAATATTCTCGATCCTGTTCCCCATCATCCAAGTGGTGGCGTTCTTCTCGGCGGTAGGCCACGACCCGCGGGATCTGCACATCGGAGTGGTTAATGAGGAAGCTGCATTCTCACCATGTATGTAGAAAAATATATTTAGATCTGGTCATTTAAAATCAGCTGGAGAAAAACAAATTGCTTACAGTTGATTTAAGTCCCCTTATGTCTCAGAGTTATTTTTTGGATTGGATTACTATACTTTACATTTTTAATATAATCTGCATTGCGTTACATCCCACCACCTCTGTCGTGATTTACCGCAAGCTGGGGCATTTTTAGTATGTACCACTCCTACTCTTTCCAGGCCTTAGTTATAATATCAGCGTGTACCAAATGGTCCCAACTACTGACCAGTGGCGTCTTCTTATATAGAGAAAGAACTCAGATAGCATACGGGAAATTCGTCTTTCTTCTTTAACTGTAACTCTTAAAACTATAATATAACCTGAATAATTTAATATAATATTTTTTTCACAATTTTACTCTTGAATAAATAATTGTCTGGAGTTTTAGACACCGTTTGTTGTCCAACAGTTTTGTTGTTCTCAGTTAGGAAATGTGTAATCCTGCGAACTCAATGTGATTGTATATATCCTAATTGTATAATAAACAATTTAAATTTCTAGATGGTCTAAGCATCTGCAATAACAACAGCCTGCAAACCGTGACGGTGCAGGAGGATGAGACGTGCGATCTTTACATGCTCAGCTGCTGGTTCTTAGAGGAAATGGAGGTCAAGCAGCTCTATAAGGTAAGAGTAATGAGTTAAGGGCTTTACTGAATAAACTTTGTAGCTGAGTAGGTGAAATGTTAATATTACGTCACGTCACTTTGGTAATCACTACATAGTAGACAATTAAAGTCCGGTGAAGCAGTCAAAGCCTGCACTCAGGATAACTGCGTAAATCTGTTTCTAAAAAAAAAACATAGTAGACAAAAATATCTTATTTTTTTTTACCGACTTCAAAACAAGCACGTTCTCAATTCGACGGGATTTCTTCGGAAATTGTGAATCGATTCTGAATTTTTTTTTTGTCATCGATAGGTTAATAACTGATCCCATATAAATTTTATTAAAGTCGATTCTTTTATACTTTTATGTGTAATAAATTGTCTGCATATTGCAAAGCCAGCTGGAAGGTCTTTAGATAAACTAAACATACAGTTCCCATATATCACCATTCCACCATATACCATTCCAGTATATTAAACATATCGCTCTATTAAAGATAAAATTTAAGGGTTAATTTGAGGTAGAGGTGATGACCTCTACCTCAAATTTCTTTCATTTTGACAAAAAAATGACATTAAAATTTCCTTAACTAGTTTTCGTAAGGACTTAAGATTCTAATTGATATTTTTTTTTCTGTAGTATACCTATATTTGTTAAAGATATCGTAGGCCATCGACAGTCTCTTAAAAAAACAATAATAACACTCCCAATTTTTTTACTCATACTTCTCGCTTGAGCTTAATTTATCCATAGCTGAAAATCCCATAATATTATCCCCAGACGCCATTCAACACATCAGAGGAAGCCAAGCACGCGGTGTCCACGGGCAAGCTGTACGGCGCTCTGCACTTCTCGAAGAACTTCAGCCAAGCGCTCGGCAAGCGCTTCACGGACGGCGAGGTGGACGACGACGTCGTGGAGGACAGCAGTGTCAGCGTCTGGCTGGATATGACCAGTGAGATATAATATATACCCGCTCTAATCAGTTCCTTGGAAAATGAAAAGCCTTGCGTTGAAATTATCTTAATATCTTGGGACAACTTACACAATATGACTATCTGATCCCAAACTAGGAGCCTGTATGGCAACCAGACAACTGATAGACATACTCATATATTTCTAAATTATGTGTGTATGGTATTTATCTATAATACGTATTTTAGATAAATTACATCCAGCCACAGAACAAATGATCATGGTCATCACACAAAGATTTGACCTGGATGGGAATCGAACCCACGATCTCCGCTTTAGCAGTCAGGGGTCATTAACCATTAGACGATGAAGCCAGTCATTTTGTGGCATAGTAGGAGACTTCGTGTTGACCATTCGGCTATCCGTGCCATTATGGTATTCGCCTGCATTTTGTGCGTATGTGAACTTATTCGGAATTCTATATTAGTTACTAATATCCTCTGATCCTCCAGACCATCAGATCTCGAACTTCATGAAGACTCAGCTACACAAAGCGTACGAGAGCTTCACAAGGCGAGCTATGAAGGCTTGCGGGAGACCTGACAACCTTGTACAGGTAATACATAGGACCTTTCATCAAGAATAGAGCAAAACCTGTAAAAAATACATTTAAAATGGACTAAGCGCGCAGTAGCGCTTTTTGAAAATCAAGGTAGGTTTCTGAAAACCTAAATCTTTAGTTATCTATAGATTTTGGTCCTCGGTGTCGTTTTCAGTGGAAAATGTGAATTTTGTTTTTGAGCAACTCATCAATTTTTATTCTTAGGCTAAGTGTATGCCGTACGCTTGGACCATTAATAAAGGTCAAGCCACGCCCACCACGGTTGGTCCGTGGATAGGTGACCATTTGTAAATATATTGAGACCGAAGAATAAGTTGATCTTTGGCAGTCGTTAAGTCATTTCAATTCTGACATACAGTCTTACCATGGTCCATCGGACACTGTGTTACTCAGTAAAATGGGTTGCAGATGTCAGATAGGCAGTCGGTCCGTGTAAAATACGGTATACAGCTGAAAAAAAGTAAGTTAATTATTTTGAAATTACGTTAAAAAATGTATATTTTTATAGATTCCAGTGCACTTCCAAAAGCCAGTGTACGGGTACAGTGAGCCACAGGTCGTCAGCTTCATGGCGCCCGGCATTCTCATCACGTAAGTACCAATTTAAAACTAAGTAGTTATACCACCATAAACCAAAGAGTATTCTGTCCTTGAATACGGACCTTAAACATGACGTGAGATTTCAATCTCTGGTAAAAAAGCTACATGAATTATTTTTTGTCTTAGGGCTTATTTTGTCATCATTTTTGTCCAAATGTTCCACCAAAGAGTACTAAATACTCTTTAGTGGAACATATTTTGGACAAATCTGTTTAGTATTATTTAAGGATTTTGTGAGGTTCATTAATATTATCTTTAGTTTCTATCTTTAAATCATGACAAAAAAAGCCGTAAATTAAAAAATAATCCATGTGGTTTTTTCTACCAGAGATTGGAATCTCACGTCATGTTTAAGGTATATCAAGTCTTGCTTAAAAAACAAAACATTACACTTTAAGCAGCTGCTTAATTTGACCTTCCGATAAAGTGAGGAACCAATTTTACAGAAGGTCATTCATACTAAGTTTCTGTTTATTTCCTCAACCCTCAGGATTATCTTCTTCCTGTCGGCGGTGGTGACGTCCACCCTGATGATCTCGGACCGGCTGGAGGGCGTGTGGGAGCGCAGCGCAGTGGCCGGCGTCAAGCCCCGGGAGATGCTCAACGTGCACATCACGCTGCAGTCCACTGTTATATTCCTACAGGTTTGTACCAAACATTATTTTTGGCCAATGTTGCAAATTCTAGTCAAATAATAATTTTGGCTTTTAAAACACACTTAATCGGGTATGGGGTACCTACCTACCTACCTACTCTACTTGTAGCGGCTAACGGTTTCCATTCTTCTATTTATGTCCTGTCTATTTGAACTGATTTTTTAAAGAATCCCATTTTTCTCTAAATTTCTTCCATCCAAAAACATAGAGTTAGGTATTTCTTATTCAAATGTCTAACTATATAATTGTAATAAGTTGTTAAAATGCTATAGTTCTTCTATCTTAAAGTACCTACTTGCATTAATTCCAATAAAAACATCTTATTTTTGACAAATTAACCAGCTCTGCTTCTGTCTTGCTCGTTGAAACTGATCACTGAAATCTGGCCCAAAAGTAGTTTGAGATCAGATTACAAACCAACTCTCTTCTATCCCCTACAGACGGTAGAAATGATGGCCCTCGCGTTCGTGGGCTACGGCATCCCATCAGTGGGCTCCAAGCTCGTGTGTGGGCTGCTCCTGTTCCTGCAGGGCATATGCGGCATGTGCTATGGGTTCCTACTGTCAGTGTACTGTCCGAGCCATACGATGTCGTTCTTCGTAGCTACTGGCAGCTTCTATCCTATGATTTTGTTGTGCGGTAAGTAAATGAAATGTAAATATAATTTAGGAAACATTATTAAACCATCAAGCTGATGTTATATGAGTAGATTAATTTTGACTTAATTTTTAAAAACGAAACTGTTCACTCACACATGCTCTCGGGATCGCCCGACTAGTTTCAGACTCAATAGGAGTCCCTAATCATGAGCAGACGCGGCGGCGGTGGTGTCGCGAGTCGAACTCATTACGATCTAATTTTGACTTGAATTCGTTATTAATAGATAATTTTTCGTATCAATTATTCGACACCAAAAATACTTAAAAAAAACGTGTCACCGCACTACAAGGGGCCAATATCTTATTACGTCACTCGCTAAATGTTAAGATACATCGCTTCATGGTTATAATTTAACTAGCTGTCCCCCGCGACTTTGTCCGCGTGTTTTAGTTTCAAAGGTTTTTCATTTTTTGCAACATTTTTCTATTATGCTCCCTCCACTGTTTTTGGTCGCAGCGTATTGTTATATAGCCTATAGCCTTCCTCAATAAATGGGCTATCCAACACTGAAAGAATTTTTCAAATCGGGCCTGTAGTTCCTGAGATTAGCGCGTTCAAACAAACAAACAAACTCTTCAGCTTTATAATTATATTAGTATAGATGATGCGAAAAATTGAAAATTAATTAATATAACTCATTTTAAGCTGAAATTTTGTAAACTGACTCTATACTCTACACTCCCTGTTTTGTTATACCTTATTCGGTAACACCCTGTAATATATCTTTTTTTTTTTTCTTTTCTAGGTATCCTATGGCCTCTAGAGGGAATGTCTAAAGCACTCCGCATCATAGCCCTAACGCTACCTTTCACGATACCTTCCAAATCTCTAAGAGATATCATGGAGAAGGGAGCTACCATCATGGAACCCTCTGTAATCTATGGCTTCCTGACAACATTAGCCTGGATATTAATCACTCTAGCTTTAATATACCTTAGATTAAGGTACAAGAAAACGTAACAGGTTAATCTACGGCCGGTTTCAATAACCTATCTTTAGTTGTGGATAGAAATTTGACGTTAGCCAGAACTTCAAAACCTGTGCTTTTGTACTAAAAATAAGGAACTTGACACAATTTGTATGACTTTTTTTAGTAGAAAAAGCCAGATTGATAAGTAAGATAGCTAAATTAGTGTGGTTAATGTCAAAATTCGCTGCTACTAAAAGATTAGATATGTTATTGAAAATTACTGTTACAGGTTTAGTTGTAAGGTGGATTGATATAGCATAGTTTGTCCAAGACTTGTATAGCTTTCGTTAATTTCAGGTTAAATAACAACATGTAGAGTTTACAAACTATACCCTATCCGTTTTAGCAAAAAGTTAAAGATAAACTAAGTCACAAACTGTTAAAAAATTGGTTGCCTGTAAAGTCGGTATACGGGCGAAAGTTTTACGTGACAACGACTGTCAATGTCAATGTCTGTCTCTCTCGCTCTTAGGCGGGCTAACCATGCCCGGTGCCTCTCACTCGCTCTCATTGTGAGCGCATAACGTGAGCGGAGCGTTACCCAGTTTCTTGAAGTGTCACCCGGCAAACCAATTTATAAGACGTTGTCACGTCAAAATATATTAATGTTTGGCGAGATTAAATTAAAGCATTTATTCAAAAAAATATATAATCGAAATAGAAAAACAAAGTGCAATACATTATTGTATGGTCGATTTACAAGCTGTATAACATAATACAGTATTTGTGATACCATTGCACTGGTGTTATCAATATCGAAACACAAAAAGAACGACAAAACACAGTTAATAGCATTTATAATCATTAAATAGATTTTGACCTGGGCCCATTTTTGTCTATGGTCTCAGCATTGGCCCATTTTAGTCCGAAGATTGGATTAATTGAAATCCCAATAATGATCTAGTTTATGCTGGTGAAGCACTTATTATGATTGCAATAAAACCTTTTCATGTGAATAAACTTTTAAAACTGATTATTGATAGAAACCTGTGACTAATTTTTATCTTCGGTAAGGTTAAAAATAGTTAAAATGATTTTGGGATCTTTCACAAAACCAAAATTGTATACATAAATGTATAAATGGTTCTATATTAACTTGGTTATTTTTATTGGTTAGTATATCTAATAATTGTGAAAGGCCTACATATCGGGTAGCTTGTACATAGCTTGTAATTATAATATTGTCTCTGGATTACAGAATGTAAAATGTGATAAATACTAAAATATTCTGTATTAATCTGGCAGTATATTACTGCCAGTAAAAGGCATGAAAATGTTTAACAAATACTTAAAAATAGATAATAGCTTTTTATTAAAATGTGCTCAAAATAAGGTGTAGAAATAACAAGATAAATTTTTATAAAATTCTTGAGTGTAGTATAAAAAATACACACACAAGTATATTTTTATGAGTGTAAAACACTAACTAGCCGAAACTTGTAATCTGAAATATACAAAATATACTAAAGTACTGAGAAGTATTTAGTTAACGCATTTTTATTGTTTAGTTTTTATGTACTTATATTGTAGAATGTTACTTTCTTTTTTAGAAAGATTGCCGAAGTGGTGTCGTGATACCATGTGATTTGTGGGTACCTATTTATGAATAAAGATTTTTTTTCTAATATTTCGTTTTTTTTCAACAATATTCGCTTCTGTAGCAATTGTTTCCATCGCTATAACAACGAATTTTAGTAAGCAATGTGTGTGTTAGGTAAAAATCTGTTATGAGAATAAAAATACGCAAAATTCAGTTATAAAAATTTTATTATTTATAGGAAATATTTTGATTTAACAACAACTCTTTCCGTGTGAAGCGCACGCGCCACCGAGCCGGCAAAGATCATGGCACATTGATTTTAACTCTGTATTCTACTGTCACACCGCGACACAATCTCACCACTTTGTCGGACAAAAGAATGAATCTGCTGTACAACAAAATGAGCGGGAAATGTGTGGTTTTGTGTTGGTTTTGGCTGATTGTGGATTTTGATTTATGAAGCAAGAAGTATGTTAGTACCAGCCGTGCTAGCGTCCGGTAACTCGCTTCGTAAGGTCCGCCGGGATGGCGCGCGCGCTCACACTGACAGCACGAGGTTTCGTTGTCAGCAAACCGTCCGAGGTTCCTCACAGCGCAAAACGGTACCTCAAAAAGAAAAAAAAGTCTATCCACATCATCATTTCGTCCGCAGACCACAACACACCGCTTATTGCGACATTATCACATTTATCAAGCATTATCTGTTGATCCCTCGATACAGGAAAAAAAACTGATTTTTTTAATTCTGTGTTTTTACAGTTTTCGCCTAACTATAAACTAGTACTTAAATTATAGCTCACTCATCACCTGTTTCGCTCGCATTCTCGCTTCGCAACCACACTCTATACAAGATGTCTTTGCATTTATACTACAGAGCGACATATTTTTACATTGGATCTCATGGGGGACAGTCAATTCCTATACTATTTATTGCTTTTGAAGCAATTATATATTTAAAAAATAACACTCTTCCACTTACAACCGTCTTAGACAGCGTTTTGTTAACATCATATAGAGACGTTTATAAGAGAAAGTAGTACAAGCTGCATAGGCATATTTTTAAATATCACACATTTTTTTAAATTACATAGCGAAACAGCGTGTTCAGCTATCATCGGAACAACTAGAAGGAATTGACCGGGCCCCTTACAAAATAGACGAGAGAGAAAAAATAACTAAAACTTAACACAGTCCCTATACAAATCGATGAACATAAAAAATGTTGTGGAGATTATGGAAGGGGCCTGACTACAGCCGAACAATAAACGAATGTTAGCCGTTACACGTGTCGATGTACAGAATCTAGTTGGGGTCCGTCTTGCAAAACTATCGCGAGCCGGGAGATGTCACTTATGTACAAAACTGGATACGTTAGGGATCTAGCGACAACAAACGGATGAGTATCACACGATGCACGACAATGTGGGTATAACACTAGGCCATTGTAAAGGTTTATTACAACTCCAAAATCTTACTGATATTTTTATGCAGACTTATAAGTTTTGCAGAAACAGACACCGTACGGCGACGTTCTATCGAGCGACAGATCTCTTACGTCATAGTGGCTAGGTTCCATCGCAGTACCAATTAACAAAACACAGTATTATCATGTATACTATATAGATTCCGCTCGATGCAACGTTGTTTAAAGCCTCGATTTACATATTACACTCAGTTGAACAATCTCATTTTTCAATTACAAAAATTATGTATAAATGTAGATACATTAAAACTCTAGCTGTTTATCGTATAACTAGACACAAGGTAAAACAAATTCATATCATATAATCAAACATAATTTTTCAAGCTTTACACAAAATACATATTATATTAACTGTACAATATTGTGACGTAGTCTATAGGTTCAGGCCTCCATTCATCACTACATATTTACATTATAATATTAACGATACTGTTCAAGCTTCAATCACAATTTTTTAATAAGTAATATATGCCGAAATCACCCAATGACGGTGTAGTCTTGATGAGTTTGGCTGGTTTGGCAAGAGCTATGTGGATACATTATAGTAGCATAATATATTATATTAGAAGACGGTAGATAGGTATAGCAGAAAAGCTATATTCGTTAAGTAAAAAAGGATAGCATACGTTGGAAGACAAACAACACTTCTTATTAACAAAGACAGTTGCTGATCTACTTTTATTTATCACCACTTCATTTCGAGACATAGCCATATTAAGTCGCTAGTCAAGCATGTAGTCCATCTGTCAATTTCCACCAATTATGGGCCAATAGCTCGTCTCTCACTGGTGGAAGTTTATAGATAGACCACATGCGAGTCTAAAGAACTTAGACGGTTTTTAAATCTCAAACACGTCGTAACCGTTAGAGTATTCAAAGACAGACAAAAGATAAGAAATTAACAAAACAATCATTTTAACATGTTAAAAGAAAACTACTGTAGAAATTTATCAACAAAGACCAAATTAACGACATTTTACTAGTACAAGTAATGATCACAACAAAATTACAGTTTGTGAGAAAACCATACAAATCTCATCAAGACTATAAAACATTTTAACATAACCGTAACAAGTAAGGTTGATCGCCAATGATTGTAAAAACAAATCACAAAGAACTTAAAAAAAAACATAATATTAATAAATAAAGTATATTATTAACGACTCCAAGCGTAAGGCACTAGGCCCACGACTTGGTATGCTTACGCCGAAGATTAATTTTACGTATGTTTCTGACGATATCTGAACTGTAACTGCAAGCAATTAATTTTTTATGCTTGAAATAAAATAATTTCTGACTGTTATCTACACGAATATTAGATTGAGAAAAGATTTGTATGTTTGTAATGAATAAACTCAAAAACTACTGGACCGATTTGAAAAGTTCTTTCACCATTATAATGCTACATTATCCCTATAATTTAATAGCTCTAGTATTATATAACATTATAGCCTATAGAATTACAATTCTGCTTTGCATACATTTGCTATAATGCTTTATATTACAACGTAGTTTGTACCTACCACAACAATTATAAAACAGACCATCTCAAAGTTGAGATAGAATTAAATATTGCTTTTTTTAAATGGCAGTGATTATTTTAATTAAGTTTTAATGCAAGTGGTGTTTTTAAACTTAACTTTAAAACAATTTTAGTTAAGTTCAGTCAAAATACTGAGTTTAAATATAACTATGTTTTTTTTGGAAGTATCGCAGTTACAGTGCAAACCGTCATTTTGTAATATGGCGGTGGATTTCAGTAAAACCATTCGGGTTATCATTCAGTTACCAGTCTATCTATGCGCAACACTAAAAATGTATGAGATCCGGTGATATATAGAGATCATTCTCACTACCGCAACACGGCCCCAAGATATGTACGTATATTGTAAACATGTTTGTCTGTATTCGAGTTTCTCGGAAAATGTTTAACCTATTTTAATGAAACTTTAATATTCTACATTCCTTCTAAGTTAATTTAAGTCTGGTGCAATATCTATAATCATAAGTAGAAATAAACTGGCCAAGTGGTATTATTTACACAAATATTACCAATTTTTTGAATTAAATAACTACACAATATTTACTAGACAAAGTATAAAACAAACTGTAAACTATGCCATCTCTCATACGTTTGAATGATAGACTCGCCTCTGTCATGATCTCATACATTCAGAGTTCGCTTTCCACGCCTCTAAGACATTTCGTTACACCTAACTAATCTCATACAACGGTGTGTCCATTCCTTAAAAAAGGATCGTTATGTTTAAACAATAAATACTTAATTACCGCTTAGAACCTTAAGTAAGAAAAGCGTATAAATTATTTTTCTCAGAAAATTTGAATTAACGGACTTAGTTCCTATCTACCTAGATGCTGTATCGTATTGTATGGATACCATAATATGTTATTTTATGTAGCTTAAGGCCAAGTTAATTGTGATTGAAATAATAACACAAAATATAGTATTTAAGTGAGCATTTATCATTTAATTTGGCGTAATTATGTATAAAAAGCAAAAAATTAATTTGTATATTTTTTATGTATAGTTTTTGTCTGTAATTTATAGTGATGCAATATTTAGGCAACCTGTGAAGTATAAATTGTAAAATCATCTGTTTGAAATTGAAAAGTTTTTTTTATATAAGTAAAACTTAGGTTTACAAACAAATTCCGTAACAACAGCCTGTATGTTAAAAAATCTTCCACACAATACGACACAACTATACAAGGGCGGCTTTCGACGACTTTTTAAAGCAGTCGCGCTTAAGACGGACTCGATATATGAATGCTCTTATCGTACTTATCAACTATTAGACTTTATTTTTACCCTATGTATGATAACTTTTTGACTGCCGTAATAAGAAAATTCCCGCAATTTAATATGTAAACTAGTGGTGGAAGTCTTAGATCATTGTATCGTTATGTAGCAGTCAAAACACTATATTTATCAAACGTTATTCCATTACTAGCGCCTATACTTGACAAACAGGGCAGTTTTACAAGTAATTTATGAGTTTTTGAAACCTAGTGTATTCGCTTTACGATATTTAATCAGTGCAACTGTAACTATAGATTTTATCTATAGACAGTTCTATGGAAAAGAAAGATAAGGGTGCGGTATTACGCAATAAAAATAGGTAGTTTAAATCATATTAAGTAACAATCGATACCGTCGTCCGTAATCCTTATTTCACATACAAAAAAACATAAATTACTCATACAACACCCAAACTACATGTTTTCAAATCGTTGTTGCTTAAAAGCAGACTCGAAAACGCTAAACAAATTGTGATGCAGCGGTATTAAACGATATGTTACGTCACGGAAAGCCGCCATTGCAGTATTGACAAGTTTACATCGCCGACGCACCGAGGACACACTGCTATTTATTCGTATTTATTATATTATTGTACGGTGAATGTATTGAGCACGACGTGATATTAACAGCAACAATATTAGTTGATAATATTGAACATATTTTGTCATAAGATGTCTGGTCAACAGATTTTAAATGTTTTTTAACAAAATATCTAACCACTATTATATATTTTTGTCCACATGCGGAGTTTGCAAAATATATTTTAGAATGGGCCTATGATAACAAACGTAATATTAAGGTTTTGTATCACGTGCATTTTATAAGTCCGCATGGGGTAACAAACACATTTATAACACCCGCATTTTGTACATACAAAACAAATTATTGCTATATGCGTTATACGTATACGCATCGTACATTAGTCTGCATGCGATAAGGCTGCGTAATAATAATGAAATTGAATGATGCAACATTTTATTGAGCTAGAAGGGAAGTTAAAAATGCTTTTTATTGACGTCCGCCAGTGTCTTGCATTTATACAGAGTTTCATCGACAGCTCTTATCAAAGTACATTCTTTTGTGTCTTATTTAAAGTTACATTCTCGAGATTAATACCACTCAAAAAATAAACTGTACTTTTTACATAGCGAATCTCACATTCTAACAACCATATTTTTAATGTGATAGTTACAAACATCAGTCAGTATGAGCATAACAGCCAGTGATCACTCAAAAGTGAACTATACTCTTTACATCATAGAGTTCACGTTTGAACGTTTCTAGATCTTTCGTTAAAGGTGATAGTTGCAAACATCAGTCAATTCCACTAAAACAACAGCTATCGTATCCGTTCGTGTATTTACCGTGCATCTCGGTGCATGTGCGGGCGCTAGAACTTGTCCTGGAAGATGAATAAGTTGTTGGTGGCGGCGACGGCGATGATGCTCTCGTGCGGGTGCCACGCTGTGTGCAGGATCTTCTTGTTGAAGTCCAGGCAGTCTACGCTAATCTCGTCCTGGAATGGATAGGATTTGGTTCAATATTAGTTTTTTATACACTTTCAGTTGAACTACGATGCGGGTTAAGAGACGCATCGACCATAATCTAATCCGATGACGGGTTCTAGGCCTAGTAAAGATTGAATGAGCCGTCACTTGGCGGTTATTCGAGTCGCGAATTACGATGACCACGTGTGTCCAGCGTGTGTTGACAGGGGAGAGCTACGCGAGTCGGGCAATGCACTGGGCTCGCCTCGTTAGTGGTGTGGTAGCGTACCTTCTTCCTCTTGGCGGTGGCGGCGACGCGGCGCGCGCGCAGCGGCTGGCGCGGGCGGGCCGCCGCGTCGCGCGCCGCTTCCAGCGTGAGCTCGCCGCGCCGGGCGCCCATGCCGCCGCGCTCGAATATCCTGCGCACACACCACGTATGTTATTACTATACATACAATCCTACCTCTATTCTACACCACACAGAAATACAACAACAACGCAGTAGGTGTAACTGCAATAATATTATCGCCAAAAACTATCAATCGCTTTCCATCACAATGCGAGGGTTGTTCTCCAAAACTATTACAGCAAGAATAATTTTATTTGCTTATTATATGTAGAAGTTTTTAAATAACTTCCGCACACAATTTCATGCACACAAACAACAAAACTTGATAAGCGTGTAAGTCACCTAAATGCTTGTCCCATATCGGGATTGAACACGACGCACGTCTCACAGTAATAATCGACTGTCAATACCAAAATTACATCAATAAATCCACCTTTCAATATATCACTACTAACCTAAAGAATCCATTATAAGAGCCAGTCATAAGCCGCTGGTCATCCCCGCTCCAGCAGCACTCGAACTTGTCGAAGATGCAGTCGTTCTCATACAGCGAGCACAGCTTGGAGCGCAGGTACTCGTGCACGGGATACGTCTCGACTGGCTTCGTCTCCATGCGGAGATCCCACACTTTTAAACCTAGGTAGTCGCGTGACATCATGTATCTGGAAACATAATTTGCACATTAGACATCACTGTACTCATATGAATAGCATTAAAATAACAAGGTAACTTACATTAACTTAAGAAGATCTAACCAAACCGACGGGCAAAGTTCGGCGGATAGAAATGTTCCAGTTTAAAGATTAATTATTTTGAGTAAGTTAAACGTGCCTACCATTGGAGTTATATTGGAGCAATTTATATTCTAATCGCGGCAATCATGGCCCTGACAGACCAGTTATGTCTGCGGCTTTTCGAGATTATCAACCCATTGATTGTGAGTTGTACCTCGTTGAACTAGAGGTTAAAGATAAATATCATAAAACTTCTTCATACAAAAGTAAGACTCTAAACACAAAAAAAAGGGTTTAAATCAAGTGGAGGTAGTGCGGCGACCGGTCGCCGCTCGGGGTTCGACTGAGATTTAGCTGTGACGTCATTCGCGGTGGCCCATCGCCGCTTAGATAAATGTGGGTTAAAGAGTATTAAGTTGGTGTGGTTACCTGCCCGAGTTGCTGAGCTTGACGTCGCTGATGGAGGAGATGATCTCGGAGAAGAAGGAGCGCGCGTGCGGGTCCTCGGGCTCCTCGAACAGCTTGGCGTGGCGGTCGCACAGCGCCGCCGCGCGCATGTCGCACAGCCTTATCGTACCTGCGCCACACACAATAAGAGTCACTTTGCCATACAATAATATGTAAAACTATGGAACGCATCCGAAGTGTGCACGATTGTCCGCGGACACGTCCTGTAGACCGTTTACATTGTCGGCGGACGTGTTACAGAAATGTTATAAGAATACTATCTTAGGCCAAAAGATTAAAATTCAAAGTGTACTCAATTACTTACCCTTACTACTAGAATAAACAAAGAGATTGCATTCCGTCGGATGAAACTCCGCCGCAGTGATCACCTGAAACACGCAGATTAATTAGAATTATGGAAGATAAACAAATTAGAAATTATACGAAAATTGTATAATAACTTTTTAACGCATATTTTCGGGTTCGACCGACTGGCCGAAGGCGGTAGTGTCGCAAGTCGAACAGTTCGACTCGACACCACCGCCGCCGCGTCAGCTCATGATTAGGGACTGTTATTGAGTCTGAAACTAGTCGGGCGATCCCGAGAATATGCGTGAGCAAACCGTTTTGTTGTAAATAATTAATATACGAAAATTGTTTTATACAACCATTTAAATATGAATTGGCTTTCATTGTGGTGTTCTATAGGGGACGCCTCTGTTCAACAGTAAACGGACAGCTAATGATGATGATGTATGTTTTTTTTTTATAAAGAACTATAATTTTTTAATTCACTTAGCATCAAACACATTTACAACAGACAAACGTTATCTCAATCGTATTTATCGTAAACTCTCATATAATAATTAATTACTATTTATGTTATGCCTATGATTTATGCTAATTAAAGATGTGATACTATCTTCTAAGAGATTATATTGTATACTGATTGTAATTGAGAGTCGTAATGCGTTGCCGACCTTTTGCAACTTGTTTAGATCTTGCCGGCATGGTGCTGACAAACTAACGGCTTGTGAAAAACAACGCAAAGATTTCGTCACATAAAAACGTCGCAAAATTACACTACGATGTCGAAAAAAAACTGTGTGCATCGACTGTTAATGTGGAATTAAGTTTTGTTTCTGCATCAAAGCCCTTAATCTAAAAAATTCTAATACAATGCTAATGCAAAATTGTTATTCATTTAGCAAGCACACAAACAACACACAGACTAAAGAAATACTCTTAATGTTTAGATTCAAGTCAGTTCCTTCCATTGACAGCACTTTCTTTTTGTTAGAAAACTTGACCTAATGCCTGCTAAACTATTTTCAATTTGGATTGGCATTGTATTAGAATTAAAATTAATTCGATAGTAAGAGCACTGGTGCTATAACATATAATATTACTTTGTGATCAAAGCTATGGTGATGATATACTAGAATGTAAGTCCTTTACATCTAATCCTGATCTGGACACCACTGGTGAACATTGGATACTAGGTTTTAAAGTGAAAACCACTCAACGGCAAATTAAGTAACCTGTTTGTATTCTGGATTCATACAAAGAATACTTTTTACAAATTGTTATAGTCCGCGTGGTCAGTCGCTGGCAAAAAGGAAAATCCTACATAAGTATTAGTATGTTTATAGGAATATCTTACCTCCGTAAGCTCCTCCATATTCGCGGGCTTAATGTCCACGATATTGAAGCTCTGGTCCGTGATCTCTAGATGCCAGAGGTTGATGCGGAGGTCGTCAGCAGACAAATACGTCTCCTGGTCCGAGTTTAGAGATATGGAGTTTATGTGGTATGTGTGAGCATTGGCGAATATCCTCCTGTGAGGGAAAGATACATTAATATAGTATTATTACTGCAATTGCAATAATTATTGGGTACCATACAGCAATTAGAAATTCTTTTTATCTCTGCACCACCTCATGGTTGACTGGTAGAGAATGCCTCAGGCATTAAGTCCGCCATTATACTTTGATGTATATAAAGCAATAAATTAAAATTAAATAAATAAATTAGAAAATAAAATCATCATCATCATCCACAGCCTTCGTCATCCCACTGCTGGGCATAGGACTCTCCTTTCACGTGCCATTCTCTCGGGTCCTGTACTAGTCTCATCCAGGTTCAACCCGTCTTTTGCCGAACTTGGGTCACCATTCTGTCACTGCCTAACTCTTACTTGCTTACTTTAAATATAAAACATATTTCATGTTTTATTGTTACACCTGTTACATGGTCAATTGATTATCTAGCGTCACTTATGTAATCTACAAATAAAAGTTAGTGTATGGAGTTAACTTTTAGATAAATGTAGGTATTGATTTTGACGATTTACGATCTCAAAGAATGTGTACTAATTCCATAAAAAAACCATCTTAATTGTGTTGCTTGTTAACATGTATATAAAACAAAATCTTAGACTGACACTTATCAGTAGATGATCTAGTGCCGAAAATTAATAAACCTTTATGACACAATTCTAAAATTGCCATACATTGTCAGCACCTTTATATCATAAGCAGTAAGGTTGATTTTTCAATTCCAAAAGTTAACCTAGTTATCACTTAAACCAGCCCATAAACTATACAAACAAATCCCTCGGCAATATCGTTCAATACCAGATATAGAGTATATTAAAAACGTTTCATAATACGCAGATAGCGATCGAGTGTTAAGGCAAATATATCATAATATAATCAAATTAGATCGCCGGGTATCGTTATACAAATATGCGATATTAAAAGCTCTTGAAAGCAATATCATGATACGTAGATATTGCTTTTATAAGCTACTGTATTGCGAGGTTTTTGCATTTAAAATTTGCATACTGTAATAGGTTTGCATTATGTTGAAGTTTTGTTATTTTTACCCCTATAATTAACTATACACGCTAAAGCTTTTTATGCAGGAGGAAAATAAGAATAACAGATTAAGAGGGCTCATTTACTGTTTGCGATTTTAGATTATTTATTTTTCATAAGTAAATTGAGTGTTATTGGCAAAAGCCTTCTTGTAAACAGAAATGTGGTATTTTGAACCACTATCTAGGCCACAACGACATCAAAATGTGTAACTATGAGATTATCAATTGACTGTTGGCAAAACCTGAATAAATAGGGTCCAAAATAGAACCGAGAGGAGTTTCGGGGAGGAGACTTGGAGAGGGAGAGAGAGAGAGAGAACGCGCTGAGCAGACGTTGTACAACAAGTTCGCGACAGAAATAAATCGCGAACTTAAAGCTTCATTGATGGTCAGCACGGTTATTTTTGACATCAACGCCAGACAAATGTGTATTTAGTTATATTTCGCTCATTCTGAAACCCTAGTTACTTTCAAACGCAAAACCCGAAGCACTAGCTTCAATGTAATGCAACACATACCAGTAGCACTGCCTTAATTGTATGTGTCTTTCTGTGTGTTTGTGTTTGGGTGTCCCTGGAGTAGTTACCTAGGCGAGGCTTCGACCATGAGCTCCGCGGGGCGCACGGTGGGCACGCGCAGCTGCGTGATGCGCGCGGGGTCTCGCGGCCGCCCGCCCTCCTCGCGCGTGTTGTAGCCCGTCACGCGCTTGTCGCGCTCCGACACCTACACACTCACTACATTAGTCATATAAAAACTAGCCCAGCATAGCTAAATAGGTAAGTCATAAGAGGAAATTCGACTTGAATAAGTAGGCTCAAAGCTAAGACTGGCATTATGGTAATATATTGCAACAGCATGTCTGTCTTGCGCTAAAAAGGAAAAACAGTAATTGCGTATGAAAGCAAATGTTAAGTTTGATTTTTATAATAGCTATCACCCACACACTTCAGTTTGTCAGCGTCTCAAATGTGTAAAAACTTGAAAAGGGATTAGCATTCCACTAATGCGGTTGGAATCTACATTGTGCATTAGGTAAATGTCTTTAAATATTGAATAATAAGTAAACTTGCGTCCAAGATCGAGTTGGTGCGAAATTTGCTATCAAATCAACGTATATTATCGCCGGAGAAGCAGTATGAATGGAGTGTTCTCTAAAAAAAGTGATTGCACTATTTGAAGCCTTGCATCTTTTTGCTATGCGCAAATACGAGAAACAAGTAGGCCACAAAACAAGTTTTTGTCTAAACAGGTTCCTAATATTCGAAAAGCTTTGGGAATCGAACCCATCATAACAAGCTTTTGCAAAAAAACTTAAATCTATCCTTAAAAACTAAAATAAAAAATAAATAAAAATCCATACATACAAGACTAACCTTCCACAATTTAATGGTCTTGTCGTTCGTCGAGAGCAGAAAGTGCGCTTGGTTCTTCCGTTTCAGCCACCGGATCTTGTTGATTTTCTCCTCAATCTCCAACGACTTGAGATAATCAAACTCTGGCTCATGTGACTGGAATGTGGAGTACACATTGTACTCTCCCTTCTTCGGCACACATTGCTTTGAGGCCGGATCCCTCTGGAATTGAAAGGGTTGGTGTGATATAAAATATGATTTTTATTTTTATATTTGACCCAAATATTTTGGGCAAGACGATGTTTTACGTCGGATGAATATGTAAATGAACGATGTAGCATTTCTTTGCCTTTAAGTCAAATTTAAAGCTATATATTCTTTCCAATTTGATTAATACATAATTTCTTTGCTAAAACTACTTTCGTTGATAATGATAACAAGTGTACAGTTAAATGTAAAATTTTCTGCAATGGACAGATAAGTTTCCTTATTGATTTACGTCAACTAGAAAATTATAAGTAGGATATAGGTAGGTACTGAATAGTAGGTTGTGAATCATACTAATGGTAAATTTATTTAACAGGGCTAATCCCGTTACAGTAGAAATTTGCAATCATGAAGAGTTTTTCAGGAATAGGTACGGTTTATCGAAACAGATAGTGTATTTAGGGCGAAAGATTGTTTGTCATTTGATTAAATTACTAACTGCCCGCCCTGGCTTCGCAAGGGTGTTGTGAGATTTTTAAAACATTTTCATTCTTTTTTTTTTTCTTTTATAAAAACCTTGTCCATAAGTGGCAAAAAAAGAACTACATATCGGATTTGTTGGAGCCATTTGAAGTTATGGCGTGTAATTTTTATATTTATAGATTTGTTGTTTTTTTATCAAGTATTCAACGGTGTATGTTTTTAACTAACCTGAAATATAACAACCCTCCCGCCCTTGTCCCCGGTGGCCAAGAGCTCGCCATCGTGGTTGAACTCCACGCAGGAGATCAGGTCAGCTTCCGTGACGTCGTCCTCTAGAGTGCCTTTCACCTGACTGAAACACCATGTCGTCTCCCCACCATTGCCTGGAACACACGCCAATTGTCTTAGGAAAATGAGGCTACATATGTTCAGTACATGAACTTGGACCTACCTGGCAATGCCATACTAAAGTCAATAAATAAGATAATGCCTAATACATAATGTTCAGTAGGTGAACTAGGACCTACCTAGCAGTATCATCGTCAAAATTAGAGAAAAGTCCATCTTATGGACAGCCCCTACCTACTACTACCACCAGCTAACATTATAAGACTACTTTTTACTAGAAATTAAATACAAATTGGACAAATTTAAACCTCAAGCAGAGCTCGAACCTGCGACTTCTGGTTCAACACACCAGTCGCTTTATCAACTACTTCTTTGGTTGGTGCTAACTGCTAACCAACTTGATTAACAATGAGTTAATTCAGAAAGTCCGAGTGATAGCGCTACCCAATACTATATTATTTATTAAATTATATAAAAAAAATCTGCTATATTTAATTAATAACAGGTATTGGCTGCGCAGGAGTTAATACATAATATGTAATAAAAAAAAATCCTTTTATTAGACAAAAATTGGCAGTGCCTGTCAAAGGCCTATAAGTTGCACATATACAAATATTAAATTTTTTTTGTACATTTTTATGCCTCTAATTATTAGTTTTATGTACATTGGTTTTAAAACTACTTATTTTATTTATGGAGACGATGAGTTTAAAAACGATTTTTAAAGCTCACAAGCTCACTTATGCTAGGAATAAATTTTCTAGAAATGAACTGTAATTGAACTGCGCCAAATTAGTCTCGAATATAAATCCGAAATCTCAGCTATACTAGAATAAATCAATAAATCAAAATTGACTGAGATTAGCTCAATTTTGATTAATAGGTTTTATGGGAAAGAGTATTTGACAATACTGTTGAAACTAATAGCTGTATTAAAACTTTATTACGTCTACTTTGTCCCTAACTATGGTCAAAATACTATCAAAAATAGTTTTACAAGGCCTAAGTTAGATTATCGCGAATAGACTTTCTCTATTCAATTTAGGTAAAAAGAGATCTTAAAAATATCCTGTTAAGTATTATACAATAAAAAGAGTTTATTATATTACTAGCTGTGCCCGCGACTTCGTCCGCGTGGAATTTAACAAAAAAGTTATTTCGCTTATTTAGTTTTCTTTTTCAAGCTTTCTCGTTTTCGAAGTAGCCTAAGTTACTCTTTATTATAGCTCTCTGCCAGTGAAAGTCCCGTCAAAATCCGTCCAGTCGTTCCAGAGATTAGCCGGAACAAGCAGACAGACAAAAATCGTAAATAATACAATTTTGGAACATGTACCGTATATACATTCATATGCATGTAGTAAAAGTTATTTTAATATTACAAACAGACACATTAATTTTATTTATTTGTATAGATAGATAAGCAATAGCTCCCATTAAAGAGTCCTTTGTTTGTAATAATAACGTTCTAAAAATGTTGCTTTGTTATTCTCTTAAATAAAATAACAGTTTTATTCTTAGATGTCTGCAGTATAACCTTAGCTTTATTTATTGTCATGGCCTTGGTTTTATGCTTATTGCGACCGCACAAAAAAAACTTATCAACAACTTCAAAATAGTTTGTAAACTAGTTTTAATTTTGAACAAGACGACCACATATTTTCGTAGCTTAGAACATGGATAATATTTTTGAATGTAAAGAACTAGCTATTTAGGTAAGTGCGTAAAAATTTTACCTACTAATAGTACTAATTTAAGTATCTAAATTACCTATAATATTTTGCTATTCGTGGTGTAATTCCTGAGAACTACTACACAAATATAGATAAATTTCTTCTAATTAAAAAAAAGGAAAGGTCTACCTACGTTTATTACATATTATTTATACACAAACATCACAAAAGATTTCAATGTTCAGATTTAAGTTAAAAAAATTATCAATACAAGAAAATACATTATGTACAGTTAGTTAAACACAAATTAATATTAAGGAAAAGCTGTTAGTAAACAACGAACACAAAATTGTAAATGCAATGTATTATACAAAAGATAAGATCTCAAGATAGCATACTATTTAAAAAGAAAAATAAAAGAACTGATTATTTTAATTCTTATTAGTTCATCACAAAATGCATTAAATTGTTAAATTAGAAAAGTTAAATTGATTAAAAAATATAGCTATAATATTCCCACAATGGTCTTTCAAGATTTTTAACCCATTAACAAAAACAGCCTAATTTTAATTCCGATATTAAAACAGTAGTTTTTGCTTCGTATCTTAAAAACCAAGCACCTAGATATAATATAGAAACTTATAAACATTCTGTAGATCTAAAAATAAGTGTGAATATATTATACGCGTGAGTGCAGCTAATTAAAAAATCTCGGTCAAAATATAGCAGTTCAGATGCATGACACCTAAAAATAACGATTTACGTCAAGGAACCGCAAAGCATGCTCGAAAAAGTTGTCACGAATTATACGACATCATTATAAACCAAGCGACTCGTTCGCGAAAAAACGTGGCGCCAGACACTTGCTAGTAATCGGCAATAAACGATTGGAAATTAACCCATTTACGATTTCAAACAACGTACAATCACATGTAGTATTCCAGTGTACACGACACGAGTGATGTCTCCAATTGGCGAAATTGTCCTGAAGCCTAATACGATGATTGGAATACCACGGAACTTCCTTCTTTTTCAACATCTCTACACTAGCTCATTAACAACGGTAAATAATCACGCATTTCAC
The DNA here is from genome assembly GCA_932294365.1 of Diachrysia chrysitis. NCBI lineage: Eukaryota > Metazoa > Arthropoda > Insecta > Lepidoptera > Noctuidae > Diachrysia > Diachrysia chrysitis. Next base: position 2,983,888 of record OW028664.1, read on the forward strand.
TAAAAACTATAAGAAAAATGGTCAACAGTACTGTTCAGTGAAATGTCCTGAACGCAAATGTCGTAAAACTCTGAATTTGGAACCTGTTCTTTGTTCGCAGAATAGTAATTTTATATTTTTGAATAGGAACAGTGGTTTGAAACATTACACCTTTCTTTTCAGGGTTTGTACGGTGGGTTTAGACAATGGGACCACAAGGCTTGACGCGCAACAATTAGAGGAAGCACCTTGTATATGTAGTACGTAATTGGATGGATATAAATAGCGTTGCAATGATAATTAATGCTGGCAGTTGCGTGTCTGCCGTGAAGATAGTTCTACTAAAGAAATATGTACTGAGAAAAAACGCGACTGCATTTGTTATTTATTTCTTATTTGCGTTCCTCAGTGTTTACCTTACCCTAAAGGCGTAATTAGTAAATACTTGCTCGGGTATTGGCTATAGCCTTTTTGTTAATCTTAATGTCTTAGTTAAATTTTAAAAGACATCGCTTCATATCCTCGTTAGGTAGCTTCATTTAAATTTACTTTAATTACACAGAAGATCAAAAATGTCCGACAGGAATTCAAATTAAATCAATTGATGCAGCAGTCGGTTGAATTAAAGGGAATAAAATTACTTCGAAACGCACAAAAGCATAAACAAAAAGTTAAAATTTAAATGATACATCATACATATACATTTATCTGCATAATTTTAAAAGAAATGTAACTAAGTTTTCTAGAAATCCGTATGAATTATCAACATACTGAAATAATAAAACGTCACCATAAAATTAGCCGTTAAAATTAATTGTTCGGTCTCCTGACTGTGCGTCATTTATTATTACAAAGACGATGACGCAAAATGTCTGTCCGCCCTATATACTAGACACGACTCATAAAAAGGAATATTTACTTTACAATCAGGATAAATCCATGGGGAAAAATGGTTGTGAAACCATGTTTTATGAAAGATTAGCTGTCTGCGTAAGCTTCGCACGGGTGGTCACTGGTGTGAGATACCTATTGAAAACATTTCCATTTTTTGATTTTCTATATAAAAACCTTGTAATAAGGAAGATACAAAAGGAGAATTTCCGTTTTTGTGCAGTCGTTCGGGAGTTGTGGCTTGATCAAGGGAAATCGGATTTCATTTTTTATAGGTATGTAAGATTTTTTTTAACCTTTTGATTTCTGGGGTGAATACGGCAACGGTATTACCTGACTTGTAATAGCCAAGCGATAGGATTTAACAGCGAAAATTTTACTATGAGTGCTGACAAACATGTAATTTGTATTTTGATAGGTAAGACAAAATAATAATTATCATTTTGACAGTGTTAATTGTAAAATGTCGCTGTCGAATCGATTTTATATTTATTTTGACATGGGGGCGGCATTTTAATCCTCAGTAAACGCAGAAGAGACATTTTAAAATATATTCAATGAATTTATTAATCTATTTAATAAATTAAGCTATATTTTAAGATGGCTTTATTTATTTTAGAACAAGTAATCGCAAATTATTATCACGATAACTACAGTCAATCAGGTCATAAAGTTCAAGGTCATTTGGGAGGCATTTATTTATCATAATCATACCTAAAAACAATGTCGGTATGTATATAAGTTGATATTGTAGAAAGCCACAGCCTTTCGCGACCGTAGGTACTGTGATTAAAAAATTTCTAAATGTGTTACATTTTTGATGTTTTGGTTTTTAATAAATGAATAAATTTAATTTATTTTATACTACTTTTTTACATTTTGTAACGTGTTTAAGAAAAATACAATGCAATGACGTAAAAATAAGCTACCTAATTGAAATAAATTGGCAGTGCTATTGAACAATTTTTTCAAAGAAATTCTTGTCACCTGCATTTTACTGGCAGTTGAGTCCTTTCAATTTCTCAATAAATGATATATTTTATCCAAACTTAGAATAACTCATGTCAATATGGACTACCTTGGATATTGTAGGATATACAAGGCAAGGATTTACTTAACATTCTGTAGCAGAAACTTTACCGCTAAACTTGGTGGTATGCCAAATTAGTACTGGTACTAGCGCATGACATTTTCCTGCTAAACTAAGTATCTATCATAGTATAATGGGTAATTAGAAATATTCTACAGTAACAAGTAATAAATAGCCTTTTCATATTGTCTTATTAAGATCTGTGTCTATATGTATTATGCAACTTTTATGAGTATAGGTAGGGTATAGAGTTTATTTATTCGGCCTTACAAAAAAAAACATCTTAGTAGTTGTTAATCTACCATGAGACATGTTTAAACAAACCTATACCTTTTTTCCTTATTATTATTTATTTGAAAATCTTTAATAACTTTAATAAGTAACAATTTTTATACAATATCAAAGAACTACAAGAAAATCGAAACTTGATAAACATAACCTGAATCATTGGAACAGATGTACATTGGAAACAATTCTTAAAATATGCCTATAATGTTTTTTATGCTTAAATTACACCACAAAGACCCTATAGCATAAATAAATGGAGAATAAATAAATAGAGCTGTCTGTATAGGTCAAACTCTCAGTTGTTAAAACTAAAATACTTGTTAAACATAGCCAGACTGCCCATGAATAGATAATTCTGTCTACTTAGTCAATTTACTTAGAAACAGATAGGCATTATCTTTAATTATTTTAAATTTGTTGTTAATTAAATTCATAGATAAAAAAAATACTCATCATGATACAGTGCTATGTATATTGATTAGTCAATAAGTAAGGCAATTATCAACTAACATGATTAATTTGATGTATTGTGTCTCCATTTTTTTTTTTATAATTTATCTTTAGTCTTGAGTTGTCTTTTTGTGCATAACTGATTTTGTGCATACATAATATACAAAGTTATGCGTGCTAAAATTGATATTACATAATTAGAAATAGATAGCTAGACTTGGACGAAAAACATGAAATTAATAAACTAAACAGTTAATTTTGATTTTCTAAAATAAAAACAAAATAGGATGTTGAATTATTTTTCCGTTGTTTTTTCTACATTCATCATCAATGACCTCAATAAGTCTTACTAATTACAGATCACCCATTTTCCATTCAGTATGGTATCATAAACAACGTAATTTATTACTGCAATTGACTGTAAAACCTACACATATGTCCTTATTTAACCTAGACAGTCCTTAATTAAGAGTAATTAACTTGCATCACAGGGATGTATAGAAGATGTAGTAGCTTTTAAATTAGATAACATATTCTTTGAAAAACAATATTAATTTATAGTTACAGGGCCCATTTGAAATAAAGAGTCATTTAGAAAGTTAAAACTGAAATAATTACATTTGCCACCTACTTAGTTGGCACAAGTTAAGCAATACATTATTAAAAGTTAATGGCAACTATAAGGAAGTTTCGTTTAAGAGTTATGCCACATTTAGCCTTAAAAATTTACTGCTTCCTTAGAAAACAAATAGTAAACACATGTCTTAATAATATTAAACTTTTATATGCATATTATGCATATAAAAGTTTGGCTGCAATCAACTAATTCTAAACATAGTGATGATGATGTTGCCATCTTAGTTTTGCTGTGAAAAATAGATCATAGTTTGAAAACAGATGTTTAGTACTATAACATCACTGCTTAGAGTATTATTTGAAATATAGTGATGACACTATTTTGTGCTTATCTGTTGCCTATTTTCCTTGTTATTATTCATGTAATGAATACTGATAAACAGAATATACCATGATAAAATAGAAATACAGGTGGGCAACATAAATAGTTAAAACAATATAAGATAGAATGTGGCCCATTATATTTAAAACCATAACATTTAACAAAAAAATGCCTCATATTATACCTTTTTAAAGTAAGTACCTATAAAAAAATTAATGTTTTAAGATTAAAAGTTGACTTAATAGAATATATTCAAAAAGGTTTAGTTTTCATCTCAATACTCCAAAAAACACTACCTACATAATATAATCCATTCTCAGCCTGCAGGTCAAAGGCATCTTTTCACAAACGAGCAAACATTCATTACATTATTATCATAATTTACATTAATCAAGTAATATTTACCTGCAGCTTTGTGTTGACTAAGTTCAGAATTAATGAGAATTAAAATAGTACCCACAATTTTTTAACAATACTGAATTATTAAAGAAAGTAATGCACTACTACTTCGTTCTGAGTCTGTCTAATTTTGTTGGCCAAAGGAAAAGGCAAGGATTGTAACAATATACTAAATCACAAGGAAAGTGCATTTAAATGAATTAGTTTACAGTCTATATTTCTAAAGCCATTGAATGCCGCAACGGTCACTGGTATCTGACAAAAAATATGTATTCTAATGATCCATATTAAAAGAGTTAATGTTAGAGATTGTAGTTCTAATTTTATTTAATTTAAATTCTCTTATCTTTTGTAATATTGTTTTTTCTTATCCAAAAAAAAACATGGATGTAAAATTGAACAGTTAATATAATATTCAACTATTAAATTTTTCATAACACCAAAAGATAATATATTATGTAAAGCTCTATAGCTTTACATAATTAATCTCTTTAATTGTGACCATGAATCCCATTGAACATTTATAAGTAAATAATAAATAAACAGGAGGGAGCTGGACTCCTTTAATAGCAATTGGCACAGCACAGCCCTAAGCAGAGAGAGATGGAGGGAGAATAGAGAGACCATTGCCCTGCAGTGGGACAGAAATGGTTATTAAAAAAATAAATAAACAACCTAAAAATGTTAATATTATGTCACTATGTGTTTTCATCTTCTACACAATACAAATTATCATCTTCAGTGTACAAAATATTAAGAATAATGTTTTGTTGTGGACAGATACTGAGGTTATCTCAAAGTTGATTATCATTACAGACCAAACTGTGGGTTGCATCAATTGTTGTTTTATTTTGTTTTTTGATGATATAATACGAAAGTTGAGCACTATTTGGATAAAAGTACTTAAAAATAATATGCTATATATGACCTTCTGGAATGTTAATTCTAATAAGATACGTTAATCTTCCTATCTCTTTTTAACATATCTGTAGAAACGCAAATTTAAAAAGGATGATTGAGTTAAAACAACATAAATTATGTTCACAGGATATAAGAGGATAAATTATAGACTAATATGTTATAAGTTTATGGTAGTATAGCGCACGACAACTAAAGTTTGTTGATCATATTCGTGAGTTACTGATTAAGTTAGCTCCAAAACGGCCAAGATACGTAAGTGCGAAAAAAATGTCTTACCTGAGCGTAACTTCATCGATATAACGTGTTTTCTTGTACAAATATGAATCGCTGGACGTTAATCAAAGTCTCTATATACTTTACTAACGTTAAAATATGCTACGTCTTGGCTAAATACACAACCGCGATGAAATACAATCATATGTTCTCGCAAACATTCTTGTCGCCCGCATTTTATGTAACAATAACGCATTAAATTCGAAATCAGACGCCGAAAGACCGTTGCGAGAACTTCCCCAGATCTACATCTCTAGCAATAGTGAATTCAGAGAGCAAAAGGTTAAAACTATCGGCGTAAGTTATGATAACCAAACATTAATCCAAACAAGCTATCGTCACAGTATGTAAACACTAAGACTAAAAACCAAACTAATGACAATAACATTGCATTTACCGTCGGAGTTCGAACGATAAAACATCTTCGACTTATTGCGATTCCCAAATCCGATTTCGCCCTTGACTAGCGGGCGCAAAAAGTCACCACTTACCGGCCATGACAAAGCCCAGCACAAAAACTTTAAGAAGTTCAATAGTTTTAGTACACAATCACTTGAGTGTTTTGCTAAAACATCACACAGATTTGCCGATGAAAACGGATTAAAATCATTTCAACATTACATCGGTAAAAAGTAATGGCGCTGAGAAATACATACAAATAATTACTGCAGAATATAGTGTTGCCATACTAACATCCACAAAATCTACTAACCAAGAATCATCATATAAATGACAACCTCAACGATTAGATTATGTCCTTTGTTGAGCATCTGAGTTAAGCCATTATCATTATACAATTATATACGTTAAATTATTTTCTTTTAACTGTTTCCAAAAACAGCAGAATAAAGGAAAACTAACGAATTTCCAGAATGAAATGATAATTTTTCATTGTGAATAAATTTAGTAACCTAAATTGAAAGAATCACGAAAAATTTAAATTTATTATTAACTTCTGAAATAGGTGCGTCTATAGGTAACGGTTATACCGGGTAAAAGTAATTACAGTAATGCGACAATTTTATTCTAGGTCCTCTATTAAGTTATTTCTCATAGAATAAAATACCTTAACAAAACTGATTACTTTATTTAGTCTTCGCAACACATTTTATTTTGTATTTTGTTTTTGTAGAATTATCTGTGATGGTAGATTTTTATATGTCTGGCAACACTATAAGCGTAAATGTCAAAACGGACGTTGGTGGAAAAACAGCAATGAAAAAGCGCGCATTTCATTACGGAACTATGCTGCCATCTAGAGTTACCAGATTAAACTGAAACCTGTTTTACCGACGCGTAATCTATGTTTCTCTTCTATTCGTTTGTAATATGAATGTAAAAATGATGTTGATGTAATTAATTAAAATACATTTTCTTCAAGGTAAATAGTAACAAATTCCGGAAAACCATTTTATTATATTATTTTATGAGTAGGTATTAGTAGGCTCGTTCATTGACATAGGCGTTTCCGCTTCCCAGTTATTTATTTTGAAAACTCGAAAGTAACGAACGATCTAGAGTCACAACAGAAGAATCGTATTGTCATATTTTAGAAACATTTTAGATAGAACTGAAACGGTTTTAAATACGTACTGTTCAAAGAGGAAGTTTAGTGAAGTAAATAATTAAAATGGGCGACAAGGGTAAAGGTAAAGAAAAGGATAAAGATAAGAAAGGCGATATCGACGTGAAAATGTTTGATCCGGTAAGAATATGAACGTAATGTAACCATGATTAGTTCGATTCTTCGATTATTCGATACATATTTTTTTATTTATAACAATTACAATTTATAAGTAAATAAATGAGAATTTTTAAGTTTCTCTTAGACTTTTAGTGATTGTATGGGAGAAATAATATATGTTTTTCTTTCTAATAAAAACGACAATAATTAAGGCATATAGGTACGTAACAACAATATTTATTAGGAACAGCTGTGTGTTTTTAGTAGGTATGTAAGTAAAAGCCTGTATGCACCTTGCTTTCCGTGGTAATTCTCAACCACAAAATTGGTAACACAATGATGTCGACATCAACCTTATTCCATAGCAGTAAGGTCTAGTTTCGTAACTTTTTGCCATTGACGTGTATTTAGGTACTATTGCAAAGAGTCCTGAGAAAGCAGGTGCACTACTGAACAGTACCTTGCACCTAATAACCGGATGGGAACTCCTTTTTATTAGAAAAAAAGGTTATATTCGTATTGATCGCAACTGTATGTAGGTCTACCTTTATTGCCAATGATGATATTTTTTCATTGTCATGGGTTGTAAACAAAGACGATGGTATTTTTTTTTAAAGTAGTTACTAGTGTGACTTATGTTGTACCTACTTTCTCAATTATTCTAAGACACCATTGGCAAACGATGCAGGAAAACATCGTGAGGAAAGCTGGATTCCAAAAATCAAGGCAAGCGTGATGATTAATGCTCGTGTCTTCTCTAAATGAGAAGCGACCTGTGCCCAGCAGTGGGTCATTTATAGGCTGGTATTATTATTCTTATTTTTAAATGACTTTCAAAGACGTTGAATTAAATTTTTGTTTTAAACGTGGTTTCAAATATGAACTGTAGATGGCGCCACTGGTTACTATTTTTGTCGGTTTCGAATTTGGTTCGGTGAAACCATTTGAATGACGAACATTGAAGTTTATAATTTTATTGTGATAGCGCGTCATAGAACTGAAAAATGTATCAATATCGGGCTTGTCTCTCACAAAGGGCTAAAGACTAGAGGTACCTACTTAGGTCTTCCTAAACTACTTGGTGTCTTCCAGTTTCGGATTCAATTGGGTTGAACTTTTACTACATAATGATGTGTCTGCCGTAAACACTTTTAAGGATCGAGCACAGTATACCTACAGTCGAATCCGCTCACTCTATATTGCTCAATAGGGGATCGGACTTATTTTTTTATTTACTCGTCACATAGACAATAAAAAAATATTAGACACGTATTTATTATTTTTTTAATTAAACATACGATGATGAATGTTCAGTGAATGGAAATGTCGCGTAACGTTACTTGTAGCTACAATTTTTACCCACAAGTGACGTCACAATCCCCCACTCCAGAACTTTAAAGCGCTTTAACTTTGACAATTTTTCATTGATTTGATAAAAGAAAATATACGAGGTTTGTTTTTCATCTATCTGTTGGACTAAATAGATATTTCCATTTCATACCCAGTCCGATCCCCTATTCCGCTTGCCATAGTACACTGGTGACGACTGACGCGGTGCCGGGGCCGCCCCGGGGCATCCGGGGCCAGGCCGCATCGCAGTCGTGGAATCCATCGTGCAATTATCCGCCCCGCTGCGGCCGCGGCATTGTGTGCGATAGTTCATATTATAAAATGTATGAAAGTATATAGGAAAATATATAGCAAAATGTGCTCGATTCTTTGACGGTGAAACGACATAAAGATATTAATTGGCAACTAACAAACAAGACAATGTACTAAACCCACACCCAAAAACTCTGATCATTCCTTCTCTTAAATCAAAAATTCCACAACAAATTACCGTTTTTATTTCCGTGGTCGAATATGATGCTCAACTTCTGCAGGCTGTTCTGCCTGGCTTCCGCGAATAGTCTCCTCTTATTCTTCGGCGATGGCTGCGTCGCTAATGGTGATACTACCATCGTGGTGGTCGCCATCTCTTCACACCACCATGTCCCTGACAGACTGAAAATAAAGAGCATAATGAATTCGTTGACAAGTGGAAAGCCTGATAGGGGTGACGAGTTTAAATTGAGAGCGAGAGAGTGAAAAGAAGAGCCAAAAAAGGGTTTGATAAAGACGTAGGAAAAAAATCGATACGAAATAATAGTATACATTAATTCAATATATCTGTTGATATAATCACAATCAACTGAAAATTCTTGGCCATTTTAATAAAAAGACGGTGTTAAGCAATTGCTAAGAAACGTCTATATATAAACTCTATAAAAAAAATTTAATAAGAATCTGCTAATCAATTGCTAATCATCGTCGAGATTTTTATTAATAAGCCCATCTACTGCTAGAGAGAATTTTTTTCTTCAAAATGCCCAAATAAGAATTGATCTGAGGTTAGCCTGGACAAATAGCAAAGATAGGCATTAAATGAGGTTATAAGAAAAATTTTAAATGATTTTTCTGATAAATACCAATCTTGATTTTATTGCTATTCTATTATCAACTGATTGGTAAACTTAATTAGCATCAATATTGATTATTGAATGTACACATTGTTTCTGTCTCCGCCAGCTTAATTAATTTAACGAGCGAATTGAGTACAATGCGTAAGGCAATGATATAATTGTCTGGTACATTAAATAACCTTCCAAAACACAAGTTTATAATTTCAGTACTTAAAGCAATTGGACCGGGTTTAAACCAGATCGAACTCAGGCGATGCAGTTTTTGACGTATTTTGTTTAAAGGAGTTGGGGTTTTTGTTGCCGACTCTATATGTATGTTGTCTTGATAGAGACCTTTTTTATACGCTATACTTTTTTTAGATACGCAACTTTTTAATATTAGTTAGCATTCTTCATTATTTTCCGCAGTTCAGGATTCGTGACAAATTATAATTATGTACCTACCTACTCGCAAAAGATCTTTAGACACAGCCTAAAGGCGATAGAATACCTAATAAATTTCATTTCTTAAAGAAAAATATTTTTAATTGACTTTAAAAGTATATTCTAACATAATAATTGTTAGGTATTCACAAAATTTGGTGGTTGAATGGTTTTATGTTTTTACTTTAAATGTTCAGTCGACAAAACAACGTAAAGGTTTTGTTTGTGGTTTAGTTCAAAGTGAAACCTAAAAGTTTAGAACTTACCTCAATCTAAAGCTTTTTGTTGCTAGAATCTAAAGAAAAAAAAATACAAAACTCCATGGTTACTCTTTTATATGATGCTTAGATTATTTTATCAGTTTTGAAAAATATAAATTAAGTATTCTTTTCTATAGACTTACAGATTAGGTACTTACTATATACGTAATTTCTTTAGAACGTTTTATAAGATGAAACGGACGATTATCCCCTGTTATTTTTTTAGTTTGTGTTTTGAATTACATAAGTTACTGCAAAACTTACCTATTCGTAACAATTTCATGAATTAGCGTTTCTGTACAAAATCATTTTATAATATTCTTCTGTCAATGCAAAGGAAAATTTTAGAAGCCATTTTATTGTATACCTAACCAAATGACGATAATCAAATACGATAATTACTTGTCCAAACAGAACGGCATAATATTTTGCTACCATTATTAATTGTGTCAATAAACGTGGTTACTACATTAAGTAGAAACATATTGGTTGCCTATTTTATTAGATTAGCAATTTAATTTTAAAGATCGTGAAGAAATAATTTGTACTTTTCCGCAAAGAGCCATCTTCGCATGTCAGAAAAGGTATTTGTATATAGTTGTGAATGTAAATATGCGTTAAAGTTTCGAGGGAGAATGAAGCCTCTATTGATTCGTCCGAACCTACGGTTGAAAACAGTTGAAAAACTGTTTTGGAAGAATACATTTAAAAAAGGACAAGAAACTAAGAATCCCCTGTGGATTTGATCAAAAAATTAACATGTAATACATGATTAACGTTTGACTAAATAGCTTTAAATAATTAAGTAGACGAAAACTAACGAGCTTCGTTGCCGGAAGAATTAGCGCTCTTATTCCTCCCGAAATTACAAGCGATGTTTTAGATAGATACAGAGTAGTAAGTCTGTTTGTAGCTTAATTAATATTTAGTTAAGTAAATTAAAAACAAGAAATAAGGCGTTATGCATAAAAAACCATGGTCCGTTTAATTTTAAACTGATTTAGTCTAGGCAAACAATTGCGTAAATAAAAATAATATGCTTAAAGGTGCAAAAATTCTATACAGTCTGGCGTGCTGAATAAGTTAACCCCTGAAGCTAATTGGAGCAGAAAATAAAAGATCTATTGTATGCAGATTGAATGCAAAATCATATGTGAGGAGGTATAAAAAGTAAATATTTGTAGAAATTCTTAACAAAAATAAAAATACTTTGCTAAAGAAAGGTTTTAGAATTTAAAATGTGCGCGGGCCAGCCAGCCGTTAATTCCGGTCGGATTTCCCATTTTAAGCGCTTCGTACAAGATATTAAATGCTAGTGGAATATTTATATGGTCCGAATGGGTTCATGCTGGATCGTTGGCGCTATTTAAAAATTAATTAGTCTGTCTTAGTCTGAAGTCGAAGAAATTCCATTCAATTGGCAAATCTTTTCATAGTTAGAGGCTACAACTAGAACACTAGAACTAGCTGTCTTGCTTGTCAACTAGAAGTTTTGCGTTACATAGATAATTGTTCTTGTATCAATTCGACACAAATATAAAGAGGTTTTATGCTTGGATCTAGAAGATAACCTTCTAAAGATAAGATAAATAAAAAATAGTGAACTGCAAGTAAAATAAAATATAGAAGGAAATTTAAAACTTTGCTATTTAATAACACCGACATTAAATTGTTTTCGTAGTATTTCAGTGTACTCCACTATTTACTATATATTTGTCTACTAAAGAAACTTATTAATGTAACCAACTGATCGTAATTCATTAGTTGTATGTTTACCGACCGTATATTGTTCTGTTAATTTCCCCTGGGGTTCGTAATGGAGGGATTATTGGAGCGTTTGAATGAATTATCAATGCTGTCACATCTATAAGATTCAACATGTTATTAGATAGATTTAATTTTAGTAATATAAGTAATAGTAGTAATCAATTTTCGTACCATATATCTACATTTTACTTCGAATGCCAAAATATAAGCCATTGAATTTTGGAAAAACCTGGTTCCTCAGAGCTCAAACTGCAAACGGTTAGCAAGGCATGGCATTGGCATGTTAGAAGATTTTACATCATTAAGTTGCTAGTAAAGAAAACTCATCGACGACTTTAAAAGCCAAAAGTCTTATTAAAATGTTGTCAAGTTGCACTAATTTAGTTTCTTTTTGTTACTAATTGTTGTGCCGGTCACCCACATTCGCACGCAAACCCACAAGTGTAGGACGATATTTGCAAATAATTATGCAAAGTTTTCGCTGCATTCGTGGTTTCCCGAGCTGTGTCGGTTTTTTAACGGACATCAAAGAGAGCGAACCTCGTTCGAATGTTGGCGCGCATGTGAGTGACCGTGGTAATAAATAGTACAAAAGATAGAATAAGCACGTAAGTAAAAGATATAGCTATCATTAAGAACACCCTAATTAGAAGGATTTAGAGTCCTCAAAATGCAAGCGCTAATAATTTATCTTCCTCATCTTTCTATATAATATCATTGATATCTGCATTTATCTCAATACAAACTCTGGAAGCTAATAATGTTACATGTACTTATTATTAATTTTTAATGCTGAAAAGTTTCCATTAAGACACAATAAGAACAATGGATACAAAAGACAATGTAATTATAATCAACGAAAGAATTCAACGGACTCTTGGCCCAAATGTAAAGAGACGACGCGACGATCCGGTTTTTTATTTGTAAATGACAAAATTATTCTCACGTTCAAGATTCCAAAGTGCAATCTTGAGAGCAACAACTGCATGTATCATTCAGATTTCTAGAGTAGGTAATAAGTAAGTAGTGATGAATAGGTCAAATGCATTGATTTCATTGATGTCGTAATCGAGCAAGATTCTATGAATAGAATCATTTCCTTCTATAAATTTATAAGTATTTCCTTTCAATGCAGATCAATAAGCCATTCCGTCCATACCATTCATGACTGAAATACTATGGACGGTATTATGACGTTTTTGAACTATGATCGTTCCAGTGGTAATCTTGAGCTTCCCTCATTATGTTTAGAGTCTGATAAATACATTATTTAATATCGCCGTGTTTATTTTACATTAGTCATGTATCTTCTTGTATGCAGAGTTTCTAATTATTTTCTCTACTTTCTGTTTTCCATTTTATTGACTGAAAGTAAGCCCTGTTCTTTAACAGGGTGTACTTTTTCTTCTTTTGGACCTGGGAAAATCTTCCTGAAATGTTCTTCTTTTCCCTTGTGGGAGGAGAAGTACTTTTACCGGCTTAAACCATCTGTGTCCATTCTCTTTTCCTTAACCCAAACAGCAAAAAGTCTTTGCCAACGCGGTCTCCATAAACACATCAAACCTACACGAACTTTCGAAGTATGAGGACAAGTTCAAGTTTTGATTCTAATGTTAAGTTATTTGCGCAAGATCCTAGAATTTTGAATAATACTAAATTATCGCGATCTAAAGCGTAATCGTGCCTAGTATATAATAATTAATGACCTAAACCAGAATATTCTCTGCAGGTAAACGTTCTAGTTATCTGAAAATAGTTTTATTAGTGTTTTGTTTTTAAAAGTTTTGACGTCAATGCGAACCGGTAAGAGTTAATTACAAGCTTGATAACGAGTTTATGATCGCGAAGTTTGACTGAGTATTTTTAGTTTTGGCAACTGCGTAGTATCATAATCCTTACTTCTTTCCTAATATTATAAATGCGAAAGTTACTCTGTCTGTCTGTCGCGCTTTCACACCAAAACTACTTAACCGATTTCAATAAAATTTGGTACACAGATAGTTTAGAGCCTGAGAAAGGACGTAGGCTACTTTTTGCCGCGATAACCGACATCCACGCGGGTGGAGCCGCGGGAAACAGTTAGTCCGTTATACATGTACCTAGGTGTCGGACATAAAGCTCAACTCATAATACAGCAGAATCGAAGCGTCGATCTAAAAGTTAATAGGTATAGAAAGACCCTAACAACGTAATACTCATATTTCTCTTTTCAAAAGCAAAGAAAATCCCAACAAGATATTCGCGCGATCGTAGATTGCTGTTGCCCTTAGGGAATATACGCCGCATAACACTGACAAGTAGCTAAAAAGATAAACATGAACCCTTAGAGAAAAAATAAGTAAACTATAGATTACGCCTAACTGAGTTTGAACTGCGAGCAGTAGTATGAACAAATAAAATCGTAAACTTTGTATCAAATAAGAGCGCCCTGTTTTATTAAAACTATCTCAATACCGAATAATGTTCGGAATCGTCGATATTTTCTCATAAACCTATGTCGGGAAATTATCTACATCAGTAAAATAATGAGCGTAGTACTGAAAGCTAGAAAATCTGCTTACGCTCGGCACGAAGGGCTACTATCGATGCGCGCACTCTATAATCATGTATGTTTACTCTAAGTATGAACCCAAATCGGGAATCCGTATTTATGAAAATATGCAAAGAAAATTCCTCACACTGAGCAAATACAACAAAATTTGTTTTATAGGGCATCCGTAATCGGTGGTATCGTTTTTCTTTATTATATTTTGTTTTGTTCTGTTATTTTGGATATTATATTTAAAGGCCTTATCCATGACCAATACAATTTCACATTCGAGAATAAACTTGGGTAATTAATAAGGTATTGTTCGATTAACCATTGGTCATTAAGGCATGAAGGGTTATATTGAATAACTGAGCACCATTTTATGATAATGTCGAAAAAATAATCAATTTATTTGGTAATAAATGAGATTAATTTGAAATCCTTACTAATATTATGAATGCGAAAGTAACTTTGTCTGTCTATAGCGCTTTCACGCCAAAACTACTGAACTGATTTAAATTAAATTTAGTACATAGATAGTCTAAAGCCTGCGAAAGGAGATAGGCTACTTATTGCCGCGATAACTGATATCCACGCGGAACCGCTGTAAACAGCTAGTTTGAAATAAATGAATTTTGATTATTTAGTGATTTGGCGGATCAAAAATGTGTCGTAGATCTGCTTTAGAAAAAGATTTTAATTAAACAGTGTGTTCGTAAGTTAAGAGCTAATAAATATTCAGATTTAGGCATTTTTAGTTTTCGTATAAGAAGATTGAAGATGTTTGATAGAAGTTTGTTAATATTTATCTGCAACTAGCTGTCCCCCGCGACTTGGTTCGCGTGTTTTAGTTTCAACGATTTTTCATTTATGCTCCGCTCCTATTGGTCGTAGCGTGATGTTATATAGCCTATAGCCTTGCTCAATAAACGGACTATCCAATACAAAAAGAATTTTTAAATTCGAACCAGTAGTTCCTGTGATTAGCGCGTTCAAACAAACAAACAAACAAACTCTTCAGCTTTATAATATTAATTATAGATAGATATATAAATCTAAATTTCGTATGCGTATTAAAAAACATTTTTTTTCTATATCAGTTGTCTCGTTTGGAAGAAAGCTTAACAGGTAAGTAACAGAATATAATTTTGCTTGGCGCGGGGTTTTGTCAGCTTAGCGTGTATTTGCGAATAATTCAACAATGTCAAACGTTATCCTGTAAGGGCGACGCGACGGCTATTATCACGCCCGATTGAACGCTTGGCTTTGTAAGGGTTGCCACAATTAACACTAATTTAATTTATTCTCTACTATAAATACTATCAAACTTTACTTAAATTTGACTAATTGGATTTGTATGAATTGTTTAACACAATTTGGGGGTTTTCATTGGTTCAGTTTAAGGCTGGCAAATATTAATATCGTTGTTGTATTTTTTAACGCCCGATCCTGATGATGCATAAATAAGACAATAGACTTTAACTTGGATAGTTTTCAAATAACCCTATGTTTTTAACTAAATTATGTAACAGTTTATAATGAAGTTTAAGAGTATTCTGCTAAGTACGTGTACATCAATTTTGTAAGGTCCGCCTGTCCCTCCTAAATGATCAAATCTCCTCTATTTAACTTAAATTAAACGCATTAACAATGTTGATAAACCACCAATAGAATAAGTACATGCATAAAAGGCACAATAATAATAATATTAGCCATAGAAAACATCAAGTCTTATTTTCTTTTGTCCTGGGAACCCTATTATGTATTTAAATTGCGTATCGACCTGAATCTTTCATTTATGGATGTAATGACATACAATGCGATGAATGTAATAACATGGACACCATTGTTTTATTACGACAATGAATACACACGTTATACTTACTTTGAATTCGTTTTTTTGGTAGTTTCGTTAATTGTGAGTTTGCTCTTAATACTGCGCTTGTCGGTGTTTGGTGGTATTGTTTAAGAACTTACAGTACACATTTAATGTAATGTGTTTTAAGTGTCGATCTTTGCGATGAAGACAATAGTAATTATTCAGATATTTGAAGCAACAAAATCCATACTTATTTATATGCGAAAGTAACTCTGTCTCTGTAATAGACAGAGACAGAGTTACGCTTTCACGCGTTGTGGGGCAGTTATAGACTGGTTTTGAGTTCGAATCTCGGGTCGGGCCAAAAATAGTTTCTGTGTTTTTCTTTTTAGTATATACGGCTCGAAATCGGGAAATTAGGCAGTGTTTACAGTGACAGTGTTTAAAGCCGGTGGTCCTGCGCCTGATCTATCTCCGGTCGTATCTGATTAAAGGAATAGAGACTGCAACTGTGTCATTTTATATATTTCCGCGCAGATGGCTAATCTCTGCTGAGAACTATGTGATGTTCTATACCATATATTTTTATTATCCACTAGCTGTCCCCCGCGACTTTGTTCGCGTGTTTTAGTTTTAACGGTTTTTCATTTTTGCAACATTTTTCATTTATGCTCCGCTCCTATTGGTCGTAGCGTGATGTTATATAGCCTATAAACCTTCCTCAATAAACGGACTATCCAATACAAAAATAATTTTTCAATTCGAACCAGTAGTTCCTGAGATTAGCGCGTTCAAACAAACAAACAAACAAACTCTTCAGCTTTATAATATTAAGTATAGATTAATTCAATCAAAATCGAATAATCCTTTTGTGTAATAGTAATGGGAATACATGAATCGTACTTAATCCCTTTATTATCAAAGGTTAATCGAACTGATCTTTGTTTATGGCTAATTATGTTTCTCTGCAAAATAAACAGTTTGAAATCAAGGCAATTGAAACCGATTCGAACTGATTCAATGCAATTCGCTTCAGTTGTGTGTTATTATGAAACCGATGCCTACTCGTAAACGTGTTCATAAAACCGCATAAGATTATTTTATTTGCGTACAGGATAATTAAACCTTTTAAAAATATTTTTGATCATTTACCACCGTGGTCGTGTGGCGTACATACCGGTTTTCAAGGTGTCGCCAAAAGGTTCGATCCCCGGCCGGGTCAATGTAGAATTTTTTTCTACATTGTCTCGGGTCTGGGTGTTTTTGGTACCTTCGTTGTCTCTGAATTCCATAACACAAGTGCTTTAGCTACTTAGTTTGGGTTCAGCGCAATGTATGTGATGTCCACATTTATTATTATAATTTTATCTTTTTTGTTACAGGAAGCTAAAGACCAACTGACAAGTCAAAGAGGCATATGTTTAGAGAGTACGTCAATTAACACTTATAATCTATGTATACCCATTAGTGTTCATCTATGTATGACATCCATTTTATTACAATCAAGTTCATGAGTTAGCCTACAGTTTACGTTACTCGATCTGTTTTATCACGCTTAATAGGTTTTTTTCCATCATACTTATTACCTTAATCTAGATAAGATTAGATATATCTCGTAGTTTCTTAGTCAGCCTCCTTAATGAAGATATCTAAGTGCCATTCAAGACGCCCCGGGCGGTCAACTTTGCTAGCTTGTCGTGTGGTAACTCCATACCTTTCTACATTACATGAGCTAAGTATTTATGGAATTAGTAAGATTACCGACATGGAGAAAAGGCAGTGTTCTTTTATAAGTTTATAGCAAATTTTTGCCCATGTCTTCTGTACCATGTCGAAGTATGACTGACCTCCAGATTTGTATTTAAAGACATCTGTATGATCAAGCATATAGTAGGTAGCGAAGCTCAAAATCATTACAGTAGAGGATGAAATAGCCAATCGGAGGAAGGATGGGCGCTGTCAATGTTAGTGGCATTGACAGCATCCTTATTGCGAAGATGTAAGGTTACTTTTGCCATGTGGTCCCCTAATGGAACGTACTCGTATGTATCGTCACAAATGCGACAAACCTAACCACCCATAGCAAAACACGTTATGACTATCTGCGAAAATCTTAAAAGTCATCAGACCGTTTCTAATGAATTTATAATGGCTATATTATTTATCCAACAAACTATTAAACGCAAAGTTAAAGCTGTTTTCTGTTTTGGTCCTTATTTGCATAATTGGAAAACTTTCAACATTAGGGAGAATTAAAAATGTAACAATAAATTTCGGTGCTAAACGAGGCGTTATCTTGTTGAATAATAGCTAAAGCTGTGTATTTACTGTTTAAGTTGTAGATTGGTTAGATAAACACAAAGTGGGAAGCAAACTCGATCCCGTCTGGTCCCTGATAATGGAATGGAAATGAAGGGGATATTCACGTAGTCGTAGCCAGTAAGAGTCAGGTATGTCATCTGCTTTCGAATTGAATCCGAGAAAATTATTAAGGGGTTGAAGAAAAAATACCTAATAATTACACACAAACCTAGTTCAATTAGTCAAGTTAGGTTTAAATATCGCAGATTTAAATTTTTTAGCCTATGTTAGATTACACAGCTGGTTGCACAGCTGGTGGCCCTTTCTATTTCATTTCTGGCCACAGAAATTTAATAATATACTTTTTTTTTATATTTTGAACTTAGTTTCCTAAAAATATCCCTTCTCTAGCGAGTTACTTAGAAATAAAAACTGAAATCAATTGGTTTTAAGAAATTCCATCCCATTCCTTTACTTAATTACAAGTTAGTAAAAGGAATAATTGATTGCGGCTAAAATCGCAAGATCCAACTTGATTTGGCCATCGTAACTACTTTTCTTGTCGTCAGGTACTAAATATTTTTTCTTAGAAAAACCAAAGAAATCGTTTCTTTATGTATCTACTTATGTCCGATTTCGTCGTAATAGGAATTCCGGTCCCAAATACTTCTGAAACGGAACGGAATTGTTCACTGAGACATCCGGATTTAAGAATTCAGCGTAAATTATTAGTATTAACTTTGATATACTAATGCTTCACCCGGTTTCTAAGGAGTTAAGTATTCATTTAAATCTTTAAATTGTCAAATAACGTGAAATTATTAACTGACTAATTAAGTGTTCCCGATGCCGTTGTTCCCAATTGTCATACTTTGGTCTTTGGAAGTCGTTAAGTCATTACCAGTCGTTACTATGGGATACTGTGTTACCCAGTAAAAAGAGTAGTGGAGATCAGATAGACAGTCGCTCTAGTTAAAATTAAAGTATGTAGCTGAATCCGTTAAGACTGGAAGCTGACCCCAACATAGCTTGGAAAAGGCTAGGCAGAAGATTGACCTTTCAGAAAAAGGATATTTGAAAATGCTTTTTATGAGTAAACAGAATTTATTTTCTTTTAACACGACTATAAAGTACTTGGTAACTGTAAACTGAATGTAATCCGCCGTTACTTGCCTTCGGCTGTTATTTTTCAATTAAGTAAAAGTATTCAGTATCCTTGCGTAATATAACCTTTTTTACAAAAAAGAAAACAGGATTACATTACATTTTCTATTCATCCTTGTTTTACTTCGATTTCTTTCGATATTAAATTCAGATGAGATTTCTTGGAATAATAACTGATTGGTTTGTCTTCTTGGATTTTATTATAAGGTTAGGATCGGAAAAAAATGCAAGAATGCTGTAAGAGGCGAGACACTTGTTATTTTTTTAATTTCGTAACATGTTTACTTGTCTCTCTTCGGTGCCCTCACTCTTCAATTGATTTGAATTCCAATACAATGCCAATGCAAAAATGATATTAGTTTAGCGGATACGTGATTCAGATTTCTTAAAAAAAACAGTCTTTAAAAGAAACTAACTGACAATGAAGTTTGTATGCCTTCTAAATAATAAAATTTTGCTTTGGCATTGTATTAGAATTAAAATTCATTCAAGAGTAGTCACAGTCAAAGATTTATTGCTTATCAAGTGTACAATTGGTCTTTCGTAATAATTTTGTTTCACTTATCAACTCAGTAGCCCTTTGGAGGCACAGCAATACAATAATATTATACACACATTGATATGTATATAGACTCTTAACATCCTAGTATATATAATCTAAACTTCTACTTAATTTACCAGATATGTAACCCCTGGTCAAAGTTTTCCAATTTAATAATATTTCATCGGCTCTTTTGTTACTAAGGCATTTATTTTGTAGTTGTAGGATCGTAACCCAAATTAGGTACTTAGTTCATTTAAAACACCTTGAATACGTAACTAAATCAAACAATTAAACTTTCTGTATATCAAACTTTTCCATTTTGTACCAAATTCTAACGTAAAATACATATTGTGTCGTATCTGTATGTTCTTCATAATTATTATAAGAAAGATCTGACCTTCTGTTATATTTTTTGCAATCTGCTGTAACTAATTATCTTGTCGTAATGTAACACAATATCAGTTATGTTATAAAAAGGTTGTATCAATGTGGTTAGTAATATTATTTACATTACAAAATAGGATTTGTAGCATGTTGGTCCTACTATTTCATATAAAAATACATAGTTTTTTTTGTACAACATTGCATACATTGCTCCGAACCCAAAGTAAGTAGCTAAAGCACTTCTGTTATGGAATCAGAGACAACGACGGTACCACAAACACCCAGACCCGAGAGAATGTAGAAAAGTGGTTTTCTACATAGACACGTCTGGGGATCGAACCCGGGACCTCAGAGCTACCGACACCTTGAAAACCGGTGTGTACGCCACTCGACCGCGGAGGTCGTCAAATTAGAACCTCATCATCCTTTCATTGTTATCATTGCATACTAAACTACCTAGCGAAGTTTTTTGTGGGTATCAGTTTGGCAGTCGCTTCATGTAAAACACGTTTTAGGTGAATCCAGTTAGACTGGAAGCCGACCCCAATATTGCTTGGGAAAAGGGCTAGACAGAAGCATCATTGTCATCCACAGCTTTTGTCAGCATACCGCTAGGCATCAACCTCGCACTTTAAGTGCCGTTCTGTCCGGCCTTGTGGTAATTTCGAAAACTTTTTTAATTAAAATCAATTTACAATTTCAGAGGACTGCAGCACGAGAGTATTCTTCCTGGCTCTGAGGGAATGTGCTAAAAGGGTATCTGCAAAACTGCACTACACTAAAGAAACGTGTCATGAAGAGACGGTAGACCTGATGGAAGCTCTCGACAGATGTGTGGCCGATAAGGCTTTCGTGAAGTTTACTTAGGATAGTAACTGTTACTTGAACCAGTCCTTCTGGCCAAGTGTCCTGCAATCGTTAACGTTGATAGAAATGATTCCTATGTATGGTGACCGTTATCGCGCATAGTCTGCGCTCTGGCCACTATCAATTTAGAAAGTTTAAACATCTCATAAAAAAAATACCGCCCGATTGTGATACTTGCGCGGAGTCCTTGATGATGTCAAACACTTGTTGATGGATTGTGTTAAATACCGGCGCGAAAGGAATTTGTTGATATACAAATATAATCTTAATGTGTATTATGTAGGACTTTTCATTAATATTCTATGTGACCCTACTTCCAATGCGGCATTGGGCTTATTGTAGATATATGCACAACAACGTCTTCCTTTGTCTCCTATCATAATATAGTCAGTTAATATCTTAGCATAAGCCACGATGAGGCTAACATACTACTTTGAAATAAAAGCCTAAATAAAATAAAGATATAATATAAACTTTTTTTACGATGTCACATGATTATTCCATACATTTAAGCTTTTTCTGTCAACGTTATTCACAATTACGTTTGCTGCTGGACGTAGGCTTATCCCAAGTAGCGTCACGACAGCCAGTCTTGCCTTCCGCATCCAGTGCGACTCAGCTACCTTCAGGCTGACTTCTTTCATCGTCACCTATATAAACGTTAACGATTGTAGAAATGACACTTGACTAGGCTTTTCTGGAAGGTTGATCAATTCGATCTCTCCTGAAATCTAATGTCAGCTAATGTTGGTTGGAAACTAAAAATCAATCGCAGCACTTGACATGCGGTTTGATAGATGATCCTAACAAGTTGTTATATTTTTTGGCCTTCCAGAAACTGGAGATACTTAGTATTTTCTTTAGCTCAAAATTATTATTTTCTACCACAATAAAAAAACAGTTATACTAAAGTACCTATAAGATTATACTTAGAGACAATTAACCACGGCACTAGAAACACTTTACATTGACTAACAGCGAGTTAAATACAAAACATGTTTGTTATTTATAGAACAATAGCTTTTTTAATTAGTTAATTTATTTCAAACTTTGGACGCGTCGTAAAGCATCAATTTCCTGTTAAAGTTTGTTTATTAAATAAATACTTGAATAAATATGAATTTGAGGTTTTATTGACTACACAAACGTCATTACTTTACGAAAGTCGTTTTGTTAAAAACATTAAAATATAAAATAATTGTACCTAAAAGTATTTTTAACTCTATATTTTAGGAAGTTATCTAACGACTGGTGTATCTAGCTTGTTCTGCAGCTTTTGCATTATAACGTTGGGAGTAGGAATCGTGTGACATGAACATCAGTGCTGTGACATCAGGTCGTGCTCGTCCCGGTACAGCAGTACCTGAGCCATCTCCTATTGCTAATATGTACATACCATGCTTTTTTTTTTAGTGCAGTAAGGGTATTTCTTCTTCATTGTTTTTTTGTTAGAAGTACCTAAGCCTTTAATGTGAATATTGGTTAATGTGTGTTTTTGTACATTTTTTTTCGTAGTTTTATTATATTACCAAACTGACAGCAATGTAAACTTTATTATTAGATGTGCTTTCATAACCAAATAGGTACCTGAATTTCATTTGTATGCATTACACAAATAAAACACTAATATACACACAAGTTCTTAGTATTCGTAATATCTCAGGAACGTATATTTGGGCAACGATATGTAATGATCTTATTTCTGGGAAAAGAAAGATTATATTTAAGAAAAAATATATTTGTTCTGTCAGGTAGGTATCTGCTAACAATGAGATGTAATTTAAATAGCATACATTTATTGGATTTGCCTGCATTTGAAATCTAAATGTAACTACCTAATGATTTAAAGCTCGTATCTATATTGATTAAGCCCGGTAAAGCAGTCAAAGGCTGCGCGCAGGCTAACTGCGGTAGACCTCAAAAAAACCTATAATATTATCTAATTTTTATTTACTTTTAATATTCTGTCAAGCCCTAACAGCCTTATATTTAGAGACTAGCTTTTGGCGGCTTAACCTGCGTAGATTAAGCCTCCAAAATACAATACAAGTTACATATATTAGGTACCTACACTCAAAAACTACGTGGGTTTCTAAGTACCAGAAAAAGGTGTTTTTAATCGGATCGGTTATTGGTACATGTCTCTTTTTTGGTTGTTGAAACACCAACAAAAAAATAAGTTAAAACAGAAAATGATACGTTAACAATATATTTCAGTAGAGTATATCACGTATAGGTAATAATTGAACTTTTATATTGAAGGTTAACTCTACACACAGTTCAGTTTCAATTTTCCGTACTCCGTCAAACAGAGATCGATCATTCTAAAAGGTTATGTCGTTGCCTCGTTGCACAACTTGATAAAGCGACCGCAAGTTGTCCTCATTGATCCTTGAACATTACGTTTAGATCAATATCTATGAGATAGGTACATACATAAAACTTGTAATATAGCATTTATATCATTATCCTTGGCGTCTTAATATGGGGGCGACATAAGGAGTCTGTCTATGTGAATGTATGTAGGTCATCCTTCTAATGGTGTATTGTTCCATTACTTATACACGTCACGTCTTAGTCTACGAACGAAGACAGTTATTCACGGTTTTTGAGGTTTTGGATCGTTGTGGACTAAATTATATAGCATTTTTGGTCCTTTAACATCATCATTTACAGCCTATGTCCCCCCACTGCTGGGCTTATACCTCTCTTATTCCGAGCCATATTTTTCGGTCCCATTTACATGTCCTCAATGTACCAACTTTGGACCCTATTTAAGTAAATTTCTACCCTGGGATTCAATATTTTTACGTTGTTCTTGATATATTTGACAGTCGTTAAGTTCTAATCATTTTGACAACCAGTCTTAATATGGGATACTGTTTTACCCCGTAAAATGGGGTGTGGAGGTCAAGAAAGGCAGTCGCTCCACGTGAAATACGGTATTCAGCTGAATCCAGTAAGACTGGAAGCCGAGAACATCATAGCTTGGGAAAAGACACGGCAGAAGAAAATGTTGAACTGTTATTTATTAATATGGAATATTTCGAACCGAAACTATATAAGAGAATATTATATAACGGATTCTTCAATTCCAAGTACCAATAAGTTTGAGGTATAGAATTTCTTAGAATTCTTCCATCGGTTGGTAGGTAAAGGCTGGGTTGACTTCAAACGTTATTTATTATATCATTATCCATTTCGCTTACAGATTATATTTCCATGAAGGTTTGGGTTTGCCATTTTGATGATGTTACAATCAAACTCCTTAAGGCAAAATGGTTGGACCTTTTGTTAGGTCGAAACCAAATTACACAAAAATCTCC
Organism: Diachrysia chrysitis; assembly: GCA_932294365.1. NCBI lineage: Eukaryota > Metazoa > Arthropoda > Insecta > Lepidoptera > Noctuidae > Diachrysia > Diachrysia chrysitis. The sequence continues at coordinate 3,008,668 of OW028664.1, forward strand.
CTGGCAGTATTTTAATGTAGCTTATTTCTGTTCCTAAAAATAAGATCTGTCCGTATTTTTTTTAGACCAGTTTTTTAGAAGATTTATTAACTTACATATAAAAGTTATAATTATGATAGGTACCTTTGCTTTTTTACTCCCTAAAACACCAAAGATACAAACGGACACTAAGACCAGGGGTCTTGGAGTTGAAAAGCCGGCTTTGGGTCTTTAATTGGGTTTGTGAATGTTGTTTAAAGTTGAACATAATATGATAGGTAGTTTGGGCTCTTATAAAGAAACCTCACAATATGACACGAGTCAAGGAAATCTACATACCTTACCTAACCACCGGTCAAGGTGTATGTCAAGGCATTTGGTTATAAGGACATTGGCTGTAACAAATATCAGTGTGCAGCACAGAGAGTTATAAAATGGGTGACGCATAATGTCAAAACTTTAATTATTATAAAAAAATATATTCATTAAGTACCTATAGATTTTTTTAAAGAAAACAATGTGTTGACTGTTGTCTATTAAAACTCAAAACAATCCATAATACAACGCAATAACGCAGAATACAATGTCGAAATGTCAAAAATTATTTGATACTAGCTGTGCCCGCGGCTTCGCTCCCGTCAACTGAGTACCTACCTTACTCTTCCTACCTACCCTACCTATTTATTTTTGTTTTTAAACTTTCCCTGTATTCTAACCAACAAAACAAAAAAAGAATTATTCAAATCGGTTTAGCCGTTCTCGAATTTTAGCGAGACTAACGAACAGCAGTTCATTTTTATATATAAGATTTGACATGGTTTAGACGTCGCTTTGGACAGTGCCACGCTCGACAATGAAATTTTAGAGAATAATTCCCCATGTCCTCTTAGATAAAGTACCAAATCTAAGCATGTCATATTTTATAATTTTTTCCGTAATCTGCGTTCGACGCTTGTTAAAAGAATATGGGTGATATGCTTTACTATGCCTCTCAGAGTCCAATCGGATATTTTTTTTAAAGATTATTATAATATTCTAAGAAATACTTCGTTAAGTTTATAATTACTTTCTAAGTAATTACCATCCTTGAAACTCTACTGTTTGTGAAATGTTAATTATACAATTTTAATTAACAATATTAATAATTTATTAAGTCTACGTTACGTTACTGTACAATTAAAGAACACAAAGGCTACTTTATAATACAAAGGAGAATGTATTCTTTTGATTAACATTCTGGTTATACAAAACACATTCGCTTAGTAGAATAGATATAAGAACCAACTTAATATTAATCCATACATATTATAAACTAAAGTCCCCTGCCGCGTCTGTCGGTCTGCCTGAACGCAATAAACTCAAAAACTACCGAACGGATTTTCATATGGTTTTCACCAATGGATAGAGTGATTCAAGAGGAAGGTTTTTATGTATAATTCATTAGTGTTTTCTCCTCTACCCTTGCGATGTTGGGGTGGGTCGCTAGTAATAACTATAATACCTATACATATAGATACTACATAATTTCTACGCGCTATTTGTTCTGCAACTAAAATTTTCAGTATCTAATTGTGATCTCTTTTGATGAAAAATACAATAAATACTCTGTTTTATGATCTGTACCTGTACCATGAATTGTGAAAGTAGTATTGTTGCCTTTGTAGAAGTGAGACGGCGCACTACACTGTACGTAGCAGCGTCTCGCTTACACGACGGCAACAGAGTTCATGGTAAGAGCTGGTTTAATTTAGGCTTTGACTAATGCATTGGATTATTTACACGGAGTGGGTTTATTAGTGTAAATGGGCTGGACATCATCTGGGATTTGTAATTCGGTAAACCGGTTTCATAAAGAAGTAGGTTAAAAAAAACCGGACAAGTGCGAGTCGGACTCACACATTTATGTATAGTATATAATGTAGGTAAAATCGTGCAAAAAAACTAAAAATCTGGCTTTTTTATGTGGACGCCTTTGATATTTTTAATAGGTACTTATTATGTTATTTGTTGTAATAGCGGTAACAGACACTGAAAATTTCATTTGCCTACCTATTGCGGTTCATATGATCAGCTGAAAGACAGATGGACGGACGGACAGCGAAGCGGCTCAGTAATAGGGTCCGTTGGCACCTTGTGGGTAGGAAACTCTAGAAATACAACTTACAATATTCAAATTCCATCTCTTAATTGAGTTGGTTAAATTAGATAATTTACTTTCTCATTTGCTTTTTATAAGTAAATATTTTTTTTTGTCATTCTCACTCTTGTTATGAAAGCATTAAGATCGAATGTGACAGAGAACCAATTAGACAAGAACTACTTAATTAATTAAGGATAATATAGTACCGTGACGGCGTAAAGAGTTAACTAGCATTAAGCTAAATAAAGTTACTTTCACTTTTTAGTTGTTTTTTTTTTCTAAAGATTTTCCTGCCACGAAGCTGAAAAAATGTAGACTGATCTTTTCCAGATATCTAAAGTCTTCTATATACCTATCAAAATAAATAGTTTGAATAATACCCACAATACTTTAAAAAAATATATAAGTTTTCGAATATATTTTCTTCTTAAAAATATTTTAAAACGTACAAGACTTACTTATATTGATTGCAATTGACAACCTTTAAACCCCCCGACGCAAAAAGAGGAGTGTTATAAGTTCGACGTGTCTGTTTTTGTGTGTCTGCCTGTGGCATCGTAGCTCCTAAATGAATGGACCGATTATGATGCGGTATTTTTGTCACTAAACTCACGTGATCAAGATGGTTCTTAGCTATAATTTATAAAGATTTGTTCAGAATTTTGAAAATTATGAGCAGTTATTTAAAATTTGTCTGGGGTTTCTTAAATTTTTAATTTATAGTTTGGTCGGCTTATGTTTTTTATCGATGACCATGAAACTAACCATCCTTCTATTGGTATCCATCATTCATCTTCAACTTAATATTGGTACAATTCATATTACACAAAAGCGATTTATTAGCTTTATATTAATTACTAGCTGACCCGTGCCCACTTCGTTGGGCATAATGTAAATAATCCTTTTGTAGTTCATATGACCTAACGATTTAAATTATTTTATTATAGATAATATTAAAAATTAAATTATCTATACTACTATTAAAAACTACTTTTTGTAACTTAAATATAAAAGTTAGACATAATTATGCTGTCGTTGACTTTTTTGTAGGCATTTTCAAGCTCCACATCTTTTTTCTAGAACTCAAAAATATATCTTTCATAGTTAAGGCAGCGTTCGTAAGAATCGCTTTCATTCGACCGTTTTTTCTCCGATTCACTATGCAAAACGGACTACCACGTAAAAGCCTTTTTATTTTTCGGTTTTTTATATAGCCTATGACACTCAGCAATAATGTGGCTTTCTATTGGTGAAGGAATTTTTAAAATCGGTTCAGTAGATCCCGAAATTACCCCTTACAATTTAACAAACACACAAACTTTACTTCTTTATAATATTAGTATAGATTTAGTTCGACTCGCGACACCACCGTCGCCGCGTCAGCTCATAATTAGGGACTCCTATTGAGTCTGAAACTAGTCTGGCGATCCCGAGAATATGCATTTGGTTTTAAATAATTATGAATAAGTACTCCTCACGAAAGTATAGCTTTATATTTTTGTTCATGATTGTACAATCTTTGCTACTATTTGTTGTTCGCAGCAAGGTCGACGGGCGTTAGCCTTGCGACATACATACGGAGTACTCGAGTCACATCCATGTTTTGTTTCCGTATAGTATATCAACCGCTATGACATTAGTACCTAAATTGAAAATTACTTAGTGTTGGAGGTCTGGAATCTATCCATCTATTATACTATACACGGTGAATTTTTTGTTAGTGTACAAACGAAATCTATGACTTCTATATCGATTACAAAAACGATTGGTATAAAAAACTCAAAAAACAAATGAAAAAAAAATGGAATTTCAATAAAGTAGCCGTAAGTTTTACGGTAATGGTACTGACATACATTTATTTCGGTTTTCGTTTGTTTGTTTAAATTTGATACCATTGGTTTTATAACCGATATAGAGGTCATAGTTTTTGTTTGTAAAACGACAAAAAAATCACCCTGTATAATATACATCTATATTGACGGACCTGTAATGGTCTAGTGATTAGTGACACTGACTGCTAAAACGTTTCGGGTTCGATTAGCGCCCAGGACAAATCATTGTGTGTTGAGCATGAACATTTGTTCTATGTCTGTGTAATTTATCTACTTATAAATGTATGTATTTAAAAAATGTATATAATGAATAAATATGAAAATTTGTGAGGATAAATTGATGTTTGTTACTTTTCATGCAAAGACTGAACGGATTTAGCAAAGAGATAGTTCATAATCTAGATTTGCAGGAGCAAGGAGGCAGGGAAGGGCAATGGAAGACATTAAAACAAAACACTGCTTCTCTTTCTTAAAAATAGATCTTAGATTTAGAATTATTTATTTAAGATCTTGTATTTTTGATTTCTGTAACGATAAACGATACTCTAATACTCTCATATCATGGCTCCGTTCACCGACTTACCAAAGGTCATGAAACTTAAATTAATATTAATATAAAAAAAAGATCGTCATCATTTCCTTGATAATTATGTAGACATGTACAGATAACAATGGCCACATTTTATCTCGCTTGGATACAACTATTTGATATACTAAAGTATATTTGGGACATTTTAAAGTTTATTGAACCTTAATTTATAATAATCTTTTAATTAATAAGAATAGTACTGCAGATTTTGTGAGTTCGGTTACAAACATGTATTGTATAATTTTGCTATTTTACAGGTGTAACAATAAAACATGAAATATATTTTATAATATTAAGCTAAAAATAATTATCGGTACAAATGCTTTTTGCATTAAAATTTATCTTTGGAATATAAATCTGAGCTGTACTGAGAGGAACTGAAAAGCGGGCGGCCATGATTGAGCATCGTGTGACGTCACATCGCACAAAATCTGTAAAAGTTCAACTCAAAGGAAACACAAGAGAGCCTCTCATTATCTATACTTATAATAAATCTGTAGAGAGGTCAATTCTGTACATCAAATATATTTTCAAAATAACTATCAGGGGGTGATTAGTGATCGATACTGATGCCAAAAATGCAATCAGTAAAATTTTTGTCTGTCTGTCTGTCTGTCTGTCTGTCTGTCTGTCTGTATGTTCCTTATAGAAACGAAAACTACTCGACGGATTTTAACGAAACTTGGTACATTTATTCTTCATACTCCTGGGCAGGTTATAGTATACTTTTGATCACGCTACAATCAATAGGAGCAGAGCAGTGAAGTGAAATGTTGGGAAAACGGTATTTTTTAAGCTTCCGTCGCGTATGCAGCCTTAATGGTTAAAGCTACATAGAAATTATGTATATATGACGGAAATGTTCTACATAAAATTATCTAAAAAATATCCCACAACAGCATATGTCTATCTTTTATGGTTGACTCACAATAACACGTGTAACTCCCGATAGCTTAGCAGTTCGGAGATTTCTGATTATATTTGTTTACTTTTACGTTTATAATACTCTCACTCATCCCTATTTAAAAAAAGTTTATATTATTACCTATTCAATAAAAAAAGAATCATAGAAATCGGTATAGAAACACTAAACTTATACATGAAATACGATAATAAGCCATCGCGCCGTCGCGCGTGAATACTGAATCATGCTATAAGGATTATTTTTGTGTAACTTGATATATTATATTTCCCTACTAAAATACGAAAGTTAATCTGTCTGTTACATCAAAACCACTGAACAGTGAGGAAGGACATATGCGACTTTTTTACGAAAAACGACGGAAACGCGGACGAAGTCGCTGGCAAAAGCTAGTTTATTATAATTTGCGTGTGTTTTGACGTCACAGCCGTCAAATGTCACTTGACTAATTTAGCGCGTTTTTTAAATCAATGAAAAATATCAATTTTCTCTACAAATACAGTCATTGATCCAATAATAGGCCACTACTTTCTTCAATATATCATTAAATTGTTTATGATTTGACTTCATTGACCCGGGTTTAAGTTTTTAAGCGTCCCTTTTATTGATGGTCGGTCAACAGAATAAAATAAGTACGTGAAGGTTCACAGACCGTATAGGTGAATGGTTTCAATAAAAATAGCTGAGTGAGTAATAAATTCTCTATTTTGTGATATATTTAAAGATCGTTTTAGTTTAAATCATGTTTAATGATGTATTTAATGTTTGTTTAAGGAATAAAATAATGGTTAGTTATTTATGATACCTCCCTACTTATTGCTAAAGAGAGAATGATAAATCAACTAAGTATAAACATTTTATTGTATTTATCTTCAGCAAATAAATTTAAAATTGCTGTTAAATGTGTAGGTATGTTGCACACGTCATCATTGTAAATCCACATGTACTATCGTACCAGATTTATGCCGTTAAAATATAGCAAAAATTCATCTTAAATGGAAATCCCGTCCTTTAATTTTTAAATATGTATTACTTTATTTATTCTTTTGGAATATATGTTATCATTATAAACTTCGTGTGCATTTCTGGCGTCTACCTGTTGCCATCGTTAAGATCGCCACAAAACCTGTTTTTAGTTAGGGAGACCCGTTAATTTTATTTTTTATTATTTGTTGTGCAGTTACAGAAATACACACTTTGTGTACATTTAAACTCTCTAGTACTTTCATATTACGGTTCATGAGACAACCCGCTGACGGACAGACGGACGGGCGGACAGCGGAGGCATAGTAAATCTTTCTAAAAATCGTCGTTTTTTACCTTATACTTAAATATTTTAACCTAAGTACTTAAGTAGGTCAATTTGCTTTGATATTAATTTACTAATACCATTATTATTTAGTATTCTTTATCCTTAATCGATATTTTATTGCTTTTAATTAATTGAGCGTGTGTCTACGTGACTTCTGACCGGTAGGCATGTCTGAGCAGACGATCGTCAATTGTTCCGTCAGACAAAAGTGCCCGTGGCTGACTATCGGTTGACTTGACAACCACAACCCATGGCCGTGCCCTCGGCGTGGGTCGAAGTCATTAGCTTTTCACCCCGTAAGCAAAAAAGAAAACAAAAAAAACGCTTACTTACGCTTTTACAGTTGCCGTTCAACCGATTTGAAAAAAACTTGGTATGGGGTAAGATTGCATCCTAAGAAAGGATATTAGGCTACTTTTTTTACGCGCTAACCGACAACCAGGCGGGCAGAGCCGCGAGCAACAGCTACAAGTATATTGCTTTCTGAGGTGTACGTGAATGATAGACATTAAAGTAGAACTACTTTTTAACGGATTTTATCGCGGTTTTATATTTGGATTTTAGTTCTCGACGCCTTTCCATGCCTTTCAACGCCTTCCAGGTGTCATGGTCAGTCTGCCCGTGACCAAAAGTAGCTAGTAAGTATTCAAAAGCCAGTTAAACTGCTGACACTCTTTGTTAAATAGGAGTATAAGATAAGCCATTGTTCGTCGCTCAATGGAAAGTAAATAGGAAAGAAGCCCGAGGCACTGTTATTTTATCATTTATAAGCATGTTATATAGTGCAATTTCTATACACACGTGTTAGTGAAAATTTGGTACGTCTTAGGCTCGGCGCAAACAGGCCACTGACTACAGCTACCAGTCGCCAGCTACACACTGTTTTCATATATTTGTACGCTGTAAAGAGTGGCAGCTACACGCTACAGGATACAGTAACGTGGGAAAACGTGACGAAGTGTGTCGCTGGCACTTGTGGCCAGTTTGCGCCGAGCCTTAGTTTTTACAACTTAAAAGCATAATAAATGAAAAGGTTTAGAGCCCGCGTTTAGCATGTAGATGGGCGATCATAAAAAATAACGTATTAAGCTCCTCCCTCGCACGTACGACGGCCCTGCGCTTATTGAATGAAATCCACCTGGGTGAATTTAGTCCGACGTGAAATAGGGCGACTAAAAATCCATTTTGTTCTTCTGGGTGTTAAATTTTTATAAGGAAATTAAAAATGTACTTCGTTTATCTATATATACATACACAAAAGAAATAATAAAATAAACTAATCTAATTAAACATAAACCTAAAATATGGCATCAAAAAATTCGTCCACACCACATCTGTGTGTGCTGTAAACTGGGAGTGTTCCCAAAAGGCTGGCGGCATTACCACGTTGTATGGCAATGCTTATCCTCTGTCCAAGGTAAAAGCCAGCCCTTGGGTTGCGCCAAGTGTCAACGAGACATTTGGCTAGATCTTTAAAAAGCACGTGCTCACTCGGACCCTAAGGACCAAAGGTCTCAACCCCAAACGGCTCGAATATATAACATTCGTTTATCTGGGTGATATCACCGCAGATCAGTTTCCGGTCGTCTGTTTGCTGTCTCCTCGGGCTATGACAGCGAAGGAATAGAGTACAACAGACTGTGTTCACACACTACTGCATTAAAAGATGTCCCGCCCCCCTAGACAAGTGACAGTTCGACAACCGAAAACGCTGATCGAATCGTACAAATGATTTTACAAATGTAAGTAGTGACGTAGTGATTTACATTGATACAGGAAATAGAAGAAGTGATTCTATTAACATACATATTCAATTATTCATATGTTAGTCTGTAATTCTAGCTTGTGGCAACGCTGGCATTTCGCCAAGACGCCGATAGTTCCGCTTTGCACTTTAACTTACGGAAAACATAGTTGTAATCTTCACACGTGACGTTCAATTGTTTTTCACTTTGCATTTTATTAGTTAATAGCACAGGTTAATAGTAAACACGTGTCGATAGCAAAGTTAAGGTCATTCAATGAGCGACCATTACTCAAATAGTTACAAATTAAATGGGTTTTCATACTTATTAACGAATATTAACGGTTTACTCAAGGACATTCTCGGGATCGCCCGACTAGTTTCAGACTCAATAGGAGTCCCTAATCATGAGCTGACGCAGCGGCGGCGGTGTCGCGAGTCGAACTCATTTCATACTGTCTAATGTTTCTAATCTATCCGTAATAATATTATGAATGCGGAAGTAACAGTCTGTCCGTCGGTTACGCTTTTTACGGCTAAACCGCTGAACCGATTTTGATGAAACTTAGTAAGAGATAAACTTAGATCACAAAAAGAACTACTACCCACGCGGGCGGAGCCGCTAGCAACGTTTAGTACCTATGAATATATTATAAACCTGAAAACTTTCCTTAAATACGCTTCCTGGCATCAGATTAGCTATATTTTTCATTTGATTGCCCAAAACGGAGACGTGAAACAGGAGTAACTTTTGAGGAGTAACTTTTCGAGGCTTCGTGCACTAAAAATGAAAAGTAGCCTTATATCTTTCATTAGGGTTCAAACTTACTCCATACCAAATTTCATCGGAATCGCTATAGTTTTTTTGCTATGATAGTGTTGCAGACATACAGACCTTATTACTTTGGCGTTTATAGAATGGACTAGTTGTTGCCCGCGGCTTCGCCCGCGTTGGTGTCGGTTATCGCAGCAAAAAGAGATGTCCTTTCTTGGGATCCAAGCCTACCCCATACCTACATGATATCAAGTTTCATCAAAATCAGTTTAGTTTAGTTTTAGTAACAGACAGACATACTTTCGCATTTATAATATTAGAATGGATTGCAATAAAAATGGCGCCAAGGCGTCAAGTCGCGCAAAACATTTATAATTACAAAGCACAGCTGTGTGTTATTGTAGTAAATGCGGAAACCTTTTAGAAGGACATTGTAAGGAAAAGTAACAGTATGGATACATTACGGAACAAGTTTCTAAGGGAAATATGTTAGAAAAAGCTAAGTACTTATGTATAGAAAACTTGCTGTTCCCTGCGGCTCCGCCCGGCGCACAGTGGTCCGAAATTCGAGCTCCCTATTCATAGAAACTTAATGTCGGAATTTGATAAAAAAAAAATTGCATATCGTTAGTAAAGCTCCCTTTAGCTCAATATTATAATATGAAAGGTATGAGTAGCCCGACGCGTGAGGAAAAAAATATTTTCTTTTTTTTTGTATGAAAAGAAACACTTAAAGTGCATTTTTTTTAAACTGGTGCGGACTGAAAGTCTGTTGTTCACATGAGCTAAGGTACCTTACACGGCGATCAAGATGACATACAATTCATATAGCTATGGAAACAGACTTAGGTGTAGCAACCTTTTGAACATTTGAATTTTCGGTATACGATTTTTCTAATCTTTGACGTAATTATATGAGGTTGCTATCAAAATACTGTCGTAAATAGACATTATTATTATACGGAATAAAACTATAGTGGATTATGTATATAATTTTATGAATATAGTGAAAAGTAAGAAAATATATTACAAAAAAATATACACTAGAACTATGACGAAAAATAACGATATTAAAAATTACAGATAAGTCAGTACACAATGTTGCTTAATCCACATAGACCGGAGAAAAAAAAACTATTTGCAACGCTTATAACTAGGATATTAATGTATTACTGTTTAAAATCATCGCTATTTAACTACTAACAACTAGAACTACTTACGTAGCTAACGACTACTACAAGAGAGTATCATTGTCATAAGAAAGTCTTTCAAATCCGAGTCCAACCTCGACCCAATAAGATCGACAAATTCAATGTTCTCTTTGTCTGCACCTGTTCCGTGACTAATGAGATGAGGTTTCATATCATCAGTAAGAGCAGTTTTTGTAGATTTTTTCAGCACAGGTCATGCTGAACAGAAAGGGATCTGAAGACACAAGGAGACCATTGAAAATGTGTTCGTTTGTCGCTTTTCGACATAATTTGCGCGAATGCTGTTCTCGGATTTTCTTGAAGTCTTTGTTTCTGGCTTCCGATGCCTCTTCCGATAATTTGCCAATGAGCATAATATTACAGTGTTTGATAACTTCGGCACCATGCAGTAATAGTTTCTGAACACTTGAAGACATGTAATACCAGCCATAGAGCTCCACATACATTTCTGCAGTAAGGTGAGCAAAGTTTTCAAATGGTTCAATATTTATGGGCTCTACACAGGCTATCACACGCAAAAGTATTTAGCAGTGAGATAAGCTGACAATAAATTAGTAGTAACTTACTCTGAGATCTTATCCAACTTGTTCATTGATCATCAAGGGGTGTGGCTTTACAGATATCACAAGTCTGCGTTGAGGTTTTTGATAAGTGTGAAATAATTTTGCCATCTATCATGGTCATGAGCAGTGAATGCCTAACAACATCACTTCCCATAGTAGAAGGCTCTAGTGCTGCAATCTCGGCTTCAATCAAATCCTGTATTCGGTAATGTTTAGTTTGTTTTCGTTAGCAAACTTGAAATAAAGTGATCTGCAGAACATTGTAGAAGATTGTTTTGGATTATCCCATATTATTTCTTCGCCACAAACCAAGCGCAGAGGCACAAAGAACACATAAAATTACTGGAATCATCTTCACCCACTTGTACAAACATTTCCCTGGAGCACGATCAAAGCCCCACTTGCATATCTTTGCCATCCAGCGAAGATTCCAAACATAATGATTTTCAAAGTCTCTCAACAGTTCTATCCAAAACCGCTGAAGCTTTACTTTTACCCCTCATTCTGTGATATCTACACTATCTTTTGGTGGGTAGCAGTCCTTTTTCGCCTGCAAGATAGCAGCATATGAAGGATACAGTGGTATTCCTTCTTCTAAAGCACAAGCTCTTAGTGTTGTGTACTGCCATTTCGACAGCTTCAAGGAAGTTAAAATACCTGACGCTTTATCACCGCAGTACATGGGCATCGATTTTTTAGATTTCAATAAACCCTTTATCTTTGTAGCCTCTTCAGGTTGCTCAGTGACCAATTTTATCATATCTTCTACATTCTTGCTATCTGTACTTAAGCCAGTTGCATAAGCCAGACTTTCAGTGATATGCGTTAGGAGCTCTTCCACTCTCCTTCTCTTCTGTAGCGGGCTTAGCTCAGAAAACACTTTTCTGGTTAATTAACAAGCTGTTAACTAACGATTTAACAAGTAATGCAGTCGGGAACTTAATTTAATTACGTCAAAGATTAGAAAAATCGTATACCAAAAATTCAAATGTTCAAAAGGTTGCTACACCTAAGTCTGTTTCCATAGCTATATGAATTGTATGTCATCTTGATCGCCGTGTAAGGTACCTTAGCTCATGTGTACAACAGACTTTCAGTCCGCACCAGTTTAAAAAAAAATCACTTTAAGTGTTTCTTTTCATACAAAAAAAAAGAAAATATTTTTTTTCTCACGCGTCGTGCTACTCATACCTTTCATATTATAATATTGAGCTAAAGGGAGCTTTACTAACGATATGCAATTTTTTATTTATCAAATTCTGAAATTAAGTTTCTATGAATAGGGAGCTCGATTTTCAGACCACTGTGCGGCGGTGTGATTCTGCAAGAACTCGTTCTAAACTTCGAATCTGAATCCGCTGTGAGTTTCTTGATTGGCATTCCAAAAACTCGGTTGATAATTCGAATTTACACTAGCGCTACCCTTGCGAGCGCGTCAGCGAGTTGAACTAAATTGACGTGAGATTTTGACAGATAAAGTATGAGATGACATAAGAAGTGGGAATCAGTAAAGGTAATTCCCCCGTCACTTCGACGCTCACTTCGCACTCGAACCAGATCAAAATCAAGGTTATTTTGAACTTTATGCGAAGTGAGAGTGAATAGCGAAGTGAGATGCGAGTTGTTGTTTGAATTTTACAGAATCGACGTACGGGTATCGTTTATCGCGGCAAAAAGGAGCCTGTGTCCTTTCTTACAATCCAAGCTTACCCCATACCAAGTTTTATCCAAATCGGTTTGGCGCTTTAGCTGTGAAAGCAAACAGAAAGTCCAGGCTTGAGTGAAAAAAAAAATGTGGGTTTCACAGTTAAAGCACTACACCGAATTTGATAAAAGGTACCTAAGGAGTGTTAAAATGGCTAAATGAAAGTGAAATTGGCTATTTTTTGCAATCGTAGTTTGATATAACTAAACACAGTCTTAATTCTAAAAGCAAATCTGAAATCGCCAACCCGCAATGAGCAAGCGTGGTGATCAATGCTCGTACCTTCTCTATGCGAGAAGAGGCCTGTGTCCAGCAGTGGGACATTTATGGGCTGGTATTATTATATATTGTATTATTGTATTTTTTATACCTAGGTCCCTATCTACGTAAGGTAGTCTGTAGGTATGCCCTGAAAATAAATATCTATCTAGCTAACGAGTGTAACGACGCAATGAACCAAGCTGCAAGCTAAAATAGAAGTTAATGTTGCTTAGTTTTGATCTATTTTAAACACAAGAGGGGTTTAACTAACAATAGGATAGGATGTACTATACATATAGGTACGTAGATGTAGGTTTTCTTTCTTTTTTAATTAACTAGATTTGATGACGTCCTCCATGGAAACCCATGAAATTCCACGAGAACTCTTTAGTGGGATAAAAAGTATCTATAGGTATGTTAACTAGCTGTCCCTTGCGACTTTGTTCGCGTGTTTTGGTTTCAACGGTTTTTTATTTTTGCAACATTTTTCATTTTTGCTCCGCTCCAATTGGTCGTAGCGTGATGTTATATAGCCTTCCTCAATAAACGGACTAGACAATACAAAAAGAATTTTTCAATTCGAACCAGTAGTTCCTGAGATTAGCGCGTTCAAACAAACAAACAAACTCTTCAGCTTTATAATATTAGTATAGATTAATGCAGGTATTACAAGTGCAACGAATTTCATCAAAACCTGTCGAGTCGTTTTCGAATGAAATAATAACAAACACACAAACGTATTTTTTACAGTTAGTTAAGTATAACGTTAATTAGGATTACTAATAGGTGAGTAATGCATTTTAATTAATTCTGAATGTAAAGTATTTATAAACTTAACTTTAACTAGCGATCTGCGTCGGCTTCTCAAGGTTAGCACAACAATATAACCTATGTAACTCAGGGATAATGAAGCATTCTAATGGTGAAAGATTTTGAAAATCGGTCCAGTAGTTTTTGAGTTTATTCTTAACAAACATACAAAAAAATACCAATCTTTCCTCTTTATAATATTATTATTAATACTTATAGCATATATAAGTATTAATAATAATATTATAATAGCATATATAAGTATTAATAATAATACAGATTTTAACTAGTTGCGCACTGCAGTTTCACCCGCGGTTTGAAAAAAGTGATAATAATGATGATGATGAAAAATAGTCTATGCGCTATTCCAGGTAATAAACTATCTATATACCAAATTTCATTTAAATCCCTTCAGCTGTTTTATCGTATTTGAGTATCAATCATCCATCCATCCATCTTAAAGCAAACTAGATAATAGTAATACACGTCAGTACTAATATTTATTCTGTGGTTAGGTATACTAAAACGTTTCACGTCGACCTTGTAATAAATTCAGTGAGACCACTTAGTATTCCGAACATCTTACCTACTGAGACATTCTTAATTAAACAATAACATTTGTGTCTGTCTCTCAGATACCCTTTAAGTGCCCTACGGTGTACGAGATATAAAACTTTACTAAGTATAACAATCGCAATTTACTTTAAAAATACTCTTTTAATGTAAAACCTACAGCTAACTTAAAATATAGAGTAGAGTAATTTTTCTAATTATGTAAAACTTATTTGATAATAGTCTAATTCCTCCTGTTTGTATAAAAAATTGTTTGTTTATACTGTCATATATTATGTTAACTTAAGGTTGCGACCTACGGCAATGAAACTTAAATTTACATAACAGCAAACGGAAAACTTAAACGTCTGTCCTTTTCTTATATATACTAACTAGCTGTCCCCCGCGGCTTTGTTCGCGTGTTTTAGTTTCAACGGTTTTTCATTTTTGCGACATTTTTCATTTATGCTCCGCTCCTATTGGTCGTAGCGTGATGTTATATAGCCTATAGCCTTCCTCAATAAACGGACTATCCAATACCAAAATATTTTTTCAAATCGAAACAGTAGTTCCTGAGATTAGCGCGTTCAAACAATCAAACAAACAAACTCTTCAGCTTTATAATATTAGTATAGATATATAAAGCTGAAGAGTTTGTTTGTTTGAACGCGCTAATCTCAGGAACTACTGGTCCGATTTGAAAAATTCTTTCAGTGTTGGATAGCCCATTTATTGAAGATGGCTATAAGCTATATAACATTACGCTGCGACCAAAAGGAGCGGAGTATAAATGAAAAATGTTGCAAAAATGAAAAACCGTTTAAACTTAAATACGCGGACAAAGTCGCGGGGGACAGCTAGTATTAAATATTATTAAGAGACGGATCGAAATAACTTATTTATTACTTCAAACGGTGATAAATAATCGTGTCTATAAAGTTTTATATGTACTTAAGGTTGCCGGAAGTTCGACTAGCTTCGCCTTTTATGTTAAGTTAGGGCTTCATTTATTCGTAGTAGAACATACTTATGTGTTTATTGTTGGATGATAAACCTTTATGTTGTATTATGGTCATTTAAAATGCTTAATTTCCGTAGGTAAACGGTTTTGATTTAATGTTTTGCACGTAATTTGTTAGTCATTATATTGTAGCTTAGAATTTGATCGTTTAACTTATTGAAAAAAGGTTGAGATGAGACACCGGTTTTTGTAGTAAATTCGATTTTTTTATTGTTATCTATTTAAATTAAAATACCATATTATTTCAATAACACTACGTGCCGCACTTAGACGGTAATGGTTACTTAATGGATTGCTTATTATCGATTTAAGTTAGCCTCCTCTCAGAGTTCTGAGATTTGCCCTTGTTAGCTTATTTAAGGCAGTTACACCCGAATACTGAAACACAACTTAGTTTTAAGACATTCTTAAATGACTATCGGTCGCTGCTTTGCACCCTAAAGTGACAGAGACAGCATGAGACTTAACGGCGTCTCAAAACAGACTGATGTTTTATAATTCGGCCATTAGTGTTTAAGGGCTGGTTGCTTCAACTGTCAACATACATTGACATGTCCGTTAACGCTAAATATGGCCGCTTGTATGAAAATTTCATAGTGACTTAACGTTGACGTACCTACGGACTTAAGATAACAGACGGTTTGAAACAACCCATCCTAAATCTGTCACGAATTTTAAGTTACATAGTCGACTTGCATAGCCACAACCGAAAAACAAAACGTCTAAATCTATACTAATATTATAAAGCTGAAGAGTTTGTTTGTTTGTTTGTTTGTTTGTTTGAACGCGCTAATCTCAGGAACTATTGGTTCGAATTGAAAAATTCTTTTTGTATTGGATAGTCCGTTTATTGAGGAAGGCTATAGGCTATATTACATCACGCTACGACCAATAGGAGCGGAGCAAAAATGAAAATTGTTGCAAAAATTAAAAACCGTTGAAACTAAAACACGCGCACAAAGTCGCGGGGGACAGCTAGTACCTAATAAATTATGTAATTTTAAAACCACATCATCAGGCCTGTCAAAGTTTGTCAATATGGGTCTAATTAATTCAAACTGTGTTATCATGGCGATCAATAAATCAGCCTGTGGGTTCAGCCGAGTGTCACAAATACGTACTGATAACAGCTTTTTCAGAATATTTCATTCAATTTGTGAGATTACTAAATCAGAAAACGCCTTTTTGGTATGGCATTTACTTTTCATATAAATATCATCATTATTTTCATTTTTTACTCTGAATTACTTTTTATCTGTATAACTTCCACTTTAGTTTATATAAGTTTGTTTTGATTAATGTCTAAATGTAAATGCTGTTATCTCCTTTAATTGAAGGAGCACAACTCAAATTTACACTCTATTTTGTATAATACCTTGTGTATTCTTCGCTGGAGATCCACATTTAAACAAATAAATAAAAATGTCAAAATACCGATTTTTAATGTCAGGAAATATCATGATGAAAACTGGATATGATATATCTTTCAATGTACTTATCAGACCCTCTCCTTTTTTTTGAAGAAGGTTAAAAAAGACATCCTAAATTATTATACGAAATTTCCGACAATCCGTTACTAATTACATAGCGTATTCATTATTATTTTTAAACTAATTAAGGTTTGAGATCGTCCTCACATATGTGTGTAACTATTCGTGTACCCCTTTTTGAGAATACAAAACAATTATCAGGCATTTTACTGCCCTTATAAAAGACCAGTACAAAACGATTCGCAATAAATGTTAATTAAAAGTAACAATCGATGGAAATTGCAACAATTAATCGTTTACCGGTTCGAAGTAGTAAATAGCAGTTTAAGCCAGTTCTTTCCGGTTACCATTAAACAATTGAACGATACTATAAATGGGAAACATAGGTTTGTTTGGTGTGTTGCGTGTCTATGCTTGGCTTTTAAAAATACCTGCTCACAATCATTTCCCACCGCGTTGTTTGTCTGCTCTTAGAAGTTGTTACTTGTTTTTTATTCATGTTCTCGATAAGGTATCAAACCTACCTACATATTATTAAGCATTAAAGGCAGGAACAACGAATAAAAATCCGATAGTAACAACAAAAATGACAATGTTTTCAGTGTATGTAGTGTGTTGCTGACGTTTAAGAAACGTAAAATGGCCTTAATCACGTTGAATCTTGTATAGCTTTATGATTAAGTGTGCCCTAATATGTTGAATTTTAGGCTTACACTACTTATTACCTAATCAAGTGAAATGAATAATTAGTGACGTAACCCGCTCAGGGTGCGAAATACCAATAGACTGATGCACCCCCGTCCCTAGATCAAGCTGGCCCGAGCCGACCAAACTAGCAACAAAAATATGTCCTTAAATAATAAAAACTTAGATCAAGCCCTTGCTGCTTTTGTCTTATTATGATTGTTAGCAACGCACTAAGTTGAGGTCCGAACCCCACAGCGGGTGCCCTAAGTAAACGTTGCTGACGTAGTTAGATTTTCTATTGCTCTGGCTGGAGGCCCTTAAGGTTCTCGCCAAAAGTCCGGTGAAGCAGTCAAGGCCTGCGCTCAGGCTAACTGCGTAAATCTCTTACATAAAAATAAAAAAAAGACTGATGCATCTCCCTAGGTTACATGCCTATACTGCACCCCAAATACAAATATAGTTACCCATATCTTGCCTATTAATTATGCTTATATTTCTTATTGTATTACAGATTGAAAAGGTTAGGCACTTAACGATTTGTATAGAGAAATAGACACACCTATGTTTTGTGTATGTGCAAACGACCGTCAAAACTATGACAGATTGTATGATCGATTGTTACTTGTTTCTTCATCCGACTACAGAAAAGGAAAGGTTATGATTTTTGCAGTCTGTTTGTTTAAATTTACCTACGTATGTTACATCCAGGCGCCTAAACTATTGATCTGATCTTGATGAGAGAGCTCATTTAAATTGTTTTTACTATGGTTTGGATGACATAGGTTGCCGTGGTTGCTTGCAAATCCGTTCTCGTCTTGTCCCGTTAGAGACACGAAGTCCCACGTACCCGTCTTCGGAAAGAGTGTGGGGTAGGCACTATACACCTATCCCTCTAGTAGGGGTCCTACAAGGACCGAGGCCCACCGGAGCCCCGCCGAGCATGCTTTAGCGAACCCGGGACTCCGGCAAAGGCAAGGACAAGACCGGGGCGTTTTTAGTCGGTGCAAGTCCGACATATCACCACATCGTGCCCTCGGCGTGGGTTGAAGTCATAAAAAAGTGGCAAGGGGAATCACTTTGGTGGTTTAAACTGGTCACTGTCGCAATCAGAGGTGTTAATGGTTGCTTAAGGGATTCCTTATTATTGATTAAAGTAAGCCACCTGTTGGCCCTCAGACTTCTGAGAGTAGACTTACTTAAATCGATGGATACCCTTAAATCAATTTAAGTACGTAAGTCAACACTTAGAAATCTGAGAATTGGCTTACTTATTTTACTACTTACGTCTCTGAGTACGGCTGTAAGGACCGTATATAATTATCGGGGATCTGACATTATTTTTTATTTATTCGTCACATAGATTATTACAAATAATTAGAAACGTATTTTTTCTTTTTTTAATTAAACAAACAGGAAGATACAGTGAATGGAAAAGTCGCGTGACGTCACTTGTAACTATAATTTTTCCCACAAATGACGTCAGAAGCTTCTACTTATCTTTAAAGCGCTTTAACTGTGACATTTTTCACCGATTTGATAAAAGAAAAAATACGAGTTTTTTTTTATTTTATCTATATTAGATATTTGCTTTTCGTACCCAGTCCGCACCCCTATTATCCACACTCTGTCTTCACTAGGGCGGAGCAAGGAAATCCATGAACATCACAAGAAACTCACAGGTCCTTGGTTTCATTTGTTTAAAAGATTGTTGTAATTAATAGATAGTAACGTATTTACGTATGTCATGTGTATTTACAAAGTAGCGTAAATAATGTAGGTAGTCGTAAACAAGTCTTCGATGCCACGACCTTATTGAAGGCAATCGTCTTACAAATCGTGCCACACAATGCTATAAATAAATTTTGTTTTATTAGCTTTTATATGTAAACAGAACATACAACTACTTTATTTTGTACAGTCACGTACTGATTCCGTTTTTGTCTTAATTTGCCGCGAGCCTCTTGAGTTTTTCTTTTGAATGGGGCCACTAACGAGCACTTGAAAAGGCGCTGAATTATCTTTTTTCTATTGTACCTGAACGTTTTAATCAATGTAATGTTATAATTTATTCATATTTAGGTAGGTACTTAAAGTGTTTTTATAAGGTTTTTTACCCTAAACAAAGTCCAGTCAGGCTTATTTGCTATAGCGGTTGTTAAAAACCTATGAAAAAACAAATTTTGTATCGTCTAACGTCAATGACAAACTAGATCTACTACAACGTAGTTAATCACCGACGTTAGCCGATACTTAATTAGCGTTTTTATCCAGAGAATATTTAGGTTGTCAACTGGAGATATCAAATAAGCCTACAGATCTATACAAAGGTAAGTGTTACCTATAAATTTGAGATGTACAAACACCCTTAAAATCGCACGATTAAATAGAGGCTTCAACATTATTATTTATTTTTATAATCTTCTTCCAAATAATAATAGTAAACAAAAAGAAAAGTATTTATTCCACGAAAAACATAGCATTTTGCACTGTATAAGTACATTGTTTGAAAACAAAAAGTATTACATTATTATGCAATAATAGACTATCTTAATAAAATAATAATGGCAAGTATTAACGATGTAGGTAGGGCCTAGACATTTTTGATTGCGACTTTACCCTTAGATTAAGTACTTTATCTAAGACTCTACCAAATTATATTTCTACCGTAGATTATAACCCTTGTTTCTATCTCCACTATAAACAATACTTGTGGAACATATGATGATAGGTACGATGCTTTATTATCTTTTGATGAATGTGCTCTTGTGGTAAGTAGATATATTATGATTTGGTGGTACAGTAAATAATTTGCATTTTGCATATTATAGGTACCTAGTTGATTGTAACTTTGATTAATTTGTCTATTTTGAATGTTGTTCGACCGGTGTTAACCAGACTCATAAAAAACGATTATACCTTGGTATAGCTAAGTATACATAGGTAGTTAGTATATATACTAAGTATACATAAATACTTAGGTACATACGGTGACGGGGGTCCCGTGGATTGAATAATGCTCTTTTTACATTGTAGAGATATGCTGTAACACAACCTTTGAGTAAACATAGACAAGCATAGAGCGTGCGCATCGCTAGTAGCCCCTTATGCCAAGCGTAAGCACATTTTTAGCTAAATATACTACGCCCGTTTACTGATTTATGTAATTTTCCGTGCGACGACAGACGTTTATGCAAAATATCGACGGTTCCGATATTATTAGGAAATTTTACGATTTTACTACCATACCCATTACGAATCTGTTGACTGTTCAATTTAACGTAGTGACAATAAATAAGTATTTTCCTCGTCGTGTTTTTCCGAATACGGTATGAGCAATATCTAAACCTACGACATCATTTTAATATTTTCTGGTACCTATTTAATAATATCTCTATAGGTAGGGCAAGGCATTGTATTTTTCGGTTTAAATGGGTTTTAGAAACATCGTGCCGTGTTTATCTGTATCGTTATTAAATCTCTAAGAAAACAAATGTTTCTAATCAGAGTAACAACAAATAACTTAAGTATCTACATAATTCATACTTTTTTAGGGTATTTAAATAGAAGATACCGTTAATTTATTTTATAAGCCATAATTAGGATGTTTTATTTTACTTACCTAGATAGGTACATTATTTAAGGCCCCAAATTGGCGGCAATTTTAAAGATTTAGAAATATAAGATTACAGACTGAAGCATTTTTGCTACGTAGTTTACTTAATTTCCAAAGGGGTTTGAATTTTTGTCATTTACACATGAAATAGAGGCAATACTTACCCTAGGTACTTGTAAGCAAAATTCCTTGGCTTCAATTGTCAGGATTAGGACGAAACAACAATGCACTCTCTAAAAAATAAATAAAAGGCGGGAAAACCGAAAAAAAAGTCAGTACACACCCAAGTTCCAAATTCAAAATTCAAGCAGTTGCACTATTTTATAAAGTTTAGTTTTAATTTTTATGAGATTACAGATTGATTACACTCGTTTTAAAGAACGATATGCGCGCGTGATCGCGAAATTGAATATACGACGGTGCGTAAACAAAATCGTGTTATGAATGCGGTCGCGGCGCGAACGTCCGAGGTTATTACTTATTATCAAAGGCTATTGAACGGAGACAGTCGCCATTAAATGTTCGTATCACCGCCATCTATGAAGTGTTATCTAAACGATCGCGCTTAAAATTAAAACGCGTTCTTTGAACTTTTTGTAGGAAAGTAAATAAATAATCGTATCAGGTTAATTATTCCAAGGTGCGTTGAGTTCAATAGCCATGATGATATTACTGTAGATAATACCTGATAATAAATAAAGAGTAATAATATATCACAGATGCAGTTCGTTTTGTAACTTTTCCTCTAATTAGCTTATAATTTAAGCTTCCATAATTATAAAATCTAAGCTAGGTTGGCAAGAACTAATTACAATTACTAAGTATGAATAATATTTTACATGCATACCTCTCATTTCAAGAGTATTTAACTTCTGTCTAATTAAATATTTTATCTTCTAGATCATACACAATTTTCAAATTGTCTTGCTTTACAAACCTTGGTTTATAAACCTCATATCAGACTAGAATATTTAATTCATGCTGCTAATAAGAACTAAAGATGTAGGTTATATTATATCAACAGGTGGACAACAAAAGCAACAGCTGTCTTTAACTACCTACATATTAAATTTCTTAATGTTGCATTTAGACCAGTGTATAATTACAATACATTCAGATAGGTATTTATTTAAGTAGGTCACTATCGTCTAATAAATATCGTCCTGATAATAAAAAGAAAAAAAAAACAAATCTAACTTGCAGACGTTTAAGTGTCATCAGTGCTTCCTCACCATGTTACCATTTAAGTGGGTGATAATTAAGTCTAAATAACTGATCACGTTTTGGAAACATCTGTAGCCTTGGAATTAAGACAAATCAATGACTGTTATTAATTTCGCCGTAAGGGGCGCTTGTCGCAACCGAGGTCATTCCATAGTTGGTGGGCTTTAATAGCTGACGCGCCAGTGGCGCCAACTGGTGAGCGCAATGACGGTAGTTCTCATTGGATTTATAAAATCTAGAGTAAATTGTAGCTATTATTATGTAATTGGTTGTCCAAACTTACATATTTCTACAGAAGAAGAAAAGCAGGTTTCAAATAAGAAACATTAAAGAAAATCTTAATGTAATTTAATTCAATACACCAATATTCAAAACAGATGGATTGAATTCATACTTATTGACTAAGGTTTTTGGAGAACTCCGCTCATATTCAGACATCCTTTTTTTTTAATACCAGGTGTTTATTTGCCGGCCGCCGTGGCCAGAGGATTTCTTAGGACTAAGATCACTGAGTCACCACGGAGGAACATTTTTGAGATAAATCTATCCTTGTTCACAGCTTTACCCTGAAATAAAAAGGTTGTATTATGCACTTTGTGTTTTATTAATGACTAGCTGTCCCCCGCGACTTTGTTCGCGTGTTTTAGTTTCAACGGTTTTCCATTTTTGCAACATTTTTCATTTATGCTCCGCTCCTATTGGTTGTAGCGTGATGTTATATAGCCTATAGCCTTCCTCAATAAACGGACTATCCAATACAAAAAGATTTTTTAAAATCGAACCAGTAGTTCCTGAGATTAGCGCGTTCAAACAAACAAACAAACTCTTCAGCTTTATAATATTAGTATAGATTTACATATTATTAAAATAGCCATGGTAGTTCTGTGCTGTTGCAGGGACAAGTGGAGGGAGGCCATTGCTCAGTGCTGGCATTTGGAGGAACTTCTAGATTTAATGGCCTTTAATGCTTTATATCCTCTATAACAATGTTATACGCATATTTTTAGAGTTAGTTCTCGACCACACTGCGCATATGCTTATGATTGGTGGGATTCTTAACATTGACGGAAAGATATAATTCGTAAACATATGTTTATCCCAGAATTTACACACATAGGTACCACAATAACCTTGACCAGGGTGTCAACGGCCTCAACGCCGACACTGTCTTTGTCCAGTGTGACAGTATGGGCTAACAATAATATGTTCTAATCTAAAGTTATTGATTTGAGAAAATAATGAAGGTACAGGTATTTACAGATGCAATAACCACTTGAAGCATTTAAATGTTTATATACGATTTATACGTGAACGGTAGATTTTTATTATTTGTATTTATTGAGTATTTATGTGGTATTCTTTGGTGTCAGATTCACAATATACATTTAATTTTATAACCTCTAAATATTTTATGATCATTGTTTATTTCATTACTGAGGATATTAAGTCTGTATTTACAATAGTAACTCTTTACCTTCTTGCCTTTGCCTAGCCTTGGTACTTCGGTCCACATTTCTTTTACGTTTTCGAGTACCATGTTGCAATGCCGGTCAAATGCTTTGACGCGTCCCAACAACTTTTTGTTATTACGGCAGTTTATCAACACTTGTGTGTTATTTTTTACTGACTGTGTAAGGACTGAAAGGGGACCCGTACTGAATTCTTCTTCCTCAATTTTAGCTAATTCTTCCAAAGTCATCTCTGAGCGTGGCTTGGATGTTGACGCCCTGGAATCATTATTTTAGTGTAAACAACTGTTCATAAAAAGTAAGAATTCTTACTAATACATAATTTGATTTAGTACTTACATTATAGAGGTAGTTTTTTATACTTTTAGAGGTAAATAAGCAGAAGTTCTCGGATTTTATGTTCCGAAACAATCAAAGTTCGACGACCAACAAACACGATCTACTCTATGGAACTGTTTTTTTTTTAGGAATGTCCATAGAGTAAAAAATATAATATATTGGATATCAGGCTTTCGAGTAGTGCGAAATGTGTTGATTCAAGTTTTTAATTGTTTGGTTAGTAATTTTGGTTTTGATGCTACCTACTTTAATATTTGTTTAACTTTCATAAGTCATCACTATAAAGCGGGGTCTGCTATGGTAGTTTTTGAACAAAACATTATTATGAAACTTAAACTAGTAATGTGGCCTACATAAATGTTTTGAAGAATAAAAACAGTCAAACATGCTGAGGCCACACCAATAACATATTTATTAACAGACATCGTGGCTTTTATAGCAAAACAGGCTATTTAGTATTTAAGTTTATTAACTATATTTTTTTTACTTTACAGATTTCACCTACCTAATCATGACCTTGATTGCGGCCTAGGTCAATGAACCTAATGTTATAAATTCAACAAGCAGGTGGCGCCTTTGTACATACGCACATAAATTAATGGCGGGATTTTTATTAAGTTTATGGAATACTTTTATGTGTCGTACTTTAATACAAAGCATTATGAAATAATTTAATGCTGACCGGGGTATTTCGAAGCTTTATAGATAATTTACTTATTATAATATAGAATCATAGAGAAGGTTGTTACTACAAAAAGTAGGTAGGGAGTAGGGACTAAAGAAGTATTCCAAATAAATCACATTTTTTTTTTTTTGGCCGTTAATTTTTTATTGACCAAAAAGTCATCGCGCTCGCACTTTTGTGTCTGTGACTGTTTTGTCACGCTTATCAAGTCCGTGCGTAATATAGTTATGTATCTATGGAGATGCACACATGCCACCACAGAGTACTTTTATATATATCATGCCACAACCACAAAGACGTGACAACTGTATCGGGGTACAAGGGTATCAAAATTGTTAATCCTGGTGCTCAGTGTAGCCAGGTCAGATTGATAAATTTACACTGTTTTGTATATATATAAAAAAAAAAAACACGGTAGCCTGACAAAAGTCACCTGTGCGAAGAAGCTTATCTTATAACTATTCAAAACCTGAAAACCGAATAAGTTATTAATATTGTTTTTTGACAAATAAAATACCATAATTTTTCATGAAATATTTTTATTCACGTTTTTTCTGTAATAATAAGAAAATGAAGTAAGTATTCAACTAGCTTTTAGTAACTAATTTTGATATAATAATTCAATATAATTTATAATTCACAGTCTTGGAATAAAAATAAAGGCTAAATTTAAACATAGACATGACAATATTGCGCTTTACATTTATTTTATTCACTTGCAACACTCACTTTACATAAACTCATCATCATTTAGAAACCAAAAAATGCGTACCGGGGTCATCCTTACATACATTTCTTTGGTTATATTTACAAATATTTATGTACTTTTTATTCAAAACTTATGTAAATTATCACAACTACAAGATGAGAATAGCGATACACGAAAGAAAAAATATATTAAATAAACACAGTTTAATCAAACATAAAATCATACATACTTTTTTTTTAAAGATATTCTGTTATGATTTTATCGAAATTATTTAAGTAGATAATATTTATAAACATACCAGTACGCAATTACAGAAATTAAATTATTTGAAACGGGGAATGGGGTAGATGTAATTTTATTTAAATATATTTTTTCTTCATTTACGTAACCAAAAACTCACGACGTTCCATTGATATGAAATGTCGCATGACGTCACAATTTCATTTTCACCTACCCCATTTTGTTGACACAAATATATAACACACTATTGAATAATTAGAACTGATAAATTAATGTAAAGAGCTCTGCACAGAATAGCTTAGATTAGAACATATTAGTGTATCCAACATAGACTGTTGATCTATATTTAAGTAAAAACTTTTTTGGTTCTAATTCCTTCAAAAAACATAGACATTTCAATCATCACAATATAAAAATATCAATTTCACACCTTAAACCAAACATACAATTCTTCAATCGTTTAATTTCGTTGTGTATATTTTCACCGGTCTGCTAAATTGAGTAAATCTTCATCTTTTATAAATACAGTAAAGTAAAACGTAGATACTCTCGTACAAAATATTTTGATGCTACACTTGTAACAGTAACACAAAAAAGAGTCCTTACGAAGGTAGACTTAAGAATCAAATTCAATTGTCTATAGGATATGAACATCTTTAAGTCAAAATACATTCGAACAAAATATTCATAGGTGTGTCGTCATTTTAAAAGATTTTGACGAATAAAGCTGTGTTGTCGAATCAATAT
Source organism: Diachrysia chrysitis (assembly GCA_932294365.1). Classification (NCBI taxonomy): domain Eukaryota; kingdom Metazoa; phylum Arthropoda; class Insecta; order Lepidoptera; family Noctuidae; genus Diachrysia; species Diachrysia chrysitis. The sequence continues at coordinate 3,035,287 of OW028664.1, forward strand.
GACTTTGAAACTTTTCTGGAGGCTATTAAATTCGCCTTCAGAAGCGCTAGTCGAGCAAGATGTGTAAAATTAAACCGTTTAAAAGAACAGCTAATTCAGAGGTTTGTTTGTTTAATGTATACAATCATTTATTGTATTTTTGTTAACTGGTAATAAAAAAAATATTAAGATCAAACTTTGGCAGCTATGCTTTACGCGAAAACGCGCCAGTGGCGCCAACTGGAGAGCGCAATAACGGTAGCTCACGAAATTTTTCTTAAAAACAAACTGTGCTGTATATTTTGTATGAGAGAAAATACATTTTACGACGTATTTTTAACAGTTATTACATATTTACCGAGCTTTATTTGCGACATTCCAGCACCATATATTTTGTACCAAGCTTGTGGCAGTGATTACGACTATGGACGTTATTATTTTATTATGCAGCTATTTATTTATAAATTATTGCATCATACCAATTAAAGCATATTATTGGCAGGTCTATGGGTAGAACTGGCAAAAACTGGCTGAATACGTTATCATAGACAAAAAGAGATTGCAGAAAAAAAAACACTTACAACTAGTTTTTTGATGATTTAACAGTTGTCTATAACATTGCTTTTTGCTAATCCTAGATTGCAATGGTTAATTAAGTAGTAAGGCCGCCAAAATCCAACCCAAAGACCTGTCATATATCTATCAAAATTATCAGATTTCAATAATATAAAAATACGTTTATTAATATACTATTTCGGTAAGCATGTCTGTTTCGCTGTAGCACCATTTATATAGTGGAATAAGAACGGGTTTATAAATTATAGTAAAGCATCAACACTCAAACTAACTCTATGTGTCTTTGCATGTCGCCATCTTGATAATTTGAATATGGAAGGACAAAGGAAGTATCAAGGGAAGGTATTGTTATTGGCGCCCAAGTGGGGCACAATTTTGTTTTATTCACACGTGAATTAAAACGTGAGATATTAATGACAATACTTTTTGCTTTTTTTTTTTGATCAAAGAATTGTGTAAATAGTTTGTATTACTACTGTAAATATAAAAACTGTCATAAAAATAGTTATTTTAAGTTAAATTCAAAATATAAAGACGGCGACATATAACATATCAAAGACACTAATTCTCTATAAATCTCAAACTCTATAGTCTTTATAAAAATACGAATTAAGCATTATGTACCATAAGACACTTCACATATTCACTAATTAGGGAATAAAAACTAGCCTAATATTTACAGAGATCGCTTAGCTATATCTAATCAATCGTTTAAATACGTAACATTTTACTTTTCGAAGTAAAATATAGAAATACTCTAGATATATGGTCAACCATACGTCAGGAGTAAAAAGCGCTTATATTCATTCGACTTTCAACCTTATTCCTTGGTTATAAGGCATTGTAAGACTAAGTGTCACCACTGCTGTAGGTCGGCATAACATTTATTTCTGATGCCGGGTTCCTATATTCCAAAAAGCGATTCTTTTTGCTAACGGATGGTAGTATTTTCTAAGCAAAACGAAGAAAATCCGTCCGTAAGCAAAATTAATCTTTTGTTGATTATAGGAACTGGCCTATACCGTCAAAATTGCGTTTTGTTATTACAAAATATGAACACTTTTGTTATATCTCTATAAGTTAAGAGTAAGCTGAATAAGTAATAAAAATAATTTCCTTCGTTTCTTTTTCTTTTAACACGTTGCTATTCTTATTTTGAACATTTTTTTGTATCTTACATTAATAATTAATTTATGCTGCACAAAAGAAAAATTATACTATTAAGCTGCCAAAAATATGTTGTGTGAATATAGCTTAACTTTTTTTGGTTACCTGTGCTTTACAAATTAATTTAATAAATTTATTTCTAAGGGAAGTCCATCTCTTTAAGCAGTTTATTTCGACTTATAATGATATAAACTTGTTTATATTCACCCACAACATTAAAGCTGCATTCGACAGCAGTTGAGTTAAATTTTGGACATGCAACTTACTTCTAACCAGCAATATACGAAAATAAACCCATTATTCTTCAATCATACCATTTCTCACAAAAATGCTTAGTAAAAATCAGAAACTTACATACATTGTTACAAAATCGAGTCTTCTCTGCTAAAATGGCCTTTTAAATATATTTACAGACTAGATAACTCAGTTAAATTATGCCATTTGTAAATTATATCTTTTATTTTTTTGTAACGACAACTTCTTTACCTAACGACTTTCTATTTTCGAATTTCTGCTGTAAACTGGCAACATTCGATGGTTTGGCTGTCAGTTTTGTTTGATTGGGCTTATTATCTGTCCTTTGGACAATAGTGGGGGGTTTGGGAACTACTTTAGGTTTGTTCTTATTTAAATTGTCCGCTATTGCTTTAACATTAGAGTCTACTTTTGAAATGGCACGGTTGGAGGGCGGATTTTTGTCGACTTTGTTTAAGTTAGAGTTAGAATTGACTGGTTTGAGAGTAGGGGTAGTTTTGTTTGGTTTTTTAGGTTCTGCCGGCGCTGGTCGCAGCGGCGGTCGATTGTCATTCGGTTTTACGGTAACCGCAGGCTTGGTGGTCACTTTAGGCGTTTCGTTTGGTAATTTATTATTGTTAATTACATCCGGCGGTTTTACATTCTTCGTGTCGGGTAGCGTACAGCTGGACACGACGTCTGGGCTGTTGGTTATTTTCGGAGTAAAGTTTCCATTCTTTACAGTTTTCGGCGATTGTGGCACGTTTCTGAAGGTCGACGTGTTTTTGATATTAGGTGGAGTAACTTGTCTTGAGAATGTTGGTATTTTAGAGTTGGGCCCCGGTAATGGAGGGGCTTTGTCTTCCTCTTTTTGATCGTCTTTCTTTAAATACGTGGGAACATTAACTGCTGAAGGATGCAAGTATCCGCTACTTGTAGTTGACACGTTTGATTTTGCTCCAGAGTTACTATAAACACTTTCAGGTGTTTTATAATGTTCGGAGTTCATGTAGGTACTGTCACGGTTTTCAGCCGCAGCTCTAGCCTTCCTTTCCTTTTCTTTCTTTCTAGATAACGTTGAAGCTGAATAAATGGATTCGAAGTTACGATTTTGTATTTCGTTAACAATTTCTCCAAGTAATCCCATACTTTCTGTACTTCCAGAGTTTGAAGGCTTCGGTGTGTTATACCCTTCAGGAGGAGATTGAGGGACTGTTTTGACTGGAGGAGGAACTCCAGGTAAAGGTTTTGAGTGTTTTTCAGGACTCTCTTCAATAACCGCGTAAATATTATCCATGGATTCTTCAGCTATATGAGCTAAAGGTGCTTGTTTCTCTTCAATACAGTCTACGTAATCTGTTGACTTGATTTCTGGTTCCGGTTTTGGGTTTGGTGGTGAGACTGGGTCAGTATGGTTAGGTAAAGGGGGAGGTGGGGCAGTGGGTCTACCTACGACGGATAAAGGTCTAGGTGCAGCTGGCGCTTGTCGCATGGAACCAAAACTCTGTAAAGCCGGCTTTTGGGCCGCTGGAGCTCTCATACTCTGAGCCCTATTCACAAACGACTTAGGATCATCACCATCTTCAGAATCAGAGACCACTGGCACAGTATTAACTGGTAACTCAATCTCTTTCTGTAATATCGGGTTTGATATCTGCATGTTCCTGAAAGCCACTTTATCCACTTTAGGAACTTTTACTTGGTGAATTGGGTTTTTCGGTAGAGAGTGACTTCTTTCGACGGGATTCCGTTCTTTTTCTTTAGGCTTGTCTTGTTTAAGAAAAGATGCTATACGGTTTAATGATATACCTTCTCTGACTTTTTTTGGCTCTTCGGGAAGAGGTTTTTGAGGCACACCAGCTGAATGCATACTTAGAGGTCTTTTTGGGAAGTCTGGAGATGTTGGGATAGTTGGTGCAGCTCTAATTGGACCCAAAGTTTTAGACCCTTGCAACGGAGATATCAGCTCTTTAGCCGTACAAGTAGAAGTTTCTAAAATAGGACTGGATATTACTGGTCTTGGTGGCGGGTTGCTTAAAACAGAAGGAGATACATCCTCAGTTTTCTCCGCACTCATTAACGCTTTAATTTTATTCTGAACGGCACTGTTCGTACGTTTTACTGAAGGGCTCGTTTTCGGACTAGTTTTAGTCGTCGTAGGAACAACTGGTAAGGGCGGAGCGCTTCGTAAAACAGGCTTCAAAACCCCTTGAGTGATGATATTCTGACTATTACTCCCACTTCTGTGTACTGGCGTTATTTTAGCACTTTTTAAACCCTCCGCTATGCTTTTAACTGGTTTCTGAGCTATGGGTTCTGCATCTTCCTTTTCAGTCGGTCCATTTTTGTCGATAGGGGTTAGAGAAAAGCCTTTGAAATTACCGAAGAAATTGACAGACGGATTAATATTGCCCGGCGGACTTCTATCGGAATCGCTGCGAAGTAAGCTCGAGCTCATATCGTCTGGGTTGGACAGAGTGTGAACGTTGACTGGTTGAGCATTATTTTGGGTACTGTTTTGGAAATTAGCAGCGAATTTGCTGGCGCTTCGTGATAACCGATGCTGTAAGCTTGCCTTCTTTGGTGATGGGGCCCTGTAAACAGATAAATAGTGTCAGACATATAAAAATAGTGTTCGGTATAGAAAGATGAATTTACTTTTGATCGTCAGCTGAAAATACTGAATCGATTCTATTGATCTATTACGAAGGTAGAATTTGTTGCATATTTTAATTGAAAGGAAAAATTTAAACCTCAGGCAGGACTCGAACCTGCGACTACTGGTTCAACGCACCAGTCGCTTTAACAACTTAGCTACAGAGGTCACTGACTGAAAGTTTTTGCATATTTACAACACACGTCTATAGTTTCAAAATTCTGGGCCACTTAAAATGATCATAATTACAGGAACGGATGATATTTTAAATAATTAAACAGTGTTTCATAACTTATGTGAAGAATACGAAATTAAGGTAGCATGCGTAATTATCATGCATAGATTAACATGCTTCACCATAATATCCATATTACATGCAGTTATTTTTAATACTACCTTGTCTTGCCAAATAGTAAAGAAATTGATGGAATCAAAAATTCAGGGAATTATATTTTCGCTTGAAATGAATATTATTTAAGCACAGAGGTTTGTGTTTTTACCAATTTTTATTTTCATCTTTGCAACAAACAGTTTGACTTAATTATTTTCTATAATATGTACATAAATTACAAACTAATAAAAACATAAGATAATGGGAAATACGTTATTTATTTTGAATTTTGAAATAATCTATACTTAAAAAATAGTACATGGGTAGTTTAGTAAGATGATTAAAATATTTTTTAACTTATTAACCTTAACATTAGTAAAACCGCAAGCCAACACATGCGTTTATTGCTTTTAGCATATACAAAACATGCAGAACTTAACAAAACGCCATGCAATGTTAATGTAAAGCAAAACCATAGCAAATCACTCACCAACACAATGCAGAAAACACCTTGTCAAGGAGGAAGGATTAGTGTTGCCAGCTTTTAGATCATTATTATCTTAGAAGAAAAGTTGTTTTTGTATTATGAAATGTTAATTAATTAATTGATTTTAGTATAATATTTTTTTAATAATGTTTAGATGTATTAGTATTCAAGTAACGAATTAGGAAGTTAAATTATTGTACATAAGTAAACTGGCAACACTTGAAATTAAGAAAATTAGGCATAGAAGAAAATTAGAAAGTTCCGTAAAAGATTTATTAAATAATGAATAAAACTAACTACAAAAATAACTTAATTATTATAATAAATATTGTAAAGATTCCTAGACATAGTTTATATCTTAATTAAAATATAGTAAGAGTATTATTGCGAGAATCTACCGCGCTCGATTCTGTAGGTATCAGTATCAGACAATTAATTTAAAAAAAAACAGATATCTGCAGAATTGAGGGGCGAGATCTTAGGCTACACGCACTTTTGAGACCAATATTGTGTGAGGGTTAATTTTTTCTTAGTTAATACAAAATACAACTTATGGTAACTACTCTTAGTTATGTTTTTCTTTGAATGTGCGTGTACTTTTTTCTAAGAGGACATGCACAATCTAAGTAGACGACAGACGTTTATGAAAAAATATCGACGGTTCCGATATTATTAGATTTTGAGATAGTTTTAATAAAACGGCGCGGGTATTATATATATATATAATTTTACGATTCCACATGTTCGTACTGGTGCCCACAGTTCATACTGTGTATATGGTAGGCGCACTCTATAGTTTACTTATTTTTACTCTAAGCGTAAAACTACTGACAAGTCATTAATAATGAGAATTACTTGAATTAAGATGAAAAAGAAAAGAAAAACTGTAAAACCCCATTGCATTTTTATTTTTTTCAGTAAATAATTTTAAGTTGTTTGCAAAACAAGAAGCGACCTGTCATGGTATTCTACATTATATGTAGAAGTGCATATTTGCATTGCACATGCCCAAACCATTTTTTTTATCATGCATTATATTAATTAGTCTTAACTTGCAATTAACTGAAATATGTCTTTAGATACACCACACCTTGATACTTAATTAATGTATAATGTATCACAGTTACATTTAAATTATTTTTAAACTTAAATTTAACATTCTTAAGTCTTTAAAGGTTAGTCTTGAGATTTTAGTTGTAAGTAAAGTTAATTTCGAAGAAAGAAAAAATTTAATCCTCAGGCAGGACTCGAACCCGCGACTTCTGGGTAAATGCACTAGTCGCTTTACCAACTAAGCTACAAAGGTCACTGTCTGAGATGATCCAATTTCTCCTTCTACTAAGCTTGTTATCCATCATAACCGACATTGACCTCTAGCAGCTCGGTTGGTAAACCGACTGGTATGTTTAACCAGTAGTAGCGGGTTCGAATCCTGCCCGAAGTTTAAAATTCTTCCTTTCGAATATTCGTATTTAATTAATGATTAAGATTAAACATTATTTGCATGTAAAACTTATGACAATTAAATATTTTGTGATACAGTCGATATTAAGCGTGAAACTACACTTATTCTTATTTTTATTATTAATTAATGAAAAAGTAATGTTAGGGTTCTTAAAAGTGAATATTCAAACACAATCATGCATACATAACTACTGTCAAACAAATAACTGTGAGAATAAAATACTAGCTTAAAAATCAAGCATGCAAACCTATATAATTACTATATGACAAAAATATATAAAATCGTACAGTTCAGTTCTTTTTTTCTATTGGAGTCTTCCATTAATTACGTGAGACTCAAAGAGTTAACATCTCATAAATCACATGGGATGTAGTGCATATAAGGTGTATTAATTTTTTGGTTGTTATGTGCCCTTTAATATTATTTTTATGCATTATTATTTAATGTGTCTTTAATCATGGTGCTTAATATTCCTCAATTAGGTTTAAATATATTATTCTATTAAAATTAAGATACACACATTGCACAAAAAATACACGTGTTTTGGGCAAGGGGTAACCTAATAACCACACAGAAGAGAGGAAGTTGTTAAAAACATTACATGATTAATGGATGAACCCTCAAGTAATAAAGTCCAATACTTTCGCCCATTATTTATAACATTATCTGTAGTTGATATTCCCAACTTTAACTTTTCAAACAAAAGTTAGCCTATCGCAGTCCACTGCTGGACAAGGCCGTCTCCCAAAATGCGCTACAACACCCGGTCATCCACTTTAACGGAAGCTTCATACAAAATTATGTCTAATTTCTAATCTGAGTAGGGAAAACCGTCTATGGATAGTTCATTTAATGGGTAAAATATTCTACAATACTTTGGCAATTCAGATAATGGGCTAAATATTCTACAGAACATAAAATCAAGCATTTTATCCACCATATTTGCTAAAAAATATATTATTGTATTACTTTTTAAACCCATGCACTTTAACACCTTTTTGTACAGAGCTATACAATCCAGTACCCCCAACGTTATGCATGCGATGTTGATTATTTGCAACCATTTCATTAGTCGTAGACTCCAAACCCTTCTTTATTATAACTACATTAGGTTTATTATTCCTTGACAAACCTAAATCTGGTTTAGGTTGAACAAGAGGCTTATTTACTTTGAAATCGATATTATTAGCTATGTGTATGTCGTCTTTATTAATTTTACCGATCGGTTTCCTTAAAGGTTTTTTGACAGAATTTAGTACAAAATTAGTTTTTTTCTCGTCTAAAGTTTCATAAATATTCTCCTCTGGATCATCATCACATATATTAGGAGTTTCATGTTTTTTGAAGCTTAAAATGAGTCTTAACGACGACGCGCTGTTACGAAACTTGTCTGTGATGTTTTTGGTGTTTAAGTGAGTGCAGAGTGGGTTTACGTACGATTTGCGTGGTTTCTTCCACCAGAGGAGCACGTTGTGGCGGGAGTAGTAGATGAGGAAGAGCACCAGCAGGATAGCTGGGATGATGCCCAGGAATATCACGTACATCGCCACCATGAAGTTTCTTTGAACTGTAACAAATAAAGCAAATTAATACAATCTAAATTAATAGACGACCTCCGTGGTCAAGTGGCGTACACACCGGTTTTCAAGGTGTCGCTAGCTCTGAGGTCCCGTGTTCGATCCCGGGCCGTGTCAATGTAGGAAACCACTTTTCTACATTGTCTCGGGTCTGGGTGTTAGTGGTACCTTCGTTGTCTCTGAATTCCATAACACTAGTACTTAGCTACTTAATTTGGGTTCAGAGCAATGTATGTGATATTGTCCACATTTATTTATTTATTTTAATACGTAAAGGTCAACGAAATTTGACCATTCAAGTCAATAAGGGTCATTTTTATTTTCAGTTTACTATACTTACTAGTAGGGTCCGTAGCGGGCCCAGAAGCGTACGAGCCTCCGGTGCCTGGCAGAGAACACAGCGGCGGCGCGAAGCCCGCGTCGCAGTGACATTGACCTGTAAATACATCAGGTAAATAATAAATAATGGCTTCAAGACTGGGGATAGCGATCGTGCAGGATGCCTACGCCTAGCAGTGAATGGCGAATATGAAAGAAAAAAATGATTCTGTATTTTATAAGCCGCTCACGAGCGCGCTCCGCACTCTCAACCTCATTGCTGAGGACATAGATATATTCTGTTGCGCTTTGGGTGAATTCACACGAGCACCTACCTATAGAATTTGTTATGATAAAAGTGGAATGATTTAAAATTAGCTGTGCTACGATATCGCATTGGGTCTAGCCTGTAAGGATATTTGTATGTTTAGAGTAAATAAATAAATAATTTACTAGCTGTGCCCCGTGGTTCCACTCGCATAAGAAGATCCCGTTCCCATAATTTGTCAAATTTGTTTTTCGTGACTTGTCCGATATTTTTTTAGCTTATCTGCTATTCGATGTTGAGACGAATCAAAAAATCAATGTTCTTGAAAATCTTGTTCTCAGTGTTTCTAAACATAAAATAGCCAGTAAATAGTTATGGCCCGACGCAGGATTCGAACCCGAGACCTTGTGCACGGCAATCTGGCTTGGGACCACTACACCAACGAGGCAGTCATAAATCAATCGGGAATATTACACTACAAGGATGCCTACAATGGTACATACGACTAAAATTAATCGGTATCTGAGTCATCTCTATGAGTACTTGTTCACGTAATGTAGTCAGATCAAACCCACCTAAAGTATTTAAACTAGACATTATTCTATATATTTCTTACCTAAAGAGTTACAGACGCCATGTCCGGAGCAGTTTGACGGACAGACAGACGAGTCTAGCGTCGATATTCTATCTCTGACGGCGGCCACTGACACGCAACGTTGACTCAAGCACATCTGGAAACAAGACAGTTTATTTAATAATCATGGAAGTTCATCGCACATTTAAATACATTTTGTCTTTTAAGCTATATGAGTAAACTTAAATAAATTAATACCATGACATATTTTTTTACATAATGTCTGTTGGAGAAGTTTTGTTTACAAAATTCGAGAAATGTGATATAAAAGCTTTTATCCCAACTTTTTTTTTGGTTTACAAACATGTTTAAGACAAGGAAAGATTGAAATGTATATCGTTGTTTTTTTTTAACAATGATTTATAATTACATTATGCGTTCTATTATTAAACGTTCCCGACGTTTCGTGAACTGGCCGGCCGGATATGCCATTAAGAAGCATTTGAGCCGCCGCGCAAACTATCCAATATGGCCGCCATGGTTTGGCGTTGGGTTGCGCCGGGAGCCAGCGGCCGGTGCGTCAGTTTGCTTTTGACTTTCGATTGATAATGAAATGATGCCTTACGGCTTTGTGCCAGTTTTTGCAGAACGTGTCGGAGGCCTAATTATGCCGGCGACACACCAGCGGGTAAAGGCCGCCGACATGTGTGTAGAAGCCGTTAAATTGATTATTATATTATAAGTAAAGTAATGTTGTATATTAACTTACCATCCCTTCCCCACATTGTGCACCGTCGGGCACCAAACCAGGATCCACGTCGCCGAGACCCAAGTCTATGATCGCTGTTCGGCAGGGTATTATAGTACCTAAGACAACATAAATAACATTAACAATACTGCCTATAAGTGTTCTACTGTTAGGTAAAGAACTTACTCATTCCTTCTTCGTTTTAGAAACCAAATACGAATTTTAAATATGTATATATAAATACGTATATGTTACAGACAAATTAACTAATTTGATTATTTTTAATAATAACCGGTATTTACAAATAATTAGCAAATTATACGAGATAGAGACGGTAATAGTTCTGAGATTCAAATGTTTTATTGTTTATTTACTTAATTTTTGATACCAATCAAATTTTTAGTCATAGTTTTCGTTTGTACAGTGACAAAAAAACTCATCTTTTATATATTGCAGACTTAAGGTGTATTCACCGTTGTCGTTTATCTTTCGCTTGCCAATACACCTAGGATATTAGAGTTTGAGCTTTACTGTGTAAGACTTAAGGTGTATTTACCGTTATTATTGATGAAGACGGCAGACAGCTGAGCTACCGACTCCATGCCGAACTCGAGTCGTTCGTTTAGATGTCTGCACTGCAGCATGCCGCACATCGCGTCCGATGGTGAACACTGTAGGTAACGCTGGTTCAGACGGTCGTACCCACAGTTACCACTCCTAAGAAATTAAAACAAGTTATAACATACATAATAAATATAAGCCGGGACAACTTTGTTCTATATTTATTGAGAAATTTAATTCATTTACGACGATAAGTAACTAATAACAGTTGCAAGCACTTTCCTTTTACAATTTGATCCTTATAAACTATTTGGTAATGTATATAATATAATATTTTCTTCCAGTATTTTTCACCATTTCTGATATTTCAAAGATAGGGAATAAAAAATATTAGACACGTATTTATTAGGTACGTATATATTATGTTTTAGGCAATCAAAAACTGTCAACGATTCATTGATTTGAAATGTTGCATGACGTCTCGATGTCATACGTAATTATGAGCCCCGACTTCTGAACTTTTAATCGGTTTATCTATTTAGTTTATAGTTATTTTAAAAAAAATAAAAATACGTGTCTAATATTTTTTTTTTAATTTAATTTACGAACTATTTATAATTTAATGACGGGTCATTCGCGTAGACTTATACACCGGGCACTTAAATGCACGCAATCTTTCGTACACTATGAAAGTTCAGGGGCTGTAAAATTCAATTATTGCGACTGACATACTAGGAATAGCACGAATGCCGCACCAACTTCACTAACTCATTTGCATAATGTCATCTGTCGTATTGGTGCGAATTAGAGCGACTGAGGGCGGAGCTGCAGGCAAATTCTAGTCTACTGGGAAATACCGAGTAGGTATTTACATAATAGCAGCTCCGCCCCCTTGGGTGTCGGTTATCCTGGCGAAAAGCATATGCTTATGTCATTTCTTGGGACCCAATCTCATCCGATACCAAGTTTCATCGAAATCAGTTCAAAGCAGAGAAAGTGTAACAGGCAGACAGACAGAGTTACTAACTTGTTCCCCTTGACGTTGGTGCTGGTGTAGCACTTGTCGTGCGAGCTCTCGCCCGTCGTGCCCCACAGCAGACGGCACTGGTCCGTGTGCGAGCGACACGAGCCGCGCACGCAGTACGCTTTCTGTTGATATACAATATATAAATAAATAAAAAAATATTAATCTTCTTTCAAGGTAATTAAATAACAGAAAGAAAAACTTAAACCTCAGGCAGGACTTGAACCTGCGACCACTGGCTTGACGCGCCAGTCGCTTTATCAACTAAGCTACCGAAGTCACTGTTTGGCGGTTTACGTCTTTTAGGGCGACGTATGCGACATCTAGTGAACCAATCTTGCGTTTGGCCACACCGACTCAATTCTCTAATTAACAATGTGTTAATTCAGACGTCCGAGAGATGATGCAGCCCATTACTTATTTTATTTTTAATTATTTGTTACGCATTAACGAATGCGGAGCGAATATTTGTAATTAAATACAAATAATAGAAGGATATTTTTTTTCCTTGGTATATTTGCCTAACAGTGCATTGAAAAACGACATACAAAATAGTTATATAAAACAAATTAGAGTGGCCAGTGCAGTACTAGGGTTTACCTCTCTGTCCACCGAGCTACTGTGCCCGCCGACTTTGTACATACCTCTATATCTCTCCCGCAGGGCGTGGTGTCCATCTTAAACACGTCGTCGGGACAGTACTCGGAGTGGCCGGTGCAGTACTCGGGTAAGTCGCACTCCTTATCTGCTGACCTACACACTGTGCCCGCCGACTTTGGACGACACCTCTGTGAAAAGAAAATAATATTAGTATTCAAGTTTAATAAAGGAGTAACATGTTTTTTAATTTATTTCATAATCTGTTAAATGTAAAAGGGAGAAAACCTCATGGACTTGCTGGGGAACATTTAGGGGTATGCTCATATAGGCTAAAACCAATTAAATTTTCGAACGATTGGTGCCACTGCTCGGCCCAACAGCATCTGATGTAACATATTATATTCAGATGGTCACCTGCAGGTCGCAGCACATGCCTGCCCCGCACGTGGCGTTGGCCCGCAGCATGCAGGTGCTGGGCTCGCAGCACGCGCTACACGGGCTGTACGAGCGGTCCGCGCTGCTGCCGCAGTCGCACTGCTCGCCGGGCTCCACAAAACCGTTGCCGCATGTCGGTGACTCGAACAAACGCTTTGGTTTGTTTCTGGTAAAAAAAAAAATATATTAAAAAGGGAAAAACAAAAGTTTAATATTGGTGCATAAAACTTGCTCGTACTTGCCATCTACAATAGGGGATGGGACTATTTAATTATTATTCACATAGATATTAAAAAAATATTAGACACGTATTTTTTCTTTTTTTAATTAAACAAACGATGAGGAAGATACAGTGAATGGAAATGTCGCGTGACGTCACTTGTGGCTACAAATTTTACCCACAAGTGCCGTCACAAGCCCCCATTCCAGAACTTTAAAGCGCTTTAACTTTTTCATTTGATGAAATTTGAATTCATGAAAGAAAAAATACGAGTTTTTTTTCTTTTTTTATCTATCAGGTGGACTAAATAGATATTTCCTTTTCATACCCAGTCCAATAACCTATTTAAATAGAGTGAAATAAAAACAATTATAAATTTCTGTACATTGATGACATTCTTCCCAATTCCAATCATAGAGAATTCGTTATCACGTAAGTACAGTGGAACATTAATAACAGATTAATAAAAGTCCTTACCTCAAACAGTAATCCATTCCCCTCTCGAACGCCAGCGCCAAAGAGTTCAAGCTACACGAAGACCAGTGTGTCGGCGTGACGGACGTGCTCGACGGACTCATGATGCACTTCTGGTCGGGACACTCGCACAGCTCGTCCGTGTCGTGCTCCATGCCGAAGTTGTGGCCCATCTCGTGGGCAATCGTGGTCGCTACCAGCCCAATAACTTCGGAATGATTCGTTGAAACCCCGCCGGAGAATTCGTAAGTACAAATCGGGCCTTTCAATGCTTTCCCAACGACGCCGTCTTGGAATTTTTGGCGGCTGTAAATAAAAAAATTACAATAAAAAAACTGGTCATTTCCTTCTTTTTGTAACCCTAGAGGCAAAAAGTTCTGTCCATGGCATGGTAGCTCCTAAATAAGGGTATTGATTTGGATTATTTGTGTGTTTGAAAGGGGACTTAATCGAGTGATTTAATCAGCTCTTTTAATATTTAATTATAAATATGAGATTATAAAATTTGTTGTTTATGTTGAAAATAGGTACTTATACAAAAATTTACTCATAATTTATAGGTAGCGTAGGTTTATTTAAACAGTGTTTGAAGTAAATTAAGTAATAACATTATACTTAAATAACTAAACAAGCGATGAGTATGACTGTGAATGGGTAATACATGGATTGTGCGGAAGATGATATGAGAAACAAAGGAGTGTAGTAGAGATACAAAGAAGCAAAATACGCATTGCACTAACCCCAAATAATTGGGAACAGAGCAGTAAAATGATGAATAGCATTATACTCACGTAAGCAGTTGAGCATTATCGTTGGGCATGTCTCTAACCAGCTCGATCTTCCTGTACCCCAGAAAGTTGTTAAGGGTCCTGTCTCCATTCTCCTCTAGAGATATCTCGTCTCTTTCCGTCCATACTACAACGCCGACTAGCGCTATGAAGATGTTTAGGGGAGAGTATACCTAAAAACATAATGACAATAATAGTAGCAACACCTAAATTGTAAAAAATCAAAGTGTTTGGCCTGTTTTTGACAGATAAATCTAACATCATGTTAAAATTTTATCCGTGGTGCTTGGCAACTGGGCCTAACTCAGTTGTCTTATCTTTTCTTTGCCTATGGCCTATCTTTATCTTTAAGTAGTAAATAGGAGGAGTAGGAAAAAATTGTTTCCACTTTCGTCCATAGCAAGCGGGAGACAAAAAGAAAACTTAGGCCATAGGCAAAGAAAAGATAAGACAACTGATTTAGGCCCAGTTGCCAAGCACCACGGATAAAATTTTAACATGAATGGGTCCTAAAATTCACTTAGGAGCTGTTATTTTGATTCCAATAATAGGTATAGCAAAAACGTCTGAAACACGGAAATTTGCTCTGGTAGCAACAAGGACCTCATAATAAACAACACCGGACGTCGTATGTAAAGTGTCTAATAAAGCGTTACGTTCATTTTGCCAAAGACTACACTAAATAATTTGTATACTATGGTATCTAAATCTAAACTCACCGAATTAATAATATTAGCGACGTCCTTCATCTGGCGGTACACCGTATCTATGTTCTCCCCGTTAGCTTTGTACTCCCGGTTGTCGGCCACCAGCACCAGTTCCACGTATCTTGATAGTTTGTTGGCGTTGTATGGACCTCGGACTTGCGTGTCTTCTGACGATCTCTTGTACTGTAAAGGGTAAAGTTTTCTAAAGGTTGTTGACCCAATACCCAGTTCACATATTCAAGAAACGTTTTGCTAACGGACGGTAGAATTTTCTTGAATATAGGAACTGGACATAAGTATGTATAAAGAAAACATCATTCATCAACACATCATTTGAAACTTGTGTGAGTCGCACATCACTAAAATGATATGCTGGTCGATTGATTTATAGCTTTAGAACGGGAGAACCGATTTCGCATTTTAGGTGTTAAAATATTTAATTACTTTAAAGTATGAAATTTGAGAATTTCCTAAAAAGAAAAATACACTATACATAATATTGTATGGAAAAGTGGTCAACTCTTTTTTTATTAGATTTATTGTTACGTCTCGCTTTGTGTTGCCTAATAAATGTTTTTCTTTTCTTATTTGTATATTAACTAAAGCTTTTTGAAATTACTTTGCCATTTTTAATATGGGAATTGGACCAAGTCAATTGGGGAGAACAACATCCATCTGGTCAGATAGGAAAAATATATATTTTTTATTTTAACTGTGCAAATTTCATACTCCTCCGTCTGTGTATTTTTCGTGAAAAGGGATACAAAACTTTTGCTTTACGTATATATATCAGTATTATTGTATTTATGTTTACAATAATATTTATTACATTCACCTATTTTCCTTTCCTAACAATTAGTAATTGTAAGAAAGGAAAATTGTTGAGCAGTATTCTAAATATATTTATTATTAAACAATTGCAGAAAACCTGATAATAATATATAGGTAATTACTTAAAAAGTTATTACTCATATCATTTGCGTAATACCTTTTTATTATAATACTTTTCCTTCCTGTTACTAATCATCTATTTCCAGCCGACTTACATATTCAGTTAGGACTATCACTGATGTACGATTTATTTAGACAAATAACAAGACATGTACAGTATTATTAATGACAAATAGGGTTACTTACTAACGCATATTCTCGGGATCGCCCGACTAGTTTCAGACTCAATAGGAGTCCCTAATCATGGGCCATAGACGCGGCGGCGGGCGGCGGTGTAGCGAATGTGCGTGAGTAAACCGTCAATATTTCTAAATAATTATGAATTATAAAAACTTTTATACCACTTAAAAAAAAAAAGATATTGGAATAAGACTATACAGCAGTGGTATAGGTCTTAATCAATTATTATAAAGTACTATATTGTACAACCGCACACACCGACTGAGTCAGGTTAGGCTTTTTTAGAAATTCTTTTTTTCACAATTCCCTGTAGCCAAGTGACATTTCTACAAGCGTTTACGATGATAGAAATCACTTAAATTACATTAAATGTATGGACATTACATTTAATTTCGATAAGTCACGTGACTACGGACTTGTCAATTCCCGACATTTGAGCGATTCGATTAGCGTTTACGCTTATAGAAATGCCAGGTGGCTAGAGGGGCAGTTCACAATATTTCTAAGGATGATTATAAACTGAGGGACTCGTGGCTAAGGCTAAGTAATAAGACGTACGGTTTGACCGATAATGAAGGTTAAACCGCGCTCGCTGCGGTTGGTCCGTGGATGGGTAACCATTTGTAAACATACCGGCACATACCCCTTCGAGCCTCGGAAGGCACGTTAAGCCGTTGGTCCTGACTGTAATATGTTGCATCTTTAGCAGTCTTTAAGTCATTATAATTCTGACAACTAGTCTTACTTTAGGATACTGTGTTACCCAGTAAAATGGGTTGTGAAGGTCAGATAGTCAGTCGCTTCACGTAAAATACGGTATTCACTATTCAGCTGAATCCGGTAAGGCTGTAAGCCGATCCCAACGTAGATTAAAAAGGAAAAGGCTAGGCTGAAGAAGAAGGTTATAAACTGAAAAATGTTTACAACCAAGTTTCGTAACTATAGATGTGTCACTTATAACATACCCGACTTATTCTACTTTTGAGCATGTCCTTTTCGGCGTGGTACTTTTGGAAGAGCTGTGGGTCGTAGCTGGCGTTGTGGGTGACGCCACCAGTGTACCCACAATGGCCCACGGTGTTTAAGTCCGAGTGGTCGTAGATGTAATGCTGCGATTGGATCCCAGGACCTAAAAGTTAAGTGTTTGAAGAAATAAATAAGCTATCAGCAGGCAGTCTATGAATAATTACCTTGAGAACCCTACAACTATGAAACTAACAAAAAATTAAATATCTGTGTTTAGTTGTTTTTGGGATACAGTATGATGAAGATAGATTTTTAAACGGCTGTCTATCTTTAGACCTTTATTAATTATTGCATTATAGAAAAACCCAATATCAGAGGTTCTACCTGGGATTTACCCAAAAAATATTTTTATTGCAGTTGCAAAAAATAAACGAAAACTAACAAAACAGATCTGTATATAGTATTGTTGGAATGCCGTCCCAAAGAATTATTAGAGCTAGAGTTTTAAACCCTAACACGCTGTACTAAGGTCCAAAATCACTTCAAATTACCTTCAGCAGGTTCGATATACTTCATCTGCTGTCCATCGAACACGATTCCCCTGACGCCGTGACAGGTGGAGACAGCTACCCACGACCCTGGCTTGTCTCTTACTGAGCCAGAGTATTGGCACAGGTCTATATCCTGAAATATGAAAGACTGTAGAATGTGCATACGTGTATGTGTGTGTATATGTGTTAGCTTGAAAAATTACAGATGTTTTTTTTTTTGATGTGGTAGTTTTTTTAAGTATGTTCCCCGGATTCCCTATTTGACTTCTTTTTCCTAACTTGTTCTTATTTTAATGCAATAAATATTTAATTTTATTTCTCATCTTAAATTTAATCCAAATTACAAATGGCTTTAAATTTTACAGACAGCCTAGTTTTCTATATTTGTTAAATTATAGTTACCTCTTTCTTTGGCTTATGTAATACAGTTTTTCCGTTCTTCTGGTACCTAAGTACGTGGTTATCTGTTATCAGGTCGTGATTCAGTCGGAGGTCGAGGATGTACTCCTGGCCATCAATAGGGACCCTCATTGTGACCTCTGAATGATGTGCACCGCTCTGTAAGAAATATTTTGAAGTCATGATCAGAGAGAAAAGTTATCACGGAATGTTAATGTGTGTCATCTTCTTAGCGAGAATGAGATTATCATCTCAAAGATGCAATTGTACATAAGAATATGCGTTTTACTGGTGAGGTGTTCCAAGATTCAAGCCGTTGTATAATTGCGTTCGAAGCCACAAAGACAAAACTATTCAGACCATAGAGTAAACATAGACAACGTTGGAGCATGCGTATCGCTAGTAGTCCCTTATGCCAACCGTAATTTATATCTAAATGTACTGCGCTCGTTTACTGATTTATGTGACGTTTATGCGAAAATATCAAATGTTCCGATATTATTAGGGTAAGCGCACCGTTTTATTAAAATTATCTTAAAACCATTTTAAGATAATTTTAATAAAACGGTGCGCTCTGTTTAGAGACTAATTTTACGATTTTACATGATCAAACTAGTGACAACAGTTCATACTCGATATGCGCACTCTATAGTTTACTTATTTATTCCTCTAAGATTCAAACAGATAGGACCATTTCTTTTTCAAAACCGAAAAGAAATGGTTTTTCAAAACTCAATAATACACGGTTGGACCGGCCTGAGCTGCTGCTGATAATTTAGAGGAGTAAGAATATAATCACAGACCACACGCATCTTGACAACCACGAGATTAATGCGAAAGGAGGCCGCGCCAGATAGAGTAATTGAGCCTAACTGTTCAAAACATTTCAACCACAATCCAACCAAGAAATAAGAAAATATAAGTCACCATAATAATAGCATATAATCAAATCATTTCAAAATGTCCGTTAGAAATAAGTAATAATTTCTGCTGTTCAACCAGAGGTCAGCGGCAGAGACTTCCGTTCTAAATTCAAATCCACACTTTTATTTTTTTATTCTAGAAGTATAAGCGAAGGTAATCTATACTAATATTATGAAGCTGAAGAGTTTGTTCCTTTGTTTGTTTGAACGCGCTAATCTCATAAACTACTGGGTCAAATAGAAAAAATATATTTGTATTGGATAGTCCGTTTATTGAGGAAGGCTATATATCATAACGCTACGACCAATAGGAGCGGAGCATCAATGAAAAATGTTACAAAAACGGGTAAAATATTATTTTCTTCTGAGGTTATGGTCTGAGGTTATGTTATTCATACTTTTATTTTAGAAAAATAAATAGGGTTTCGCACATAACACACGTAACCCATTTAAGTAAAACACGCGGACAAAGTCGCGGGGGACAGCTAGTAATAAATAAAACCTTCCAGTTACGGTAATGCATTTGACATTGAATTTTCAACTTGTATGGTTGTGCACAATTACGTAAATAGAAAAAATATATGCTGCACTATATTAGGACGTAGCTCCATCCGCGTTCTAGATCAATAATGTTACTTTTGCTGTAAAGTATAATTGCAAGATATCAATGGCATGTGGAAATTAGTTGCCATAATATAATACCTTGGGACAACTCACACGGCCATCCTAATCCTAAACTAGGCAGAGCATTTATTATGGCAACCAGACAACTGATAAACATACTTATATACTTGTATGTATCTCGTAATGCAAATAATAATAATAAATATTATAAAACTAACCTCGTCTCTCGTTGTATGAATCTCTCTTTTTGTTCTGCCATGATGTACAACAGGCGTGACTATACTGTGCTTATTGAAGTCTAAGGCAGGCGGTTCTGAAAAAAAAGAGCATTTTGTTAATTATAAATATTCCTTCAGACATGTGACATGTATTTTGGTGGGATAAAAATATTATCCTAAAAGAATGTGTATAAGATAGGTCAACAATAAAGCTGACTACGAATATATGGGGTAAATAAGGACCAAAAATAATATATGCAATGGCAAGATTATCTGAACAAAAGTTGGGGAAGCTGTGTTCGAATCACTTTTCCAGTCCCAGGAGTAAAACTATGAATAAGAATAAATTTATTTATGTCAAAACTTTGTTACAACCAGTAATCTAAACATTGCTATACAATTAAATCTAAACTATGGTTAGTAATTGTAAAAATCATTCACAATATGAGCAGTTGTCTCCCAAACTAAGCATTGCTTGTATCTTGGAGACCAGAGTTATGGTATTCGTTGCACATATACATTAAAGTCAAAGAAGGTAGGATTAGGTTTTAAACAGTACCCGTTTCCTGTAACTAAATATACAGTAAATTATCTTGGCCTACCTATTAACCAATCTCATATTAACAGATTCTTGATCTACAAGCCCAATATGATGTAACACTTATAAATAAAATAAATAAATGTGTACAACATCACATAAATTGCTCTAAACCCAAAGTAAGTAGCTAAAGCACTTGTGTTATGGAATTCAGAGACAACGAGGGTACCACAAACACCCAGACCAGAGACAATGTAGAATAGTGTTTTTTTACATTGACCCGGCCGGGGATCGAACCCGGGATCAGAGCTGACCACGGAGGTCGTCGAGTAACTTAAACAGTTATAAAGAAAAATATTATTGTTTGGGTTTCAACTCAACTAGGATCAAGGAAATAGATGTCGGATCAGCCTACCTAGACAAGTGACATGTCGACAAGCGATAACGCTAATCGAATCGTTCAAATGTATGGAAGTGACAAGTCCAAGGCACGTGACTTATCGAAACGAAATGTCATTTACATACATTTAATGTCATTTAAGCGATTTCTATGTTCGTTAACGCTTGTCGAAATGCTACTTGTTTAGGGGGACAGGTCAAAGTTCGATATTAACAGTTTATTACTGCCTGTTCTATAAAACCATTATTAATGCAAAGTGTACCATGAAACAAATACCGTTATTGAAGACAAGCTTTGTTCTATTAACCTTTAAAGCAGTGGACGTGACGAAGTGAATTTCTAATGGGTAAACTAGAAAACGCTTTTGTTAAAATGCTTTCAAATAACAGATCTAAGTTTCATTTCTGTTTTTAGGTTAGAATAGTTTTATTTAAGTAGTCCTGATTTTTCCAACGCCCGATAATTTTACAAGGAAAGGCATAATTTTGAATTTTTGACAGTTCTTTTATACAAAATCTGTCAGATGTCAATGTTATTCCACGAATAAAATAATGCGTGGTTCCTACTCAAGGTTCGTTTTTTGAATATAGGTACTGGCCTTAAAACTGTAAGAAATACACTCTGCTTAAAGAATGCTGACTTTATCAAAGTATGTTTCAGCAATCTCTTTCATTATAAATGTTTTCAATGAAATTCATCAAAAGATTCCAAATCAACATCAACTATTGTTTTAGCAATGTCAACATTTTCGGAAGTCATTTTAAATACCAAATTTCCGTAGTATGAGCATAACAAAGATTATATTCCACATAGTCACGTAGGTTATTTACCTAGATAAATAAGAGGAAATTTTGTTGTGTAAACTATTAGATTTGGCGTTACATATTCGGTCTCTTTTTAGAGTTCCGTATCCAATTAATAAAACGGGACCCTATTACTAAGACTCCGCTGAACGTCCGTCTGTCCTTCTGTCACAAGGCTGTATCTCATGCACCGTGATAGTTAGAGAGTTGAAATTTAACAGATGATGTATTTCTGTTGCTGTTGTATAACAACAAACACTAAAAGACAATAAAATAAATAGTTAAGGGGGCTCCCATACAACAAACGTGATTTTTATGACTTTTATAAACAATGGCACGGAATCCTTCATGCGCGAGTCCGACTCGCACTTGGCCGGTTTTTTTTATCTAGTAATCCCTTAGAACTGGACTATAGCGTAGTTTCTGAACACTTTTTCTATAATTAACTAGCTGTCCCCCGCGACTTTGTTCGCGTGTTTTAGTTTAAACGGTTTTTCATTTTTGCAACATTTTTCATTTATGCTCCGCTCCTATTGGTCGTAGCGTGATGTAATATAGCCTATAGCCTTCCTCAATAAACGGACTATCCAATACAAAAAAGAATTTTTCAATTCGAACCAGTAGTTCCTGAGATTAGCGCGTTCAAACAAACAAACAAACAAACTCTTCAGCTTTATAATATTAGTATAGATTATTTTCTATAAATAATAATAATTAAGTATTTTTGTAAATATTCCTTCAGTACCTTGGAACCGTTTATAATCCTACCTAACCAGTTAGGTTTCGTATAAATATGGGAACACAGGAAGGTGCGATGGCAGATAGCGTTAACATGGTGAGACAGGAAATACATTCACATCGCCAATAAAATGATTCATTAGAAGAATTTTAATTTGCATACGCACTATACACAGTGCCGTTATCGCCCCTTTGTTTTCACCCATAGTGGAACGGAGCAGATGGGTGTAGGGTTTTTTATTTAATTTAGCGAAAATAAATAAATAAATGTGGACAACATCACATACATTGCTCTGAACCCAAAGTAAGTAGCTAAAGCACTTGTGTTATGGAATTTAGAGACAACGAAGGTACTACAAACACCCATACCCGAGACATTGTAAAAAAGGGGTTTTCTACATTGACCCGTCCGGGGATCGAAACCGGGACCTCGGAGCTGACGATACCTTGAAATCGGTGTATACGCCACTCGACCACGGAGGTCGTCAAAAAACATCTGTGTTTGAATTTTGCTTGATGAATGAGTCTGGTTGAAGATAGCGATTGTGATACTGACAGGATGTCAATAAGTAGATTACAATAAAGATAGTTTAAAACGATTTTGGATAGATCCAGATATATTATGACTTAAAAACTTAAAACATCAACTTAAACAAGAAGCACACTCGTAAATTTACTTCCATTGCAACTAAAAAAATAATTGAACCTTTGAATATTGAAACGTAACTTAACTTTAAGAAGTTCTTAAATGTATATCTGTCGCTTCTTTACACCTTCAAGTGACTGACCCCCAAATATTGAAACGACACTCAACTTTAACACCTTCTTAAACATCTATACGTATACACTTTAAAGTGAAAAAACTTCTTAAACATCTATACACTTTAAAGTGAGAAGTAGCGACTTCTCACTTTAAAGTGATGAGACTTAACGGCGACTTAAAACTGTTTGACGATTCACTATTCGGCCATTATAAAATCTTGATTTTTCAGCTCTTCAATAATGTCTCAATGAGGCGGAAAAACTAAAATGTTTAATCATTTATTTTCACTTTAGAAGCATTATTATCAAAACATTTTCCATGACCTACCACAACTGTCATTGCCCTCACTGCTCTACTAGTAACTAGTTCCATTCAGTTATCTCTGCGAGCTTCCTCTATGTATATTTCATACTTCCATTCAGCTATTCGTCCTACACTTGTTGGCGACCTAGAATGCTCAGTTCTGTCCAGTTGAGTATCGCTTCAATTACTAATTCATGAATCGTGTGGTCGCTATTTCCAGTTACATTGAAGAATGTTCAAACATCAATTTCGTAGATAGGCAAAAATTAACGTGCACTCTGACAAATGCAAATACTTGAGTGCACGGAAATTTATACTCCTTAAAAAACCATGAGCTCTCTCATAGGTTAAAGCGACGAAAAATTTGTCTAAAATTTTAAATTGCAAGTCATATTTTGGTATATTTATACAAGTTCATATTTTTTCATTATTATTGCTTTTGTTTTATATAAATTATTTATTATTATTTAATTAAACTTAATTATTATAATTACACATATTTAAACTAACAAACAGGAAAACTCAGTAAAACACTTAAACACTAAACCACAGGCAGGACAGTCTTGCCTGAGGTTTAAGTTTTTCCTTCTATTATTTGTATTTAATTACAAATTGTATTTGTATCATTTAAAACATGTCCTTTGTCCATTATTCATTCCAACGATCGTTCTAATAAATAAAAGATGGCGACAGGTTTCCTCATCAAGTGCACAATGTGCGCACGCGCAGATCGCGTTGACCAATCATGTGACGGTCAAAACTGTAGCTAGGTTAGATCAACGACCTACGATTATTACTTTGTCAGATATTGTTAAACTAGCGTCTAGTTTTATACAGTCTAGTGATGTAAAACTAGATATGAACCTATTTCCAGATATTATGTTTTGTTCAATGTAGGTACTCAACTGAAGTTAAACAAAAGTTGAAATACGTATTAAAAAATCTAAATAGGTAATTTGGATATCCAGGATAAAATAATTTATACATTAGACCTTTTTGGTGGTTAATTAGTATTCATGTGACGCCGAAATGACGAGGTAGCGATATCTGTACGAGTACCTATGTTATCCAAAACTGACAATAGACAGATCAGAGTGAGACAGATCAAAGAGTGATTTTTTTTTGCGTTTTTTTTTCTTTCTTTCTTTTAATATAAGCAATCTTTTGTTTATACAACAGTAAGGCCATATTATCCGACTGGTCTTAAAACAAAGCTTATTTCATGCATTTTAAAATGCACTTTGCTATGCTGTTCAAGCGTTTGCTAACCTTATAACAAATGACTGGACTAATGAAGGTCTTTAAATATAACTTGTTCTAATTTCCACACCTATTCTACCTTTAGAAGAAAAAATAAAGATTATCGGTGTTATTCGTTTTAAATGAAACCTTATTACTTAACAAATACGCTTTATTTTTAAAATATGGTGTTATAAATATAATTAGTATTGCAATACTCAAAATACTTTGATTATAGCGTATGTGTTTTCCATATCGGACAACTTCTAAGTACCTGCGACATTTAAATCGGTGGGCCACAATATTGTTATGCATTGCAGATATCCAATCTGTAATGTACCGTGTAATGGTCTTAGGTTTATTGGAACAGAATAACAGTTTGGACAAGGCGTAAAAGTAATTAACAACTTTATATCTTGAAAGAATTTAGCTCTCTCTAATAAAACCAGGAGAACAGACAACCGCATGTCTTAACAAACGAAAATCAATCCTACTGCTTTGGAATAGAGGCTTTAAATGTCAAAATAAGTGAAGAGCAATTGACTGTACAGAAAGTACTTGGACCGGACGTTATTCAGCCGCCAAAACAAAATTAAATCGACTTGGACACATTAATGACTGACTAACAAGACATGAGCTGTTGCTCAAATGGACAAATGGAAACTATTCGCATATGGTATTGTTAAAACAATAATTGACCTTCAAATCATTACTGAACGCTGTTCACAAGTGCGACTATCTGTATTGGATACAATTGTTTTTTTAGTTGGAACCTAATAAGTGTATACATAGACAAGCATTCCGAGCGTAACCAAATTTGTAGTTTTTAAGTGATTTTCCGTGCGACGACAGACATTTATGGGAAAATATCGATGGTTCCGATATTATTAGGGTAATATTACATTTTGTTTTGTCACAAATGTTAGGATTTTACTCGTTCATACAAGTGCTCACAGTTTATACTCTGTTAGATACACTTTAGTTTACTTATATAAGGTTAAAAAACATAATAGCGTCAACCTGTCACTGTGCAGTGTGCTACTCCAAGGTGAACTCATTCAGAAAAGAGCCGACAACGGTTTCCTAGGGTCTAGCATTTTAGCAGATTTCAGATGATAACATTTAATTTTCATTTCATGTTTAAATAAACGTTTAATTAAACAGAATGCTAATTTTCGGGGCTCTTCAATGGACTTGAAACTGGAAAGATCGCCAGATCTTTTCTACAATTTTGATATGAAAATAGAGATCGCATTGAGTTTTATTTATACAAATTTGGTATAGAACTCAACGAGGACTTAATTTATTAGCCGTTTTAATGTTAAATTTGTATTTGTCACGTTTAATTAAGACCTAGCGTATGTCCTAAACGGATGAATACCACACGCATAGCGCTCCCGCTAGTTTTGGGCTGGCCCAGTTAATTCGCGCTATTTATAGTATCCATCTAATAGCGAAACGTGCTAACAACATTGTTCTCTAGGCACTTAATTATACAATTAATTTATTATTAAGCTATTTGTATAACTAAGAGTGGGTGTTGGACTAAAATATGAATGGAAATGTACTTTTATAGTTAAACTAGCTGGCATCCGTTGCGCAACGGTGTACCTAAAAAAAAATCTACTCGACCTCACGGTTCAAAAGTTTAAAAATCACTGCCACGAGCGCCACCTATCTGGCACTAACGTAGCTATGTTCGTCGGAGTGGTCATGTCGCCCTTTATATCTGTGTAAAATTTTATATCAATTGGGCTAACGGTTCTCGAGTTTTAGGTGAACATACACACACAGATACATTCTCTTTTATATGTATAAAGATAGAGGTATTATCAATTATGATTGTGTTTTGTTTTGGATCTTTGGCTAGTGCATACAAAGTAATATTACTCCCTCGTCTTTGATAGGTCTAATTCAATTGACTTTTCGACAGATTCGAAATTTATTTTAACAGTCTTTAAAACATTGGCCATAAACAGTCTTGCTTGTTGACATTGCGAACTTCTTGGAATTTGAAAAACATCAAATGTTCAATATCAGATGCTAATTGTTATAAAAAACAAAGGTAAATTAACGCGTCTCTTATAGCATTTGGAGTCGCAGAAGAAGGTTTAATTTATGGAAGATAAAATATTACAATTTTAAAGAAGTAAAAAAGGAGTTTTAATCTGTGGCGTCTATTATAGCTCTTAAACGGTTGACCCGATTTTGAATGCTGTTTTGATCGTATGTTCTTAGCAAGAAATCGTAGGTAATATTATCCAGCCCATTATAAGATTTGAAACTCTTCAGATTTGAAATTATGTTGGTTATTTTAAATATTATTTTTATAATATCAAGCAGAGAAGAGGGGCGCAACTAGTAATCTTTGACGAACTCCGTGGTCGAGTCGCGTACAAACCGGTTTTCGAGGTGTCGCCAGTTCTGAGGTCTCGGGTTCGATCCCCGGCCGGGTCAATGTAGTAAAACCACTTTTCTTCATTGTCACGGGTCTGGGTGTTTGTGGTACTTCGTTGCTTCGTTGTCTCCGAATTCAGTAACACAAGTGATTTAGCTACTGACTTTGGTTTCAGAGCAATGTATATGATGTTGTCCACATTTATTCATCTTTGAAGTACGACATAAACAATTGTTATCAAAGTTGTGCGCAGTAAGTCAGGAAACATACGACATTAATGACGGAATTATATTGCAAATCAATATGTGAGACCTTATTGACAGTATTTTATACAATGTTATTAAGATTTTGTAGGTACCTACTGGCCTGGGATAATTAAAGCGCTACTGGAATAATTATTTCGTTTGCAAGTAGGTATCAAATAGTGTGAAAATAATAACATTCAGTTTGGTTCATAGGCCAAATGTTTTTAAAGCGCTAATTTCAAAAAATAAAACTCTCAAAGATAGTTTTTTAATCGTGTAACTGCATCGCCATTTATTTTCTCTCATATCCTCTTCTATCTAGGAACCTAATTTGAAGTCTACATCTTTTAGAGTTGCTAAGTAAAAACGAATTGAATTTCACAAAAAAAAAATGTGTATCGCCTTAAAGGGGGTATCCTATTAGATACATGTTTTGTTTTTATATTTTTTGCTGAATCTTAATAATGGCAACAGGTACAGGCGTGAAATGCTCACAGAGAATATATGAATCCCTATATTTATACAAAAATTAAGAGGGTGGCCCCATACACCATACAACAACAGATGTGTTTTTTGGAGGTGCGCGAGTCGACTCGCACTTAGCCGGTTCTTAATGTTTAACTTGAAGTTAATATCTTCTAATCTGTTTAAACGACGGAGATAGCTAAAGATTTATGTTAGACAGGATGTGTAACTTATCTTTTACGGGGCTTTTTAGATAAGACATTGATGGCGAAATCATCTACATTCTCATCTTTACGTAAGCTTCAAAATCTTCTTATATCCTACTTACTATGGATCTTAGAGTAAACATAGACAAGCATAGAGCGTGAGCATCGTTATGCCAAGCGTAAGCATAATTTTCGTTTACTGATTTATGTGATTTTCCGTGCGACGACAGACGTTTATGCGTAAATGTCGACAGTTCCGATATTATTAGGGCAATAAAAAGATGCGCTCTGTTTAGACACCAATTTTACGATTTTACATGTTCATTCTAGTGCCAACAGTTCATACTTGAATTGCGCCCTATATATTACTTATTTATTCCTCTACGCTATGGATCATTTAAAATTCAGAAATATCTTGAAATATATCTTAAAAAACGCAGTATAGTATTTTATAGAGCACGATGTCGAAGCGTTAAAATTAAGTAGGTAGTAACTTCAAAGGATTTAAAACATCACGAAGACACAACTTAAAGTCCGGTGAAGCAGTCAAAGCCTGCGCTCAGGCTAACTGCAGTAGACCTCTTCCAAAAATACTATGAAGACACAAATTCGTAAGCTATTTGCAGGTAGGTATTAAAACTAATATAAATAAAAAATACAACTTATTACGTTAAGTAAAGTCTAGGCATCAATTTGATACTAAATATAATGAATGGGTTTATTTTCTTAAGAACAATCTACCCGCAGTTTAATTTAGTTAAACAACCCCTATCGTAGATGGTAAATAATCCTCTTATTATTCTAAAGACTATTGAAATTCTTGTGAGAGCTTTAACACTAGGTTTACTTGAAGCTTTAGTAATTAATAGTATGCTATTAATTTTATATTTATTTATCTCCCTTCCTACACTGAGATTATTATTTATAAACATTAAATAAGTTACGTTTAAATATTTAATAGTAATACTGACCCGAAATAGATAAACAAAACTTCTAAGACCTATTTCTTTTATTATAATTAAATATGTATATCATTTCTTTTTTTTGGCTTTTTAAAAATGTTAAACAATATACGCAAGCACTATAAAAAAAAACATAGGTATTTAATTTTGTTTCAAAAAGCAGATTAGTATTTAGAGATTTTTATAATATTTTTGACACATAATTAGAATGGGCTCCCAACTCATCGTAGTCCCATCTGGTTCAACAAGATGGCGATGATATCCTGTTGGCACTTTATTTAATATAAATAAATAAATATAATTCACAATTATATAAATATGACGACCACGGACAGTTGACAGTTGAAGTTCCTCAAACTTTTCCAACCATATATTTAAAAAAAAACAACACCTGCTTACATGTTAAAAGTTGCAACAAAAAAGTGTCATTATTATAATTTCGATTTAATCTCCATTTCAAACTATTAGTTAACCATCTTAAAGTTGAGTCTATACTTAGGAACCCTCTCTCAATCTATATTTACATCTAAAATGACAGTCCGGTTCCTTGAAAGCGTAAAACGAATGAGTTTTGATCCGGTACATTGAGTCTTTACGTACTGAATCAAAACAAATGTTTAGTTTATAGTTTCCGAATGGGACATATGGTGGGAGAAACATACTCGTATCTTGCCGTTAAAGCTCTCAGTAAAGCCATTTGATACTTAATTGAGATGGGAAGGGAACGATTAAGTATTGAATAAGATATCTTAAAATTATAATAGACAGCCATATCAAAGTTGGGCATAAATATGTACCTCTAAGTCTTCTTCTGCCTAGCCATTTCCGAAGATATTTTGGGGTCGGCTTCCAGTCTTACCAGATTCAGCTAAATACTGTATTTTACATGCAGCGACTGCCTATCTGACCTCCACAACCCATTTTACTTGAAACACACCTCCATAACACAGTATCTGTATGATGATTGTATATACCTAAATATTCCTTGAAAACTTCAAAATAGATGAAAAAAAATAACCCGTCTACCGATACGGAATATTTTTATATATATTTTATTTCAACGTAACGAATTCTATTATGTAAATATTTTTTAGTAGAAATAACGATTTGTGATTTTGTTTTACAATGACATACCGTGTGTCGAATTGTTAACCTTTTCATTAACTCCGTTAAAACCGAGTCACCCAAAGCATTCGAGGGTTATACCTACATTGTAATGATATGCACCGGTGCGTAACCCTCCAATGCATGTGACGCGAAACGCTATTGTCCCGTACTTTTGACAGCCAGCCAACCTGAACAGGCTTTATCAAACACATTTAGGTCAAGCGAGAATAATCCTTCGGTAATGGCAACAAAGGTTAATGTTAAAGAACATGTAACTCTGTTAGGGTGTCGTCAGGTCAGTGACATGCGACTTTTAGAACTGTACAGTGTACACTCGATCTATAAATAAAATGACATAGAAACCGATAGAAAAAATATTAATGAACGCGTTCTAATTATAAATGCAATCCATTGCATGTTACAAAACTGTTTTAAATATTGTTTTGTAACAACTACGTAATTAAATGAGATCTAGTCGTAATACTTTATTACAACTGCATTTTCATCATAAAACAATTGAATATGTTAATTTGTTTAATCACATAATATTACAATGCAGCATACATAAATGCATTTATAACTAAAACAACGCCCATTCAGCAACATTTACAAACGCAACCCAACTTTAAAAACAAACAACTATCTATGTTTGGACTATTCGTATTTCGAATATCAACAGCGCACGTGATACTTTTTTCAAACACCACCAGCCAGTCTCTAAATAAAATATAAATATCAAATGCGTTAGCGCCTTTTTAAACTTTTTTTACGCGCCATGACGCACGGTCTGTGAACTTCCTCCCATTGTGAGAATGTATCTGAAGTCAGTTGGAGCTTGGCCTAATACGGCTGTAAAAAGAAACAACCTATTAATGTCCTTCTGTACGCAGCTAAACTTGAATAAACTTGATTTTAAATACAAAGAAAGAAAACATTAAAACGGATTTGTGAGGAGCAAAACAGATGGAAAAATATTAAATATGTATAGTACAATTATGTACAATAAAATAATGTATTATATTCATTTAGAGCATGCAAAAATTGTAACGTGCATATAATTGTTATTTACACAGATGACAGTATAAGCGGATAATTTTGGCTAACCCAATATCGGCGACATCTTTTAATAAATTAATTGTAAATTTATCAATTTATTGAACTACCTATATAAGAAGACAGCACTGATATCTACAAACAGGATATAATAAAACAAAACCTATACTGCAATAGTTGCGTCTGGTTTGAGAACAAACGCCAAGTTTTTACGAATGCAATCTGCCTAACCATAATCAATGATCAGACATTACCATGGATTTATGGTAAACTATACATAAAGAGGTTTTATACAACATAGCGCAACCTGTCACCATTCTCAGGTATTCGCAACAAACCTTTTTGCTTAATTTATTACGAACGAGGAACGAGTGTTAACCTCATATTTTCGTTCTATAATTTGCTCTATGGATTGTGATTCGCACGCAACGTTTTAAAATTAGAATTATAATGGTGAGTGCATTCAGGTCAATACAGGTTGGTACATAAATGTGTAACACATTTAAAAATGATGTACCAATTGATTAATTATAATTGACTTTTTAATGAAAGCGAAGACTAGAATCGAAATCCATGTAGAATTTTACAAAAACTTTGACTGGTATATGACTTGATCGCTTGATCAAAAGCAAAATTATCCTGTTTCCTCACTTGACTTCAGATTTTAATTCATGTTTATAGTAAGGAGGACTATCTTGGGATTTCCAAAAGAAACACGAATCCCAAATGTTGAAAGAATAGTCTGATAATCACTTAACAAATAACTAGGTACACTTTATCTTATAAAACTTACAAACGTTTCATAGTATAGTTTTTAAAGTTCCTTTACTGTTTACTATTATTTGACTTAAAAAAACTGAAAACAAAAAAGGCAGACGGACCAAAAGAAAAAAAAATACAAATTAAATATTCAATAATTAAAAAAACAATAAAACTCGATTGTACATCGCTTAAATCGTCGTAATGAGACCCCAGAGAGTACGGGTTTCCGTCTATAGATATGTTTTCTCCTGTCATTAACTCACATAACAAGTATCATTTGCAGTAAATATGATACAGTCAATCCTGTATATTACAGTGTCCAGTGCTATAGGTCGTTATTTACGTAACACGCGAAAGTAAACTGGCTGTAACTTGCCGACCTTGCCCACAATTATCAAGAAAAAAATTATAATGTGGTAATATTGCTCTGAACTATATTCGAGTTTTGTTCTTAATGTGTAGTAGGTAAATAATAAATGAGGACAACATCACATACATTGCTCTAAACCCAAAGTAAGTCGCTATAGCACTGTTATGGAATCCGAGACAACGATGGTACCACAAACACCCAGACCCGAGACAATGTAGAAAAGTGGTTGCCTACATTGACCCGTCCGGGGATCGAACCCGAACCTCAGACCTGGCGGTACCTTGAAAACCGGTGTGTACGCCACTCGACCACGGAGGTCGTTAAGGTAAAGGATTTTTTTTGATTATTTTTTAAGAATTAACACAACATAAGACTGATTTATAGTTTATGAATTGAAGTTAGTTACTTTTGTCCGTGGTGCTAGTTTAATAGATTTTATCTGACCAATATAATATTTAAAATATCTTAGAGAGGCGTTTAATGTTTGAGACTAAAACAAATACTAATATTAGTAAACAACCAATCAGTTATTTTACTATGACAACATTTAAAAAAGCAAAACAATTAAATGACATTATTTCCTGCCATGATCTAAATAAAACAAAGACAGAACGTTCGAAATTTAACTGCAGTTGTTTTTTGTTTTAAAAATGTTTTTTTCATGTAACAAACACAAGGCCAGCTATAATATACCAAACAGGATTGTCGAAATCCGTTTAACCGTCAATGTTTCCGAACGTAGTTAGTGCACCTGTCAAACAAACAAATACAATTTGCGTTCGGATATCAAGCAAGCAGAGTGTGTGACAACTGGGCGTATTTAATCGATTAGCTATGCAAATTCGCTGCGTACGCTTCACGATTTCGTCAGATCGTGCCTTTTTAAGTATTGTTTGAAAAATAGACTGTATAATCCAATGTCTTGGTCACGTTTAATATTGATGAGTATTTAAATAAATTGCCTAGTTACAGGATTATATTATGTATAGCCGGGTTCCAACTGTGCGCGATATCGCAGATCATCAAGTACGGCCGACGACCACAAACAGCGCACCGAGGCTCTCCAAAGATGCGCTCTGTGCCTTACTCTTCAATTTAATTTTAATTCTAATACAATACCAATGCAAAATTAGTACTAGTTTAGTAGGCAGGACTTTCACTTTTCTTTAAAAAAAAATGCTGTCACTGGAAGGAACTGACAGCATTGAGAGTATTTTTAGTACTGTGTGTTGTGTGTGTGCCTGCTAAATGAATAACAATTTTGCATTGGCATTGTATTTGAATTAAAATTAAATTGGAGAGTAAGAGCACTGGTCTGTGTAAGGCTTGATAATCAAACCCAAATTTAACCGAATTACCAACTTCAATACAATATACGTAGATAATTTTCCTACTAGAGATAAAACTTTGGATATAAAAAGGTTGACATAAAAAAAAAATTAACTGTCAGGGTATATTTCGACTTGCGGCGGACTTCGACGGACCGACAACGACGCGTCTGCACTATCACGGACGAGCACCACCCCACGGTGCGGGGTGGTCTGCAATATTGCACACCGTGGAAATACGGCTTTAGACTGCATTGTCTTGTATATTATTTAGGTAGATACATAATTATTTCTGCATTTTACTGAGGGATTGGCGTAGCAAGATTTTAAAAAAAACATTTTCACTATTTATAACCCAACTTCCTTATCGAACTTGATACCTCATGAGTCAAATTAGATTTAAGCCCCTGGTCGTAGAACCTCTTAATTTGAATTACATAACAAAACTCAAATTTATTCCTAAAAGAGAAAATAATTACCTAATACTTTTCTACACGAAAGTACTTAAGTTAATTTAAAGTATAATGATAAGTGAAACTTAGTTACATTTAAACTTAATGAAAAGTGTCTCGAATAGAAATTATTTTAGAAGGTATACCGTACACTTTCTTTAGTTCTCTTATTGCAACTGAATCATAAGTTATAGCAAGTTGATAAAACGAAGAATTTTGTACTTACATATAATTAAAATTACGGCTTTAACTATACTTAATATTATAAAGCTGAAGAGTTTGTTTGTTTGTTTGTTTGAACGCGCTAATCTCAGAAACTACTGGTTCGAATTGAAAAATTCTTTTTGTATTGGATAGTCCGTTTATTGAGGAAGGCTATAGGCTATATAACATCACGCTACGACCAATAGGAGCGGAGCATAAATGAAAAATGTTGCAAAAATGAAAAACCGTTGAAACTAAAACAAGCGAACAAAGTCGCGGGTAATGTCGCAGTAATTATGTTCACACATACAATAACATACAGATTTGGACTAATTTAAGTCTGCTATAGATAGGCAAGGCTAATTGAGCTCGACATGTAAGGTAGAAAACAAAACACTGCTACAATTACCATATTTGGCAAATATAATGGGTTTGCACACTGTTCTTTGCTTAGAGTATAAATATACGAGCATGGAGTGCGCGCATTGCTATTAGCCCGTTGTGCTGAGCGAAACCAAAATTTTAGCTGTAAGTACTACGCTCGTTTACAGCTGCTCCAAGTGACTTTCCGTGCGACGACAGACTATTATATTTATGCGAAAATATCGATAGTTCCGATATTATTAGGGTAATATTATGTTTTGAGATAGCATTAATGAAACAGCGCGTTCTGTTTCGACTCAAAATTTACGATTTTACTTGTTCATACTGGTGCTCACAGTTCATACTTTGATAGGCGCAGTCTACAGTTACTTATTTCTACTCTAAGGTTCTCAGTATGTCGGTCTGAGTATTCAAAGGATGGCCACATTTATTTGTTTATTTTAATTTATCAGTTAAGCGGCCATCGGCCTTCTGCTGGACAGGCCTATCCCAAGCTGCACCACAACACTTGGTCCTCTGCCTTCTGCATTCAATCCGATCCGGCGAAATTTCCTTTCTTATTTCATACTTAGGAAAATAAAATAGTGGACGAAACAAAATGACATTAATAAGAGTTAATGCAATATGTATATGCATGACACATAATCGACTAAGATCCAGTTCCGTTTGGCAGTGATTCATTTCTGACGGATATCATAATTATTTGAAACAATACAAATCTGCTAGGATTTGACGGAAACATTTATGTTCACACAATAATGAAAAATGTAAGTATTTTGTATCGTCAAAAACGCTTATTAATAGTTAACATAATAATAGAAAATGAATATATTTGCACAATTTCCTTAATACAGGTTTATTAATAAATCTAGCTAGGAGTACAGAACTTCACCCACCTGATTTGTAATAAATGTACAAACCCAACTGTAGAATCTGCTAATGTTCCATGTACTACAATCTGTTTTTATGAATAAAGTTTATTATTACAATTATTAAGAAATTTTGATTCATTAGGAAAATGATATGTTGGAAATGATCTTTTTTAGCGAAATTCAGAGATTGGTCAACTACACAAAAATAATTATGTGCACCAGTTTGTAGAGTGAGAGAGAGAGAGCACCGTTGTCAGTTGCTCTCTCTATTCCTTCTCATAGTCTGGTGGGACGGTAACACGACACGATCGGAGAGAGATAAGGCGCAGATACAACGGCTTTACGTGCTTCCCCGGCATGAAGGGGTCTCCATATGATAATTAGGAACTGGTCACCTATCTATCTTTATCCTCGAATCATAGGACTTTTATTCGTTAATTTATAAAAATGAAGTTGTTCAGAGGATTTTTATTTATTTACTTATTTATTTTTGCTCCAAACAAAAATTAACAACAAAACAAAAAATTATATAAGTAAATTTGTTGGTAATTTTTGTTTTCCGCGGTAAACACTTGTTTTCTCAACTCTGACTTTGGCAGAATCGTTGTCAGCCCGACGACGGAGCTATATATGACAAAAAAAAATTTGAATTGATGGCATTTAATTATTCAAAACAATGTCAAAGCAAAGGATTTCCTACATCAAATAATAAAATGCATTCAACATTTGTAGAACTAGTAAATACAAACTAACCGGTTTCCAATAAATACACAATGAAATTGACAATTTAATGAACGAATGACTCAGTTTCCGCCATTGTTGTTTTTTACGCGGCAAAATGTTATGATGGCGTTAGTTAGTCATAAAGTAATCAAAGACTCGTCTTTATTACGCTGTTAGTTTAGTATCTAAATGAGATATAATTTGGAACTATAGTCCTCTAAAATAGCGGTCAATGTCGGTATTTTATCAATTATTGTAATTTCTATTTTGAAATACCGTTTTTGTCCACAAGGTCAGCTACTTCCGTACACTTAAGACTGTTTCGCGGGTTTTTGCATGACACAATATGAACTTGATTTTTATCGCAACAATGCAAAGCCTAGCAGCTTTAAAACAGCAACAAGTCGGGCTTAAGAAAAGAGATTACTATTTTTTTAACTGAATAAAAATAAACTATTATTTTGGGTATATTAACAGGCTGATATAGTATTGGCAGTATTAATACCTCGAAAACTGAATATGAAACTGGCTTCTTTCTACCTCAGTTCCAAGGAATAAAATCATGATGATACCTTCAACTTATCTAAAAAAATAATTAAAAACTTTTTATTATAACCTCACTATTTGATAAGAGTTGACGTTTCGCTCCAATTGATTAAAACAGGTAAATTACAACCGGGTTGCCAGGAAGTAGCGTGATTCAGTTATTAACTTTATATTACGTTAATTAGTGTTAGCATTAATTAAGTGCAAGACACATGTTATGAACACCTGTTAGCTTAGTACCATGGTATGTAGGAAATATATAACTTTACGATAACAATGATTATACAACACTAATACACTATACAATAATAGGTATAACTTTATTCTATAAGGATATTATGATTGTATAATTTGCAATGAGATCGAAAAAACAGTAGTAAAAATACCAATAAATCTTTAGTAAACAAAAAATGACTATTTAAAACACTGCTTAGTAGCAGCTTTAGACATCCACCTAAGTCAAAACCTAGCCATCATTTTATCCTAACCAAACCAAAGATTCTAGAGATCTTCTAGAGCTTCAGACTTTAACGCCACACAATACATAACACATAACTATTTTTACTAGGTAAATTTATGTACGGATACGTTATTACTAAAGACAGCAAGCATTCGTACAAAATAAATAAATAAAAAAAAAAAAAACTGGGACACTACGGTCTCCGGGAGTACCGACAGAAGTGAAAGACCGACAGAGGTGTTGGTTACGGTAACGGTAACAGTGTCCTGTGTCGCGAATTCAATTGTTTTTTTTTTCATTTCGAAAATGCCCAACGCGCCTAAAGAAGTTTTCACTTTAAATTTTTTATTGTTATTTTCCATGTTTTGATTAGCACAGCTTATGTGCGGTCGATTGCAATTAGCTCTACTAAACTGCTACGCCGTTATTTACTTTTTTTGCGCTAAATATCACGTTTATACAAACTATAGCATGAGTCACACATCATACAACACAGTAAGTGTTGTATAGTACGTATATGATTTATCATTTACAAACAGTGGCATTGTTCGGCCGATATCAAGGGTTATCACTAGAAATACATATTTATATGTAAAGGTTACTTGTGTACAAATAAAGTATAAAGAACTAATTATTTTTTAAAGTAATATAATAAGCAATAATATCCCTGTTTTATCGAAATTTCGTTTTATCAGTTTAGCGTTTTAGTTTCGTCAAAATAAACTGTTTAGTTTTATAATTAGCAAGTTTTTATCGCATGCTGTTTAGGTTTGTAAATATTATATTAATTAACAGTATGTTTTTATCTTACTTTTAACATTACTAAGAATTGTTTACAATAAACGGATGGACTGCACAGATAGCCGAGTGGTATAGATCACAACGCCAATTACCACTGTGCGCGCCGTGCTGCGGGTTCGATCCCCGCACAGGACAAGTGTTGTTCCAAGTCTGGGTGTTTTTGTGACTTGACATATGATTTGAATATTTGTGAATTTCCGCGATGCAAAGATGAAATCACCTTAATATGTCGCGGCCACCAGCAGAAGTCGTTTTAAAAAAAAGAAAGAAAAGAATGAATTAATAATGAAGTAAGGAAACACTTCTAATAATTGTAAATTTTTCCACCATAATTTTATTTATTTTGTAAAATAGCAATTTGCTTTCATGGAAAGATATTGATGCACAAAAACTATGACCCATAATATTTAGTTATCGTCGATGTATCATTACCTGGCGTCGTAAACATTTTTTACAAACCAAACATTTCCAATTTTGTTCGTGGAACAAGCTCATAATGCTAAGCTGTAAATCGCATTATCTGTACAATCTAGAATAGGCTAACATGTGATAACCTAGTCCAACAAACGTTTCCCTCGGCCCCGTTAAACAAATCCACCTGTCAACATTCGGTGCACGTTTCCTTACAAACGCCGGATGAATCATCGAGTAAACACAGAGATAGTCAATATTTTTGGCTAGTTAAACTAGATTAACACTTAGGAAGGTTTGTCATAAATTATTAAAAAGTATTGCTAGACAATTTAATCTTTTTTTTTTTGTATTTTTTTTTCTATATTACGGGGTGAAAATCTATTGACTTCAACCCACGCTGAAGGCACGACGTGGGGATATGTCGGACTTGCACCGACTAAAAACACTCGGGTCCTGTATTTGCCTTTGCCGGAGTCCCGGATTCGGGGAAAAACTTAACAGTAATATAGCGCAGTTTTACTTAACATTAGAATACCGCAAAAAGAAAGATACATAACAGACGTAGTCGCAGAAGGCTCTAGTCCTTCATGTTTGAAGTATTTATCCAAAACAGTTCTTTTTTACTTAAAAAAAGGTATGTACAAATAAAATTGAATGCTTTTCAGACAAGGTTGAGCACCACTGAGTGAATGAATCAATGGGGATCGCAGGATGTGTGTAGGCGCTTACAATCAGCGCGGTGGCGTTTCGAAAGGCAACTTATAATAAGGTCTGCTATTTGCGAAATTAGTGCTTTTGCGATTATATCTTCACGCTCCGTTTCTACCGGATGGGCAGGATGGTGAACAATGTAGCTAAGGTTATTCGTGTTATTTCCGTTTGAACCACAAAACGCTGTAATAAGGTTCTTATAAATTATAGTGGTTGTAATTTGATGTGGTACCTATCAACTTGCCATAATATTAACATCATATTTGCAAAAGTTTTACATAAGAAAGTTTATTTCAATTATTTCTTCTAGAACTGTATACTGCTACTCAATTGTATATTGAAACTTAATCATGTTTCATTACGCGACTCGTTAAATAAAATTGTTTTGACATTTGTGCGATCTTTCAGACGAAGAAGGTCGCGTATATGTAATACGAGGATATACTCAGATTATTACAAGTTGAAAATTAATTAAAGAAATAAATTCCTACTTTAAAGTAGTTGTTAATCTTTACGATGAGGAAAAAAAGAAAGATACTGAAACAAGAACTTTGCAATATTATTAATTACTTTTTTAAAAGGCTTACTCATTAATAGCATCGTTTATGATTACAATATTTAAACATATGACAAGCCGCCACATATATACATAGTCAAACATAAACTCGGTGTTTGTACGCTTTGATCTTTTAAACTACGCAACGGATTTTAATGCAGTTTTCAGCAATACATAGAATGATTCAAGAGGAAGGTTTTTGTCTCATTAATTTATTGTCTACGCGAGCAAAGCGGGGGTAGGTCGCCAGTTAAATATATACGTCCATTTAATGTTACTATCTAAAACAACAGACGAATAGTAATAAAACCATACTTAAGGTTGTGGAATTGGTTCAGAATTGGCACTTGCGAAATTCGTACACAACGGCCTGCAAAGGGAAAGCTGGCTGAGAGAAACAGTCGAAAACGTGCACGTGCTTGCCTTTATATTAAATCGATACTTAAAGTATATCAGACGTTTAGTTTAACTTGTCAGCACCTTAATTCCAAAACTGTAAGGCTCAATTTTGCAAATCATTGTTATATGATAGCAAAAAGTGCAAAAAGTGGGTAACGAGAGTAGGTGGCGATTGAAAACAGTCTTATTTTCTTTTGACAGATTCGATAAAATCACTTTCGCCGATATCTCAAGTATCTTTGAAATCTGTTACGTCTTACATATGTGATTGTGTTCACGTGTTTAATATATCAACAGCAATTGTTAAAAAATTCTAAAAAAGAGAAACGTATAGCTGGCAATATATCTTTAATCATTTTTGATTAAAGAAATGAATCAAAAATGATTAAAGATATATTGCCAGCTATACATCCCTATAACTAAACAAATATTGGGCAGTCTACACAAAAAACTTTGAGAAAAACCTGCAGAAACGTAGCCCATTCAGTTGATCAATATCAGACTTAACCAAACCGCTCTAGTAAACATGGATGTATTGAGTAATCAACAGGTTCTGATAAACTTGCAAAGAAACCAGAAAGGGATTAAGCTGTCTTTCACTACGAAGATTTTTTTTAATGCAAATATTTCAAAATTATCCATGGTTTCCACAACTATAGACTTTTGACTTGAACACCTTACATATTTGGAAAATAGAAAGGAAAAACATCTGCGGACAATGGACATGACATTCTGCTTCTTAAACCCGTTTTCCATCGACAATCGATTCTCACCGAGTCTACTATCCCAGCCATTCCCGTTTCTCATGCAGCACGTCTCCTGTGTACTGGGAAAGTGTTTATAATCAATGCTATCGAGAAAACAAGCTCATCCTTACAATAATCGAGACGCAATTTGAATCAACACATGCCACTTTTAGCTGCAACATCGCGAATGCAACTAATTGTGGCCACTCGTTAGCTCTTATGACTGTACTTACCAATCCATGCTAAAACAAATCTTCTGTTACCACAATAAGGTAGATATTCCTTTGTCTGTTAAATTTACATGTGATGTTGTGTTAGTTACAAGTCAGTTGTGAGTCAGCGCTCAATACGGCTAGACGTGCAAGTTCTTGACCTCCCGTTATTATTCGCGGTTTGGCTTACGAACAGCTGTTTCAAACTTTACTTCAGTAAATAAGATTAGTGTTGATTGGCGAATCATGTTACATCGAGTAGTACACGGGCACTTGAAATAGTCTTGTCACAGTAATTTTCAGATCTTATTGACTACACACTCCCACGGCGATGAAATTTATAAAGTTTTGTTGGCCAATTTTTTCTTTATTTACTGTCTGTACCAATTTATGCCTACCAATAATTGTGCCTATGTCGTCTTTAAGAGGAAGGAGACAAATAAATTGTAGCCTATTAAAGATGTCCATTCAGTCTAGTTGGTTGGTTACGAACGCTTTGAGTTATTTATTATTTTAATTATTTGTTACGCATTAACGCATGCGGAGCGAATATTTGTAATTAAATACAAATAATAGAAGGAAAAACTTAAACCTCAGGCAGGACTCGAACCTGCGACCACTGGCTTGACGCGCCAGTTGCTTTAAGTTATGTTACAGGAGTAGACTAACAAATGCTGCAGTTTAGTTTTCAAGATATTTTATAGTTAGATACTAGATTTGTTTGCAATTAAATTTCAATTTTGCAACAACGTACCATTTTTGCAATTTGCAGTCTCAGGCTTTTTTTTGAACAAAATATGATTCGCGGCCAAAATTCATTTGTACTTACAGAATTATCATTAGTTAAATCATTAATGCGATGCGATTGAATGATATTTCATGACAAACTCATTCATTCAAATTGCATGAACTTACAGGGTTAGGTTGATGATTTTAATGTTTATAATTCTGTAAGTACAAACTTATTACGGTCGACAATCGTATTTTGTAAAAAAAACCTGATACTGTCCGGGAAATTGCAAAAAACATAAGAAAATTTGAATTTCGCTGGCTACTCTGACGCTTCTAAGGTAGAAGCGTCAGAGTAGCCAGCAATATAAAGGATTTTTATAATTAAAGAAACTACTAGTTGTAGTTTGGATTATGTAGTTACAAAGAGACAGATACTGAAAAACAAATTAAAGAAATAGATTCTCCCTCTGTATTTAAGTGACCAAGATGTGATCGCTCCCTTAGGATGCTGCAGCCATAAAGATAATGAAACTTGGTTATAACATTTAAACCGGTACATTTTTATTATACTTCAGTACAATCGATCCCACATAGCCCTTGCCTCTAAGCACAAAGCGATAAGGTTGATTATTGTAAGTTTTTTTTTACTGTTAAATTGCAGTTGACTGTAAATGCCTTAATCATTATGCCTTATTTACATTAATATACACACCATACACTTAGTGTAGGTGCAACACCGAGTGTATGTACGTATGTGGAAAGGTAAGTCCGAGTGTAGGACATTTATTGCGACACAGACATTATCTAGACAAAGAAAGTGTCGTAGAAGGAAGAAAAAAAAATTTCAAAATCACATTTGTGTCGATACAAGTGTCGTACCTAATGAAAATGTAGCTTGACGAATACAGACAGACAGCCACACGACCGCATTTAAGATAGTTTAAATCAATTGACTGTTGCGATTTTAAACACCTGCGCGTGCGCAAACATTAGTGCGAAACGTTACGATGTTACAAAATCTTTTGTCTCATAATAACATTTAATTTGAAGTAATTTAGTTCTATGAGCTGTATTTTCACAATCAAATTCAGTATTTTTTTTATTTATCTAAGCTTAATTCACACTAATATTACAAATGCGAAAGTAAAACTGTCTGTTACGTTTTCAAGGCTGAACTACTAAACGGATTTAATTAAATTTTGGTACATTAAGCTTGGACCTTTAGAATATAGGCCACATTGGCCGCGATAACCGAAATTAATGAGAGCCAATCTTAGAGTAAAGCATAGCGCGCAGTTGTACCGAACGTAAGCAAATTTTTACCTTTAAGTACTACACTCGTTTACTTTTAAGTGATTTTGCGTTTAACGATAGACGTTTAAGCAAAAATATCGATGTTTCCGATAATTTTAAGGTAATATTAGGTAACGATAATATTAGGTTTTGAGATAGTTTTAATAACACGGCGCGCTCTGTTTTGACACAAATACGATTTTACTTATTCATACTAAGGCCTACAGTTCATACTCAATATGCGCAGTCTACAGTTTACTTATATTTTACTCCAAGGAGCCAATACACGAACAAATCCGAATTGTAAAACAAGTATTTGTAACTATTAAATAGGATAACATATACCATAGGATATGACTTTGAGGAACAACGCTTTGGTGAAAGTCAGTGCAAATAAATTAGTACTGTTAATGTATTTTTGTCTGCATTGCAGCACGTAGATGTAGATATTTGTAGTCTCAAGATGTTTGGGAACTAGATTACAGTGATGTTGGTGACATACTTACATTATTATTCAGCGGTTAAGTACCGTTGACCATCAAGGGTTTATTGTGTTAGATTTTTATAAAAATGACGAATTTATATATTTTATCGTCGTGATAGGATCTTCCCTATCAAGCATTTTGTCCTTGAGTTTTACATTTTATGTTTTTTTTTCTTCATAGAATTCAAATAAATTCTATAAAGAGATAGTAAAAGATATTTAATTTCAAGGAAAAACATGTGTTGATCACTTATAGGTACTATGTTTGTCTTAAAGGTTATTGAATTTTTTTGTTGTTAATTAAGGAAACTATAACAGATCTTTTTGTGCTTATTTTGTATTTAACTATTTTGTTTACAAATAACCGTTTTTTTCTTAATAAAAATTAAATAAATATAATAAAAAAAATACAGTTTACGTTGTTATATTATGCGTGACTCATCTGGAATGTCCTTAAAATGAGAATTTTACTAACCTGTTTTCTTTTCGTACTTTAAAGCAAAGGAATCTCGTAACATAGAGAAGGGACCCGAACCACAACCCTTGCTAAAATTTCTCAAATTTTAAGGTACATTTTCTCAAAACGAAATTCCTTTTAGAAAATGTGGTACAGCGAGTGCGTCAATTAAACTCGACTTTCATTCATCATTTTTAAGTGGCGTAATGTCTTGCGCACACTTTTCTACAATTTCCATTGTACACTTTCGTTGAGATTAGTCATGCTTGAATTTAAATTACCGGATAACGGAAACGGCTGTGTTTAGCAGT
Organism: Diachrysia chrysitis; assembly: GCA_932294365.1. Classification (NCBI taxonomy): domain Eukaryota; kingdom Metazoa; phylum Arthropoda; class Insecta; order Lepidoptera; family Noctuidae; genus Diachrysia; species Diachrysia chrysitis. Next base: position 3,079,725 of record OW028664.1, read on the forward strand.
CTGCTTCTAACTATTATTCTAAAGGCTAAGAAACTTCGATTAGTATTAAACTCACGTACGAAACCTTTGAATTAAACGGTAATATATTATAAATAAATAAATAAATGTGGACAACATCACATACATTGCTCTGAACCCTAAGTAAGTAGCTAAAGCACTTGTGTTATGGAATTCAGAGACAACGAAGGTACCACAAACACCCAGACCCGAGACAATGTAGAAAAGTGGTTTTTCTACATTGACCCGGCCGGGGATCGAACCCGGGACCTCAGAGCTGGCGACACCTTGAAAACCGGTGTGTACGCCACTCGACCAAGGAGGTCGTCATTATGCTTACAAACTTTAATACAGGATCCAAGAATTCAGTAAGATAAGTAGGTACTTTGTCCATGAATATATTGTTTCCCATAATGAATGCAATTATTAAACAATCAATACACGTAAGTAATATATTATTATAGAACAATAAAAATCTATTAATTATTATTATTGTAAGTATGAATCGCATTATCAATTTGTGTGACAGGGTAGTAGATCTACGTCATTGGAAATCCCAATATCACTAGTTATCAAGGCTCGAAAGGAATTGATATGCACACACTCACAAGCACAATTCATTCTGTACCTACCTACACCTACTATGTTGATAAACATAACCACTTGGTCCATCGCCCACACTTGGCTTTTTCACGAATCTTGATTGATTTACATTGAATTTATTAATTTATTTTATTTATAATATCTTAAAAAACGCAGATCAGAAACAAGACTGTGTTATCATAATTCTTGATAATCTTGATACACAGAAGACAAATTGCTCGCTGTTCTAAGCGTATGTCATATTAATTCGTCGCAAATAAGCATGACATCACATACTTAAGAAGACTTCCCCTGTTTGTAGCGATTTCTAGTCTTGCAGATTCTCTTATTACTACTATACCTCAAATACATATTTTTTAAATTGCAAGTTCGAAAGACTGCGTAAAATTATAAATAATCAATTTAAGCCAGGTTTAATAATAACTATATAGTATACACCCTATTTTGAGAATACTCTTTGCAATAAATCGGCCCTAGTTTATTTTGTACTCCAGATAATTTGGTTGGATTTACAAAACAAAAGAAGAATTTCTGAACAGAAAAAAAATATTTACACTTTACTTAAGTCTACCTAATTGAAAAACAGTATTGCAGACTTGTAACATAAACATCAAATACGAAAATTTAATTAGTCCGTTAATAAAAAACCGTAGACTAAACATCACATTACATCAACTGACGCGACACCGAAAACTATTACTCCCATAGACATGGCGCCTTAATTCCGTTGCCACGTCCCAATCTTGACAGCCCATTCAATAAAATCTAATCACGCTACCATGCTATACACATAAGTATCAACTTCCCCCTATTTGGGAGCCATCTTGCATCATTGTGACATAAGTTCGGTATACATTGAAAGATTTGTACAATTTCGTTCACATAATTTTGTACTAAAGTAGCAATGAATGTGTGTGTTGTTAGCTATCTTTGGGAGTCTTTAGTAAGTAGGTGATGTCGTGAGGTTTCCTCTATTGTTGTTATACAATAGTAAATATTAAGCACCTGTGAATGTTTGTGCTTGTCATATTATTTTGTTTGACAATGAACCGCCTGGTTACATGGGTCAGCGACAAAAAATTGATTAGGTGTGCCATAGGTAGGTATTACTATACAAGTAGGATGTGTAATTATTTAATTAGCCATAATTATTAATCGTCATCATTATGAATCATTCTAAGACACCAATGGGAAAAGGTGAAGCAAAACATAGTGAGGAAACCAGAATTCCAGAAATTTAAATCTGAAATCAGAAACTTTGCCAAGCAGTGGGACATTTATAAGCTGGTATTATAGTAAACGTCGCCGTTTTAATTATTGTGCAATATGTATACACCACAGTTTTACAAACCTAAGCTTTTTCTGTCTGAAAATGTTAGACTGTATTTAATTTTGGATGCAATTCCTGAGCATACAATGTTTTGAGTTAAAAAATGGTTGTTAAATTCACTTTAAATATTTAACATCAATTTTATTCGATATAGAAACATGAACTTTTTATTGCTTCTAATACCTATAAAAAAATTGATTTAAAAAAATAACCACATCGATTCACATAATGCTCAATTATCATATTTTTTTTTCTAAAGTGAGTATGTCTATGTAACTCCACTATTCAGACTTTCATGACCGATGACTCAGCTAATCGATTTGATTTGTTTTAAGTCTCCATACACGATGGTCATTTGTTATGGTAATAAGCCATGGTTGACTTGCATCACGTTTAATACGATGCTTCAGATAAAATTCGCATTTCTTATATTTTAACACGTGACTTAGCCAGATGTCGGTTTTAAATTTGTAGCAATTAATGATTTTTTGTATTGACGTAATATTTTTTTGAACAAGAATAAGGGTAAGTGGAAATTATATTTCATATTCACATAAATGTAGTTTTCAATCTATTTGATTATACAATTTGAGACCCATCTTATAACATACAAAAAATAATGACCTATTCAACTGTATTTTATCTTTCTAAAAGTATATAATAACATAGATCGTATGACCATATTCTTTTTATAACAGATACACAGGGTTGAATAGATAATTAGTATTAATTTACGCTGTTTTCTCACTGTTCTTGTCACTGTTTCACTGTTTTGTCTCTACCTCGCCCTAACTTTAAAAATAATTAACATTACAAAATCGTCCGACAAGATCATACGCGCTTCATCTGTAATAAATGAACGATGATGACGATAGCCTAACTGCGTCTTAAAACAAGATTGACTTTCTCCACAATCTGCGGTATTACCATCTAGAGTGCATTGCAACACCCAGACGACCTTTAAACTACTTTTAAACACATTAATATGGGGAACTATATTTTCTATCACCAAAATTTATATTTGTCATCAAGTTGTATCACCTAATAAATAGATCTATCGCCACGAAATATTTTCGTTCTCAGATAAACAAAAATTGTTCCCAGGTATGAATTATCAAATTAATGTTAATATATGTGTAAAATAAGAGATCGATAACCAATAAAATTATATTGCATTACATGAATATAAACTTCGTTCTTATAATAACAGTTTTGTTACTTAAATAATAGCTCTGTGCTCAGAATGGTAGATCTGTCACCAAATAAATCGATTATCGATCCCTGACTGCGACTCCTTTTTATTTGATATTTTGTCACCAATACAGTAGTAACATTTTATTTCGTTCAGATATTAAATTAATAGTATTCGTTACCAATTTAATACATCAATTTATAATTTTAATGAAAAAATGATCAAAGGGGCGGAGACAAATTGGCGCGCTTTAAAAATTGACCAATCCGGCCTCAACGATGGGTTGTAGGTAACTAGGTTCGATCACACGATGCGCGACGCGGGCGGGTGCGCCAAAGTTCACCTAAAATTTCAACTCCGATAATTGGAAATCCGAAAATGTTCTTCCTAACATTTTTCATCCTAACAATCACAATTCCTAACTACTCTGTCTCTAATGTTCATAATTCCGAAGCATTTAACTTCATAATGTCAGTAGCAATAAACATCTATTATACTTTTATTTGTTTTCCTACATTTTCTCAACATAACCATCTTTTACACTATTATTCAAAGTCATATCTTTTTTGTTTAGATTTCTTTTTATTCATAATAATCAGTAGCTTAGAATCGACTTTGCCAACCCCGACACATTGGTTAGGTTGGTAGGTATTTTTTTTTTCTGACCCTTAGAACTGACTTTGCCAACCCCGACACATTTGGTTAGGTTAGTAGGTATTTTTGACGTGACAACGTCTTATAAATTGGTTTGCCGGGTGACACTTCAAGAAACTGGGTAACGCTCCGCTCACGTTATGCGCTCACAATGAGAGCGAGTGAGAGGCACGCGTCCCTTCCACTCGGGCATGGTTAGCCCGCCTAAGAGCGAGAGAGACAGACATTGACATTGACAGTCGTTGTCACGTAAAACTTTCGCCCGTATACCGACTTTACAGGCAACCAATTTTTTTTTCTGACCCTTAGTACCGACTTTGCCAACCCCGACACATTTGGTTAGGTTGGTAGCTATTTTTTTTTCTGACCCTTAGTACCGACTTTGCCAACCCCGACACATTTGGTTAGGTTGGTAGGTATTTTTTTTTCTGACCCTTAGTACCGACTTTGCCAACATGCAATGCAATTTTCTAGTAACATAATATGATTTATTGGTGATCTCTTTAAATTAGTTTGCTTAAATACTTATTAGGACACACCTATTATAATACATACAAAAACATTTATTTGGTACTAGACCTTATATCTCAGGATTTTAGGTGATTTATTGTGGAACTGATTTTGCATTGTTTGGTGACTACATTTTGGTGACAGATCTACTATTTTGAGACAAAAACATTTATTTGGTACTAGACCTTATATCTCAGGATTTTAGGTGATTTATTGTGGAACTGATTTTGCATTGTTTGGTGACTACATTTTGGTGACAGATCTACTATTTTGAGGACAAACCCTATTATTTAAGAAACACAAAACTAATTAAATTGGTGATAGCTTAAATGATACCCATTAATATGTCTGCTACATGTCTTGATTCAAAAGTAAAAATGGTCAATTATTCCGAGACACAAAAAAAATGGCCGACTTACTTATGAAACCATTTTGATAACTATAAACCAGAATACTGATCAAAAAGTATCCTTTTTTCAAGTCATAAATCATTGCAAGTGGTATTCCATTCTTTAAAGACCTAGTATAACGATTAACGCGGGTAAAGTTGCAAGGTAACTGTTAATTCACATCACCTAACTGTTACGTGAGCGGTCAAACTTGCTTAACAACTGAAGATCTCGTTATTCGTTACACATTAAATAGGTATTAAGTGATATACTTGAACGTCAGGTATGAACGCGTAACACATATACCCAGTAAGCTTAAAGTCAACAATAGTCCCATCACCATTTGAAGAGCTCAACCTGCAGTGGGACAGTTGTTAATTCGAGAAGCATTGCGAAGTATACGGGTACAGTTCGCGTTAAATTGAATCTTCCTGTGCCCTAGTCTCGAGCCATAAAACAAGAGACTAGAGGGCCATCTACGAACTGAAGGGAAATGCCCAATTTAAAATTCCAAGTATACATTCTACCTTCATTGTAATTGGTACTGTTTATTCTGACTGAGGAATACATAATCAGCATTGAAGATTAAAGAAACGGCAAGTAACCAAGGATACTAAGAATTCCGGAAAATAGTGGTGAATAAGAGTATTTAAGATTAGAGTTTGATTACTATAGAGCTACCAGTAGTTAAACACTTACCAGGTCTATATTTAATGAAAATAAGGTGAGTTAAATGTGAAGGAACAATATAATGGCAACCTGCCAGGACATCAAAGCCAGCAAGTACCTACTGACGCGATTTACCTTTTTTAAAGTAGAAAGTGCAGATACAGGTATTTTGCTGGAAGCTCAAATAATTATGATAAAACCGATGTATTAAGATACCTAAGAAATTTTCAACGAATTTATAGTTTGAAGAAAATGAATACTGTTAGCACCACCGCCGCGCGCCGCCGCGTCAGCTCTTGATTAGGGACTCTTATTGAGTCTGAAACTAGTCGGGCGATCCCGAGAATTTGCGTGAGTAAACCGTTTTGTTTCTAAATAATTAGCAGCAACATTAAAATTTTCTCTAGTAATTACTTGTAAAAGTCAAAGTAAATTTAGTTTTAAAGCGCATGAAACAGTATTCATTTAATTAAAATTCCGGAATGAAAGTACGCGTTTGGTACTAAAATGATCGTAAAAGGAAAGGAAAATGAGCATTTCTAAGGTATTCAAGTGAATCATGGGCTGTCAAATTTGTTTACGCGAATATCATCCGTAAGTTTTGTACTTTTAAAGTTTATTATTCTATGAGTTTATTGTACGGGAGTCAGTAACCTGGGAAGTTAGGGTTTTCGCGAAGTCTGTGTCGTGTCAGGTTTGTTGTTGCGCTTTGAGGCGTGAAGCGATATTTTTTGGCCTGTATTTGTTACACTATTGAAACGAAACGAACTTAAAAAGTGATTCACCTGAAGGAAAAATATATTTGTTTGAATTAAATTGAAGAATTGTTGGTTTTTATCAACATTCTGTGTTATTGGCTGCTCGATATTGATCTAGACTGTCTATCTCTTTGTGAAGCTTTTCTGCAAAACAACTGTATCAATTTTGATGTTTGAAGAGGAGGAAACTTGAACCACAATTAATCACATACAACTAAAGCTAGTAAACATACAAGTAATTAGCTGATGTTTACTGAAATAATTCCAGGAAGCCATGATTAATCTGCTATTGCCTGTTCATTGCACAGTTGCATGGTCAAACAGATAAGTTAATGCAGGCAAGAATAAAATATAAATAAATATAACTATTGTTGTAATTCGCTAAATAATTTTATGGAAATATAATAAAGTAAATAGCTCTAATAGGGCTTCAAGGTAAATTCAAGCTAAATAATACGTCTATCGATAAAATAATACATAATTTTATTACGCTTGTAGTACCCTCAAATTCCACCACTGGCGCTAAACGCTACCGTTCGATCTTCAAATAAGAATAACCGTTTAAACTGTCATGGCCGTCCGTTTTTGTCAACACGAAAATTTCCGCGAAGCAAGCGCCTTAACCGGTTTCCGCTTATGTAAGCAATGCTAATAAAATGCGTCGAATTTTTATGCGAACCGTACAAAATCCACTTGTGACGTAACTGGGGTGATCCAGTTTTTATAAAAATGTACGTTTTGTCAAACTAGTTAATTATAAAACCCGTATGTTGATTGTGGGATATTCGAATTTAGAATTCTACACGACACTGGCAGAAATTGCTGTAAATAACAGCAGATTGCTCAAACACAAAAATAAAAAGAAAAAAATAAAGGTAATCAAGCAAGCACACAGACAATATCAAAAGAATCACGATTCTAATTTCAAACAATGTAAGTTATTGGCTTCGCAAACACATCAAATAAATTATATAGAACAGGTTAAAACTATTACCATAAACAATTTGCTGTAGCTCGTATTATTTTAAACAAAAACAACAAAAAAGCAGTAGTATTGAAAAACATGAATGAAAAAGAATCAATTAGTATCTTATTCCGATTAATTTTCTAGTGAGTGAACACGAAATTGTAATATGATAACTGTTATATCAGAGTTACTAAATACTTGTATTGGATTTCATAATATTACTATCTGGTCTGTCACACACTTATAGCTGTAAATAAATAAGTATAATACTATTATCTTAGACACAGGTAGGTGTCCGATTAACGTAAAATCAAGACATTTGCTAACTGTGGCATGCAAACAGTAGCTCAGTCCTATAGTACATTGAAAGAATCAATATACAGCATGCAACAAAAATCCTGTCCCTGTCCTTAAGAGTATTATTTGGCATCGTACTGCGTACACATATACGTAACTATTGAATGGATTTGAGATTATTATTTTTCCCCGTTGAATATACATAATTAAATTAAACTAAAACTGATCAAAGGCAACACTGATCGCTCGACAAAGTTCACGTGTATTACCCATAGTTTTGTATCAAAGCCAGCGAGACATTTGTTTCTAGTACATATGTTGAACCAGGAATACGCATTTATTGGATCGGACAGGGTTTTTGTTACACACTGTAGATATAATGTCGGTTATAAGATAAATAATATATTATATCCATACTAATATGCAATGAAGGGGTGAGAAAACCATAATATTACCACTTAAATGTACAGAGGCCTACACTAAGCGCAACCTATTTTTGTAGAGTAATCAGAGCTAGTTATGTCCAATGGTCAACTAATTGTCACCCATCATTAATTCGAGTAAGCAGTAGCTTTCACATATAGTTACTTTGTGACATTAACATAAGCATATACAGAAATGATCGGATAATAATCATTCGACGCTTTATAAATCAAGTTTGACAGAACCACTCCTTTAAAATCATCTTTTCCTGATACGATTTCCAAGAACCAAAGAATCCTCGGCCGTACGGTAGAATCTACCGTACCGTGTTGTGAAAACTGACGGATCGTGTTGTATATTCATTTAATTACTACATTAATCCATAATAGTGTGCGTAAATTTTGTTTGTGTGTCGGAATTAGATCATGTGCGTCTGTCAAGATTAATTTTTGTTTTGCAATATTGTACGTATATTTTATTAGTGTGCTGCCTCGTCCCCCGCAAAAACTATCTATGAAAACTCCTCCCGTTTGCTGCTCTATGGCGACTCTCGTTGTTAATGCTTTACGAAATTATACAAAGAAAAGTTGTACTGCGTCTGATTTTAAATAAAAATACCAAAATGAAAGTTTTGGCTGATTTTTTTACGTTGGTTTTGCTTTGCATTTATTTTTATGCATAAATCTCGTACTTGTAATTTAATTTAAACCTCTATGGACTAATTTCGATGGTCGATCTTCAGTTAACTTCGTCGAATCACATCTGTTTATCTTCCATCCCTTTCGCACTAGTAACACTGAACACTGTTTGCCCCACAAGTTTGTTTGCTTATTTTTTTAGGAAACCCGTGTCATTTGAGAACCTTTGCACCTTAGGCTGATGCTTTTATGGAGCCGATGCGGGTTTCTTTTTAATACATTTCTGTTGTTCTTGTACTATTTATTTATGTTAATATTTATAGGTAAAAACGACACAAATTGCATCCTCATTTATGGCTTTAGAGAAAAGTTTAAAAAATCAGCCTAATAAGCATACCTACCAAATCTAAATAAAATATTAATACACAATAATAAACAACAGCAGCGAACGGAAGTCTAAGTTAATTATCATAAACAAACAGTTTATTTCCATCATTTAGCAGAATCAACTTTATTCAATGTTTCTGAGTTGAACGTATTATATTTGGGTCTTGTTTAATTTCAATACACACCTGCGTTAACACAATTAACAAAGGCAGGTGCTCCAAAAATACGAAATTCAAAGAACTAATAATATTTTATGGAAACTATACTAATATTTTATGGAAAGTTATAACAAGCTTCGCAAACTCAGTGTGATTGCACTTTTTGTACATAGCAACACAGCATGCTCAGACGCGCTACGCAGTTTTAAATTTAGAAATGCTTTCCATCTGACATCTTCGCTGTTTCAAAATTAGAATAGTGTTTGACGGTCCCTTTTCTTGACTGCCAGTACAAAATCTGTTCTACTTTTAAATTTTAATGGCGATATTTTGGATGTGCCTAGTAACATTAACGGTTTTTTTACTTTTATCTGGTTGTAATTAATTTTAATAACCTTGCCATATGCAATCATACGTATAACATGTGATCAACTTGACAACCACTTAAAACACACCGTACCATCGTTTTATGGGTCATTACTAAACATTGAGAACATATTACTCTGAACTAAATCATACTTGTTTTAAATTGCTCTTATTTAGCATACGTACGAGCAAGGCCAGTTGATAACGATCTAAAAGGAGTATGTCATTCTCTAAACCGATATTGATTAAAAGGCAACGTAAGATTAAGTTGCTGCGAAAAAATAATCAATCAGGCTCAAACCAAAAAAAACATAGTAAAAATGGCCACATAGGTAATTAAAAAAAAAGATTGTGAGCATACTTGCATTATTGTTCACCCAAATGTCCAAGAGTACGAATTGTTCTTAATTCTTTTATTTAAGTACTTACATTTATTTTAACTTAAGAAGTGTGCAGTAGTGGTATTGAAATCAGTTTGGTAGTGTTTATGACAAAGACTTACTAATCATGGATTGAATCATGATTATTATTTTTTCCTACAATGGTCATTTTTCCCTAGTTTCAGTTCCATTTCGTTATTCCGTCTATATTTTTTCTCTTGTTAGGATCATTTAGCCATTTCGCTTAAAACCGCAATCTCTTGCTATAAAAGTAAATAGTTATTGCTTTATCGCGGAAGCACCTTTGTAACAGTTATGTATTAAAGCTTATACAAGACTGTATTCGTATTACCACCGATATTACTGAAAGCTGCATCGGGTACAGGCTTTGGTTTAAAAAATTTAATCTTCGATGACCTCCGTGGAGATCCCCGGACTGGTCAATGTAGAAAACCACTTTTGTACATTGTCTCAGGTACCTTCGGTGTCTCAGATTCCATAACACAAGATGGGTTCGGAAAGAATTTTGTCCACTTGTATAAAATTTATTAATATGAACTTTATTAATTAAATAAACAATACTTACTTACTTATAACTTAGGTTAAGTATTTTAGAAATGCACCTTGTATATTTTTAGATTTTGTACCCTAACAGGACCACGCAGGAGCACCAAAAACAGTCGAAATAACCAGAACGCGAATGGAATAATAAAATGTGAGACAGATTAATTTTATTGGTAACATCTTGGAGGGGCAGGTGCAAAGGAATCGCACCTGGCGAATGCATACAAAATACACATATGGAAACAAGAAACATTTGTATGTAACGGTTAACAGGTGTCATTCTTTTGTTTTTGCTTATTTAAAACTAAGCGACATTCAAAAATAAATAAACGTCATTAAGCTTTGATGATTTTTGCTATTGTTTAATTCTAATGGCGTCTCAACATGGGGCCCTCTATTTGCTTTGAATATCTTAGTTCAAAACACTAATTATGGCACGAACAAACACGTCATTTTGCACAAACACGTAATTTCGCATTGACTTAATTGCTAACTAATTAGTTTCACCTCCATGTTTTCAAGAACTTTTAAAGATAAGTTAATAAAATATTTAGAACTAATAAAATCTAGATACTTTGCATTTTTATTTTTATCGAAACTTACCGATTACTGGCGTTAAAAAAACTAGTTTTAGAGAAAGTTATTATATCATTTTGTTTTCTATTTTTGTGTATTTTTGACTATTGAATATTCATATAGTCAAAGGGAAACCCCACCAGGGGGATAATGTTGATAATTATAATTGTTTCGGCGCGTTGCGTAGACGTAGTTTCAATGATTCATCTAAGACTCACTTATTTTGTTGTTGTAATAACCTAACTTTCCGGTTGAACAGATTCAGCCGGTTGGAAAAATAGTAAGAAAAAAAAAAGGTCAAACAACACGGGTTTTACATCGTGAACGAAATTTTAAAATGGTTCACCTTTAAGACTTGAGCCAAGACTTTAAAATGCACATTTTATCTGCGCATGTGGGACAATGCAGTGTTCTTTTGGACTTTTAAGAATTTTTAATGCTGTTCTTATTTCTTTAACATTTATCTCAGAGCAATACCTGTGACTCGAAGGACCAATCTTTGTCACGATCACTTTGAAATATGAACAATTCTACTCCTTTTAGACAAACTCCACCTACTGTACTTCATTGTTCTTCTTCTTCAGTCATCACCTTTTGTAGATTTAAAAAAGTTGAAGTAGGTGTGTGACCATGCTAACTTACTTAACTACGAAATCAGAGTGAAAGCAAAACGTAAGTAGTAAGTACAGAAAATTAAGTTAACCAGTTCAAAATAAATTAAACGTAAAAAATTACGAACCAAGTATAAATAAAAAAAAAATGTTATACTAATCTACTATCTTATAAAGATTGCTTGGTCCCTAAATGGCACCAACGGGAATATTTTTAATTATTAATAGTCGAATACGAAATGAAAATAATAGTGCCAGTGACACATCAAGGGTAAAAACTTAGATCTCAACAACGACTCTATTGTAAAGCAGTAAGGTCTATTTTAATTTCAATTGTTAATAATAGTGAGGTATATTACTAAACGTGCTCTAGTTCAGCGAACTCACGAATCAGCTTCTCACACTAGAAAATCCATACTTAAGTCAAGACATTCAATAAATCATGCAAAATACTGCACTAACTAAGATCAATGAACGCTGTTTATTTCAGTAACTATGTTATGGATCTTTGTTTACTCATTAAACATGAGTTGCCTAAGCTTGGCTGCCCGCCAGACGAGCATAGTAATATTTTGCAAGACTTACAAACTTCCGGAAATTTATTTCTCACTTCTACTAGATACTATTACTACAGTTAGTCATTAAAGAAATATTAATAAAGTAATTGAACCTGCTTTGATTTAAATTCACAGACTTATCAGAATAACTGTGTCATAGAGTGTTCTGCTATTGGTACAGTCGAGGTATGATCAACAAGTTATAAGTAACTAGCTGTCCCCCGCGACTTTGTCCGCGTGTATTAGTTTTAACGGTTTTTCATTTTTGCAACATTTTTCATTTATGCTCCTCTCCTTTTGGTCGCTGCGTAATGTTATATAGCTTATAGCTTTCCTCAATAAATGGGCTATACAACACTGAAATTGATTTTCAAATTGGACCAGCGATTAACGTGTTTAAACAAACAAACAAACTCTTTAGCTTTATATATTAAAGTATAGGTTTCGAAATGTACAGAGGTAGATACAAGATTACTAATCATATGGAAATTAACATAGTATATTTTAAATTTGAGTGTTTTTGCTTATTGTTTTACTAAAGTGTCTTTAGCCGTAAAAGTTCAGTTAACTAATAAAAAAATAAAGCACCAAACTTTCGACGATGCTCAAAATCAGAGATAAGAAAACAAGTTTGAAAACCAATATACTTAAATAATTGTAAGCCTGACCTAAAATAGAGTAATCTAGTAAAAACAATGTTCACCATAAATAACAGTCGAGCATCGCGTGCTGGTCCTCTTCTAACTAAATCACCTCCATCCTGCCCTAAGTCCTCATTTTCAGTAGTAATTTACAACCCATGGTATAGAAAAACATTTTTACTTACCGCTATTAGCTATCAATTTGGCTAATTGGTATCGTTTACCATTTTTTGCCTAAGTATGGAAAATGTTTTTAATGGCAACATTAATTTTGGGCTGGGTCCTTTGTGTTCTATAACTACAGAAACATTTTATTTTAGACATTTGAGTCATAACTCCACACTAAAAATTTTCAAGGTTAATTTAAAAGAAGTAAATAAAATGTAACAGGTAACGGAGCATAAAAGCAAAAACTCACAGCATATAATTAGTTTTTTCTAACAAAAATACTGAATTTTTTTAATAGCGTTGAATTTAAGCCGAAGCATAATTATTGCGCTATTATGAAGTAGTAGTAATTTAGAGCATGTCTTATAATAATAGAGATTGTAATGACAGCAAAGAGATCTTTTTTACTTTTACCAAACTATTTTTTAAAACTAAATAGCAACTATTCGAGTCAATCAAAGCAGAAAGAAGTAACTGTTATTCGCCTATAAAATGAGTGAAGGTGATAGATCTTAGAACGATCTATTTCATTCAAAATGAACACCTCGAAATAAACTCCATGATGTAGATTTATGATCCCTTAATCAATAACCCAGTTTATCGTAGAACATTTTCATTGTTGAATATTAACAATCGCGAATACTATTTGCACGTGCGCATGAGTCGAAGTTTCGAGCTCTTTAACAAAGGAGAATTCGTTTTGTATGCCACCTTCGTAGGCAACGCTTGGACCAATTTGACCGAATTCTTTGCTTGCCACTTAGCCCATTAGACTTGTTGGTTTATTTTAATGGTCTCAAACATTTTTAAATTCTTTAAAGGAAATAGCATAGAACAGCCCTGAAGAAATCCAGGGACGATTTCGTTAAGTTTACTAAATTATACTTTCAACATTGTTTAACAAAAAAATGGTTTAAACCGTTTAAAATACTGGAAATCCATTAAAAAAATTCAAGAATTTGTTTGATTGTCCAGTCTAAGAAACTGGACAATGGGCGATATTATGTGAATGAAATCAGAACACATACACAGACAGCACAGTACATATTCGCCATAATTGCTAAGTACAATTTGTAAAGCGTGTTCTAAGCTTTCTATTAAATAAAAATATTGTTGCAAGTGTCCATCGGGCGTGAAATTTAAACTAGCCTAAAATATCATGGTCGATAAACATGAAACTTGTTTGATTTCATGGTGTTTCGCAAATCTATGACAGTGCTAGTTTAGGTATCTAAACTTTACTTCGGTCGGGTGGTCCGTTACATAGTGACGTCTGTTAAGCTAGAAAGGTCAAGTCGGCAGAATCACTCGTTTCATATCTCAAAATTTAGTGCTCATTTAGTGCTAATTTAGTGCTGATAACAGATATTTGGTGCTGTGATAGGGGGACTAAAAATGAGAACACTGCTAACTTTTCATTAAGCTAGCAGTGTACCATGCGTGACCGTGCTATGATGCAGTTGGAGCGAGAGGCACATCGGCTAATAATTTAGTGCTCAATTAGTGCTGCCTGTACGCGCAAACAGATTTTTCAAAAAAACATTTTTTCAATTTTTAAGTATAGATAACTGCTGACATAACGATACGAGCAAGGCAGAATCACTCGTTTTATATCTCAAAATTTAGTGCTCATTTAGTGCTAATTTAGTGCTGATAACAGATATTTGGTGCTGTGATAGGGGGACTAAAAATGAGAACACTGCTAACTTTTCATTAAGCTAGCTGCAGTGTACCATGCGTGACCGTGCTATGATGCAGTTGGAGCGAGAGGCACATCGGCTAATAATTTAGTGCTCAATTAGTGCTGCCTGTACGCGCAAACAGATTTTTCAAAAAAACATTTTTTCAATTTTTAAGTATAGATAACTGCTGACATAACGATACGAGCAAGGCAGAATCACTCGTTTTATATCTCAAAATTTAGTGCTCATTTAGTGCTAATTTAGTGCTGATAACAGATATTTGGTGCTGTGATAGGGGGACTAAAAATGAGAACACTGCTAACTTTTCATTAAGCTAGCTGCAGTGTACCATGCGTGACCGTGCTATGATGCAGTTGGAGCGAGAGGCACATCGGCTAATAATTTAGTGCTCAATTAGTGCTGCCTGTACGCGCAAACAGATTTTTCAAAAAAACATTTTTTCAATTTTTAAGTATAGATAACTGCTGACATAACGATACGAGCAAGGCAGAATCACTCGTTTTATATCTCAAAATTTAGTGCTCATTTGGTGCTAATTTAGTGCTGATAACAGATATTTGGTGCTGTGATAGGGGGACTAAAAATGAGAACACTGCTAACTTTTCATTAAGCTAGCAGTGTACCATGCATGACCGTGCTATGATGCAGTTGGAGCGAGAGGCACGTTGGCTAATAATTTAGTGCTCAATTAGTGCTGCCTGTACGCGCAAACAGATTTTTCAAAAAAACATTTTTTCAATTTTTAAGTATAGATAACTGCTGACATAACGATACGAGCAAGGCAGAATCACTCGTTTTATATCTCAAAATTTAGTGCTCATTTAGTGCTAATTTAGTGCTGATAACAGATATTTGGTGCTGTGATAGGGGGACTAAAAATGAGAACACTGCTAACTTTTCATTAAGCTAGCAGTGTACCATGCGTGACCGTGCTATGATGCAGTTGGAGCGAGAGGCACATCGGCTAATAATTTAGTGCTCAATTAGTGCTGCCTGTACGCGCAAACAGATTTTTCAAAAAAACATTTTTTCAATTTTTAAGTATAGATAACTGCTGACATAACGATACGAGCAAGGCAGAATCACTCGTTTTATATCTCAAAATCTAGTGCTCATTTAGTGCTAATTTAGTGCTGATAACAGATATTTGGTGCTGTGATAGGGGGACTAAAAATGAGAACACTGCTAACTTTTCATTAAGCTAGCTGCAGTGTACCATGCGTGACCGTGCTATGATGCAGTTGGAGCGAGAGGCACATCGGCTAATAATTTAGTGCTCAATTAGTGCTGCCTGTACGCGCAAACAGATTTTTCAAAAAAACATTTTTTCAATTTTTAAGTATAGATAACTGCTGACATAACGATACGAGCAAGGCAGAATCACTCGTTTTATATCTCAAAATTTAGTGCTCATTTGGTGCTAATTTAGTGCTGATAACAGATATTTGGTGCTGTGATAGGGGGACTAAAAATGAGAACACTGCTAACTTTTCATTAAGCTAGCAGTGTACCATGCATGACCGTGCTATGATGCAGTTGGAGCGAGAGGCACATTGGCTAATAATTTAGTGCTCAATTAGTGCTGCCTGTACGCGCAAACAGATTTTTCAAAAAAACATTTTTTCAATTTTTAAGTATAGATAACTGCTGACATAACGATACGAGCAAGGCAGAATCACTCGTTTTATATCTCAAAATTTAGTGCTCATTTAGTGCTAATTTAGTGCTGATAACAGATATTTGGTGCTGTGATAGGGGGACTAAAAATGAGAACACTGCTAACTTTTCATTAAGCTAGCAGTGTACCATGCGTGACCGTGCTATGATGCAGTTGGAGCGAGAGGCACATCGGCTAATAATTTAGTGCTCAATTAGTGCTGCCTGTACGCGCAAACAGATTTTTCAAAAAAACATTTTTTCAATTTTTAAGTATAGATAACTGCTGACATAACGATACGAGCAAGGCAGAATCACTCGTTTTATATCTCAAAATCTAGTGCTCATTTAGTGCTAATTTAGTGCTGATAACAGATATTTGGTGCTGTGATAGGGGGACTAAAAATGAGAACACTGCTAACTTTTCATTAAGCTAGCTGCAGTGTACGTATCGTGTCGTGTAAGCTAGCTGCAGTGTATATGTGCAGGCGTCGCCTCAGCAGTGGCGCCCCCCTGGGCGCGCCTCTGCCCGGCCGCGTCGCTCGCGGCTCGGAGATGGGTGGTAGCGGCACCAGCACCGGTGCGCGGCTCCACCACTATATCGCCGTCGTCGGAGCACATCTCACTGTCCTTCTCCGGTACGCGGGCGGCGGACGCCGCCGCCGCGTGGGTTGCTCGCGTCGTTCGTGGCATGATCACGTAATTGTCTTAACATGAAAATACTTATAAAAATGTCTCTGTTTTACAGTCACTCACTGATTCTAAGCCTAACCACAAAATCACTGGTTTGGATGATGGGTTCCTAACGAAACACTAAAAAGTTCGTTGTTTCTTTGTTAGGTAGGTAACTACGCTAACAATGGCCACTAGTTGGGAGCCAGTATAAGTGATATAATTATATAATTGGGCGCCAAGGGTCGGCTATTAAATCAGCTAAAATAAACAATATTAGAACAACGAGAAGAGAACTGAACTAGCGAGAGCCGCGGAGACCGGACGAGAAATGTATTATAAGGTGTTGTTCCAAACGTAGCGGCAGCGCGACTGGCGAGCGAGCGCCGACGCCGGCCGAAGGACGCGGGAGGCGGCGCGGGGCGCGGGCGCATCGACGAACAACCGTTCTAACCGTGCGACGGCGCGTGGTGTTGCGGTCCTAACCCTGCTGCGCGCCGCGTTACAAAAATAATTATAAATTCTATTTGGTGATCTGACATCATGTGAATATTGTAAAGCTTACAACATGTAAAGAT
Organism: Diachrysia chrysitis; assembly: GCA_932294365.1. Taxonomy (NCBI): domain Eukaryota; kingdom Metazoa; phylum Arthropoda; class Insecta; order Lepidoptera; family Noctuidae; genus Diachrysia; species Diachrysia chrysitis. Next base: position 3,097,169 of record OW028664.1, read on the forward strand.
CTCTACATTGAGCTCAAAAATCATCGATGTCGATTTGTTCAGCTCATCGAGTTCAACAATATACTGCTGAGCTTACATTAGCGAGCAACGAGTGTGGATATAGCGGAAAGTTCTACACATATAAAAAAATAATCTTTGATCCAATAAATTTTCACTCGATTCAAAATTTCTCTACCTTGGTTCAAGACATTAAAACACTTCAAAATTATTTCTTTGGTTTGAAGTTTATTCTTTTGGGTCAAGATAATTTTTTCATCTGTGTCCTGCAGGGTAAAAAGGTTTTCGAATAAGTTTCATAATAATATAATTGGTAAAAAAATTAGAAAAAAATTTAAGCTGTCTGTTGAATGCAGTATAATCAATTTTTAGCATAGTTTAATTACATTTCACAGAAATTTCAATTCGACTGTCATAATAAATTTGTAAGCGTAAAGTCATGAAGAACATTATGGAGGCCACACAAATATTAGTGCACTGATAGAAAATTTAGGTTGACTCAAGAGATATTTTCTTGATCTAAGAATTTATTTTGGAAGACAAATGATTATCTTGCTCTAAGAATTTCTTGTCTTGATTTAGATTTTCTTGGCTTAAGAGTTATATTATCTTCAATCGACACATTTAAGCTTTTCAATCAAAATAACATTATCGTTTAAAAAACTTAAAATAATTCATCAAAGTATAATTCAAAAACTAAATAGTCTTTAATTGTTATACCAAAACAAAATTATTTCTTAGAAATAAGTAAATTAATTAATGACTCAAAAAAACAGCCATTCATAACACAAGTCGGTAAAATCTTGAATCAATGTTATCGCCTATCTTTAACCAAGAGACAAAAATTCTTGAAAGAAATATATCTATATCTAGTTTCAAGAGCCTCTCGCTCCAACTGCATCATAGCACGGTCACGCATGGTACACTGCAGCTAGCTTAATGAAAAGTTAGCAGTGTTCTCATTTTTAGTTCCCCTATCACAGCACCAAATATCTGTTATCAGCACTAAATTAGCACTAAATGAGCACTAAATTTTGAGATATACTCGATACTTGCAATACAGAATAATACCTATAACTTTTCGATTATTGAAAATGTCCGATTTTTCTGGGTTCACCGGTAGCATTAATTTAGCACTAATTAGTAACTCTTTTCAATTTCACCAATACCGATTTTAAAGTCATCTTCCAGCTCTATGATTGCTCGTATCGTTATGTCAGCAGTTATCTATACTTAAAAATTGAAAAAATGTTTTTTTGAAAAATCTGTTTGCGCGTACAGGCAGCACTAATTGAGCACTAAATTATTAGCCGATGTGCCTCTCGCTCCAACTGCATCATAGCACGGTCACGCATGGTACACTGCTAGCTTAATGAAAAGTTAGCAGTGTTCTCATTTTTAGTTCCCCTATCACAGCACCAAATATCTGTTATCAGCACTAAATTAGCACTAAATGAGCACTAAATTTTGAGATATACTCGATACTTGCAATACAGAATAATACCTATAACTTTTCGATTATTGAAAATCTCCGATTTTTCTGGGTTCACCGGTAGCATTAATTTAGCACTAATTAGTAACTCTTTTCAATTTCACCAATACCGATTTTAAAGTCATCTTCCAGCTCTATGATTGCTCGTATCGTTATGTCAGCAGTTATCTATACTTAAAAATTGAAAAAATGATTTTTTGAAAAATCTGTTTGCGCGTACAGGCAGCACTAATTGAGCACTAAATTATTAGCCGATGTGCCTCTCGCTCCAACTGCATCATAGCACGGTCACGCATGGTACACTGCAGCTAGCTTAATGAAAAGTTAGCAGTGTTCTCATTTTTAGTCCCCCTATCACAGCACCAAATATCTGTTATCAGCACTAAATTAGCACTAAATGAGCACTAAATTTTGAGATATAAAACGAGTGATTCTGCCTTGCTCGTATCGTTATGTCAGCAGTTATCTATACTTAAAAATTGAAAAAATGTTTTTTTGAAAAATCTGTTTGCGCGTACAGGCAGCACTAATTGAGCACTAAATTATTAGCCGATGTGCCTCTCGCTCCAACTGCATCATAGCACGGTCACGCATGGTACACTGCTAGCTTAATGAAAAGTTAGCAGTGTTCTCATTTTTAGTCCCCCTATCACAGCACCAAATATCTGTTATCAGCACTAAATTAGCACTAAATGAGCACTAAATTTTGAGATATGAAACGAGTGATTCTGCCGACTTGACCTTTCTAGCTTAACAGACGTTACATAGTGAATTACGGACAATATCTTAAATTTAAAATTGATTAATCGAACTGAAAATATCAATTATTCCAAAAGGAAAAAACCGTATATTCTTCTTGTATACAGAATAAACATAATATAAAAAAAAAGTTGTGTAACTGACCCGAAATCACAGATTTTGAATGACATTAGCTACTTTGTTCAAGAAATAGGTAATTTTTAACTAATCTAGATGTCCTCAGTAACAAATAAACCGGATTGAGATCCGTTAAGGCCGACTAAAACCTTATTACAACGACCTTCAAGAATTTTTATCGCTTGTAATAAAAAAATATTTCATAGCCGAAATATTCATGCCTTCCAAGTTAGAATTCATTTAAAAAATTAGTTGTTCTAGTAAAATTAGTATATATTAGCGCAAGGGCAAATAAATCGAATGGTTTATGAAACAACGAGTTAGAAAAAGCTAATAATTATAATAAATAATTATTATAATTATTAAAAAGCTAACTCCTTGTTTTATATTGTGTCGGCTAAAAGGAGCTAACTTTCGTATAATTAAAACTGAGAGAAGAGAGTAGATAAAGATTTCAAACGATGAAGATGGGTACACTGGTTATACAATATGCTAATAGTATTACCATATCGCAAGTCTGGTTTTGCGCTGCAGGAATTTGTTTGAAAACCACAACACCAGACGCTGCAACTTGCCAACACACTTTAAAATTCGTTTATTTTCACGAACGTAATCTCGAGTGCATTCTTAAGTCCTTTTACAATGAGGTCACAATATAACTCCAATGTACGCAATTGTCGCCATATGTTCGCAAACACATGAGAAATGCAGTTTATAGGGCAATGTCAGCTACCGTGCGAATGGAGAAATTAAGAAAGAAAGAAAAAAATAGTATTCATTTGGACACAAACTTACTATCCAAATAACTACATTAATCAAATTTTCCTCTGGCGAGCTCTTTCAAGTCTCTACGGATTCGGCTAAATACCAGTACTTAACATGGAGCGACTGCCTGTCTAATCACCACACCCCATTTTCTGAGAAATAAGAAATCCTTCTGTCAGAATTGCAGGGACTGCGAAATTGTGTATGGCACTGTCAAAGATCACGTATAAAAGGCAGGACGGACGGCTTGAAATGCATCCCGAGAGATGGTGAGGATTCTATATGATAATATTCACATTAGTCATTATACAATATTTATGTAATAAACTAATAACATTTTAATTAGATAACCAACATTATGAAACTGACCTGAACTCAGTTCCGCAGTTTTTATCGAAAGCTGCATTGATTAACTTCCGTAGACATTTATTTAGATCAAGTATGAATAACTAATGGCTGGCTTCTTATACTCTGTCCCTTAAATATAAACCGTTCAATTCCACACCAAGTAGGCCACATAGCGTCACCGAATGTAATTAAATCGTCCTGTCGTCCAGGTCACAGGTCAATTTACTAATTAGCTTAGAGCTAGTTATTCAGAATTCCGAAACGAAGTGTTCATGAGTTATCAGAATATTTTAATGAAGGGACATAGCTGAACCACTAGCAAATATCAGATACCCAGATGCGTATGAATGCACAATATATCAGGAACGCTGATTGTAATAATGTGACTTTTTGAAGATCAAAGAGGACTAACCTTATCAATTAAAAAAGTCAAAAAAGGAGGGTTATGTTTTGACCTGTATGTATATTTATATGTTTGAATGTCCGCTCGTAACCACATACTCAACTGCTCAACCGATTTCCATAAATGATGCGTTTTGGTAGCGCGAATGTAAAAAAAAACAAATAGTTACAATATGGGTATCAAATTGAAAGTATTGTTGAGTACATTCTGAAACTATACAAGTAGGTATAATTTAAATGTTTTTAGTTTCAATTTGGCAGTCAGGTTTCTAACTTTTTTAATAACATTTTTTCTCCCTTCAGCCAGTACTGTAGCAAAATAAAACGATAATAATAATGACGTATTTACGTACTTAATGTATTGTCATTTACTTAGAAAGCGAGCAGCGATGACGTCAACCAACAGTGTGTAGGTACAAATTATGAAAACAAAGCTACAGTAAGCATTTCGGTTTTATTGATTCAGCTGGTAAGCGCTGTGCGTAATAGCATCGCAATAGGTTTCCGGCAAAGGTATCCGCTGTCTGTTGAGCTTTGGTTCAATTAAAAAAATCAGTTAATTAAGTTGATGTGAATTGATGAACTGTAAATATTTGGATATATTGTAAATGTAAATATTGGAATAAATTGTTGGATTTTTTTTAACTATTATTGTCCCACTGCAATGCAAAGGTGTCCCTCCCAATTTATTTAATTAGGATAAATTTAATTTAAATGAACAATGCTCAAATTTATGAAGTGTATACATTTATTTTGTCTTACGATTATTTATTGAACCAGGGTATTTTATAAGAACATAATATACCTATCTATTAAAGATAAATAAATTTGGACCACATCACAAACACTGTTCTGATCTGAAAGTAAGTAGCTAAAGCACTTTAGTTATGTAATCAGAGATAACGAAGGTACCACAAACACCTAGACCCGAGACAATGTAGAAAACTATTTTTTTTTCTTTTTTTTTTTAATAATAAATGTGGACAACATCACATACATTGCACTGAACCCAAAGTAAGTAGCTAAAGCACTTGTGTTATGGAATTCAGAGACAACGAAGGTAACACAAACACCCAGACCAGAGACAATGTAGAAAACTGATTTTATATGTACATATATTGTTATTGTCCGTGGATCGAACGCGGCGCCTTAGAGCTAGCGACATATTGAAAACCGGTGTGTACGCCACTCGACCACAGAGGTAGTCATTTTATATGTGATCTTAACACACACACAGTCACGTATTTCATTAACGAACGCCTACATACGATACATGTATAATAGGTAGACGTGTCTACGAAATTGTTTAGTTAGATAATCGTAAATATTTACACTTGTACAGTTGTACCACGTGTGTCTATGTAAACATTAATAAATAATACCTTTTCATCGTACTACCTTATGTCAGTCTTTTGTCTTGTAGGAGAAAATAATAAATAAATATTATGTATCACAGCGTATTTTGATCGTTTATGTTTTATATGTGCCATTATTAATATTTAAGTCTTCAATAACTAATCAATATTTTCATAATTTAACTTAACAATTTTAAGTGTAATTTTTCATTCTAAGTGTCCAAAAAAACTACAATAGGCGAGCGGACTGGGTATGAAAAGTAAATATCTATTTAGTTCACCAGATAGATAAAAAAAGAAAAAATTACTCGTATTTTTTCTTTAAACTAAATCAATGAAAAATGACAAGGTAAAAGCGCTTTAAAGTTCTGGAGTGGGGGCTTGTGACGTCACGCGACATTTCCATTTACTGTATCTTCCTCAGCGTTTGTTTAAGAAAAAAAAGAAAAAGTACGTTTTTCTTAAAGTACGTTTTTCTTAATATCTATGTGACGTGTAAATAAAAAAAATAGTCCCTTTAGCGATAGAATTCACACTGCCCTACCTAAATACAGCAAACTAGGATAACACCAATGAACTGGGTAGGATAGCATAAAAACAATCATAATAAATTTAGCCGGTCGTTCACATGACCCACTCAGTTATAACAACCAGTTATTACTTTTTACAATGGACCGTGTTTGTCTAATATGTATACGCTTTATGAGAAACTAGGTGAAAGTTTTACTTTTTAAATAATTATGATGAATTAATTAAGTTACATTAACCTTATTAGAAGAACATAGTCATTTGCAAGAATCTTTAGTAATAAATAAACTAACGTCGTTCGTCTCACGGATAGTAGAAAATAAAAATAATAAGGAGAAAACTTACATAATGACCTACTTATAGGGTTTCTCTTAGCTAGTATGAATAAAATATTAGGAGACCTTTCTACAATCTAATAAAATATTAATATGTATGTACCTAGTTCCAAAATTAAAATATAAACACATTACCGAACCAAACAATACACATGTGAGATATTCATGACAGTAATATAAAACTGTACACACACACACTTATACAGAATGGATTCGAATCCACTGTATAAAACCTAATATCATGAAACGCCATCGGACATGACGTCACCCGGAGGAAACGCACCGTGTCCTGGCAGGGAAGTCATCATTCCCATATCGTCTCACAGTTAGTGTCTAGAAATAAAGACCAATATAATTTGGTCCTTCGGATCTCAAGATGTGTTAAGAAGTGTAAGACACAAAGAGATCAATTAATCCGTCGATTCTAAAAACAGCTGTTGACGATGCGTCTTTTGACTTTTTATTTCTCATTGCGTTAGCCGCATGAATTTTAATTAACGTTTTTGTCGGAATAACTATTCTGTAAATTACTTATTGTGAGGAATGAATTATATTTATTTATATGTTAGTATGTGTCTATTGTCAATTTAGGAAAATATACAGCGTTTTGACAAAAACACGTCTGGTATTTAATTTTAAAGGAGTATCGACTATTGTTATTTTATTAATTTTGTTTAAATAGTACACTTACTTACCTACGTATGATTTTGTCTTAAGCGCTATACGAATTAGGTATCCTTGTCCAATTCTAATTTCTAGTGGGATGAACTATAATTGGATAGGTCATTAATAATGACAAGTATCGATACGATACTGGTATTCAGACAGAAAAGACAATACCTACCAACAACAGAACTATGATGGCTTTTAATATAACACAGCCTCAGTTGCACTTAACAAGAAAGTAGATTTCCGCATCGATATAATTACCGCGCAGGCGCAGCACGACAAACTGGTCCTTAAAGCCGGATTCTAACTATCGGGGAAACTCAAGAAACTGCGACTAGACATATTGATAATTCTGATTTGCAAAAGTAGAGTTATTGGGGTTAAAACTTTAATACCTACGCTTTATTAACTAATTTAACTATTGTGAAGTTTTTTAACAATTGTGAATATTTTTTGGCTTCTCAAACATTGCATCACTCATTTACTATTTAGTTCAGTTATAAAGATTTTTTAATATGGTTGGTAAGTAGGTATATGTTGAATATTACATACATATTGTACATGTTGTAGGTACATTAAGAGTATGCTACTCTAGTTCGTTTCTAAACACATAATCTTCTATATATCTATATACTTATAATAAATCTGTAGAGAGATCAATTCTGTACATCAAATATATTTTCAAAATAACTATCAGGGGGTGATTAGTGATCGATACTGATGCAAAAAATGCAATCAGTAAAATTTTTGTCTGTCTGTCTGTCTGTCTGTCTTTCTGTCTGTATGTTCCTTATAGAAACAAAAACTAATCGACGGATTTTAACGAAACTTGGTACAATTATTCTTCATACTCCTGGGCAGGTTATAGTATACTTTTCATCACGCTACAATCAATAGGAGCAGAGCAGTGAAGGGAAATGTTGGGAAAACGGGAGAAGTTACTCCATTTTTTAAGCTTCCGTCGCGTATGCAGCCTTAATGGTTAAAGCTACATAGAAATCATGTATGACGGAAATGTTCTACATAAAATTATCTAAAAAATATCCCACAACAGCATATGTCTATCTTTTATGGTTGACTCACAATAACACGTGTAATTCCCGATTGCTTAGCAGTTCGGAGCTTTCTGATTAAATTTGTTAACTCTTACGTTTATAATACTCTAACTCATCCCTAATTAAAAAAAAGTTTACATTATTACCTATTCAATAAAAAAAGAATCATAGAAATCGGTATAGAAACACCAAACTTATACATGAAATACGATAATAAGCCATCGCGCCGTCGCGCGTGAATACTGAATCATGCTATAAGGATTATTTTTGTGGAAATAGGTATTAGTTATTTTGGTAGTGTTTAAATATTCGTTTAAATTACAAATTATTAATAGTTTCCATTTTATTTATTTTTAGGTGAAGTAGTAGTAGAAGTAGAAGTAGTAGCATAGATTTTTAGATACCGATAGGTTAGTTTTGGCTAATTTATGTTCGGTTTTTTTGTATTAAGTAGGTAAAAGCGTAGGTACTTTTATTAATTATAGTAGTGATAGGTATTTATTTTTAAGTGAAGTAAAATACGAAAAGTTTATCTGTCTGTTACATCAAAACCACTGAACCGTGAGGAAGGACATATGCTACTTTTTTACAAAAACGACGGAAACGCGGACGAAGTCGCGGGCAAAAGCTAGTTCCATTATAAATTTCATTATTAAGTACCATGCGTCCCTATATTCCGTAAGCGACATGCAGCAAGGGACATCAGTGCATCAGTCACCATGGCATGCTCATAAAAGTCTACGACGAGCAATAACTATAAAAAAGATTGTTAAAAAACAAACAGGGGAGCGCACCAATATGTACGACTCACGCGCATATGCTCTGACGTAAACGAACAAGCCATTGGCTTGCAGTGTTCCAAATTCAAAAGTTTTTTTTTCTGTAATATTTTTAACTGTAGATTTGAACGGAAATGATATGCAAATACATTGCATTCACTCTTCCTAAATGCGAACAAATCAAATTATTTGACTCTTAGGCATCCTTATTCAGTGACTGAATAAAAAAGAAATAAATTTAGGTTTGTGTAATAAGCGCATTATTCGCTAGTATGTTTCTTAAACGTAGTAGTAATGATGGTCCAAGTGAACATTATCAGAGTTCTGAAAAGCAATAATGACTAACAGAAAGAAATGATGGGCAGTTGAATAATAAGCAGTATCATACACAGCAGATAATTAGCATACACATTGACCATGAATCAGTCAGTCGGAAGCCATCCATGATTCACTAGGAGAAACAGTAGCTGTGCAGAATAAAAAATAAAAATTCTAATACTCGCATCCGTGGCAACAAAAACATAGGAAAATAAACCTTACCGATTTGAAATAAGGACTATAGAAGTGTTGACTGATATTCTGACGTCTATTCTTGTAAGACGGAAACTTATAAATACGCATAAATAATCATATTAAACAAAAGGTTTTTTCTAAAGGTTGACAATAGGTTTTCTTTCTGTCGTGGAAACATTTAAGATCAGTACTTAATACTATTATATGGACCTATAATTTTAGATCTGAACATTTCAGATGCCTGTCGTTAAAAAGGTGATAAATACATCAAAAAATTGCATCAATTGAATTGGATTTCATATTTAAAACACGCGTTGTACCTACCTAGGTATATTGTATTTAAAATAGTATACAAATTTGTTACGTTAACAATTGACAACACTGATCTAATATTCTAATTGTTATATTTATGAAGTCATGTGTTTAACATACACCTGATAGTAAATAATAGTAGGTATTATCGGAATAGAATTTGTAAACACCAACAAACTAGTAATAGTATTACCAATGCCAAAAAAAAAAAAAAAACCTAGTTATTTACTTTTTTTTCTGTCTGCTACGCGTTTACGGCTAAACAAACCTTAAATTTGAAAAAAAATATATATATTACATTATCAGGTGTCATAGGAAATTTGTGTTATGCTTATTCTTTTCTAGTACCGAAGCACAGAAACACTCGCCTCAAATAGCACGAAATGGTCACCCATCTCTCTTTGACCTCTAACAATGCTTGACGTGATACCGATCGATGCTTAATTGGCTATGAGCGGATATTAAGATCGTAATGGCTATGACTAAACATGAATTATTTAACTAACATGTTAGTAAAATAATTTGCGTTTCCGACAGGTTCTTCGACGCTGTTGGTTTGCGTAGCTATTGTTATGGTACGTGAGTTTCCCCATAAAAAGGCAAGTGTTAGCATGCAGCACCAATTCATTTATCAGTTTAGCAAGCAGACTTTTAAGGGTTTCGGTAGGTGAATAAACCATGGCAGACTATAATACGTCTTCGGGTCTGGAAGTTGCTCGTATGCATTCCGTGATGTCAATGCTGTTGATGTGTTATCAATAATGGTTCAAGACACTTCAATCATGTGCTATATCTTATACTTGTTTGATATTATAAAGCTAAAGAGTTTGTTTGTTTGTTTGAACGCGCTAATCTCAGGAACTACTGGTTCGAATTGAAAAATTCTTTTTGTATTGGATAGTCCGTTTATTGAGGAAGGCTATAGGCTATATAACATCACGCTATGCCCAATAGGAGCGGAGCATACATGAAAAAATGTTACAAAAATGAAAAACCGTTGAAACTACAACACGCGGACAAAGTCGCGGGGGACAGCTAGTTACTTATACGGAGAAAGTGGGAAATATCAATTGCGGTGTAATTCAGAAATTGTTTCAGTAGTTTACTTGAGTTAAACTTATTTATAGCCCATTATTGCCAATCATTTTGGGTTACATAGTGCCTTTTTCTTCCACTCATCATTGTTAGGTCTTCCAATACATATTTCAGAGACTAAATCTCTCTATACTTATAGTATCTGAGGTTAACGCCATTGTTACACATTTTAATAATACTATTATAGAAACCCCATGTACAAATCACCGATTTGGCTTAAACTTTTACATTAAATGGTATTTCAGTTTTAATTCATAACGAAATTATTACTTTTTTATTGCAATAATTCAATAAAATACGGATATTTATGAATATTATTATCAAAACGCAATGCCATTGATTTGATCTAATATGACGCCATACGCCTTACTACATACGTGTTATTATTATTTTTCCCGTTGACATCGACTCTGGCGTCATTTTGACTAGTGTTGCAAAACCATCGATAGTTTTACTATCGATTGTTGACCTCGAAAACCATTCAGGCTATCGATATTACTATTGATAGTATGCCCATATGTAAATACTATCGATAGTATCGATAGGTCTATTGAGGTAATACTTTTGATGATGACAATACTATCGATACTAACGATTTTTTTACGTCCAATACCATTGATAGTATCGATAGTATTAAAAATCTTGAGAAAGTAATAAAAACTATTAATACTATCGATATTTCTGTATTATCGATTGTCAGTGATTTTTTGAAATTATTTACACTTTGCAATACTATCGATACTATCGACAATATTGGTCAATAGACCTATCGATAGTATCGATAGTATTGACATATGGGGATACTATCGATAGACTATCGATACTATTACTTTTGACTTAACTATCGATATCGATAGTACATCGATAGCACGCTATCGATAGGCAACACTAATTTTGACATCATACGCCTTAATGAAGATGGCGCTTGTTTCATAAGCTCTTATTTCTGTGCCTATTTGAGAAGAAATGGTTATTTTGAAATTGTATATTACAAGTTTATATTATGATGTTATATTTTCTAATGTAATGATCGGGTAACTGAACAATTAAGCACATAAAAAAATTGTGCGTAGGTATTCCCTATTGTAAACGGATTAATTACTTAAATTTTTACTCATTTGCAGGGATCATGGTCACTAGCAGACTTAGTGTAAAATTACAATAGGATTTACCTATACTAAATCTAGTCTAGTTTTTCTTTATTTTAAGTAGCTATTCTTTTCGTACACTGGAGCTACTTTTAAAGTTAAGTCAAACATACAACAGTGAACATAAAATGTGGTTAAAAAAATTACAATAATACACATAATTCAAATTATATAACACTAGCTGTCCCCCGCGACTTTGTCCGCGTAATTTAGTTTAAACGGTTTTTCATTTATGCTCCGCCCCTTTTGTTAGCAGCGTAATGTTATATAGCTTATAGCCTTCCTCAATAAATGGGCTAACCATAAAGAATTTTTCGAATCGGACCAGTAGTTCCTGAGATTAGCGCGTCCAAACAAACAAACAATCAAACAAACTCTTCAGCTTTATATATTAGTATAGATATAAAATATTATCGCAGCCTCATTAATTACGATTTCGCAATAACGGAGTCGGCGGAAGTCCGGTGATACCGGGCTTTTACACATTTCACCATACATCACACTCTAGTTATGGGATAGTAGCATTCACAGGAGATGCCAAGTGTATCCCGTTTGACATATATAGACATTTAAGAATATCTTAAAGTTAAGTTGCATTTCAGTACCCGAGGGAATGGCGAAACTACAATAAAAGTGTCAACATTAGATATTAAATTAAGTATTCTATCATTATTAGTGAACATTTGTCAAAAAACTAAACTCACCGATGCTCTCAGGCACGCACTCTCACTTAAGTGGAGATGGGCCGTACACATCTCACGATACCCAGACAGAAGATGGACTACTGAAGCCACACGATGGAAAGGAACAATGGGGAAAAAAGACGGTGGGCTGATGACATAATACACATCGTAGGAAACGACTGGATAAGGTCAGGCAAGGGCAGGGAGTCATGGAAAAGGATGGAGGAGGCCTTTACCCAAACAGGGGTCCAAATCTCTTAAATTTAAGCAACAACTAACAAATATTGTAATATAGTTATATTAAGAGTGAGATTTGGAATAAATGGCTTTATTTTTAATATTATTAATCATTATTATTTGCTATGGATGTAATAAATTAGAACTGTATCTTGTTTTCGTTGTGCAGTTTGTGTTGTGATAACTCATAATTAATTTGGTACTTACTTTTGATTTGTCCTATTGCATTTTTGTTTTAATAAGATAAGACTAAAATCTCAATTTAAATATTTGATTTTTGTAATTTATTTGTACTTTGTTTGGTTTTTTTTTATACCTGTTATAACCATGTTATAGACATATTGTGTTTATGTTGATATCTGAATAAGTGAATTATAATTTTTTATTTCAAAATTACATTAATAAACAACTGAAACTTTATAAAAAATAACAAGTACTTTTAGGCCTGTATTTTAGAAAGAGTCTTTTAATTATTATTCCAGCTGTGAAAATGTTGATAAATAACAGTCACAGATGTGTTGTACACAATTTATTTTATATTTAATGCAAAAAGATAAGGGCTCTCTCAAGTATAAGTGTTTGCGTTGTACACCAAGAAGGTACCTGTTAAAAATTTATATTGTCTATGTTCATGCTACTTCAAATCTTATCCAACCAATATAAAGTTTCTGTTCTTACAGTTTACATGTCACCTTAGCATTCTTCAACTCAGATCATCCTTAAATATAATTACTTCATCTCTTTTTCAGTCTTACTATTATTAAAAGAACCCAGTTGTTTTTATATATTTTAAAATGGACATTAATAATAAAATATTCAATATTCTCATTATTTATTCATAGTTAAATAAAGTTGTAATGATTAATCATAAAAAAAAAACTTACATACAAAAAACATAAATTGTAAGACATTCAGACTGTATAACTTAAATAATTAACATAATTTTATTGTCCTTACCCTACTTATACTACAATAAAGATAAGTAAATTAAATAAAGTAATAAATAACAAAGTTAAAATGTATGTTTGTAATTCAAATTTTAGGTACTTATTTTTACACACAAGTTTAAGTTATCAGTGGCAGTAAGATAGAAAATAATGGTACGAAAACAAATCGACAGTTTCAAAAAGGGAATATGCTGTATCAATATGATTTGACAAACATTAACACAAACTACAAGCAAAGCTAAAACTAATAACTTACTTAGATCCTGAGCTTCCGCGGCGCCCTTTGTCAGTGCTAATAATAATAATAAATGCACCAAGCACACAACACAAACATTATCACTAAACATTTTCACACTGAAAGTTAATAGCGACATAGTTAATATGAAACTAGCTAAAGCTAGGATAATAACAAGTTGCTAAATATTTGTTGCATTATGTCCAGGTAAAGGCACTTAGGCACCGCACATCATTCAATACACTGACATGACACCACATCGGCCTCAAACAGTCGAAGCACTCAAGCCACAGAACAAATGTACTCTACGAGACTCAAGCCCACAACTTCACAAAATCACAATCGCTGCTACGTGACGTGAAGTTTGTGCTTGTACCGTACTTCTGTGAACTGCGAGTAAACTACAGACTGTCACTGTCGCTGTGAAGTTTGTGATGAAAAGAAGTCGATGACACTAATGACAGAAGCGATTGACGTCCAAAAACGACATTGACAATCCGAAAAAATCTGAAACTGAAACTAAGGTTTTTACGCATTATTTTCAACAGGTTACATTTTATACATTAATTTAATAAAACTAATTACATATTACGCGTTTTGCCTATAAATATATAATATGAAATGACTAGTATTATTAAAATAATAACATTTTTAGAAAGAATCGCGACATCTATTAGATTAACTTAGAACTAATATCTGTGTCTGTGCGCCCCGCTCCGTCCGTAAATCATATCAGATAAATGTAAAAAAACTAGATGGAGCTAGTTTAGTGCATGGTGAAAATAGCAAAAATAATAACAATATCAATTCAATATTTTATCAGTAAGTACATATTTTTGTAGGTCATTTTAAATTCTATCTACTTTTACATGTATAGAAGTTGTAAAATTTTAAATACAGAAATTTCATAGCTAATACATAAGCTCGGTTTTTTCAGACAGAACACAGCATAAAAAAACTCGTAAAATTTGACGCAACGACGAATCATTGGATTCGTCCCTCCCGCGTTAGTTAAATTGAGTTGAGTTTAATGTATCATGTAGGTCTGGTCTGTATACATAAGTACAAACTATACATAAGCGTACGTAGAGCACCAGGACGAAGTACGTCATCGTAAGCAGGGGCATTTTGAAACCATAAAGCTTCAGTATGACTATAGCACGAAATCCTACCAATTTGGTAAATTAAAAGAACGTTGTATACTTTAGATCCTCATGCTTATTCAGAGATTTATTGACAGATCTACAGAAAAGTGTGAAACTCCTACATGTTTCTTGTATTGGGTATAATATATTAATATTCTGAGGGCAGCCAACGTAAAATCGGTATTGCAAAATACGTGGTTATCATTAACACATTTATTTTGGGCAGATAAATTGGCTGTACTTTGAGAAAACCTATTTCAGCCATTGCAGTAAGTCTTTTCTCACAATAATTCAACACTTGAGGCTTTTTTTTAACATAAACCACAAATAATTTATCAAATGAACCGCGAAACAATACAAATAACAACCACCACCCTATTAATAAATAAACGATTTATCGCACTAATAGCGTTGTGTTTTAAAAATTTGCGTGGGAATTCGAAAAAAAAACATTTATTTTTCAAATTTCTCAATAATACGTGATCAATTACAATTATGAATCAATAGGTATATTTCTATAATCAGAAAGATTACAAATACAGAAAATTGACTACTTTGGAGTCATATGATTCTCTCTTAAATGGCAATCCTATTTGGTAGTCGGTTGTCTATGGATGGATATTCCCGAAACAATAAAACGTTGGTAGTTAATTTGATAACAGGCGTAGTATGGTGACTCAGAGAAATAAAATGAACAGTCCATCTCAGATTCATTTTGTGGGCGGACGCATTGGATTGGAACCAAGTAAGTACAATAAAATTATAACTATATCTTAATAAGTGCTTATTAATTTAATATAAAAATAATACATTTGTCGCGTGTACATTAAATTTAGTGCCTTGTTTATAAAAATCTTTACGCTATTTACCAACTGATTGGCAGATTCTTATTTTTATTTTGTCTATTAATTTGGTCCAATGTGAAAAGTATACAAAATATTTTTGGCAACTGGAATTTATAAATAAATGTTAGTTATTTAAAAAAATAAATCGAGTACACTTTTTAATTTTGTTTTGTGGTACATCACACAGAGTACCTACTTTATATATTATATATACTAGCTTTTGCCCGCGGCTTTGCTCGCGTTAAGAACTACATATTATTATAAATTAGGTACAGTTTTTGCGGCTTTACTTTTGTTTAGCGTGTAAAATTTATTAAATATCAAAATCCTATTTAAGCGGACGTCTTCATCATGGTAGCTCCAATCTTTAATTTCAGTTCAATCAGTCGAAAATCAAAGAGATTTATACAAACTTTCATCCCCTATTTATCCCCTTAGGGGTGGAATTTATCAAAATCCTTTCTTACGGGATGCCTACGTTATAGTAGCTTTATGCATGCAAAGTCTCAGCCCGATCGGTTAAAGGTTTCATACAAACTTTCATCACCTATTTTATACCCTTGGGGGTAGAATTCATCAAAATCCTTTCTTAGCGGTTGCCTACGTCATAACATCTACCTGCATGCAAAATTGATAACGGTAGCCGTAATCGCCGACCCGCAAATGACCAAGCATGGTGATGAATATTCGCCCCTTCTCTCTCTAAAAAGAAGCCTTTGCCCAGGAGTGGGACATAAACATGCTGACATTTTATTATTTTGACGTTTTTATTATTTTGACCGCACGGATAGACGAGTGAAGTTATAGAAGGTTACATTTTAGACGCTTGTTATAACAAAGTTGATAGGGAAAGGATGTTTATAATTATTACACCGGACGCCCAAGCGAGTTCCTGCTAGATTAGAAATAGCGCTGATTTAAAAGCGACAGAATGCTTGTTGATGTAATGAATATCTAAACAAAACATGAATACACCGTACACACGGCTAACTAGATGAGTTTGCAGCCCACACTAACATTTTATATTATATGCACACTAACATTTTATTATATACATTACTTTTTTATTACATTTTTTATATTTAGTTAAAAAGTTTAGTGTGACGAGTCCTACTGACCGACCAACTTATTCTTACATAATCCTTTACGCGAATATTATTTAGACATTGAAACTACAAGAAAAGCGGCCCCGTAACAATAGACTTGCGCAAGTCTGACGTATTACGTATCTAGCAAAAGCGTAAGCACTGGTATGAACAAGTAGAATTGAAAAATTTTAGCCTAAACAGAGCGCGCCGTTTTATTAAAAAAAACTCGAAACCACATATTACCCTAATGATATCGAAACCATCGACATTTTCGCATAAACTACTGTCGTCGCACGGAAGATCAGTAAACGAGCGCAGTATAAGTAGGTATACACAGCTAAACATTTGCTTACGCTCAGCACAACGGGCTACTAGCGATGCGCGCACTCTGTTTGTCTATGTATCGTGCAAGTAGATTCCTTTTTCTATACTAATATTATAAAGAAGTAAAGTTTGTGTGTTTGTTAAATTGTAAGGGGTAATCTCGGGATCTACTAAACCGATTTTTAAAATTCTTTCACCAATAGAAAGCCACATTATTGTTGAGTGTCATAGGTTATATAAAAACCCGAAAAATAAAAAGGCTTTTACGTGGTAGTCCGTTTTGCAAAGTGAATCGGAGAAAAATCGGTCGAATGAAAGCGTTTCTTACGAACGCTGCCTTAACTATGAAAGATATATTTTTGAGTTCTAGAGAAAAGATGTGGAGCTTGAAAATGTCTACAAAAAAGTCAACGACAGCATATGTCTAACTTTTATATTTAAGTTACAAAAAGTAGTTTTTTTAATATTAGTATAGATAATTTAATTTTTAATATTAATAAAATAATTTAAATCGTAAGGTCATATGTACTAAAAAAGGATTAATAACATTATGCCCAACGAAGTGGGCACGGGTCAGCTAGTTTATTAATAAATGTATTAAATAATGTTAAATTATTACAGACCTATAATTGCTTATTATAATTACGTTGGTTTTCTTAGATTACTAACATGGCGTACGTGTTCCATGCTAATGGGATCGTCACCGGCGCTATAAGCTCCTTCTGCCTAGCCTGCGACAGCTTTCTAAAGTGCGAGCGAGAGGCCGAGGATCACATCCGACAAACACTACATAAGCAGAAGTTGAGAGAGGTTTCATACGCCGAACGGTTTAAAGATGACAGAATTCGGAAGGTAAATAACACCTTTTTTTTTAAAGTAGTTTGCCAATCTAATCCTCAATCTTCCTCCGTCTTGGTAGAGATGTTAACTCTTTCTTGCCTATAAAGATTACGTGTCTATGTTAGCATCAGATTTGTAACGAAACAACTTTATGTTCTAATTCTTCAATAAACAACCTCTAATCCTGAACGTAGTGCTTAAAAACATCAACAGTTACCCTGGCTTGCCCACAAACTGTATAGATATACCTATATTATATATATTTATGTACCTTCATAAGTTACATGACAAACACAGTCAATCTTTTGCTGGCTTCTCGCGGCGCGGGATATCACGGGTCGAGCCGCGCCCGCTCGCGCCATGTGCCGTGTAAAGGATCGTTATGGCGGCCCGGCTACTGATATCACACCGTCCCGTCCGTGAGAAGCCATCATTTCATCTCTTTTCTCAATCAATGTTTCAGTTTACAACCGGATACTTCTGTGAATTCTGCAACGTGTTGCTACCAATCGCTACTAAAGTTAGCCTACATATAAGTGAAGATGGCCACAAACATAACAAGGGAACGCTTCGTCTCAAAGTAATGGGCCGTGACGTCATTGCCTTTGACGACGTCATAGTACAGGAACAGGCGTGGCACGGGCTGACTGATGGAATCTGCTCCGTTTGCAACGCAGAGTTTGATGATGAAGACGACCATAAAAAAGATACAAGACATTCCTTGAACTTGGTACTGAAACCTTTAAAGTTTGGAGCGGATAATGCCATTTATCGTGAAGTAGGTATCCGACAGTGAAACTCAGCTTAAAATGGTGCAGATATGCACAGAGGTAGAATATCTGATAGTTAAAGCTGCATTAGAGAATTACTTATGTATTTATTTTAATACATACTTTTGTTTAAGTTTATAGTGAATACTTGATGATTATGTTTGTGTCGTTTTTATAGTTTAAAAAATATATAACTCCGTCTTCTGTTTTACAGATAGACGTATCAGCTGTCCAGTGCCTAACATGCAACAAGTTGTTGGCGCCTAACATGGTTAGCAGGCACGTCAATGAAGATGAACATTTAACGAAATACGAACAAAGTCGAATTAAAAATAACGGCGTTAATACAGAACTAGAAGTAAACGTTGAACACAAAGTCATAAAACCAGCTAAAGATGATGGTGATAAAGAATCATCTAAAGACAAGACTAAAATATTAGACTCTATAAATGTCTATCACAGCAAAGGAATTAACATTAATTTGGAGACTGAGACCGCTTACTGTAGAAGATGTTCCATTGTTATACAATTTACATTCACTGGTATTGAAGACCACATCGCAAAACATTCCAAAGTTGAAATCAACGACTCAGAACATAGGTATCCATCACAAATTAATCACAGCCTAAACAGGATGAATATAAATGATAAAACTTCTGAATCTGAAAATGATGTGAACGAGCCGAACCAACAATCTCATAGTAAAGACGAAAAGACAGCTAAAGAAACAATTGACTCCCGTGATTCTTCAAGTACAGCTATGAATAATAATGAGGAAAGTACCAAAGAAGAATCGTGTGACGACTTTGCTCATGAGAATAGCATAACTTACAACCGAGGTAAAGCCGCGGCGTTTTGTCGCATTTGTGAAGTGCAATTGCCATCTTCATTAGGATCTATGAAACAACACGTCACGGGAGCGGTTCATAAAAAGAAGGCTAAACAACCTGCTAAACCAGAGCATGGTTTGCCTACGCTGACGAAGAAGCAGACACATGAATATATTGAATCTATTTTTAATATAGAAGGTCCTTTTTGTGCAGATTTCGTTATAAACGAGAAGCATTGCATCTCTCAGGCACCTTTTTTGCTATTAATAAGAACAAATCTCACACAAATACGATGCTTATCATGCGAAATGAATTTACCACCTAACACTGATATAAAAAAACACATTACATCTGAAGGCCACGAAAAGAAATTCTCATCCGTACAAGTAATTACTTCGAAACCAGATGAATTTATTAGAGAGGTGAGTGTTAACATATCCTGAAATCTTTAGGGTGGTGAAGGAATGCGTCACTGCCGTAGACTGTTCTGGTTCGTTGCGGGTTGGATTTCTGTGCGGTATATGTAAGTTAACAACATGTTGTAAGGCAAGGCGTATATATGTGACACTTCATTACTGTAGCCTCGTCGAGAAACTATTCAAAAGTGACATCAAATTTTAAGAATGTAAAGTATCTTCGATGACGTTACAGATTCGCGACGGGTTGTACCACTGCGGCTACTGCAATGTGCTGGTGTCTGGCTGGGGGGAGATGAACCTCCATCTCATGAGCTTGGACCACAAGTGCAATAGGCAGAGGGGTGAGAACCGTCTGAACTTACATTTGCCGGATATAAGGAGACATGAGGACATGGAACGTTTGAAGTTCTTAAGATTTTTAAGCATGTTTAATCGTTAAAGTCAGATGTGCTTCTCTATTAGGTTCAGCAATGGACCATTATTTGTCTAATTAGTATTATATAAAATAGTACGAGAGCTGACGACCAAAATTTTTGTCTCATAGCAATACGGCCAAAACCGCATCAAATCGATAGATACGATTATCCTGAACTAGAAAATACCAATATCAGACATTTTCCGCGTAGCATTTGATCTGACCGAATTTTCAAAATTGTCAAAGAATTTTACCGAACTGCATCATACCAATATGTCTGATTTGCAGACTGTAGTTGAATGATAGTTCTGAGATACCGGAAACATATTTTTCAGACGTTAGTGGTGTAGCGCAAACCCGTAAAATCACTTAAAAAAATAAAAAATGAGACAAAAAAAATGTCTCATAGCAATACGTCTGAAAATCTTTTTTATTAGTAAATTTTGGTTATTTGATGCGAACAAAACAATTTTCAGACGGAAATGTGAACGCATTAAATTTTGAGACCGTTTTGAAAATGTTAACAAATTTTACCGATCGGTATCATAGCAATATGTCTGAAAATTGTTGGACATGAGAAAATAAGTGGTCCACATGTGCAAAAAATTTATATCAGACAAATTAAGTGTAGCACCTTCTCTATCAGACAACTTTTCGATACTCAGATATCATTTAAAAATCGTATTGAGGCATCTTGAATTTTCTGTTACAAACCAATGAATACGTTGCGACCCTGAATTTATTAGATGATAATTAACAAAGAATTTACCCGAAACCGTAACATTGAAGTTGAAGGACTGAAATAAATCGCACAATTTATTTTCGTTTTTGGGAGTATATGCTACACTTAAAGTGTCTGAAAACCGGTTTTTGGTAATCATGGCAGCAATACGAAAAGTTGAAAAAAAAAAATATCCGTATTGCTATGATACAGGTCGGCTAAATTTGTTGACATTTTCAAAAATGCGCTCAGGCTATATGCTACGCGCAAAATGTCTGAAAACAAACTTTTTCGTAATACAATTATAAAATCTATGTACATTTTCACTATCAGACGTATTGCTATAATACCGACTTTTTTTTTTTTTTTTTTTGACACAGCAGAAATGGCCTCCCACGCAGTTGCTACACTTTCGACCGTTACTACACACCTAGTCGGGTTCAGAATCATACAATCTAACGATTTTATAGGGTTTTTGCCGTATTGCTATGAGACATGGTTTTGGTCGTCAGCTCTCGTACTAAAATAGTATATGGCTTTTTAAGAATCCAGTTTTTAGATTGCTAATTTGCCACGAATACGTACTACTTAATTTTTGTTGAAGATTTAATTTGAGATATCTGTAGCTATTGTTTGTAGCCGCCGCCGTCTCGGTCTTGTTAATTGAATACCGTGAGTTTTTGCGGATATTTTTTTTATTGAAACTTACATTGGACAAAGTTTGGCACATTAGCTTGAATTTTTACAATTTAACCTGGGGTGTATTCATTAAAATGTTAAGTTAATAAATCTGAATCTTATCTCTATTTGTTTTAAAAATTTAGTTTTATTAGAAGTCAATACATATTTTAATCACCAAACATTATTATATTTTTCCGGAAACTCAATTCGACCGATTTGATGATTTTTAGGGTTTCGTACCTCAAAAGGTAAAACAAGGAACCCTTATAAAATCACTCTATGGCCGTCTGTCTGTCCGTGTGACACCACCGATTTTCTCAGGAACGGGTGGATCTAGCAAGTTGAAGTGTATAGGTACTAGATACTGAGGTCTGTAGTATCTATTAGATGTATAAAAATCAAAGCATAAGATATGTGCATATTTAGATTTTCGCGAAAAATTGAAATTACGAAAATTTATCTTAATTTTTAGCTTATTTAATTTTCGTAATTTTAACCTTATTTGTGCTATTAACCTTGCTTTTAAACAAAATAGACAATCCTAGGTCAACCGAAGTACTGGAAGTTTTGTGACGAAAATCTATATGGTAGTTCTATTGACCTAGAAACACGAATTCCCCAAATAAAATGTTTTGACTGAATCATGCGAATGTATTGTCTCTCTATCATTTACTTTGTAGTTCATTATTATTATTAGTTATTTTTATGTAAATTACTTTACTTTTTCCTTTATTAAAGCGTTATTTAGCGTTAGCGTATTTTGCTGTTTTATTTCTAAGATAATCTGGTTTATTATATGTTAATTAGCGACAATACTTATCATGTTGGTTAAATGCCAGCAGTTTTTGAACATAACATTGTTAGAAAACATAAATTAGAGGTGTGGCCTCAACGTTTTGCTGGTACCTAAGTAGGTACACACTATACGTACGTAGATTACCTATTTATTAGTACCTAATCTATACTTAATTTATATCAGGTTGACTCACTGTAACCTTTTTTATGGTACCTAATCTATGTTCTAAAATAATGCGATGCATTATTTGCGAAGGTGATTTTATAAACATGATATTAATCCGTATCAAAATAAATACGTTAATCATACCAGTCTCGATTCGTCGCGAACAAACAATAGTTAAATTTAAAAAAGCACTCAGAAAACATTACTTTTCCCTGTAAAAATAAATGTTGAAATTTGCTGTCATATTTCGTTATTGTTTTAAATTGTTTTCATTATTGTTTAGTTTTTTCTTTGTTTAATTATATTTAGCATAACGTGTTAGATATTAAGTCTGTAGCTGTACACTCTTATATTTTTAGATTTATTCCGTCCAATGGTTGCCTGGAAGAAATTGCCGTGCGCAATAAGGCCGCCCTTTGTACCACTGTTATGTATATGTATATTTTTTCATGTTTAGTTTTGTTTACAGTGTACAATAAAGAATAAATAAATAAATAAATAAGAACTTCATTTTAAATAAAATTGCTCTGTAGGTACATAATTTGATTGCAATGAATATCTTAGGAGATTTCTTATTTAAAAAAAAACGAGCCATGAGACACCAGTATGTACGGTACAACTCTTCAGCGCTTTACAAAGGTCAGGGACTTAGGCGTGCACTTCTTTTCATTGTTTGCAAGAATGCACATATCGCAATTTGAAGACGGTTTCTACGTCAAGCGAAGCAGTTTACGAATTTAGCAGTTTTGAGATACTGTATGATGCGCTTGTTAAGTCATCTAAAGTGCCATGTAGATATTTGGTCTCCGTATGAAGATAAATATAAGTTGTACGGTGTGCATCCAGGACATCCAGCTGTGTATCCTATTCTATTCTGAAGGAAGTAGCTCTTGCCTCATATCTAGGGAGCATACACATCCCAGGACGAGTAGATTCCGTGCGGCCGCGTGCCGGATGGGCACGGGGAGCGGCGGCGGCGACCGCCATGTTGTACGTGCTGTCGGCGCGCGCGTATCTGGTGAGGCACCGCCAGCAGGCGCCGCTCACAAGCACGCTGCGGACGCCCAACATTATACTAGCTTGTTTACATGCTCCTATTATAAGATCGATATATTTTTATGATATTTTATTCGTAAGAATGTTTAGATTTTAGGTTTTACTTTTAATCTATACTAATATTATAAAGCTGAAGAGTTTGTTTGTTTGTTTGTTTGAACGCGCTAATCTCAGGAGCTACTCGTTCGAATTGAAAAATTATTTTTGTATTGGATAGTCCGTTTATTGAGGAAGGCTATAAGCTATATAACATCACGCTAGGACCAATAGGAGCGGAGCATAAATGAAAAATGTTGCAAAAGTGAAAAACCGTTGAAACTAAAACACGCGAACAAAGTCGCGGGGGACAGCTAGTAATAAGTATATTTTTATGAAATTATGAAGTTTCTTGCCGGTTTTCTCCATAATAATGACATTTTGGAACCGCGTAACTAGGGTCATTTAACGTTTTGAATTGAAAGTGCCTGAAAAGGCCTACTTGTAATAAAATTATTTTAATATGGATTTTGAAAAAAAAAGTTTTACTACACTATTGTATAAGGTTTTACCTACCTGTAATGTGTAATGTATGTAGAAGAGAATAAATGAATAAATAAATAACATAATTATAATGCAATTAAAAAAAAAACTTTTGATTATTGTCAGAATATGAATTACGAATCAAAAAACAGGCGGAGTGTGGGTAGACAGAAGGGTGTACAGTGTAGTGGATGTGCTCACTGCCGGTCAACTAGACTCAGGAGACCGATCTGCTGATGGCGAAACGTGTCTTGACCTCAGTGAGAGGCAAACGAGATAATAAGTCAAACTCAAATAATTGAATGAGACTGTTTTTTTATGCATAGGTAGGTACTTCCTTAGTAATATCACAGTATAAAGAAACATACAGTAGGACGATGCCTTTGATTTCGTGGTAAATGCTGACAAGTAGTATGGAGGCAAGGGTGTTACGAGATAACAATATTTTTTAAATTATTTATTTTTTGCAGATTAACAGTCATCATATCTTGAAAAATTAATTAATCATAACATTATAATAATCAATTTTTAGGGTTCCTCACCCAAAGAGTGCCAGCGGGATCCTATTAGGTACTCAGCTTCCGGTGCCTGTCCGTACGTCACCCATATGTATCTCATGAACCGCAACTATTTATTAATCTGTGGTAAAAGGTAGAGAGTTGAAATTTTCAGTGTGTACCTATTACTATTGCCGCTATAACTAGAAATAATAAAATTAAAATAAAGTAAATAATTAAAGGGCTCTTAAATTGTCCATACAATAGACAAAAAAATGTCGGCCATCTTTGTTTTGAAAATGGATTGATGTGATTTTTGTAATCATCACCCCAATAATCCTCAAAATAGACACCCACATCCAATAGTCAGAAAAAATTGTCGGCCATCTTGGATTTGATAAAAGATGCCATTGCCATCGTAATCAAGAAACCACGTAATTGACACCCATTTAAAAAAAAACGCCATCTTGGATTTGAAAATGGATGTTATTTTCGTAATGCTCACCCAAATAACCCTTAAAATTTACATCTCGTAAAATGCGTGATAACAAATTGCAATCTCTGCTAACACACATAATACGCACCATCTTAATTTATTAAAACAAAAGCAAACACGCGTCAGCCCCGAAAGTTGTGTCCCCGATTAGTTACTTTATTAATATGGTTACGTTAACAACTCGGGCTCGCCCTTCCCACCCCTCGTCCCTTACCCTCCGCACGATTGCCCTGTCCAGATTTAGGCATAGGCTAGCTAGGCTTTAAGACATAGGCTACTTTTTGCCGCGGGAACCGATATCCACGCGGGCGAAGCCGTGGGCCAAAGCTAACTAATAAGAAAGTTCAGTCTCTGGATTCCAGTACTCCAAATTACACTTTATAGTATCGTATAAACACTTTTAATTTTATCTTAATCTTTTCATTTCATTTAAAGGCGCGAAAAAAAACCGAGCAAAACGTCATAATCTGACATAGAATGAACCTAGAACCAGATTGCCTCTGTAATGAACGAATAAACCTTAGAGAAAAAATAAGTAAAATGAAGTGTGCGCATATTGAGTATGAACTTTAAGCACTAGAATGAACTAGTAATGATATTAATAATTTGAGACAGTTTTAATAATGATATTATCCTAATAATATCGGAACCAATATTTTCGCATAAACGTCTGTCGACGCACGGAAAATTACAGTAAAAGAGCGCAGTATATAAAGCTAATTTGTTTGCTCGTCACAACGGACTACTAGCGATGCGCGCACTCTATGCTTGTCTATGTATACTGTAAGAAATAAACATTTCCCGCCTGCATATGAACGCGGGGATTCTAATACACAGTTTGCCACCAGCCAAGTTTGACTGTTTTTGTTAAGCAAACATTCATAAGAGGTGTGGCCTAACATATTCGGGGGTATATTTATATTCGATTGTTTTTTAACAATATCTCAAATCAATATCCGTGATAAAACTGGCGCGGCAGACACGACCTTATAATTGTCTGTGGCAGGGGCATTTTGAAGCACAAAGCTTCAGTATGACCATAGTACGAAATCCTACCAATTTGGTACAGAAATAAAGAAAATGATTGATTTATGATCCAACACGAAAAAATACAAGTTAATTAAAATAATGGAACAAAATAATAGAAAACTATTATTAGGAGGTATACCGGTCAAAAATTGGTCCCCAACTCATTATAACGCTGCTGCTGGATAGTTGCAGATTTGGCATTTAGTTGAGGCCTGTTCTAAAATTAAAACAAAGTCTAACACTAAATCTATGCTTCACCTAGCTAGAGAGACTTCACCGTTAGTCACGACTTTAATATTGTAATTATTTTCCCTCATATAAGTAAACTAAGGACTCTATTACTTACCAAAAACATAATTTTAAGTATTAATGTGGGGGCACGGTAATGCCACGGCTAAAACATGTTACATAGACATAGGTAATCATGTTGTACACTGAAGTGTATTATTATACAAATTCTGATGCATATTCAGAGATATGCAGATCTACAGAATACTTCAGATAAGAGTGAAGGTTCCATTTAATGCTTCGTTATATTATACCTACTTTATACAACGTGTCGTTTTACATTCTCGTCAAATTCAAGCGACACGAGTCAATAATAAAATAAGTAGGTATTTTTTGTTTTAATTTTTCTTATTTTCGGGACAAGCATTTCATAACTCGGCCCGTGTAATACCGCACTGAACTCTTTTGCACAAACATATAAAAACAGCCTACCGCTTACTCAACGGGGCGATTCTGTAGTTTGAAAGTGATGTGTTCTGTTCTGAAATACTGGCAAAGTGAAATAACTAAAAAAACAAGTATTTATTAATTATTGAGCAGATATCGCAATTTTGTTTGATTATTTATGACTTCCATAACAGCATTCTTAAATTTGACGAGAATGCAAAACGAAACGTTGTATAAACAAAAATAATATGCAAAATGTAACTTAGCTCAAAACAAAAACAAATATTTTAAACTAAATACTTTGGTGCTTAAGACCGTAATGACTATTTAAGTAATTATTATTGATTTGTTAATTATTTAGTATTGGTAGTCGTTTGTCTATGGATAAATATTCCCGGAAATAATATAAAACGCTGGTAGTTTTTGGTAGTTAATTGAAATCAGGCGTAGTATATAAATGATTACTCAGAGAAATAAGGAGGACAGTTAATACAGTCACTCTGGAAGACACACACACGAACAGTCTATCATAGATTTACTTCGTGGTCGGACGCATTGGAACCTGGTAAGTTAAAAAGAATTATTACCATTAATATTTAATTTACTTTTGCCGCGAATAAATTCAATAAATATGTGAATTTGTTTTGTTCATCCAAAGTATTTAAACAGTTGGAATTACAGATAGATTAATTAACAAGAAAAAATCGGTT
Organism: Diachrysia chrysitis; assembly: GCA_932294365.1. Taxonomy (NCBI): domain Eukaryota; kingdom Metazoa; phylum Arthropoda; class Insecta; order Lepidoptera; family Noctuidae; genus Diachrysia; species Diachrysia chrysitis. The sequence goes on from OW028664.1 coordinate 3,124,961, forward strand.
ACGCTTTTAATTTATATTTGTTTACTGTTTGTATTTTATCTTAAGTACTTGTCTGTGACTACCTATATTTGTTACGTCGTGGTCACGGTATAGGTATTTATCCAGTATTGTCACTCGGCCCTGTCCATAAAATAATTTCCTACAGCCGTGCGGTGCGGTACGTACATAGATACCTACTATAAGTAAACACGCGATAGGTCTTCCCGCCTACAGTCTATGTATATTTGGTATTGACCGTTTGTATGAAAATATAATACTGTAGATATTATCGTGTCGTGGTGGCCTAACGGTTCAATAAATGGATTTAAGTGCTAAGGTTGTAGGTTCCAGGTTCAAACTCAGGTGTGATTTGTTATACAGCATATTCGCTCGAAAAAGTTCACGTGCACTACCTACAGTTTTGTATCAAAGAAGCCGCCTGAGCGAGGCATTTTTTTATAGTAGGTAGGTACGTATGTTGATCCAGGAATACGCCTTTATTGAATCGGAGAGGGTATATTATGTTACATACCGTATACAGGCCGATTTTCTAGTTGCATTAAAAAAATCTAAATTTTTCAGAGTGAATGATAGTACCCGTGTAATTGATTGATTTTATTTTGTATTTTTTGATGAGTTTATCTGCACGGATAGTCGAGTGATGATATAGTTACATAATAGACGCTTGTTTTAACAAAGTTGATAAGGGAAGGATGTTTATGTTATGACCTAGCGAGTTCCTGCCAGATTTGCAAAAACGCGTACCTATTTAAAAGCAACAATAGGAATCAAACATTCTTATTGTTGCTTTGTTTAAAAGGGATGAATAACCAAAACATAGGTACCTAAGTAGGTACTGACTTATTTACGTAAGCGCTTATTATATTGCACTATCCAATATTTAGGAAATCGATTGATGTAATCACAGTTAGATTCCGATTTACTGCGATATTCCATCCCGACCGCACTGCTTCCTAAATTTTAAACGATTTATGCCCGTTTTCACCAACATCCCCTATACTACCACCTAAGTATGGCATCGTTTACTTAAACCGTTTACCTAAACTAACCTTCAAAATAAATTTCGTTTAACCGTCATTTTTATCACCTAATTATGGGGGGGACACATAATTACCTAGCGTGACATTTTGTTTTCGATAATAGCGAATCATACGTCTTTAATATAGTGGTCGATGCTTTAAAAAATGTAGTGAATTATCAAATAATTTAGACTATAAAGTATTTGATAATTAACTACATTTTATTTTTAATACTCTAAAGTTTAGAGTATTCAAACAAATGGACACAGTTAATGATAGATCATATTTAAATAGCAATATTAGATATTTTTTCATTTATATTTTTAATTAATTTATTGTTTTGTATATTTAATCTGTGGATACACTAATTAGACTTCCTGCAAATTCGACAGTGTACTTATAAGTGATTTATTTACGTTTTGGTTTGGGTCGGATACCAATCTTAAAGAAAAAAAAAATGATTTAAAAATCTCACATTACCCGTGCGAACCCGGGGCGAGCAGCTAGTTGCTTATAATTATGTTCGTTGTTCATAGATTACCATGGCGTACGTGTTCCATGCTAATGGGATCGTCACCGGCGCTATAAGCTCCTTCTGTCTAGCCTGCGACAGCTTTCTAAAGTGCGAGCGAGAGGCCGAGGATCACATCCGACAAACACTACATAAGCAGAAGTTGAGCGAGGTGCCATACGCCGAACGGTTTAAAGATGACAGAATTCGGAAGGTAACTTAACACCTTTTTTTTTAAGTAGGGTACCAATCTAATCGTCAGTCTTCCTCCGCCTCAGTATAGGTGGTAAGAGGTACCACCCTTCCTTGCCTGTAAAGATTATTTGCAAAAAAAAACACATGTGTTATGGAGTCAGAGACAACGAAGGAACCACAAACACCCAGACTCGAGACAATGTAGAAAAGTGTTTGTAAGTTTTCTTCATTGACCCGTCCGGGGATCGAACCCGGAACCTAGACCTGGAGCTAGGAAAACTGACTTTCTGTTTTAATTCGTCCATAAACGAACTCCAGTCCTACACGTAGTGCTTAGAAACATTAACTGTTAGTCTGACTTGCTTACAAACTGTATTACTTACAATAAATACGTTTTTATGTTACATGTCATACGTCAAGCTTTTGCTAAAGATAAACATAAACTTAATTGGAGGAAACATGTTTAGTTAACAAGCTGTAAATACAATATTTCGTTTCAACATGCCCTGCCTTTTGGCGTTATCTCAATAATTATGTTTCAGTTTACAACCGGATACTTCTGTGAATTCTGCAACGTGTTGCTACCAATCGCTACTAAAGTTAACCTACATATAAGTGAAGATGGGCACAAACATAACAAGGGAACGCTTCGTCTCAAAGTAATGGGCCGTGACGTCATTGCCTTTGACGACGTCATAGTACAGGAACAGGCGTGGCACGGGCTGACTGATGGAATCTGCTCCGTTTGCAACGCAGAGTTTGATGATGAAGACGACCATAAAAAAGATATAAGACATTCCTTGAACTTGGTATTAAAACCTATAAAGTTTGGAACGGATAATGCCATTTATCGTGAAGTAGGTATCCGACGATGAAACTCACCTTAAAATAGTGCAGATATGCACAGAGGTAGAATATCTGATAGTTAAAGCTGCATTAGAGAATTACTTATGTATTTATTTTAATACATACTTTTGTTTAAGTTTATAGTGAATACTTGATGATTATGTTTGTGTCGTTTTTATAGTTTAAAAAATATATAACTCCGTCTTCTGTTTTACAGATAGACGTATCAGCTGTCCAGTGCCTAACATGCAACAAGTTGTTGGCGCCTAACATGGTTAGCAGGCACGTCAATGAAGATGATCATTTAACGAAATACGAACAAAGTCGAATAAAAAATAACGGCGTTAATACAGAACTAGAAGTAAACGTCGAACACGAAGTCATAAAACCAGCTAAAGATGACGGTGATAAAGAATCATCTAAAGACAAGACTAAAATATTAGACTCTATAAATGTCTATCACAGCAAAGGAATTAATATTAATTTGGAAACTGAGACCGCTTACTGTAGAAGATGTTCCATTGTTATACAATTTACATTCACTGGTATTGAAGACCACATCGCAAAACATTCTACAGTTGAAATCAACGATTCTGAACATAAGTATCCATCACAAATTAATCACAGCTTAAACAGGGTGAATATAAATGATAAAACTTCTGAATCTGAAGATGATGTGAACGAGCCAGACCAACAATCTTATAATAAAGTCGAAAAGACAGCTAAAGAAACAATTGACTCCCGTGATTCTTCAAGTTCAGCTATGGATAATAATGAGGAAAGTACCGAAGAAGAATCGTGTGACGACTTTGCTCATGAGAATAGCATAACTTACAACCGAGGTAAAGCCGCGGCGTTTTGTCGCATTTGCGCAGTGAAACTGCCATCTTCATTGAGATCTATGAAAGAACACGTCACGGGAGCGGCTCATGAAAAGAAGGCTAAACAACCTGGCAAACCAAAGAATAGTTTTCCTACTCTTACAAAGAAGCAGTCAGGTGAATTTGTTGAATCCCTTTGTACTGTAAAAGGTCCTTTTGTTGACGATATTATTATAAACGATAAGTATTACATGCCTCTGACAAATTTTTTTTTGATATCGAAAACATTCCCTGACAAAATACGATGCATATCATGCGAAATGAATTTATCACCCTTCGCTGATGTAAATAACCATGTTAAGTCTGACTACCACCTCAAGAAATTCGAAGCCGTGCAAGTAATTACTTCGATACCAGATGAATTTATTAGAGAGGTGAGTGTGAACATATTCTGAAACCTTAAGGTGGTGAAGGAACCCGACACGCACATAGTAATGTATAGTTCGATTTGTGTTAACAACACGTTTGTTCTAAGACAAGGCGTGTTTGTGACACTTCATTTTTGTAGACTCTTCGAGAAACTACTCGAATTTACAACTAATTGAATCAAACTAAAACATCTTCGATGGCGTTACAGATTCGCGACGGGTTGTACCACTGCGGCTACTGCAATGTGCTGGTGTCTGGCTGGGGGGAGATGAACCTCCATCTCATAAGCTTGGACCACGAGTACAATAGGCAGAGGAGTGAGAACCGTCTGAACTTACATTTGCAGGATATAAGGAGACACGAGGACATGGAACGTTTGCAGTTATTAAGATTTTTAAGCATGCTTAATCGTTAAATTCAAATGTGCTGCTCTATTAGGTTTAAGACCATCATTTGTCCAATAACTTTTGTTTAAAGTGGTTTCTGGCCTTAACTGAAAACCATAAGTGTTTTTAGATATTTGCCTCTTTTTAATTGAAACTTATATTGGACAAAGTTTGGCTCATTAGTTTTAATTTTTACTTTTTATTAGTATTATATTAATTATAGTATTGTGCTTTATAAATATAAATCACAAGTTATTCTATTTCTTTTCAAAAATTATAGTTTGTAAGATACATTTTAACACATAAATTTTAAAATGACTTCTGTTGCGTACTTGCTCTGTCCTTACAGGGTACGGGTATATCTCTGGTTCAAAAACGCTGGTTCAAAACATAACGTTGCTACTATTGACGCGTAGTCAATCAAATTTTGTGGTATTACTACTACGGGTATTAAGTCCTTTCGACAACCTGTTTGAGCCACCTACTTGTGTTAGATTTCTTATTATATATAGTATCTGTTCAAGTAAATAGAAGAAACAAGAATTAGTAGATATCTATTTTTTTTTATAATGACGTTATTTAATAAATTACTTTTACTTCATGGTTCATATTACTTAGGTATCCGGAAGTATGTATATCTTAATTTGCTTATTTTATACTTAGATTCAGCAATGTCGTCATTATTAAAAGCTGTTAACCCATTCGGTGCTATGCTCGATTTCAACAACTCATTCATTACACATATTTTAAATGTCAAAGTACCTATATTTCGGTTATGCTGTCACCAACCCTATTTTGGCGAAATAATTGGTATGGCGTAAGAAAAGAAAGTACACAGACAATAGAAATTCGACATCTAACACAGAATGGGTTAATCTAAATAAAATAAAAACTATGTACCTATTTTCCGAATGAAAATGTTTTACCTGAAACATTTTAATATATTTTTTAATATTTTACTTGTAATTTCTTTGTTAATTCCTTTTTATTCTAATAAATCATTATAATCTTCACTATAGTTAGTGTTTTATTTCCAACATTATCCGATTCTGATACTATAATACTCGCTGATTGCTAATGCGCTGGAACCATGTTAAATTAACATCCACCGCATCCACGTCATCCGCAACTCAAATCCGTACTCGCTGGTCAGTGATTCTAACGGTACTGGGTGTTCGGTAACGTCACCAAAATGGCGGCCAGGTGCATTACCAATTTGCGGGGCTTGACTAGGTATGTGTGCGGCTTGTTTTTCTGTGTCGTTGTGATTGCGGTTGGGATCCATCGGGTTCGGTTTTAAGCGGCTTTAAGTCGGACTATTGAGCGATATCTCCTTCGTGCCAGGTTACGTTTGTTTAACTTAAGTAAGTAGTTAAGTATGACCATAATATAGAAATAGAAACCCGAATCTCTGATGTACAATTTATATACAGTTTATAATATGTTACGACCCTGCATTACTACACTAAACCGAATCTTCATAATATGTCATTATAAATAATGTACTAGCTGTCCCCCGCGACTTTGTCCGCGTGTTATAGTTTCAACGTTTTTTCATTTTTGCAACATTTTTCACTTATGGTCCGCTCCTTTTGGTCGCAGCGTAATGTTATATAGCTTATAGCCTTCCTCAATAAATGGGCTATCCAACACTGAACGAAGTTTTCAAATCGGACCAGTAGTTTCTGAGATTAGCGCGTTCAAACAAACAAACTCTTCAGCTTTAGATATTAAGTATATATAGATTATAAAGAATGGTCGATATTTACCGAGATTTGGGCATCTCTCGGTAGAGAGTACTTACTATATTCTTTGATGGGACGGAGAATACCGTGAGCATGTCGAAATAACCTCAAGTCACGTTTTAACTTTCGTCGTCAGTCAAGTGGCATAATTTATTGCCAATATGCTGTCAAAAATAGGACCTAATCTATGCTATCGATTGTTAACACTTCATCTATATAGGTATATAATAGGAGAAGGCCAGACTCAATGACTCATATTTGCCCAGCCTAAAACCTTGGACCTGGGAAGTAGAATTTTTGCACAGGTTTTTTTTTTTATAAGACGTGGGCGAGGAACAAGAAAGGCTTTTTCGTAATTCAACTCATAAGGAAGTGAAAAAAGGCTTAAAAGTTTTTATGGAAATCGTCATTTCCAAAGTTAGAGGCATGAAATTATATAAACAAGCCTCTGATTGGAAATAAATAGATACGTATTTCAGCGATTTTTTAATTCTACCCTCCAATAGGGTAAAATAGGGGTTGGAAGTTTATAGGGCAGGTCTGTCTTTTTCAGGGTTAGAAGCATGAAATTTAATATACATGCTTCTGGTTACGAATAAACAAACATGTGTTTCAGCGTTTTGGAAATTCAACCCCGTAAGAGGGAGAAAAGGAGTTGAAAGTTAATATGAGAATTTAGTTAACGCATGCAATTCCATACCCAAGCTTCTGTGTGGAAATAAACAAACATGTATTTCAGCGTTTTTTATAATAACAGCTATCAAGACATGTCTCACGGGAACGGGAACTACTAACGCGGGTGAAACCGCGGAAATCAGCTAGTGTATAATAAAATATTACATAGATTCGGTCAAGTGGCCTGGTGGAAAACGTTAACTTTAGATTTAAGTTTTTTTTTTTTTTTAATAAATTAATAGCAACATATAATGCAAATAGTTCACTGTTATATATTCTGTTGCTTGTGCCCATAACAAGACCTTAGGGCCACGTAAGCGTGGTGTGAAATCCCACTTATTTCTTGAGATTATAATATTATATTTTTTTCCTAAGCTATAAAATAAAAGGTTTATTAACAACACATTTGCCTCGAGCCCGTAAAGAATATTTAAATACGCGACTTTGTCCGCGTGTTTTAGTGTAAACGGTTTTTCATTTTTGCAACATTTTTCATTTATGCTGCGCTTACACTCCCTTTGATTGTAGCTTAATGTTATATAGCTTATAGCCTTCCTCAATAAATGGACTATCCAATTTTTCAAATCGGATCAGTAATTCCTGAGATTAGCGCGTTCAAACAAACAAACAAACTCTTCAGCTTTATATATGAGTATTAGTGTAGTATTAGTATACCTAGATAAATAACTACATAGGTAGGTATCTAAAATCATAATAGGTATTTCGTTTCTGTAAGATCACCATTTTTGCAGTCAAAAAGTTAACATTTAAAAAAAAAAACATTTAATGTTTTATTAAAAACTTAGGAAAGAAAATAAGAAGTTGTTTGACTACACTAAAGGATACCACATCCAGATTAATATCATACGCTTTCACAGCTTAACTATTAAACCCATTTTAATGAAACTTGATATGGGGTAACTATGGATATTAAGAAAGGACATGCCGGGATAACAGACACTTGGGCGGAGCCGCGGGCAACTGCTACTTAAATAAAAAATTGTACTTTTTAAGAGACAGTTAATGAATTGACAGTTATAAACAAATAGCAGTTTCCCGCGGCTTCGCCCGCGTGGACGTCGGTTATCGCGGCAAAAACTAGCCTATGTCCTTTCTCAGGCTCTAGACTATCTGTGTACCACAAGCGCGACGGACAGACAGACAGAGATACTTTCGCATTTATAATATTAGTAAGGATTGACGTTCTTCTTATTTTGAGACGCGTGTAAACTTTAGATAAAAAAAGATTGAACCATAGGAAACAATAAAAAATAATAATCTAGGTATCAAAAGTTTCATAATCGTTAGAACTATTTCAGTAATTAAATAAATTACTTAATTGATGTTTTTAAACCATTAGTAAGTAAAAGACGACTTGTTTCAATTGTTTCAATGTTGTTTTTATTTTTATGTAGATAAAATAATAGTGTTTAGTTAATGGGGTTCATAATTTGTATTAAGTGGGGTTCATAGTTTGAGTACCTATCCTATTAAGAACTTCCTACATTTGTTTTTATTTTTTTTTTTTATACTTTTACGTCGTGGGGTCCTAGCGGCACAAGGATAATATCGGTTCAATGAAGGGATTTATGTGCACTATGTTGTAGGGAGGTTCAAACTCAGACGTCATTGTTTCAAAGTTCTATGTTCTTTAACGATCTTCGTGGTCGAATGGCGTACACATCGGTTTTCAAGGGGTCGCCAGCTCAGAGGCCCCGGGTTCGATCTCCGGCCGAGTCAAAGTAAAAAACCACATTTACATTTTCTCGGGTCTGGGTGTTTGTAGTACCTTCGTTGTCTCTGAATTCCATAACACAGGTGCGTTAGCTACTTACTTTGGGTCAGAGGAATATATGTGATGTTGTCCACATTTATTTATTAATTATTTTATTTATTTCCAAATCATGCTAAGACCACAGCCAATCAATCGGTAACGAAAACCGTGACTTCCAAACAATTGGAATCTGAAATCGCCAACCCGCCAGTGAGCAAGCGTGGTGATCAATGCAGATATGAGAAAGGGCCTTAGCCCAGCAGTAAGGCAATTGCAGTTACAGTTTTAAGTACAATTTTTGATGATTTTGAGTCCACGGATAGCCGAGTGAAGATATGGTTACACAATAGACGCTTGTACTAAGTTGATAAGAGAAGGATGTTTATATTACGCTCTAGCCAGTTCCTGCTAGATTAGCAAGAAAGCGTATTTAAAAGCGACAATAACTATGCTTGTTGTTAAATGTGATGAATAACTAAACATATTATCAATACTTTAAACTTATTATACTGAAGTACCTACATACACATTTATTTTTTATTGTTTTGATGTCGCCATGACCTACGGGTAGGTAAATAAGTAGATTGAATAATAATAATAAGTTAGTAGTAGCTGTACCTGTATGAGTCGTAGAATATAATTTAGTAACGTTTTTCATTTTTAACTGACCTGATTGTGGTACCTTAGATGATGTGCAACACATCTTGATGGAGTGTGTTCGGACCGAGGCTGTTAGGCGGCAACATCTCAAGAGTAATGCAGATATAGGTTTTGTGTGCAGTATTTTAGCCTCTCCTTTCTCCGTAGAGGCTAAAGTTCTGTACAAGCTAGCAGTTATTGATTTTTATAGTTAACTAGGTAATTTAGTTTTTGTTGGTATGTAAGTTTTGTTTGTTGTATGAATAATGTGTGTATTTTATAGAACTATATTGTTGCTAAGCGACAAGGACTTTTCAGTAGGACATTGAAAACATTGGAAACTAAAACGAATAAAGGAATAAAATAATGTTGGTTATCGGTATGATATTTATTATTATTTCCCATAACTCTGCAATCAGGTCGGGCGAACCGATTATCCCCGATAAACGGATGTAACAATTTCCCTAATTCTTTTTTTTGTGTAATTATTGTCAGGAGAAGGTAAATTATAAAAGAAAAACAAAATGTTTTAAAAATCTCAAATAACCCGTGGGAATCCGGGTTGGGCAGCTAGTTGCTTATAATTATGTTCATTTCTTCTTCTGTAGATTAGCTAATGGGATCGTCACCGGCACCATAAGCTCCTTCTGTCTAGCCTGCGACAGCTTTCTAAAGTGCGAGCGAGAGACACCACGTTCGTGGGTAGGATAGGTAGGATAGGTAGGGTAGGGTAGGTAGGATAGGTAGGGTAGGGTAGGTAGGGTAGGGTAGGTAGGGTAGGATAGGTAGGGTAGGATAGGTAGGGTAGGGTAGGGGTAGGTAGGAGGGTGGGTAGGGTAAGTAGCGTAGGGTATGTAGGTAGAGTAGGGGCAGGCAGGTGGGTATAGGCAGGGTAGGTAGGGTACGGGTAGGTAGGTGGGTATTTAGGGTAGTGTAGGTAGGCAGATAGGTATTGCATCTATCTATATAAATTGTAAAAAAAATGTAATAATAAAAACTACGTAACCGATTTCTAACCGAAATGTTGCCAAATAGTAAAGAAAAAGATGGAATAAAAAATTCAGGGATAAATATTTTCGCTTGCAATGAATATTATCAAAGCACAGAGGTTTATATTTTAACCAATTTTCTTTTTAATTTTGCAACTAACAGTTTATCTTAATTATTTTCTATAATATGTACATAAATTACAAACTAATAAATACATAAGATAATGGGAATGACGTTATTTATTTTGAATTTTGAAATAATTTATACTGAACAATATCGTACACGGGGAGTTTAGTAAGATGATTAAAATATTTTTAAACTTATTAATCATAATATTAGTAAAACCGCAAGCCAAAACATGCGTTTATTGCTTTTAGCTTAAACAAAACATGCAGAACTTAACTAAACGCCATGCAATGTTAATGTAAAGCAAAACCATAGCAAATCACTCACCAGCACAATGCAGAAAACACCTTGTCAAAGAGAAAGGATGAGTGTTGCCAGCTTTTAGATCATTACTATCTTAGAAAAAAAGTTATTTTTGTATTATGGAATGTTAATTAATTAATTGATTTTATTATGGTATTTTTTTAACAATGTTTAGATGTATTAGTATTCAAGATAAAGATAAAGATAAATTTTCAAGTAACGAATTAGGTAGTTAAATTATTGTACATAAGTAAACTGGCAACACTTGAAATTAAGAAAATTAGGAAGTTCCGTAAAAGATTTATTAAACAATGAATAAAACTAACTACAAAAAATAACTTAATTATTATAATAAATACTGTAAAGATTCCTAGATATAGTTTATATCTTAATTAAAATATAGTAAGAGTATTATTGCGAGAATCCACCGCGCTCGATTCTGTAGGTATCAGTATCAGTGTACTTATTAAGTTTTATTAAAAAAAACAGATATCTGCAGAATTGAGGGGCGAGATCTTAGGCTACACGCGCTTTTGAGACCTTGTGTGAGGGTTAATTTTTTCTTAGTTAATACAAATTACAACTTATGGTAACTACTCTTAGTTATGTTTTTCTTTGAACGTGCGTGTACTTTTGTCAAAAAGGACATGCACAATCTAAGTAGACGACAGACGTTTATGAGAAAATATCAAAGGTTCCTATATTATTAGATTTTTAGATAGTTTTAATAAAACGGCGCGGGTATTATATATATGTATATATAATTTTACGATTCCACATGTTCGTACTGGTGTGTGTGGTGGTGTGCCCACAGTTCATACTGTGTATATGGTAGGCGCACTCTTTAGTTTACTTATTACTCTAAGCGTAAAACTACTGACAAGTCATTAATAATGAGAATTACTCGAATTAAGATGAAAACAAAGAAAAAGAAAAACTGTAAAACTGTCATGGTATTCTGTCATAGTATTTATAGGCAAGTGCATATTTGCATTGCACATGCCCAAACCATTTTTTTTTATCATGCATGAGATTAATTAGTCTTAACTTGCTACTTAACTAACTTTAATATGTATCTAGATACAACACACCTTGATACTTAATTAATGTAAAATGTATCACAGTTACATTTAAATTATTTTTAAACTTAAATTTAACATTCTTAAGTCTTTAAAGGTTAGTCTTGAGATTTTAGTTGTAATTAAAGTTAATTTCGAAGAAAGAAAAAATTTTAATCCTCAGGCAGGACTCGAACCCGCGACTTCTGGGTAAATGCACTAGTCGCTTTACCAACTAAGCTACATAGGTCACTGTCTGAGATGATCCAATTTCTCCTTCTACTAAGCTTGTTATCCGTCATAACCGACATTGACCTCTAGCAGCTTAGTTGGTAAACCGACTGGTGTGTTTAACCAGTAGTCGCGGGTTCGGATCCTGCCCGAAGTTTAAAATTCTTCCTTTCGTCTATTCGTATTTAATTAATGATTAAGATTAAACATTATTTGCATGTAAAACTTATGACAATTAAATATTTTGTGATATAGTCGATATTAAGCGTGAAACTACAGTTATTCTTATTTTAATAATTATTAATTAATGAAAAAGTAATGTAAGGGTACTTTAGTACTTAATAGTGAATATTCAAACACAATCATACGCATGCATAACTACTTTCAACTAAATAACTGTGAGAAGAAAATACTAGCTTAAAAATAAAGCATGCACCAAAAAAAAAATATCTAATTACTATATGATAGAAAATATATGTAATCGTACATTTAGTTATTTTTTTTTCTATTGGAGTCTGTCATTAATCACGTGAGGCTCAAAGAGTTAACATCTCATACATCACATGGGATTATATGGATATAAGGTGTATTATTTTTTTTGTTGTTGAGTTTCCTGTAATATTATTTTTATGCCAGTATGCAGCAACCTGCTACCTAAATGGCCGATTTATCACGGTGCTTAATTTTCTTGTTTTAGGTTTAAAGATAATTTTCTATAAAAATTAAGATACACGCATTGCACCAAAAACACACGTGTTTTGGGTAAGGGGTAACCTAAAACCACACAGAAGTGAGGAAGTTGATAAAAACATTACACGTAATGTTTTTATCAACTTTCTCACTTCTGTGATTACATTTAATAACATTACGTGATTAATGTCACGACATTAATCATGTAATGTTTTTATCAACTTCGTTTCAAGTTTTTTATCAACGAACCCTCAAGTAATAAATTCCATTACTTTCGCCCATTATTTATAACATTATCTGTAGTTGATATTCCCAACTTTAACTTTTCAAACAAAAATTACGAGGCCGACTTCCAAAATGAGCTAACTCACCCGGTCATCCATTTGAACTGAAGCTTCATACAAAATTTAGTATAATTTCTAATCCGAGTAGGGAAAACCGTCTATGGATAGTTCATCTATATTATGGGCAAAATATTCTACAGAATTTGCTAAAAAATATATTATTGTATTACTTTTTAAACCCATGCACTTTAACACCTTTTTGTACAGAGCTATACAATCCCGTACCCCCAACGTTATGCATGCGATGTTGATTATTTGCAACCATTTCATTAGTCGTAGACTCCAAACCCTGCTTTATTATAACTACATTAGGTTTATTATTCCTTGACAAACCTAAATCTGGTTTAGGTTGAACAGGGGGCCTATTTACTTTTTTGAAATCGGTATTATTAGCTATGTGTATGTCGTCTTTATTAATTTTACCGATCGGTTTCCTTAGAGGTTTTTTGACGGAATTTTGTACAAAATTAGTATTTTTCTCGTCTAAAGTTTCATAAATATCGCGTCTGAATCGTCATCACATATATTAGGAGTTTCATGTTTTTTGAAGCTTAAAAAGAGTCTTAACGATGACGCGCTGAGACGAAACTTGTCTGTGATATTTTTGGTGTTTAAGTGAGTGGGTTTACGTACGATTTGCGTGGTTTCTTCCACCAGAGGCGCACGTTGTGGCAGGAGTAGTAGATAAGGAGGAGCATCAGCAGGATGGCTAGGATGATGCCCAGGAATATCACGTACATCGCCACCATGAAGTTTCTTTGAACTGTAACAAATAAAGCAAATTAATACGACCTAAACTAATAGACGACCTCCGTGGTCGAGTGGCGTACACACCGGTTTTCAAGGTGTCGCTAGCTCTGAGGTGTTCGATCCCAGGCCGTGTCTATGTAGAAAACCACTTTTCTACATTGTCTCGGGTCTGGGTGTTAGTGGTACCTTCGTTGTCTCTGAATTCCATAACACTAGTGCTTAAGCTACTTAATTTGGGTTCAGAGCAATGTATGTGATATTGTCCACATTTATTTATTTATTTTAATACGTAAAGGTCAACGAAATTTGACCATTCAAGTCAATAAGGGTCATTTTCATTTACAGTTTACTATACTTACCAGTAGGGTCCGTAGCAGGACCAGAAGCGTACGAGCCTCCGGTGCCTGGCAGAGAGCACAGCGGCGGCGCGAAGCCCGCGTCGCAGTGACATTGACCTGCAAATACATCAGGTAAATAATAAATACTGGCTTCAAGACTGGGGCCAAGCGATCTGTGCAGGATGCCTACGCCTAGCAGTGAACGGCGAATATGAAAGAAAAAAATGATTCTGTATTTTATAAGCCGCTCACGAGCGCGCTCCGCACTCTCAACCTCATTGCTGAGGACATAGATATATTCTGTTGCGCTTTGGGTGAATTCACAAGAGCAGCTACCTATAGAATTTGTTATGATAAAAGTGGAATGATTTAAAATTAGCTGTGCTACAATATCGCATTGGGTCTAGCCTGTAAGGATATTTTTATGTTTAGAGTAAATAAATAAATAATTAACTAGCTGTGTCCCATGGTTCCACTCGCATAAGAAGATCCCGTTCCCATAATTTGTTAAATTTGTTTTTCGTGACGTGATGTGGTGACGAATCCAAAAATCAATGCTCTTGAAAATCTTGTTCTGAGTGTTTCTAAACATAAAATAGCCAGTAACTAGTTATGGCCCGACGTGGGATTGGAACCCGAGACCTTGTGCACGGCAATCTGGCTTGGGATTACTACACCAACGAGGCAGTTATAATCAATCGGGAATATTACACTACAAGGATGGCAAAGTGGTACCTACAATTGTACATACGACTAAAATTAATCGGTATCTGAGTCATCCCTATGTGTACTTGTTCACGTAATGTAGTCAAATCAAGCCCACCTAAAGTATTTAAACTAGACATTATTCTATATATTTCTTACCTAAAGAATTACAGACGCCATGTCCGGAGCAGTTTGACAGACAGACAGACGAGTCTAGCGTCGATATTCTATCTCTGACGGCGGCCACTGACACGCAACGTTGACTCAAGCACATCTGGCAACAAGACAGTTCATTTAATAATCATGAAAGATTATCGCACATTTAAATACATTTTGTCTTTTAAGCTATATGAGTAAACTTATATAAATGAATACCATGACATATTTTTTTACATAATGTCTGTTGGAGAAGTTTTGTGTACAAAATTCGAGAAATGTGATAAAATAGCTTTTATCCCAACTTTTTGTTGGTTTAGTAACATATTTATGACAAAGAAAGATTGAAATGTAAATCGATGTTATTTTTTTTTGACCAATGGTTTATAATTACATTATGCGGTATATAAATACATTTTCGACGTTTCGTGAACCTTAAAGCTCCAAAACACTATACCGGCGGCCTGGCTGGCAGATATGACGTCAACAAGCATTTGAGCCGCGGCGTAAACTAGCCAACATGGCCGCCGTGGTTTGGTGGCGAGTTGCGCCGGGAGCCAGCGGCCGGTGCGTCAGTATGCTTTTGACTTTCGATTGATAATGAAATGATGTTTTACGGCTTTGTGCCAGTTTTTGCGGAACGTGTCGGAGGCCTAATTATGCCGGCGATACACCAACGGGGGTAAAGGCTGCCGGAATGTATGTAGAAGCCTTTAAATTGATTATTATATTATGTAAAGTAATATTGCATATTAACTTACCATCCCATCCCCACACTGTGCGCCGTCGGGCACCAAACCAGGATCCACGTCGCCGAGACCCAAGTCTATGATCGCTGTTCGGCATTGTATTATAGTATCTAAGACAACATAAATATTAACAATAATGTCCATAAGTATCATACTGTTAGGTAAAGAACTTATTCCACTTTCGTATGAGAAAGAAAATATGAATGTTTAATATATATGTTACGGTAAAAGTCATGAATTTAATTATTAATAATAACCGGTGATTGAAAATAATTAGTAAATTATTTCAACACTTGGTAAATGTGAAAAGTGTTTTGAATTTCATCACTATAAACGGTCGTTATTAATAATTCACCTTTCTTTTCAATAAAAGGAATAAAACAAAAAAGAAACGATTTTTTTTACAAGGCTTTTAAATTTATTTACTATTAGTCCATTGAAAAGTTACATTGAATCTTGCGTTTTTTAGAGGACGCAATTTTATTGTTGGGATGTGTGGTCAGTAGGAGCTTAACTCCAAGTTTGTGGGGTTGCCACCCTTGTCCCGCGGCCGCCATATTAGAAAAAGGGGTGCAAACGCCTTTTTCGCTATATCTCCCGAATTATGCATCCCACAAAAATTTTGTAGAGAAATAATTTGTAGCAAATCGCTTTGCCTTTAATTTTGTTTATGTAACTTTTGAATAAAATGACAAATAACAAAGTTATTAACAAAAATGAGAAAATTTCCCAACAAATTTTCTTTTTTGTGACATAACTTCTTTATTTTTCATTTAACGACCAAATGACTTCCGACCAATCTTGTAGAGCATTTTCCAACCAACATTTTGGCCTATATTTTTTTTGGATTTGAGGAATTTATGGGCATTCTAGAGCGCTTCAAAGTCGACCAGGTTCATACTACTCGCAAAAATCCGGTAACTATGAAACGTCTGCCTTTAATTTTTTATTTTCATAAATCGTTTATAATATTTTTCTTCACATGACTACCTTATTAATTATCTAAAAATGACTTTTCCCCACCACCTATGAGGTAGATTCTGTAGGCGTGTTTTTTTTATGTGGTATCCCCAGTAGGCCTAATCCACGGATAAATTTCAGGAGAGATAATCTTGGAGATGATTATATATTTTAACTATTATTTACAGCTATTCTTTTCTACTCTTTTTGGATGGTCCAGGCTCCTGTTCAGGATCTAATTCAGTGTCGAAAGTGAAGGTTTGGGGAATGACAGGAGTTAAAATCGGAGTCATTGTTGGTAATTCATCTTCGAATTCATTTTCCTCCATTAATTTCGATAACTCCATGATGTTGGTACAGGTTTCTCCAGAACAATGAGGCACACTGCAGAGCATTTCAGACCTACTTTTCTGCAACCACAATGCTTCCACAATTCCCTTTGCATCTGCAGAAAATGAATTTCATTAGATCGGGGGTTGCTGGAGGCTTCAAAGTTTGGATTGGTATCCAAATGTTTTCATGCTTTTTCCAGCCCCAATCTTCAGGATCACAGTGTTTTACGGTAACTTGGACCTTTTCTACCTACTTAGGATTTTTGTAAAGGTACAGTCGCGTTATATGGTAAAAAACATGGTATATATTGTAAAAAACAAGAATATTTTAAGTTGTATAGTAAGGAAAAAGGGCATTTTTAGATATTTAATAATGTAGTAATGTGAAGAAAAATATTACAAACGATTTATGAAAATAAAAAATTAAAGGCAGACGTTTTATAGTTACCGGATTATTGCGAGGAGTATGAACCTGGTCGACTTTGAAGCGCTCTATAAATTTATCTCCATAAATTCCTCAAATCCAAAAAAAATATAGGTCAAAATGTTGGTTGGAAAATGCTCTACAAGATTGGTCTGAGGTCCTTTGGTCGTGAAATGAAAAATAAAGAAGTTATGTAACAAAAAAGAAAATTTGTTAGGAAATTTTCTCATATTTTTGTTAATAACTTTGTTATTTGTCATTTTATTCAAAAAAGTTACATAAACAAAATTAAAGGCAAAGCGATTTGCTACAAATTATGTCTTGACAAAAATTTTGTGGCATGCATAATTCGGGAGATATAGCGAAAAAGGCGTTTGCACCCCTTTTTCTAATATGGCGGCCGCGGGACAAGGGTGGCAACCCCACAAACTTGGAGTTAAGCTCCTACTGACCCCCCCCCACACATCCCAACAATAAAATTGCGTCCTCTACAAAACGCAAGGTTAGCCCAAAAAAATGTAACATTTCAATGGACTATATTGTTTGGAATGAAAATGAAACTATACTATTTGAGGCACCTGGACTCGGTTAGGTTAGGTTCAAAGGTGATAATAATGGGGTCTGATAAGCGAGCGAATAAACACCTCGTTATTGCCTTGCCCACAATTGATTAAGTTGTTTACTACCAAGTTTGTTTTTTGTAAATAAATAAATATAGACATCATCATATACATTGCTCTGAACCCGAAGAAAGTAGCTAAAGCACTTTTATTATAGAATCAGAGACAACGAAGGTACCACAAACACTCAGACCCGAGAAAATGTAGAAAAGTGGTTTTCTAAATTGATCTATTGACATACGCCATGCGCCTCGAAGCGTTCGTTAAGATGTCTACAATATACAGGGTGTAAAACGACCAATCGCATTACTGAAGTATATGCACTCTGAACATCAAACTACATACATGTTCAATATAAATGCTGGAAAACGATTTTTTATTCAGGCCTTAAAAAGGAACTGCTTTTTATAGCGCGCAATGTAATGCACGCAACCGACTGTGCCTATGTGTGTGTGTTACGGATAAATGTTTGTTTGGAAGTAAGTTTAGTAAGAATTAACACTTAGAATCCGTTTTAGTAAAAAATAAAAAAAATAATAACCAATATTTTCAGAACTCATCTCTAAAAGAAAAAAAATATCCCAATGATGGGTATATTGGCATATTTATGTAAGGTCTTTTTACACCCGTTATATATATTTCAGACATAAGGAAGGTATATTTACCGTTGTCGTTTACCTTTAGCCTGCCGATACACCTAGGATATTGGACTTTGAGCTTTATTGTGTAAGACTTAAGGTATATTTACCGATATTATTGATGAAGACGGCAGACAGCTGAGCTACCGACTCCATGCCGAACTCGAGTCGTTCGTTTAGATGTCTGCACTGCAGCATGCCGCACATCGCGTCCCGCGGTGAACACTGTAGGTAACGCTGGTTCAGACGGTCGTAGCCACAGTTTCCACTCCTAAGGAATAAAACAAGTTATAATATACATAATAAATATAAGCTGGGACAACTTTGTTCTATATATTAATATATAGAACAAAGTTCTGTTTCCCGCGGCTCCGACCGCGTGAAAGTCGGTTATCGCTGCAAAAAGTAAGACTTTGTCCTTTCTCAGGCTCTAGACTATCTGTGTACCAAATTTCATTCAATTAACAGCACTTTCCTTTAATAATTTGATCCTTATAAAATATTTGGCAATCTTTAAATTACATCTAAATCAGCCTAGTAATTTCTTTCAGTATTTTATACTATTTCTGATATTTCCAGAATAGGGATGCTGGCTTAAATTTTTATTAATGTCCGTCAGGTAGATTAATAAACAATATTAGACACGTATTTTTTCTTTTTTACGTAATCAACAACTGTCGACGATACATTGATTTGAAATGTTGCATGACGTCACGATGTCGTACGTTTTCTCCATCTTTGATTTGCTTTATCTCTTTAGTTTGACGGGCCTGTTGGTCTAGTGGTTAGTGACCCTGACTGCTAAACCGGAGGTCGTGGGTTCGATTCCCACCCAGGACGAATCTTTGTGTGATGAGCACGATCATTTGTTCTGTGTCTGGGTGTAATTTATCTATAATATGTATGTATTTAGAAATATATAAGTATGTTTATCAGCTGTCTGGTTGCCATAGCACAGGCTCTGCCTAGTTTGGGATCAGATGACCGTGTGTGAGATGTCCCAAGATATTATTATTATTATTATAGTTTATAGCTATATTTAAAAAATGAAAAAAATGGTATCTAATGTTTTTTTATTATTTTATTTACGGACTAAATAGATTGTACATTTCATACTCAGTCAACATCCCTATTGTTTAATGACGGTCACTCGCGTAGACTTATACACCGGGCACTTAAATGCACGCAATCTTTCGTACACTATGAAAGTTCAGGGGCTGTAAAATTCAGTTATTGCGACTGACATACTAGGAATAACACGAATGCTGCATAATCACATCTGTCGTATTGGTGCGATTTAGACTAACTGGCAAATACCGAGTAGGTATTATGTAATGACTGCCTGCAGCTCCGCCCCCTTGGGTGTCAGTCATCGTGGCGAAAAGTAGATGCTTATGTCATTTCTTGGGACCCAAGCTCATCCGATACCAAGTTTCATCGAAATCAGTTCAAAGCAGAGAAAGTGTAACTGACAGACAGACAGAGTTACTAACTTGTTCCCGTAAACGTTCATGCTGGTGTAGCAAATGTCGTGCGAGCTCTCGCCCGTCGTGCCCCACAGCAGACGGCACTGGTCCGTGTGCGAGCGACACGAGCCGCGCACGCAGTACGCTTTCTGTTGATATACAATCTTATATATAAAAATGAATTGCTGTTCGTTAGTCTCGCTAAAATTCGAGAACGGCTGGGCCGATTTAAGTAATTCTTTTTTTGGTTTGTTCGCTAAAATAAATAGGTAGGGTAGGTAGGATAGGGTAGGGTACGGTAGGTAGGGTAGGGTACGGTAGGTAGGGTAGGGTACGGTAGGTAGGGTAGGATACGGTAGGTAGGGTAGGGTAGGGTAGGTAGGGTAGAGTAAAGTAGGTAGGGTAGGGTAGGGTAGGTAGGGTACGGTAGGTAGGGTACGGTAGGTAGGGTACGGTAGGTAGGGTACGGTAGGTAGGGTATGGTAGGTAGGGTACGGTATAGGGTAGGGTAGGTAGTCAGTTGACGGGAGCGAAGCCGCGAGCACAGCTAGTCTTATATATAAAAATGAATTGCTGTTCGTTAGTCTCGCTAAAATTCGAGAACGGCTGGGCCGATTTTAATAATTATTTTTTTGTTTTGTTCGCTAGAATACAGGGATGGATTAAAAACCAAAAAAAAAATAGGTAGGGTAGGGTAGGTAGTCAGTTGACGGGAGCGAAGCCGCGGGCACGGCTAGTATAAAAAAATAAACAAAAATTTAAATCTTCTATAAAGGTAGTTAAATACAAATAATAGAAATAAATACTTAAACCTTAGGCAGATATCGAACCTGCGACCACTGGATTGACGCGCCAGTCGCTTTAACAACTAAGCTACCGAGGCCACTGCCTGTAAATCGTGAGTTAAAATTTTGCCTTCTATTTTATTACGTCTTGTAGGACGTATGCGACATCTGTGAACATGAACAGTGAACCAATCTTGCGTTAGGCCTCACCGACTCTGATTAACAATGTGTTAATTCAGACGTCCGAGAGATGATGCAGCCCATTACTTATACTTTATTTTTAATTATTTGTTACGCGTTAACGCATGCGGAGCGAATATTTGTAATTAAATACAAATGGATTTTTTTTTCTTGGTATATTTGCCTAACAGTACATTGAAAAGCGACATACAGTTATATAAAACAAATGAGAGTGGCCAGTGCAGTACTCGGGTAAGTCACACTCTCTGTCCACCGAGCTACTGTGCCCGCCGACTTTGTACAAACCTCTATATCCCTCCCGCAGGGCGTGGTGTCCATCTTAAACACGTCGTCGGGACAGTACTCGGAGTGGCCGGTGCAGTACTCGGGTAAGTCGCACTCCTTATCTGCTGACCTACACACTGTGCCCGCCGACTTTGGACGACACCTCTGTGAAAAGAAAATAATATTAATATTCAAGTTTAATAAAGGAGTAACATGTTTTTTAATTTATTTCATAATCTGTTAAATGTCAAAGGAAGAAAACCTCATGGACTTGCTGGGGAACATTGAGGGGTATGCTCATACAGGCTAAAACCAATTAAATTTTCTTTTTTTAGGGGCATCATGCAGGTTTGCAGCACGAACGATTGGTGCCACTGCTCGGTCCAACAGCATCTGATGTAACATATTATATTCAGATGGTCACCTGCAGGTCGCAGCACATGCCCGCCCCGCACGTGGCGTTGGCTCGCAGCATGCAGGTGCTGGGCTCGCAGCACGCGCGACACGGGCTGTACGAGCGGTCTGCGCTGCTGCCGCAGTCGCACTGCTCGCCGGGCTCCACGAAACCGTTGCCACATGTCGGTGACTCGAATAAACGCTTTGGTTTGTTTCTGGTAAAAAAATATATATCTATTAAAAAGGGAAAAAAAAAAGTTTCATTTTCCTTTTTCAAAACTTGCTCGTACTTGCCATCTAAATTAGGGGATTGGACTATTTAATTTTTATTTACTCTTGCGCCATCCCATCTTCCTAGTTCGTCGGGCTGTGCTGGTGCCGCCGCTGCGGCTGCTGAGAACCTCAAACGGCGGAAATATAAAAACCTAGTTGGAAGTTATATATTCGAGCCGTTTGGGGTTGAGACCCTTGGTCCGTGGGGTCCGAGTGCGCACATGCTTTTTAAACATCTAGCCAAACGCCTCGTTGACACTTCGCGCGACCCAAGGGCTGGCTTTTACCTTGGACAGAGGATAAGCATTGCCATACAACGTGGCAATGCCGCCAGCCTTTTAGGAACACTACCAGTGGACAGCGACGGGGACGAATCTTTTAATGCCATATTTTAGGTTTATGTTTAATTAGATTAGTTTATTTTATAATTCCTTTTGTATGTATATATAGTTAACTTAAGTTTGTAAATATTTAAAATTGATGTAATACTTAATAAAAGCGACATATGTAACAACAATGTTGATAAATTTTTATTTACCCGTTACATTGATATTAAAAAAATATTAGACATTTGTATTTTTTCTTTTTTCAATTAAACAAACGATGAGGAAGATACAAATGGAAATGTCGCGTGACGTCACTTGTGGCTACAATTTTAACCCACAAGGGACGTCACAAGCCCCCACTCCAGAACTTTAACTTTTTAATTTTTCATTGATTTGATGAAAGATTTTTTTAATTTTTTATCTATCTGGTGGACTAAATAGATATTTCGTTTTCATACCCAGTCCGATCCCATAGGTTAAGAAATAAATTCTGTACATTGATGACATTCTTCCCAATTCCGATAATGGCGAATAGCTGTTAATCACGTAAGTACAGTGGAACATTAATAACAGATTAATAAAAGTCCTTACCTCAAACAGTAATCCATTCCCCTCTCGAACGCCAGCACCAAAGAGTTCAAGCTACACGAAGACCAATGTGTCGGCGTGACGGACGTGCTCGTCGGACTCATGATGCACTTCTGGTAGGGACACGCGCACAGCTCGTCCGTGTCGTGGTCCATGCCGAAGTTGTGGCCCATCTCGTGGGCAATCGTGGTCGCTACCAGCCCAATAACTTCGGAATGATTAGTTGAAACCCCGCCGGAGAATTCGTAAGTACAAATCGGGCCTTTCAATGCTTTCCCAACTACGCCGTTTTGGAATTTTTGGCGGCTGTAACAAAATTTAATTTTTATAAAAAAAAATAGTCAATTTCTATCTTTTTTGTAACCCTGGAGGCAAAAACTTCCGTCCGTGGCATGGTAGCTCCTAAATAGTGGTACTGATTTAGATTATTTTTGTTTTGTTTGAAAAGGAGACTTAATCGAATGCTCTTAATCAGCTCTTTTAGTATTTAATTGTAAATATCAGTTTATAAAATTTGATTTTTATGTTAAAAATGGGTACATGTCCAAAAATGGTCTCATAATTTATAGGTAGGGTAGTTTTATTTCTTGATTAATTCGAAGATCTCTCCCTCTCTGAACCTTGCCATCTAAAAATTGTTTGAAGTAAATTAAGTCCTTTAATAACATTATACATATATAACTAAACAAGTTATTAGTATGACTTTGAATGGGTAAGGTAGAATGCAGAGGAAGGCCTAAGAAGAGATGGATGGATTGTGTGGAAGATGATATGAGAAAAAAAGGAGTGTAGTAGAGATAAATAGACGCAAAATACGCATTGCCCTAACTCCAAATAATTGGGAACAGGGCAGTGAGATGACGAATAACATTATACTCACGTAAGCAGTTGAGCATTATCGTTGGGCATATCTCTAACCAGCTCGATCTTCCTGTACCCCAAAAAGTTGTTAAGGGTCCTGTCTCCATTCTCCTCTAGAGATATCTCGTCTCTTTCCGTCCATACTACAACGCCGACTAGCGCTATGAAGATGTTTAGGGGAGAGTATACCTAAAAATATAATGACCATTAATACTAGCAACACTTAAATAGTAAAAAACAAAAGATTTTAGCCTGTTATTAACAAATAAATCTAACGGTTCTTAATGTCCACCAAAAAAATGTATTTGTTCTGCAGTTACAGACTGTTTTTTTTTCGCCCGTTATGGTTTTGCATTATCAATTTATCATGGCTGATTAATTTACCCAGTAAAATCGTAAAATCATACACATCGAATCAAAATTACTAAATCAAATGTTTTCAGACCATTTGAACTAATACAATGAACTTCAAAGCATGGTTTTTATATTTTTAACAGAACTTATTCTATTAGTCTTCGATGCGGAACTATGAGAATACCTAAATTTCAAAGTCAACTTAAAAGTTTACTAAACCAGGCTAACCTAGTGACATTATCTACAATCGATACCGTCGATAGAAATCAGTCTAACGTTGAATTGAGAGGGTTAATACCTCAACTAATTCTACAATACATTATAGTATCTAACCCTAAACTCACCGAATTAATTATATTAGCGAGGTCCTTCATCTGGCGGTACACCGTATCTATGTTCTCCCCGTTAGCTTTGTACTCCCGGTTGTCGGCCACCAGCACCAGTTCCACGTATCTTGATAGTTTGTTGGCGTTGTATGGACCTCGGACTTGCGTATCTTCTGACGATCTCTTGTACTGTAAAGGGTAAAGTTTTCTAAAGGTTGTTGACCCAATACCCAGTCCCTATATTCAAGAAACGTTTTGCTAACGGACGGTAGAATTTTCTTGAATATAGGAACTGGGCATAAGTATGTATTAAAACTTGTGTGAGTCGCACATAACTAAAATGATATGCTGGTCGATTGATTGATAGCTTTAGAACGGGTGAACCGATTTCGCAATTTAGGTTTTAAATTTTTATTTACTTTAAAGTATGAAATTTGAGAATTTCTTAAAAAGAAAAATACTCAAAACATGCTTGTATGGAAAATAGTGGTCAACCCTTTTTTTATGAGATTTATTGTTACGTCTCGCTTTGTGTTGCCTTATAAATGATTTTCTTTTTTTAATTGTGTATTAATATGGAAATTGAACTAAGTCAATTGGAGACAACAACATCCATCTCGTCAGATAGGAAAAATGTTTTTTCTTAATCTTTGATTAAATTATATTCTTGTAAACTTTAACTGTGCAAATTTCTTGCTACTCCGTCTGCTTATTTTCGTGAAAAGGGATACAAAACTTTTGCTTTACGTATACAGTTAAGTATTGTTATTAATAATATAATAATTACATTTACAATAATATTTATCGATATATTATATTCTCCTCTCCTTTACCCTATTTTCTTTTCCAAACAATTAGTAATTGTAAGGAAGGAAAATTGTTGAGCAGTATTATATATAAATATCCAAAAAATTACTAACATATATTTGTTATTAAACAATTGCAGGAAAACTTGATAATAATATATAGGTAATTACTTAAAAAGGTATCGCCCATATTATTTGCGTTAACCCCATTTTATTATAATACTTTCCCTTCCTGTTACTAATCATCTATTTCCAGCCGACTTACATATTCAGTTAGGACTATCACTGATGTACTATTTATTTAGACAAATAACAAGACATGTACAGTATCATTAATGAGAAATATTGAAGGGTAACTAACGCGCATTCTCGGGATGCCCGACTAGTTTCAGACTTAATAGGAGACCCTAATCATTGGTCATACGTCGCGGCGGTGTCGCGAATGTGCGTGAGTAAACCGTCAATACTTCTAAATGATTATGTATTACTAGCTTTTGTCCGCGGCTTCGCTCGCGTTAAGAAGTATTATTATTAATTAGTTATAGTTTTTGCGGCTTTACTTTTGTTTAGCGTGTAAGATTTGTTAAATATCAAAATCCTATTTAAGCGGACTTCTTCATCATAGTAGCTCCAATCTTTAATTTCAGTTCAATCAGTCGAAAATCTAAGAAGATTTATACAAACTTTCATCCCCTATTTTATCCCCTTAAGGGTGGAATTTATCAAAATCCTTTCTTAGGGAATGCCTACGTCATAGTAGCTTTATGCATGCAAAGTCTCAGCCCGATCGGTTTCCTTGGTGACGCCCACTTCGCAACGGGCCGTGCAGCAGAATTCTTAATATTTTAATTTTGCCATAACTTCAAAACCATACGTCCAATTTTTATCATTCACAGATTCCAAATTTTATTTACAGTTTATACTGTAGTTAGTGATGAAATAATTTATTTTGATAAGGATTAATAGTATGAGTAAAATAAACGCGTTTAAATGTTGTCCATTAAAAATTCAAGATTTTTAAATGAAAAAATGGTTGTTGTGCCTCACTCGACATAGGTAATTATAGTATGTCGCGGACTTTTTTGTAGATATTTATAAGATCTACAATTAATTAAAACATTTTATGGTTCTATCTTTTATAGTTTAGGCAGCGTACGCAAAATAAGTAACTTTTCTGGTTGATTTTTGAAACCTTGTGTCCGAAAAACCCAAATATCTTAGGAAACCCTATTTTTTCCAAAATAAAATATAGCCTATGTTACTCGTAAACAATGTAGCTTTCGAATGGTGAAAGAATTTTTAAAAGCGGTCCAGTAGTTTTTGAGCCTATTCATTACATACAAACAAAGTTTTCCTCTTTATAATATTAGTATAGATAATAACTTTTATAGCACAAATAAAAAAAACGATATTCGAATAAGACTTTACAGCAGTAGTACAATTCTTAAATTCTTCTTTAGGCTTGTTTAGCAATTCTTTTTTTCACAATTCCCTGTAGCCAAATGACATTTATACATGCGTTTACGATGATAGAAATCGCTTAAATGACTACGGACTTGACAATTCCCGACATGTCAGCGATGCGATTAGCGTTAACGCTTCTAGAAATGCCACGAGGCTAGAAGAAATTTAGATTCAAAAGATTTGCTAAACAAGCATTAAGACTAAACAAACCTTAGAAATATTGTGAACTGCCGTTGACAATATTTCTAAGAATGATTATAAATTGAGGGACTCGTGGCTAAGTATAAGCCGGACGGTCTGACCGATAATAAAGGTTAAGCCGCGCTCGCTGCCCTTGGTCCGTGGATGGGTGACCATTTGTAAACATACCGGCACCCTTCCGTACGGAAAGCACGTAAAGCCGTTGGTCTCGACTGCCATACGTTGATCTTTGACACATGTTAACTCATTACAATTCCGACAACCAGGCATAGTTTGTGATACTGTGTTACCCAGTAAAATGGGTTGTGGAGGTCGGATAGTCAGTCGCTTCACGTAAAATACGGTATTCAGCTGAATCCGGTAAGACTGTAAGCCGACCCCAATATAGATTGGGAAAAGGCTAGGCAGAAGAAGAAGATTATAAACTGAAAATGTTTACAATCCAATGACATAACTATAACTTGTCACTACTACCATCACGTCGATTCTGTAAAGTACAAACAACTCGCTTCTCACATCGCTATTCACTCTCACTTCGCATAAGGTTCAAAATGACCTTGATTTCGATCGGATTCGAGTGCGAAGTGAGCGTCGAAGTGACAAGAAAATTACCTTACTGAATCCCACTTCTTATGTCATCTCATACTTTATCAGTCAAAATCGCACGTCAAATTAGTTCAACTCGCTGACACGCTCGCAAGTGTACATTCGAATTATCAACCGAGTTTTTGTAATGCCAATCAAGAAACTCACAGCGGATTCAGATTCGAAGTTTAGAATGAGGTCTTACAGAATCACACCGCATAACTTACCCGACTTATTCTACTTTTGAGCAAGTCTTTCTCGGTCTTTTTTTATAAGATTTATTGTTACGTCTCACTTTGTGTTGCCTAATAAATGTTTTTCTTTTCTTAATTGTGTATTAACTAAAGCTTTTTGAAATTACTTTGCCATTTTTCATTTTTTAAATTTATTAACAACATCCATCTGGTTAGATAGGAAAAATATTTTTTTCTTAATATTTGATTAAATTATATTATTGTAAACTTTAACTGTGCAAATTTCATACTACTCCGTCTGCGTATTTTTCGTGAAGAGGGATACAAAACTTTTGCTTTACTTATACAGTTAAATATTGTTATCAATAATATGGTAACTACATTTACAATAATATTTATCGATATACTTATTATATTATCCTCTCCTCTACCCTATTTTGCTTTCCTAACAATTAGTAATTGTAAGGAAGGAAAATTGTTTAGCAGTAATTTAAATATATTTTTGTTCTTAATATTTAATTTGTAATTCATTTGGAATATCCAAAAAATTGCCTACTTATATTTATTATTAAATAATTGCAGGAAAACTTGATAATAATATATAGGTAATTACTTAAAAAGGTATCGCCCATATTATTTGCGTTAACCCCATTTTATTATAATACTTTCCCTTCCTGTTACTAATCATCTATTTCCAGCCGACTTACATATTCAGTTAGGACTATCACTGATGTACTATTTATTTAGACAAATAACAAGACATGTACAGTATCATTAATGAGAAATATTGAAGGGTAACTAACGCGCATTCTCGGGATGCCCGACTAGTTTCAGACTTAATAGGAGACCCTAATCATTGGTCATACGTCGCGGCGGTGTCGCGAATGTGCGTGAGTAAACCGTCAATATTTCTAAATAATTATGTATTATAATAACTTTTATACCACTAACAAAAGAAACGATATTCGAATTAGACTTTACAGCAGTAGTAAAAAGTCTTAAATTCTTCTTTAGGCTTGTTTAGTAATTCTTTTTTTCACAATTCCCTGTAGCCAAATGACATTTCTACAAGCGTTTACGATGATAGAAATCACTTAAATGACATTAAATGTATGGAAATTACATTTCATTTCAATAAGTCACGTGACTAAGGACTTGTCAATTTTAGTCATTAAAGCCATTCGATTAGCGTTAACGCTTATAGAAATTCCACTTGGGTATACAATATTTCTAAGAATGATTATAAACTGAAAGGTTTGTGGCTAAGTGTAACCCGATAATAAAGGTTGAACCGCGCTCGCCGCAGTTGGTCCGTGGATGGGTAACCATTTGTAAACATACTGGCACGTACCCCTCCGAGCCTCGGAAGGCACGTTAAGCCGTTGGTCCTGACTGTCATATGTTGCATCTTTAGCAGTCTTTAAGTCATTATAATTCTGACAACCAGTCTTACTTTAGGATATTGTGTTACCCAGTAAAATGGGTTGTGAAGGTCAGATA
This sequence comes from Diachrysia chrysitis, assembly GCA_932294365.1. Taxonomy (NCBI): domain Eukaryota; kingdom Metazoa; phylum Arthropoda; class Insecta; order Lepidoptera; family Noctuidae; genus Diachrysia; species Diachrysia chrysitis. Next base: position 3,154,005 of record OW028664.1, read on the forward strand.
GTCAGTCGCTTCACGTAAAATACGGTATTCAGCTGAATCCGGTAAGAATGTAAGCCGATCCCAACGTAGATTAAAAAGGAAAAGGCTAGGCTGAAGAAGAAGGTTATAAGAAAAATGTTTACAACCAAGTATCGTAACTATAGATGTGTCACTTATAACATACCCGACTTATTCTACTTTTGAGCATGTCCTTTTCGGCGTGGTACTTTTGGAAGAGCTGTGGGTCGTAGCTGGCATTGTGTTTGACGCCACCAGCGTACCCACAGTGGCCCACGGTGTTTAAGTCTGAGTGGTCATAGACGTAATGCTGCGATTGGATCTCAGGACCTAATAGTTAAATGTTTGAAGAAAAAAATGAGCTATCAGCAGGTAGTCTATAACTAATTACCTTGAGAACCCTGAAACTAACTAGTTTATAAGAAACAGTTCATTCGCTCGTTAATAATCTCAAATAAAAAACTAACAACAAATTAAATAACTGTGTTTAGTTGTTTTTGGGATACAGTATGATGAGATGGATTTTTAAACGGCTAACGTCTAACGTCTAACTCCAGGCCTTTATTAATTATTGCATTATAGAAAAACCCAGTAACAGAGGTTCTACCTGGAATTTACACCGAATAATATTTCAATGCAGTTGCAAAAAATAAAAACATTAACAAAACAGATCTGTCTATAGTATGATCGGAATGCCGTCTCAAAGAATTATCAGAGCGAGAGTTTAAAACCCTAACACGACGTACTAAGGTCCAAAATCTCTTCAAATTACCTTCAGCAGGTTCGATATGCTTCATCTGCTGTCCATCGAACACGATTCCCCTGACGCCATGACAGGTGGAGACAGCTACCCACGACCCTGGCTTGTCTCTTACTGAGCCAGAGTATTGGCACAGGTCTATATCCTGAAATATGAAAGACTGTAGAATGTGCATACGTCTATGTGTGTGTATATGTGTTCGCTTGAAAAAGTACGGATGTTTTTTTTTTAAGTGGAAGTTTTTTGATCATGTTCCCCGGATTCCTTATTCAACTTCTTTTTCCTAACTTTTTCTTATTTTAATGCAATAAATATTTAATTTTATTTGTCATCTTAAATTCACTCCAAATTACAAATGGCTTTAAATTGTACAGACAGCTAAGACTTCTATATTTGTTAAATTATATTTACCTCTTTCTTTGGCTTATGTAAAACAGTTTTTCCGTTCTTCTGGTACCTAAGAACGTGGTTATCTGTGATCAGGTCGTGGTTCAGTTGGAGGTCGAGGATGTACTCCTGGCCGTCAATAGGGACCCTCACTGTGACCTCTGAATGATGAGCACCGCTCTGAAACAAATATTTTCAAGTCATGATCAGAGAGAAAAGTTATCACTGAATGTCAATGTGTGTCATCTTCTTAGGGAGAGATTATCATCATTATCATGTGTGAATTGGAATAATTGTAATATTTTATAAGTATTTAAGTGTATGATAGTTTGAAAGACTGTATTTCGTGCTGATTGTATTTAGAATTGCTGCATCTATTGAATTAGCTTTACTTGTAATGATAGATGTAAGGTGTATAATAAATAAATAAAAAAATAAAATAAAAATCTATATTAAAGATACAGTAGGCCACCCGACTATTTTTTTTTATTTACACGCCTCATAGATATTATTAATATAATATAAATAAATAAACGATGAGGAAGATGCAGTGAACAAAAATGTCGCCTGACGTCACTTGTGGCAACATTTTTTACCCACACGTGATGCTACAAGCCCCAGAACTTTAAAGCGCTTTAACTTTGTAATTTTTCATTGATTTGAAAATAGAAAAAATGCGAGTTTTTTTTCTTTTTAATCTATCTGGTAAACTAAATAGATATTTCCTTATACCCAGTCATGGTCATGGTGAGGTGTTCCAAGATTCAAGCCGTTGTATAATGGCGTTCCAAGCCACAAAGACAAAACTATTCAGACCATAGATTAAACATAGACAAGCATATAGCGTGCGTATCGCTAGTAGCCCTTATGTCAAGCGTTAGCACACGTTTAGCTAAATGTACTGCGCTCGTTTACTGATTTATGTGATTTTCCGTGCGACGACAGACGTTTATGTGAAAATATCAACGGTTTCGATAGTTAGGGTAATATATTATGGTTTTGAGATAGTTTTAATAAAACAGTTTTACGATTTTACATGCTCATACTAGTGACAACAGTTCATCTATACTTAATATTATAATACTTAATATTATAAAGCTGAAGAGTTTGTTTGTTTGAACGCGCTAATCTCAGGAACTACTGGTCCGATTTGAAAAAATCTTTCAGTGTTGGATAGCCCATTTATTGAGGAAGGCTATAAGCTATATAATATTACGCTGCGACCAAAAGGAGCGGAACATAAATGAAAGACCGTTGAAACTAAAACACGCGAACAAAGTCGCGGGGGACAGCTAGTAATAAAAAAAAGAGCCTGTATTATGGTAACCAGACAACTGGTAAACATACTTATACACTTATATGTTTCTAAAAACAAACAAAATAAATTTGATAAAACTAACCTCGTCTCTCGTTGTATGAATCTCTCTTTTTGTTCTGCCATGATGCACAACAGGCGTGACTATACTGTGCTTATTGAAGTCCAAAGCAGGTGGTTCTGAAAAAAAAGAAGGGCATTTTGTGAATTATTTTTAATTTTGCTTCAGACATGTGACATGTATTTTGGAGGGAATAAAAATATTATTCTAAAAGAATGTGTATAAGATAGGTCAAACCGACTCGCTATTGTTTTACTTGCCCATTACAGATAGGTTTAAGTGTCAAAATCGGCTCAGTAGGTTAGGTTAGGTTAGAACTGCGATCCCCCGTGCGAGCCGAGCGAGCGGAGCGAGCGTGAAAACTGGGTTTTCATTCATCTTTACTTCAACTTGGAACTTTGGATTTAAAATACAAGGATTTAATTTTTCTGGATATCGATATATCAATTAACTGTATTTCAAAAATTAGTGTTTTAAAAATCTGGCTTTCGTGCGTGGATTTTATGCATTTATATTTCGTATGTCTGGAACTCATTCGTCTGGATTCTAAAACGTCGTACAAATGAATAAATGGGCAAACTTTTGTAATTTATTTGTACTTTTTTTTTTTTTTTTATATCTGTTATACCTATTATATATATTGGAATATTGTGTTTATGTTGATATCTGAATAAGTGAATTATAATTTTTATTTCAAAATTGCATTAATGATCAACTGAAACTTTATAAAAAATTACTAGTACTTATAGGCCTGTATTTTAAAAAAAGTCTTTTAAATAAACATTCACAGATATCTATGTTGTACAAAATTAATTTTAATTTAATTTTCTATTTAATGCAAAAAGATAAGGGCTCTCTCTAGTATAAGTGTTTACATGGTACACCAAGAAAGTACCTGTTCACAATTTATGTTGTCTAGCATGAACATTCTTGCTACTTCAAATCTTGTCCAACCGTGGGCCAATATAAAGTTTCTGTTCTTACAGTTTACTTGTCATCTTAGCATTCTTCAACTCAGATCCGCCTTAAATATACTAAATCTCTTTTTCGGTCTTACTATTATCAAATGAACCCAGTTGTTTTTATAAATTTTAGAATGGACAATTAATTTTCAATAATTCATTCATTTTTTTTTCATTCATTCATTCATTCAATATTCTTATTATATATTCATAGTTAAATAAAATTGTAATGATTAATCATAAAATAAAAATAAAAACTTACATATAAAAAACATAAATTGTTCGACATTCAGACTGTATAACTTAAATAATTAACATAATTGTCCTTACCCTACTTATACTACAATGAAGATAAGTAAATTAAATAAAGTAATAAATAACAAAGTTAAAATGTATGTTTGTAATTAAATTTTTTAGGTACTTATTTTTACACAGAAATTTAAGTTATCAGTGGCAGTAAGTAGAAAATAATGGTACGCAAACAAATCGACAGTTTCAAAAAGGGAATATGGGGTATCAATATGATATGACAAACATTATAATTAACACAAACTACAAGCAAAGCTAAAACTAATAACTTACTTAGATCCTGAGCTTCCGCGGCGCCCTTTGTCAGTGCTAATAATAATAATAAATGCACCAAGCACACAACACAAACATTATCACTTAACATTTTCACACTGAAAGTTAATAGCGACATAGTTAACATTGTGAGTCCTGTCCTGTAGTGTTCAGTAAAAAGAACAAGTACGCCACTTATATTTATACCCGCCGGTGACAAAACTTAGTAATCCTATTGGCTAACCGTCGTACGTTCAATGTACGTAGCCAATCGGCATCGAGCTCACTGGATAAAAACTAGTTGCTGTCGTAGGAGCACGTCCAAATGTTCTGGTGAGGAGGCATGCGACCGCGTGCGCTCCACATAAATACGGCGCGTCGGCCCGCTGCGCTCAGTGCCGGTCCGTCCGTTTTGCGGGTCCCCACAACATGAAACTAGCTAAAGCTAGGATAATAATAAGTTGCTAAATCCGCAGGGCAGCTTGTGGCGAGCTGTTTGTGAGTAGCGACACAACGGACCTGAGTGCTCCAGGGAGTCACTCCTCAGGAGGGCTCCCAGCTCTTTCTTGCCTTAACTGGCTGGCTAGAAAGGGGTCGCTAGAGCTACATGCTCGGGGGTGGAAGTGTCTAATGGCGTAATAGCGAGGAAACCCGCTCCGGGTCCGCTACTGTGACTCGCGATGGCGAAATCGGGGCCGCACCGCTCGACACCCCTAGCCGCTCGCACTGGTGTTGCCTCCTGCTGCCTATCGTGGCGGTTATGTTGGGGGGCCCATCCGGTGAGCTGGCGAGTCACCACCTGGCCTATTTGATTGCATTTATATGTGTTAGAAGGCAGGTGCCATAGTTTTCCGATTTAGTTCTAATAACCAATCCACTAACATTTACCTACACATAGCCTAAATTTTTACTTTCCATTCATAATTTACAATAGCTCTGTATCTACTTTGGACCATAATTCATGTCTGTTCTTCCATAGAGCAGAGGTGGATGGGCCCTAGTAGATGCCCCATCCCAGTTTAGAGTAAAGTTCTCAACAAGGCCACTGCGTGTTGGACCTGTGTCCCCACGTAAACCTTTCAAAAGACCGGGTATTCTCAATACTGAGGATAGCCCGTGAAAAAAAAAAAGTTGCTAAAATATATTTGTTGCATTATGTCCAGGTAAAGGCACTTAGGCACCGCACATCATTCAATACACTGACATGACACCACATCGGCCTCAAACAGTCGAAGCACTCAAGCACAGAGTAGTTTTTTACACGCTGATAAGTAGCAAGTGCAGGTGTGAAGCGATTAGTTAACAATGTTAATTGTTAAGTGGTAAGTAATAGTTCAGACGGTGTTTAGTGATTCTTGTAAGTCCAAAATATCGGTCCGTATCGGTACAGAATGGACGACGAACAGCGAGTCGCATTGCAAAAGGTTTTAAAAGAAATTCTCACAAAAATCAAATCAGAAATTGAAAACTCATTGTTACAGTACGGAGCTAGTGATAAACTTTTTCAAGAACTGATAAATGAGGATCCAACTGAATTTTGTCTTTCAATGCGAATGACAGAGGATAAATATAATGATTAATAAAAATTACCGGATCTTTGGGAACATTTAATTTTCTTTAATTCCTGAGAATAAGTTGATTTTAAGCTTCTTATTTTAGGTATACCTCTTTTGGCCCAAAGTCTGTGATGGCTAATGTTTGGCTTATTTTTAATAAAGCTGCATCTCTGAGTCGCTTATTTTTGTATTCAATACTGTTTACGTTATAAAGGCATTCATACTTTATGTACTCCAACACAAAATTCATAGTTTGATCTTCAGTCCACTTCATGGTTGTTCGACGTTCACGTTCACGTTCGTTCTGTTATAACCCTTATTACAAGGGATTAAAGTAAACGTCAGCGTTTCCTTGTTATGATATTTTTGTATTCCTAAAGTTTCCATCAATAGTGCTGAGTTGCAATTTTACTACAGCAAGACTGTATTTTAAATATTAATCAGTTAGTTAGATTCTGGACGCCGTCGCGTATAGTGCTAAGTATTACGTACATTTGGGAACTCATCCAAGTATTTTGTGTTTTTATTAAATAAAGTTGTGTGTGTGTTAGAAAATAGTGTTTTTTTAAAAAGACACCAAGGTTGTGATAAATTCCGCGAGTATAACTTAAAACTCCAACCTGACAAATGCGAGTTCTTAAGACATGAAGTAACTTACCTTGGCCACATCATCAGCGATAAAGGTGTTTCTCCAAATCCTGACAAAGTCAAAGCCGTATCTCAATTCCCAGTACCTAAAAATCAAATCATTCCTAGGCCTAATTGGCTATTATCGTCGATTCGTAGAGAATTTCGCTAAACTGACCAAACCACTTACCTCGTTACTGAAGAAACACGCCATTTTCTTCTGGAACACAGAGCAACAACACGCTTTCGATATCGTAAAAGAAAAATTAACCACCGCTCCTCTTCTTCAATACCTAGATGTCTCACAACCTTTTAACGTCACGACTGACGCTAGTAACTACGCTGTAGGTGCCATTTTATAACAAGGCCCCATAGGCAAAGATAAGCCTATTTCATACGCGTCGCGCACTCTTAACCGACCCGAAGGTAATTTTTCTATAACCGAGAAAGAATGTTTAGCCATCTTATTTGCTGTAAAAACTTTTAGACCATATTTGTATGGAAATAAATTCAAAATAATTACAGATCACGGACCTCTCGTATGGCTATTTAATGTGAAAGACCCAGGTAGTAGACTTATTCGTTGGCGCCTCAAACTTGAGGAATATGACTATGAAATCGTATATAAACAAGGACGTCTTAACTCTAACGCCGACGCAATGGAAAGATAAAATATTAAAACACCATTACAAAATGTACTCAAAAATTTTAAAAAAATGCGTAAATGTTTCAAAAAAACAAAACTACTCACAAGAAATGGAAAAGTCCAAAAATAAAACAAAAACGATGTGGCAAATAATAAAACGCATAACACAAAACCCTAAAAATATGCACAGTGGAAACTTAAAAATAAACATAAATAACAATACAACAAGCTGTCCCTACACTATCGCAAACGGATTCAACCAATACTTTGCTTCCGTAGGTTCCCCAAACGTGCAAAACAACAGTACGCGAACATCTTACGACCATACAGTAATTACGCCCACCCCTAATTCCATATTTTAAGAACCAGTTACAGAAAAAGAAATATTCTATATCATCCAAAACCTTTCCAACAAACACAGTTGTGGTATCGACGAGACACCCCCCACATTAATAAAAACATGTAACTTAGAACTCACCCCTCCACTAACATACCTTTTAAATCAATCATTTGAAGAAAAAATATTCCCGTCCCGACTGAAAATTGCAATAATTAAACCTATACCAAAAAAAGGTGGCAACTCCAATAACCCGAGCCAATACAGACCAATAACACTTCTTTCAGCATTCTCGAAAATATTCGAAAAAGTAATTGCTAAACGTATGTGTAAATTCTTAGAAAAATACAATATTCTCGACAATAACCAATTTGGATTCCGTACAAATCGATCGACGACTTTAGCCGTCTACAAATACACACAAGAAATACTGACATATATAAAAGACAAAAACTATGCAATAGGCCTTCTGCTTGACATGACTAAAGCATATGACAAAGTATCACATTCGATCCTACTTACGAAATTATATGGAGTTGGCATCAGGGGAGACGCACTCGACTGGCTCAAATCGTATCTTGCTGATGGGAAACAGTGTGTACAGATAGAACACCTAGATAACGACACATGTGAGTTACAAAACGTGTGCTCGGATATTCTAACCACGAACTGGTCTATTCCACAGGGTAGTGTGATAGGATGTATACTCTTCCTCATCTATATTAATGACCTGCCGAAAATATATGACCATCTTTGTGTGCTGTTCGCTGACGACATCTCCATCCTCTTCAAAAACCCCTCAAACAACCAAGAATATAACTCCCAAATTATTGAAACTTTCAACCTAATAAAATCTTGGCTTCTGAATCACAATCTTGAAGTAAATATTAATAAAACCAAAATCATACAGTTCAAACCCAACCAAAAACAAAAGGTTAACTTAAAAACTATAACTAATAACATCCAAATTGAAGAAGTTGACGAATTCAAACTACTAGGCATCACACTTGACTCGCATTTAAATGGGAAAAAACATGTCGACAAAATTAAAATAAAATTATCACAATTTTCGTATAGGCTTAGTGTACTAAAACCAAATACAAAAACTGACTGTGCTCTCACAGCATATTTTGCGTATGCCTACGCATGGCTACGCTACGGTATCATCATGTGGGGGCACAGTGTAGACGCCAACGATCTATTTATTGCTCAAAAGAAATGTCTGCGTATAATATTTAAAATTAAACCTAGAGATAGCTGTAAACCCCATTTTATAAAAGAAAAATTGTTAACTTTACCTTCCATTTATATATTAGAAACAGCAACTTTTGTTAAGAATAATATAAAAATGTTCAATTTTGATAAGGACGAGCGACGCAAAAACAAACCAACATTACCAGCTCCTAGACTACAAATGTATAAAAATAGCCCAGAATATCGAAGCATCCAAATTTATAATAAATTAACAGAAAGTATACGGTCCACCAAAACGCCATGTATATTTAAAGCTAGACTTAAGTCACTACTGTTAGAAAAATCTTATTATAGTATTCAAGAATTTATGGAAAATAAAAATGTGTAAAACACTGTTATAATATAATTATGTATATACCTATGTAATGTTTTATTAGCATCGTCAAATGTGTCAAATAATATGTTTTAATTAAGAAATATAAAATATAAGAATAATTAAGTAATAGATATTTAGACATTAAGTAATAAATTGCAATATTTTAATTTTAAGTTAATTTGCTGCGCCCTAACAGGGTTATGTATTCATTAGTTATAAGCCACGCCTGTAACTGTGTGTACATTGTGCAATAAATGAATAAATAAATCTAAAATGTCCAACTCCTTAGAGATGACTGAAATGTCTTCGTCATCTGAAGATGATAAAAGATCCATACAATCATACCAAAATTGTACAACTACAGCTGTAATTCATAAGAGTAAGTTTCCTTCGAATAGGAACTTAAATTACTAAATTATAATTTTATATAGTTAATCCTTGTATTTTAGTACTTAAATGATTAAATAATATTTTTGTAAATGATTTCCCAGATCTACTTAATTCTTTTACTTTATTTTCATTTAACTTCGCTTATCATCAAAAATAGATAATGGTCCGTTTAAAAGGGGGAGCTGTTTTAACCCTTATTACAAGGAATTAAAGTAAACGTCAGCGTTTTCTTGTTATAATATATTTGTATTCCTAAAGTTTCCTAACGCTTAGGCGCTGCTTGTTGTTTCCCGCGTCGCTGCCTCTGTGGCGAGCTTGTCAACAACCTCGGACACCACGGTCTGTCATGTAACCGTTGCGCAGGTCACTTGGCATGGCACGCCAATATCAACGACATCATCCGACGAACTCTTGTTGCTGTCGGCGTTCCGGCTGTACTCGAACCTAATGGCCTGGCACGCGACGACGGCAAGAGACCGAACGGCATGTCTTAGTTCCTTTGGAAGATGGTTAGGCCTTTAGTGTGGGACGCAGCTTGTGTCTATGCTCTTGCGCCATCTTATCTTCCTAGTTCATCGTGCTGTGCTGGCGCTGCTGCGGCGGCTGCTGACCTCAAACGGCGGAAATATAACATTGGAAGTTATACATTCCAGCCGTTTGGTGTTCAATACTTGGACCGTGGGGTCCGAAACACAACTTTTATTCAGAGATCTAGCGAAACGCCTTGTTGACTTCTCGCGTGACCCAAAGGCTGGCATTTACCTTGGACAGAGAATAAGCATTTCCATACAACGTGGCAATGCCGCCAGTCTTTTGGGTACACTTCCAGTCGACAGCGAAGCGGCTAAATTTTTTTACGCTATTTTTTAGAGTTTTTTTTATTAGTTAAGAGTTTAGTTTTGTTTTAAGTATATATAGTTAAGTTTGTATATATTTAAAATTGAAAATAATTATATTATTGTTAATAAAAATAAAGTATTATTAAAGGGTAAACTGGTAGTGAGAATATGTATTTGCAAATTATTTAAATGTTTCGAATTAACTTTTGACTTTTTTTTTACAGCAATGACATGTTAGATTATTTGTATATAGGTCACCGGTGATAAAAAAACCAAGAATTATCTATTTACATAAATACCATAATAATGTACGAAAATTTTCTGCCCCTTATATTTGTCTACCCTTAGAGTTGAAGTTTTTTTAATAAACATAGAACGTTAGGCGATTCAGCTCTGTAAAAAAAAAAAAAAATTGGAATTGAGACTATGTAACCCGTAAAAAAATAGACGCCGTCGACTTAAGAACCTTTCTTTTTTGTCTTTGTCGGTTAAACTTATCGACAAAGAATTTCGTTTACCACCGCACTATGTTCATGATACAAGGTGTAGAAATGTTAGCGGTGTGACTTTCAGGAAAAAAAATCCTGATAGTCATACTAGTGTGTCTACCTGGTGTGACTAACAGGAAGTCACCGTAAATCGCAACGATGCCCATAGAGGGAAACTAAAAACCGATCATTTAATTGCAGTTGGGTGACGGTTACTTGGAACAATAAAATTCATTACAGGTCCCAACACTCCTTTTTTGGGCAGTCGTGTAAAAATAGAGCGGCATTCTAATCATTTTACTTCGCACTTACACTTTGCACATAACACATATCACTTAACAGCGCGACCGTTTACACGATGATTTTACTAATCACTTGACACTTGCACACTTGCTACTAAACAGCGTGTAAATTAGCCATAAGTGCCTTTACCTGGACATAATTTAGCAACTTGTTATTATCCTAGCTTTAGCTAGTTTCATATTAACTATGTCGCTTTTAACTTTCAGTGTGAAAATGTTAAGTAATAATGTTTGTGTTGTGTGCTTAGTGCATTTATTATTATTATTAGCACTGACAAAGGGCGCCGCGGAAGCTCAGGATCTAAGTAAGTTATTAGTTTTAGCTTTGCTTATAGTTTGTGTTAATTATAATGTTTGTCATATCATATTGATACCCCATATTCCCTTTTTGAAACTGTCGATTTGTTTTCGTACCATAATTTTCTATCTTACTACCACTGATAACTTAAATTTCTGTAATTAAATACAGTATACAGTAGTTAATGCGTAACAAATAATTAAATTTCTGTGTAAAAATAAGTACCTAAAAAATTTAATTACAAACATACATTTTAACTTTGTTATTTATTACTTTATTTGATTTACTTATCTTCATTGTAGTATAAGTAGGGTAAGGACAATTATGGTAATTATTTAAGTTATACAGTCTGAATGTCGAACAATTTATGTTTTTTATATGTAAGTATTTTATTTTATGATTAATCATTACAACTTTATTTAACTATGAATATATAATAAGAATATTGAATGTTTTATTATTAATGTCCATTCTAAAATTTATAAAAACAACTGGGTTCATTTGATAATAGTAAGACCGAAAAAGAGATTTAGTATATTTAAGGCGGATCTGAGTTGAAGAATGCTAAGATGACAAGTAAACTGTAAGAACAGAAACTTTATATTGGCCCACGGTTGGACAAGATTTGAAGTAGCAAGAATGTTCATGCTAGACAACATAAATTGTGAACAGGTACTTTCTTGGTGTATCATGTAAACACTTGTACTAGAGAGAGCCCTTATCTTTTTGCATTTAATATAAAATTAAATTAAAATTAATTGTGTACTACATAGATATCTTGTGACTGTTATTTATCAACATTTTCACAGCTGGAATAATATTTAAAAGACTCTTTTTAAAATACAGGCCTATAAGTACTAGCTATTTTTTATAAAGTTTCAGTTGTTCATTAATCTAATTTTGAAATAATAATTATAATTCACTTATTCAGATATCAACATAAACACCAATATTCCAATAACATAGGTATAACAGATATAAAAAAAAAAAAAACAAAGTACAAATAAATTACAAAAGTTTGCCCATTTATTCATTTGTACGACGTTTTAGAATCCAGACGAATGAGTTCCAGACATACGAAATATAAATGCATAAAATCCACGCACGAAAGCCAGATTTTTAAAACACTAATTTTTGAAATACAGTTAATTGATATATCGATATCCAGAAAAATTTAATCCTTGTATTTTAAATCCAAAGAGTTGAAGTAAAGATGAATGAAAACCCAGTTTTTACGCTCGCTTCGCTCGCTCGGCTCGCACGGGGGATCGCAGTTCTAACCTAACCTAACCAACTGAGTCGATTTTGACACTTAAACCTATCTGTAATGGGCAAGTAAAACAATAGCGAGTCGGTTTGACCTATCTTATACACATTCTTTTAGAATAATATTTTTATTCCCTCCAAAATACATGTCACATGTCTGAAGCAAAATTAAAAATAATTCACAAAATGCCCTTCTTTTTTTTCAGAACCACCTGCTTTGGACTTCAATAAGCACAGTATAGTCACGCCTGTTGTGCATCATGGCAGAACAAAAAGAGAGATTCATACAACGAGAGACGAGGTTAGTTTTATCAAATTTATTTTGTTTGTTTTTAGAAACATATAAGTATATAAATATGTTTACCAGTTGTCTGGTTGCCATAATACGGTCATCTTAATCCCTAGTTTGGGATTAAGATGACCGTGCGTGAGTTTTTTTTTATTACTAGCTGTCCTCTGCGACTTTGTTCGCGTGTTTTAGTTTCAACGGTCTTTCATTTATGTTCCGCTCCTTTTGGTCGCAGCGTAATATTATATAGCTTATAGCCTTCCTTAATAAATGGGCTATCCAACACTGAAAGATTTTTTCAAATCGGACCAGTAGTTCCTGAGATTAGCGCGTTCAAACAAACAAACTCTTCAGCTTTATAATATTAGTATAGATAAATAAAAGTATGAATTTGAATTCTCTGCCGCTGACCTCTGGCTGAAGAGCAGAAATTACTTATTTCTAACGGACATTTTGAAATGACTTGATTATATGCTACTATTGTGCTGACTTATATTTTTTTATTTCTTGGTTAGTTTGTGGTTGAAATGTTTTGAACAGTTAGGCTCAATTACTCTATCTGGCGCGGCCGGCTTTCGCATTAATCTCGTGGTTCTGAAGATGCGTGTGGTCTGTGATTTCATTCTCACGTACGCTATTGCTATTAGGACATTTTCCTTTAAAATTATCAGCTCAGGCCGGACTACTCGTATATTATGGAGTTGAAAAAAACCATTACTTTTCGGTTTTGAAAAAGAAATGGTCCTATCTGTTTGAATCTTAGAGGAATAAATAAGTAAACTATATCAAGTATGAACTGTTGTCACTAGTATGAGCATGTAAAATCGTAAAACTGTTTTATTAAAACTATCTCAAAACCATAATATATTACCCTAACTATCGAAACCGTTGATATTTTCACATAAACGTCTGTCGTCGCACGGAAAATCACATAAATCAGTAAACGAGCGCAGTACATTTAGCTAAACGTGTGCTAACGCTTGACATAAGGGCTACTAGCGATACGCACGCTATATGCTTGTCTATGTTTAATCTATGGTCTGAATAGTTTTGTCTTTGTGGCTTGGAACGCCATTATACAACGGCTTGAATCTTGGAACACCTCACCATGACGATGACTGGGTATATAAAGAGAAAGAAAGAAATATCTATTTAGTTTACCAGATAGATAAAAAAGAAAAAAAACTCGTATTTTTTCTATTTTCAAATCAATGAAAAATTACAAAGTTAAAGCGCTTTAAAGTTCTGGGGCTTGTAGCATCACGTGTGGGTGAAAAATGTTGCCACAAGTCCGGCCCGACATTTTTGTTCACTGCATCTTCCTCATCGTTTATTTATTTATATTATATTAATAATATCTATGAGACGTGTAAATAAAAAAAAATAGTTGGGTGTCCTACTGTATCTTTAATATAGATTTTTTTTTTATTTATTTATTATACACCTTACATCTATCATTACAAGTAAAGCTAATTCAATAGATGCAGCAATTCTAAATACAATCCGCACGAAATACAGTCTTTCAAACTATCATACACTTAAATACTTATAAAATATTACAATTATTCCAATTCACACATGATAATGATGATAATCTCTCCCTAAGAAGATGGCACACATTGACATTCAGTGATAACTTTTCTCTCTGATCATGACTTGAAAATATTTGTTTCAGAGCGGTGCTCATCATTCAGAGGTCACAGTGAGGGTCCCTATTGACGGCCAGGAGTACATCCTCGACCTCCAACTGAACCACGACCTGATCACAGATAACCACGTTCTTAGGTACCAGAAGGACGGAAAAACTGTATTACATAAGCCAAAGAAAGAGGTAAATATATTTTAACAAAATAATATAGAAGACTTAGCTGTCTGTACAATTTAAAGCCATTTGTAATTTGGAGTGAATTTAAGATGACAAATAAAATTAAATATTTATTGCATTAAAATAAGAACAAGTTAGGAAAAAGAAGTCGAATAAGGAATCCGGGGAACATGATCAAAAAACTTCCACTTAAAAAAAAAAACATCCGTACTTTTTCAAGCCAACACATATACACACACATAGACGTATGCACATTCTACAGTCTTTCATATTTCAGGATATAGACCTGTGCCAATACTCTGGCTCAGTAAGAGACAAGCCAGGGTCGTGGGTAGCTGTCTCCACCTGTCATGGCGTCAGGGGAATCGTGTTCGATGGACAGCAGATGAAGCATATCGAACCTGCTGAAGGTAATTTGAAGTGATTTTGGACCTTAGTACGTCGTGTTAGGGTTTTTAACTCTCGCTCTGATAATTCTTTGAGACGGCATTCCGATCATACTATAGACAGATCTGTTTTGTTAATATTGTTTTTTTTTGCAACTGCATTGAACTATTTTTCGGTGTAAATTCCAGGTAGAACCTGTGTTACTGGGTTTTTCTATAATGCAATAATTAATAAAGGCCTGGAGTTAGACGTTAGACGTTAGCCGTTTAAAAATCCATCTCATCATACTGTATCCCAAAAACAACTAAACACAGTTATTTAATTTGTTGTTAGTTTTTTAATTGAGATTATTAACGAGCGAATGAACTGTTTCTTATAAACTAGTTAGTTTCAGGGTTCTCAAGGTAATATAGTTATAGACTACCTGCTGATAGCTCATTTTTTTCTTCAAACACTTAACTTTTAGGTCCTGAGATCCAATCGCAGCATTACGTCTATGACCACTCAGACTTAAACACCGTGGGCCACTGTGGGTACGCTGGTGGCGTCACCCACAATGCCAGCTACGACCCACAGCTCTTCCAAAAGTACCACGCCGAAAAGGACATGCTCAAAAGTAGAATAAATCGGGTATGTTATAAGTGACACATCTATAGTTACGATACTTGGTTGTAAACATTTTTCAGTTTATAACCTTCTTCTTCAGCCTAGCCTTTTCCTTTTTAATCTACGTTGGGATCGGCTTACATTCTTACCGGATTCAGCTGAATACCGTATTTTACGTGAAGCGACTGACTATCTGACCTTCACAACCCATTTTACTGGGTAACACAATATCCTAAAGTAAGACTGGTTAATTATAAATATGTGAACTGGGTATTGGGTCAACAACCTTTAGAAAACTTTACCCTTTACAGTACAAGAGATCGTCAGAAGACACGCAAGTCCGAGGTCCATACAACGCCAACAAACTATCAAGATACGTGGAACTGGTGCTGGTGGCCGACAACCGGGAGTACAAAGCTAACGGGGAGAACATAGATACGGTGTACCACCAGATGAAGGACCTCGCTAATATTATTAATTCGGTGAGTTTAGGGTTAGATACTATAATGTATTGTAGAATTAGTTGAGGTATTAACCCTCTCAAGTCAATGTTAGACCGATTTCTATCAACTTTATCGATTGTATTTATATTGGTTTAGTAAACTTTTAAGTAGACTTTAAAATTTAGGTATTCTAATAGTTCCGCAAACGAAGACTAATAGTAAAATATAGAAACAATGCTTTAAAGTTCAGTGTATTAGTTCAAATGCTTTGAAATCATTTAATTTGATGTATATGATTTCACTATTTTACTGGGTAAATCAATCAGCCATGATAAATTGAAAATGCAAAACCTTAAGGGGAGAAAAAAAAAAGCAGTCTATAACTACCGTACTGCAGAACAAATACATTTTTTGGGGTACATTAGTAACTGTTGTATTTATTTGTTAAAAACAGGCGTAAAACTTTTGATTTTTACATTTAAGTGTTGCTAGTATTAATGGTCATTTTATTTTTAGGTATATTCTCCCCTAAACATCTTCATAGCGCTAGTCGGCGTTGTAGTATGGACGGAAAGAGATGAGATATCTATAGAGGAGGATTCAGTCAGGACCGTTAAAAATTTTCTGTGGTACAGGAAGACCGAGCTGGTTAGAGACATGCCCAACGATAACGCTCATCTGCTTACGTGAGTATAATGTTATTCATCACCTCACTGCCCTGTTCCTAATTATTTGGGGTTAGGGCAATGCGTATTTTGCTTCTATTTATCTCTAATACACTCCTTTGTTTCTCATATCATCTTTCACACAATCCATCCATCTCTTCTTTGGTCTTCCTCTGCATTCTACCCTACCCATTCAAAATCATACTCATAACTTGTTTAGTTATATCCCCTTTCCAAACAAAACAAAAATAATCTATAACAGTACCCCTATTTAGGAGCTACCATGCCACGGACAGAAGTTTTTGCCTCCGGTTACAAAAAAGATGGAAAGGAGATCATTCATGCCACTAAAAAAAATGTTTTTAATCTGTTTGGGACATCATTTTAAGCATTTCGTACTATGGCACCATTATTTTAGCGGCTATATAAGTTTAAAAATAAGATTTCTCGTACATTTGAAAAAGTTATTAATCTGTATAGGACATCATTTTAAGCATTTGGTAGTATGGCACCAAAACTATGGCACCATTATTGTAGCGGCTATACAAGTTCAAAAATCAGATTTCTCGTACATTTGACTTTAAACCGGCCAGTACATAAAAAAAGATTTTTAATCTGTTTGATACATCATTTTAAGCATTTGGTACTATGGCACCAAAACTATGACACCATTATTTTAGCGGCTATATAAGCTCAAAAATCTCGTTTTTCGTACATTTGAAAAAGCTATTAATCTGTTTAGGACATTATTTTGAGCATTTGGTACTATGGCACCATAAGTATGGCACCATTAATGTAGCGGCTATATAAGTTCAAAAATCAGATCTCGGCACTTTCGATTTTGGGCCCAATATGAATGGTCTCCTTTATTTAATTAAAAAATCATTTACAGCCGCCAACAATTCCAAGACGGCGTTATTGGGAAAGCATATCTAGGCCCGATTTGTACTAACGAATACTCCGGCGGGGTTTCAACGAATCATTCGGAAGTTATTGGGCTGGTAGCGAACACGATTGCCCACGAGATGGGCCACAACTTCGGCATGGACCACGACACGGACGAGCTGTGCGCGTGTCCCGACCAGAAGTGCATCATGAGTCCGACGAGCTCGTACGTCATGATGACACACTGGTCTTCGTGTAGCTTGAACTCTTTGGCGGTGGCGTTCGAGAGGGGAATGGATTACTGTTTGAGGTAAGGACTTTTAATCTATTATTAATGTTCCACTGTACTTACGTGATAAAGTATTCGTCATGATCGGAATTGGGAAGAATATTTTCCATGTGTTATTTTTTTTTATTTTTCTGTTTAAATTGTAGATGACAAGTACAAGCAAATTTTATAAACCAAAATTAAACTTTTGCCAACAGTAAGTAAACATAAAACACATAAATAAGGTTCTAATGCGCAGGAGATCGCTCCTGTACCACTCCGTGGAAGATTGCACAGCTGCAATTCAAATACTTACAATCCAACCAACTTGCAATCATAGTCAAGATACTGTTAGGGCTACCCCACACCCTGCGCACCAGGGAGACGCATCTTTTGCGCATTGTAGTACGGAAGCAGGCCACGTGACCGTCTGCGAACATTCCAGGTTTTACCTTTTTTAAATAAATATTTTATGTGTTTCCACTAGAAACAAACCAAAGCGTTTGTTCGAGTCACCGACGTGCGGCAACGGTTTCGTGGAGCCCGGCGAGCAGTGCGACTGCGGCAGCAGCGCGGACTGCTCGTACAGCTCGTGTCGCGCGTGCTGCGAGCCCAGCACCTGCATGCTGCGAGCCAACGTGCGGGCATGTGCTGCGACCTGCAGGTGACCATCTCAACATAATATATGTATTGCTTTCTGAGGTTTACGCGAATATTAGACATTGAAATAAAACTAATTTAGATAGATCCGCGATAGAATCCGTTCAAATTAGTTTTATTTCTACATAATATATGTATTTCAGATCGGAGCGGCAAAGCCGTACTGGACTATCCTCTTTCGTTCATGTACTATTGGCTGGGTTTCTAAAGTAAAACACTATTGTAACAAATAACAATCAAATCAATGATTTATTTTACAAAACACTTTTGAAAAACACTAAGTTAACTTATTAAAGTGATATAAAGAGTAACGCTAACAATTTAGAAAAATACAAGGCCAATAGGTTAACATGCGTTCTTCTCGTGCGGCGGCTGACACTTGCTTATATAAAAGTACTCTGTGCACTTGCTACTCTATTCAGGAATTTCCTGCCTTGATTTCTTCATAAACTCCAAGTAGGTTTTAATCTCCAAGAAGGTCTTATTCTCGGACTTGCAAGTAGAATTTATTCGCGCGCCGTCATATGTATTGCATCAGCATCAAAATGTTGTTCGAGGCGAGGAATGCGACTGCGGCAGCAGCGTGGATCGCAAAAGGACTCTTTTTTTTTAGGGACTAGCCCACCACACATGCTCTTCATTGCAACTCCTGTAAGCCAGGATCTACAATGATAACCAATGAATACCACCGAGACACCCCAGGGAAATGATTGACTGTCTTAAAACCCGCAACGAAATTAATCAGAAGTAGTAAATAGGAGGAGTAGGAAAAAACTGTTTCCACTTCGAAAGGATTCTATTGGTTTTAGCCTGTATGCATCGGCCTGTATTAATCGACACGCTACGAAGAAGAAGCCTGTATGAGCATAACCCTCCATCTTCCCCAGATAGCCAATGAGGGTATCTCACATTTACTGTATTCATTATTTATTTATATATAGTTAATTAAAACGGCACTGGTCCAATTACATTAATCAACATAGAGTTATATAAAGTAAAAATTAAATTCCAAGATATACAGTTCGTGGATAAAATGATTAATAATTATTAGTGTAAATGGTTAAGTAAATTAAAAACATCACAAACTAATATGTACCAGTGGACACCCTCACAGAACACCAGACAAGCGCGCGTTATTTTGTTCCATTCATCAGCAAACACATCACATTCAGGGTCGGCAGTCAGTTTAGCATCCTTAGGGTTCGACATGCTGGGGATTCGGCTCTAGCAACAGATCTGAACAGTGGAGGTGCGAACAGATTATGACGGCGGCTTTGACGGTGCCCAAGGTATTTGTCAGGCACGAATAGGCGGCAGAAAACTCTGTGGAGCTCAGGGCAGTCAATACGACCGCTTAGGGTTTTACAAGCCATCGTAAGCTGATCAAAGCCCCTTCTTTCCTCCAACGAATTAAAGCCCAATACCCCTAGAAGATAATTCGTTGGGTACATGAACGGAAAGAAATTTTAGGCCTTTGATACAAATATCTCAGGAAGGTTTTCTGAACCTTACCAGACACAGGCGCTGGACTCGAGTTTACTCCGAACCAAAGTGGTGTAAAGACGTTTAATAATACTGGGATTGCGAAAGTTACGAGCGTTTCTCAAGACAAATCCCAGACGCCTGAATGATTCCTTTGCAAGGCCAGACACGTGGTCTCTAAATGTCAGACTGCGGTCGAACGTTACTTTTAAGTCCTTAACGCTGGTGACACGAGTGATCACTGTGCCCCCCAAACTATAATCATGTCTTATTGGTCTCAACCCTTGACCATAAATCATAACGCTGCATTTACTAATATTAAACAACAACTTGTTCGCAATGCTCCACTCATAGATGGTATCGATATCTTTTTGTAGGAGTTCGCAATCTGCCTGTTTTAATTTGTGCAGCTAGTTTTAGATCGTCGGCATATAGAAGACATTTTGCTACAAATTAGGTCATTGATCATGATCAGAAACAGAGGCGGCCCCAATACGGATCTCTGACTGAGCCATGCCGGACGAACTGTTTACGGTCCCGTAGGTAGTCGGCGAAGAAGTAAAGAAGGCCGGATGAGAAGCCCGTAGTCCCTAACTTTGCCAAAAGCACATCGTTGTCCACTTTGTCGAACGCCTTCCGGAAATCAAAATACAGAGTGTCGACCTGCCTACCGGATTCCAGGCTACTGGATATGAAGTCAACATGAATCAGCAGATTTGAGTTCACGGAGCGACCAGGTGGAAAACCATGTTGAGCATCAGAAAGACACATATTGTTTGATAATAGTGTGAAGTATATGTTCAATATCAGATTAACATAAAAATTAAAAAAGACATGTTACTCCTTTATTAAACTTGAATACTAATATTATTTGCTTTTCACAGAGGTGTCGTCCAAAGTCGGCGGGCACAGTGTGTAGGTCAGCAGATAAGGAGTGCGACTTACCCGAGTACTGCACCGGCCACTCCGAGTACTGTCCCGACGACGTGTTTAAGATGGACACCACGCCCTGCGGGAGGGATATAGAGGTATGTACTAAGTCGGCGGGCACAGTATAGTTCGGTGTACGGAAAGTGTGACTTACCCGAGTACTTTACTAGCGACTCCAATTTGTTTTATATAACTGTATGTCGCTTTTCAATGTATTGTCAGGCGAATACATCAAGGAAAAAAAAATCCTTCTATTATTTGTATTTAATTACAAATATTCGCTCCCCATGCGTTAATGCGTAACAAATAATTAAAAATAATAAGTAATGGGCTGCATCATCTCTCGGACATCTGAATTAAAACATTGTTAATCAGAGTCGGTGAGGCCAAACGCAAGATTGGTTCACTAGATGTCGCATACGTCGCCCTAAAAGACGTAATAAAATAGAAAGCAAAATTTAAATCCCCAGGCTGTGACCTCGGTAGCTTAGTTGGTAAAGCGACTGGCGCGTCAAGCTAGTGGTCGCAGGTTCGAGTCTTGCCTGAGGTTTAAGGTTTCTTTCTATTATTTGTATTTAATTACCTTGAAAGATTATTAAACATTTTTGTTTATTTATATATATACTAGCCGTGCCCGCGGCTTCGCTCCCTTCAACTGACTACCTACCCTACCCTACTCTTCCTACCCTACGCATTTTCTTTTTGTTTTTAAACCTTCCCTGTATTCTAGCGAACAAAACAAAAAAATAATTATTCAAATCGGCCCAGCCGTTCTCGAGTTAGCAAGTCTAACGAACAGCAATTCATTTTTATATATAAGATTGTATATCAACAGAAAGCGTACTGCGTGCGCGGCTCGTGTCGCTCGCACACGGACCAGTGCCGTCTGCTGTGGGGCACGACGGACGAGAGCTCGCACGACATGTGCTACACCACCAAGAACGTTATGGGGAACATGTTAGTAACTCTGTCTGTCTGTTACACTTTCACGGGTAAACCGTTGAACCGATTTTGATGAAGCTAATAGGGTAAGCTTGGATACTAAGAAAGGACATAATAAGCTTATTATTTTCGCCGCGATAACCGACACCCACGCGGGCGGTGCCGCACGAAAAAGCTAGTCTTTACATATTACTCGGTATTTTCCGGTCACTCCCTTTCGCACCAATACGACGGATGCATATATGTAATTATGCAAATTTTTTGTAGCATTCGTGCTATTCCTAGCTTCGTCGGTCGCATCAACTGAATTTGACAACTCTTCAACTATCATAAAGTGTACGAAAGATTGGTCGAATTTGAGTGCCCGGTGTGTAAGACAACGCGAAATCTATTTAGTCCGTAAATTAAATAGAAAAGTAACTATATTAGACACCTATTTTTTTATTTTTAAATAAGATAACTAAAAACGAAGGAAATAAACCTGATTAAAAGTTCAGAAGTGGGGGCTCATAATTACGTATGACATCGAGACGTCATGCAACATTTCAAATCAATGAATCGTTGACAGTTTTTGATTGCCTAAAACAGAATAAATACGTGTCTAATATCTGGGGGCACGGCAGTGCCCCAGCCAAGTCTCGAGCAAAACGGGCACGGCCGTACCATCCTTTTCTCGAAGCGTTTCGCGGCTATTTCACCCCCCCTGTATCATCAATACGGACAAAGCTAGGGGTTTAAGTTTTCGATGACCTAGAGTAAGTATTAAAACAAGCTCAGCCTCAAAATTACATGACATTTGAACCAATAGTTTACGAGTTATGAGCGATCAAAGTTACACCATTTTGTCACT
Source organism: Diachrysia chrysitis (assembly GCA_932294365.1). Taxonomy (NCBI): domain Eukaryota; kingdom Metazoa; phylum Arthropoda; class Insecta; order Lepidoptera; family Noctuidae; genus Diachrysia; species Diachrysia chrysitis. The sequence goes on from OW028664.1 coordinate 3,176,599, forward strand.
CACTGACTCACTGACCGATCATCAAAAATCTAAGGTACTTCTAGCAAACTTAGAACCTTCAAATTTGGCACCAAGATAGGTTTTTAGCTACATATATAGGAAAAATTATAAAAACGGTAATAATTTATATACCTTAGGAAACAAATTTATTTTTGCGGTTTTACAAAACATGGTGTATGAATTTTGACTGCCTTGTTAATTTTGTTCTTTGTTTATGTACAAAAAGTAAAACAAATCGATTTATATTATTAATAAATTGTAATAATGTATTGAATATGCATATTAATAAACAAAGCTAGGTTAAAATGAAATGAATAAAGCTAAAATTTTCATACATATCAATGCAATGCGATATATACTCTATGCTCGTTCGATAGATGGCGTTGTACTTGGTCTAAATCGCGCTATGGTTTCGTTACATAGCGTTGTATTAGTATACTTTAAAATATTTCGAATAATTTTATCTGATAGCTCCATCTATCTATGAAATAACTACTGTGAATCTAAAAAAATATTAACGATATTATTCAACGAATAAATACGTAGTTAAGTTAGTACTGTTAGTAGCCGTATTAGCTTGATATTGTCAGTGATTATAAAAAAAGTAGTTTTACGTCAACATAGCTACAAAATAATTATTGTAATCTATACGTAGTTACATAAACTAAGTTGATTATTACGTGTTCTTTCGTTTAGTTTTTAGTTTATTAATAGATAGGGAATGGGCTCTAAGCAAAGCAGCAGTTGAAGCACAAGAAATAATAAAATCACCTTAAAAGAAAAGAAAGAGACCTACAAAAAATAAATGAGATCCCACCAAAAACATTCAATGTAAAAAAAGCCAAGTCTCTACGCAATTCTTCCATCGTAAAAAGTTTTGAGAGCGCATAGGAGCCAAGTCCTGTTCAACTTAATTTGTAATAATAAATCAATATTTTGTGACTATATTAGTTTTCTTTACATTATAATAACAGTGACTTGGCCATGAGCACAAGTTAAAGGTCGTTTGCTCCTTGTCATTACGTGCAAATACCGTTGAATTGATATATTATTATGGACATGATTTTGTAACTGATTGGAATTTGAGATCACCATGGACTAAACATACGCCATAGTGTATGTGCAGTTTACAGTTGGATGATACCGACGTCGGTTAAGGTGTCCTGATATTATTTATTTATTATTTACTTTGAACTCCTCCAAATATGCAGTTTTATATTTGTATCTTATTGTGCTCATGGCCAGGTCACTGTTATTGTAATGTAAACAAAACTAATATAGTCACAAAATATTGATTTATTATTACAAATTAAGTTGAACAGGACTTGGCTCCTATGCGATCTCAAAACTTTTTACGATGGAAGAATTGCGTAGAGACTTGGCTCTTTTTACATTGAATGTTTTTGGTGGGATTTTTTATTCCCTATCTTTGAAATATCAGAAATGGTGAAAAATACTGGAAGAAATAACTAGACTAATTTAGATGTAATTTATACATAACCAAATAGTTTATAAGGATCAAATTATAAAAGGAGAGTGCTTGCAACTGTTATTAGTTATAAATTTTCTCGATAAATATGAAAGAATGGCTGATGTTTATTATATTATAACTTGTTTTATCCCCTAGGTATGGGAACTGTGGCTACGACCGCCTGAACCAGCGTTACCTACCGTGTTCACCGCAAGATGCGATGTGTGGCATGCTGCAGTGCAGAAATCTAAACGAACTACTCAAGTTCGGCACGCAGGCGGTACCTCTGCTGCCTGCCACCAATATCTATTATAGCGGTAAATATACCTTATGTCTTAAACAGTAAAGCTCATAGTTCAATATCCTAGGTGGTATTGGCATGCGGAAGATAAACGACAACGGTAAATACATCTTAAGTCTTACACAATAAAGCTTAAACTCCAATGTCCTATGTGTATTGGCAAGCGAAAGGTAAACGACAACGATAAATACATCTTAAGTCTTACACAATAAAGCTTAAACTCCAATCCTATGTGTATTGGTAAGCTAAAGGTAAACGTCAACGGCAAATTTACCTTAAGTCTGCAATATATACAAGGTAAGTCTTTTGTCGTTGTACAAATGAAAACTATTGGTTTTAAAAACTATTGGTATCAAAAATTAAATAACAAAAAAGTCGTTTCTGATGACTGATGAGAAAGGTGGATATTAATAACAACTGATTATATTCGTCAGGCAAGTTGGGTCGACGACATAAATAAAGTTTCGGGTCGAATCTGGATGAGACTAGCACAGGACCGGAGAGAATTGCACGTGAAAGGAGAGGCCTATGCCCAGCATTTTAATTACATTAATATTATTTATGTTGTCTTAGGTGCTACAATACACTGCAAAGCAGCGATCATAGACATGGGTCTCAGCGACGTGGATCCTGGTTTGGTGCCCGACGGTGCACAATGTGGGAAAGGGATGGTAAGTTCATATACAACATTACTTTACATAATATATCAATCAATTTAAAGGCTTCTACACACATTCCGGCGGCCTTTACCCGCTGGTGTATCGCCGGCATAATTAGGCCTCCGACACGTTCCGCAAAAACTGGAACAAAGCCGCATGGCATCATTTCACTATCACTCGAAAATCAGAAGCGAACTGACGCACCCACTCGAATATAACGTGCTGCCTGCAAAGTTATCTAAACGTCGGGAACGTATAATAATAAACCGCATAATGTATAAACCATTGTTAAAAAAATAACAACGATTTACATTTCAATCTTTCCTTGTTTTAAGTATGTTTCTAAATCTACAAAAAGTTGGGATAAAAGCTATTTTATCACTTTTCTCGAATTTTGTAAACGGTACCTTTCCTAAAGAAATTATTTAATATATATATGTATTAATTAAAATAAGTTTGCTCATATAGCTTAAAAGTCAAAATGTATTTAAATGTGCGATGAACTTTCATGATTATTAAATAAACTGTCTTGTTGCCAGATGTGCTTGAAACAACGTTGCGTGTCAGTGGCCGCGCTCAGAGATAGAATATCGACGCTAGACTCGTCTGTCTGTCCGTCAAACTGCTCCGGACATGGCGTCTGTAACTCTTTAGGTAAGTAATATATAGAATAATGTCTAGTTTAAATACTTTAGGTGGGCTTGATCTGACTACATTACGTGAACAAGTACACATAGAGATGACTCAGATACCGATTAATTTTAGTCGTATGTACCATTGTAGGTACCACTTTGTCATCCTTGTAGTGTAATATTGCCGATTGATTATGACTGCCTCGTTGGTGTAGTGGTCCCAAGCCAGATTGCCGTGCACAAGGTCTCGGGTTCGAATCCTGCGCCGGCCATAACTATTTATTTATTTTATGTTTAGAAACACTCAGAACAAGATTTTCAAGATCATTGATTTTTTTATTCGTCTCCACATGGAATAGCAGATAAACTAAAAAAATAATCGGACAGGTCACGATAAACAAATTCGACAAATTATGGGAACGGGATCTTATGCGAGTGGAACCACGGGGCACAGCTAGTAAATTATTTATTTATTTACTCTAAACATACAAATATCCTTACAGGCTAGACCCAATGCGATATCGTAGCACACCTAATTTTAAATAGCTCCACTTTTATCATAACAAATTCTATAGGTAGCTGCTCTTGTGAATTCACCCAAAGCGCAACAGAATATAGAGGTTGAGAGTGCGAAGCGCGCTATAAAATACAGAATCAATTTTTTCTTTCATAGTCATCGTTCACTGCTGGGTATTGGCATTCTGCATAGATCGCTAGGCCCCAGTCTTGCTTGAAGCCAGTATTTACTACTTACCTGATGTATTTACAGGTCAATGTCACTGCGACGCGGGCTTCGCGCCGCCGCTGTGTTCTTTGCCAGGTACCGGAGGCTCGTACGCTTCTGGGCCCGCTACGGACCCTACTAGTAAGTATAGTAATTACACTGTAAATGAAAATGACCCTTATTGACTTGATAATCAAATAGCGTTGACGCGATAACGTTTAATCGATAATATCACATACATTGCTCTAAATAAATGATTTGATTTGATTTGATTTAAACCCAAATTAAGTAGCTTAAGCACTAGTGTTATGGAGTTCAGAGAAAACGAAGGTACCACTAACACCCAGACCCGAGACAATGTAGAAAAGGGGTTTTCTACATTGACACGGCCCGGGATCGAACCCGGGACCTCAGAGCTAACGACACCTTGAAAACCAGTGTGTACGCCACTCGACCACGGAGGTCGTCCATTAGTTTAGGTCGTATTAATTTGCTTTATTTGGTACATTTCATTTATATTATATTAGATATAGCAAATATGTATCAGCAAATATGGTGGGTAAAATGCTTGATTTTATGTTCTGTAGAATATTTAGCCCATTATCTGAATTGCCATTAGTATTAGTATTGTAGAATATTTTACCCATTAAATGAACTATCCATAGACGGTTTTCCCTACTCGGATTAGAAATTAGACATAATTTTGTATGAAGCTTCAGTTAAAATGGATGACCGGGTGAGTTAGCGCATTTTAGAAGACGGCCTTGTCCAGCAGTGGACTGCGATAGGCTAATTTTTGTTTGAAAAGTTAAAGTTGGGAAAATCAATTACAGATAATGTTATAAATAATGGGCGAAAGTATTGGAATTTATTACTTGAGGGTTCGTTCATTAATCACGTAATGTTTTTAACAACTTCCTCTCTTCTGCGTGGTTTTAGGTTACCCCTTGCCCAAAACACGTGTATTTTTTGTGCAATGTTGGTATCTAAATTTAATAGAATGTTATCTTTAAACCCAATTCAGGTAAATTAGACACCGTGACAAAATGGATATGCATGAGGTGGTTACCTGCAGACTGGCATAAAGATTTGTGTTTGAATATTCACTATTAAAGACCCTAACATTACTTTTTCATTAATTAATAATTAAAATAGAAATTAGTGTAGTTTCACGCTTAATATGGTCTGTATCACAAAATATTTCATTGTCATAAATTTTACATACAATAATGTTTAATCTTAAAAATTCATTAAATACGAATAGTGGAAAGGAAGAATTTAAAACCTCGGGCAGGACTCGAACCCGCGACTACTGGTCAAACGCACCAGTCGGTTTACCAACTGAGCTGCTAGAGGTCAATGTCGGTTAAGAAATTGGAGCATCTCAGACAGTGACCTTTGTAGCTTAGTTGGTGAAGCGACTAGTGCGTTTACCTAGAAGTCGCGGGTTCGAGTCCTGCCTTAGGTTTAAAATTGCTTCTTTCTTCGAAATTAACTTTAATTACAACTAAAATCTCAAGACTAACCTTTTTGTAAGACTTAAAAATGTTAAATTTAAGTTTTTAAAGAATTTAAATGTGATACATTTTACATTAATTAAGTAGCAAAGTGAGTGGACATATTTAAGTCAGTTACAAGTTAAGACAAATTAATCTAATGCATGATAAAAAAAATGATTTGGGCATGTGCAATGCAAATATGCACTTGCATATTATAATGTAGAATACCATGACAGATCGATACATGTTGTGCAAACAAGTAAACATGTTTACAGAAAACAAAAATACAATAGGGTTTTACAGTTTTTCTTTTTCTTTTTTTTTCATATTAATTCGAGTAATTCTCATTATTAATGACTCAGTAGTTTTACCCTTAGAGTAAAAATAAGTAAATTATAGAGTGCGCCTAACAAGTATGAACTGTGGGCACCAGTACGAACATGTGAAATCGTAAAATTATAAATATATATATATAATACCCGTGCCGTTTTATTAAAACTATCTCAAAATGTAATAATATCGGAACCGTCGATATTTTCTCATAAACGTCTGTCGTCGCACTGAAAATTTAAATTTAAATCAGTAAACTCTATGCTTGTCTATGTATACTCTAAGGGTATACCCTACTTTAATTAATTTGACACAATTTGTATGCCGATTGTGTCGAAAATCTCTACCCGTCGTAGATGCATTTGCACATATCCGTGAGTAAAACAATAGGCGTATGTCATATTCTTACCAGATTCTCATATTTTTTCATATTTAAACTCCTTCCCTGTCACTGCAACTGACGTAGTTTTAATACGACACAATATGCAAAACCCAAACCAGGCCACAATATGCTCAAACGCATGAAATTTGAGTCAAAAGTATAAAATAGATGTTTTACAGTGATTTTACTTAGATTGTGCATGTCGTTTTAGACAAAAGTACATGCACATTCAAAGAAAATCATAACTAAGAGTAGTTACCATAAGTTGTAATTTGTATTAACTATGAAAAAATTAACCCTCACACAAGATTGGTCTTAAAGGTCGCCCCTCAATTCTGCAGATATCTGTCTTTTTTTTTATAAAACTGAATGCACTGATACCTGCAGAATCGAGCGGTGGATTCTCACAAAAATACTCTTACTATATTTTAATTAAGATATAAACTATATCGAGGAATAAATTTGTAGAAGAGGGTTAAATTTTTACCATTTACTTTACAGTATTTATTATAATAATCAAGTTATTTTTTGTAGTTAGTTTTATTCATTATTTAATAAATCTTTTATGGAACTTTCTAATTTTCTTCTTTGCCTAACTTTCTTAATTTTAAGTGTTGCCAGTTTCCTTATCTACAATAATTAACTACCTACTTCGTTACTTGTTCGTTAAAAAAATATTTATATGTAAAAATATAATTTAACATTCCATAATACAAAAACAACTTTTCTTCTAAGATAATAATGATGTAAAAGCTGGCAACACTAATCCTTCCTCCTTGACAAGGTGTTTTCTGCATTGTGTTGGTGAGTGATTTGCTATGGTTTTGCTTTACATTAACATTGCATGGCGTTTAGTTAAGTTCTGCATGTTTTGTTTAAGCTAAAAGCAATAAACGCATGTTTTGGCTTTTCTAATGCTCGGTTTTACTAATATTAAATTAATAAGTTTAAAAATATTTTAATCATCTTACTAAACTACCCGTGTACGATATTGTTCAGTATAAATTATTTCAAAATTCAAAATAAATAACGTCTTTCCCATTATCTTATGTATTTATTAGTCTGTAATTTATGTACATATTATAGAAAATAATTAAGATAAACTGTTAGTTGCAAAATTAAAAAGAAAATTGGTTGAAATATAAATATAATACCCAACCTACCCTACCTATCCTACCCTACCTATCCTACCCTACCTATCCTACCCTACCTATCCTACCCTACCTATCCTACCCTACCTATCCTACCCTACCTATCCTACCCTACCTATCCTACCCGACCTATCCTACCCTACCTAACCTACCCTACCTATCCTACCCTACCTATCCTACCCTACCTATCCTACCCTACCTATCCTACCCTACCTATCCCACCCTACCTATCCTACCCTACCTATCCTACCCTACCTATCCTACCCTACCTATCCTACCCTACCTATCCTACCCTACCTATCCTACCCTACCTATCCTACCCTACCTATCCTACCCTACCTATCCTACCCTACCTATCCTACCCTACCTATCCTACCCTACCTATCCTACCCGACCTATCCTACCCTACCTAACCTACCCTACCTAGCCTACCCTACCTATCCTTATCTACCTATCCTACCCTACCTATCCTACCCTACCTATCCTACCCTACCTATCCTACCCTACCTATCCTACCCTACCTATCCTACCCTACCTATCCTACCCTACCTATCCTACCTGACCTATCCTACCCTACCTAACCTACCCTACCTATCCTACCCTACCTATCCTACCCTACCTATCCTACCCTACCTATCCTACCCTACCTATCCTACCCTACCTATCCTACCCTACCTATCCTACCCTACCTATCCTACCCTACCTATCCTACCCTACCTGCCCTACCCTACCTATCCTACCCTACCTATTTTTTTGTTTTTAAACTTTTCCTGTATTCTAGCGAACAAAACAAAAAAAAAATATTCAAATCGGCCCAACCGTTCTCGAATTTTAGCGAGACTAACGTACAGTAATTCATTTTTATATAAAAGATTAGGAGTCCGTCCCGGCTTCGCATGGGTATTATCAAAACATAAAAAATATAATATAGCCTATGACACCCGGGGATAGTGTAGCTTCCTAACAGTGAAAGAATTTTTGAAAAAATCAATTCAGTAGTTTCGGAGCCTATGCAATGCTAACAAACAATAAAATTGTCCTCTTTATATTATAGTTTAGATAAGTAAGATTAGTAAGATGATACGTCTGTCGAAACGGTAGTTACGCCGTTATAAGTTGAAGGTTCATGTAATAAGAAAACATTTATTCCCAGACGCGGCGCAAGCCACAGCGCTGATGTGCACGAACGTGGTGTCGTACGTGCTGCTGACGGAGGCGCGGCGCGGCGCCAGCGTGGCCACACTCGCCGCCCGCGTGGGCGCGCGCCAGGCCGCGCTGGCCGCCGACGGCCGCGACCTGGGCTACACCGGCGAGCCCCAGCAGGCCCTCAACCACGCTGTAAGTTGTTACTCACAGCTGACGGAAGCCGAAACCGCAAAATTTACAACCACATAATTAAAAAAATGTCCTCTTAAGTTTTGAAAATAAATAATAAGTTTAAATTACACAAATCTTTAATGTAGATTAGAAATAATGTAGGACCCAATATACTCCTTGCAATTAACTGTATTAAAAAAATTAGCGTTTTAAAAATCTGGCTTTCGTGTGTGGATTTTAGGCATTTATTTATATTTCGTATGTCTGGAACTCATTCGTCTGAATTCTAAAACATCGTACAAATGAATAAATGGGCAAACTTTTGTAATTTATTTGTACTTACTGTTTTTTTTTTAATATATCTGTTATACCTATGTTATTGGAATATTGTGTTTATGTTGATATCTGAATAAATGAATTATATATTTTTTTTAAATTACATTAATAAACAACTGAAACTTTATAAAAATAGCTAGTACTTATAGGCCTGTGTTTTAAAAAGAGTCTTTTAATTATTATTCCAGCTGTGAAAATGTTGATAAATAACAGTCACAGATATGTTGTACACAATTAATTTTAATTTAATTTTATATTTAATGCAAAAAGATAAGGGCTCTCTCTCTAATATAAGTGTGTACATGGTACACCAAGAAAGTACCAGCCCCTCTAGACAAGTGGCATTTCGACAAGCGTTAACGATGATACAAATCGCTTAAATGACATTAAATGTATAGAAATGACATTTTGTTTCGATAAGTCACGTGACTTGGACTTGTCACTTCCATACATTTGAGTGATTCGATCAGCGATATCGCTTGTCGCATTGTCACTTGTCTAGAGGCCCTGTTCACAATTTATATTGTCTAGCCTGAACATTCTTGCTATTTCAAATCTTGTCCAACCGTGGGCCAATATAAAGTTTCTGTTCTTACAGTTTACTTGTCATCTTAGCATTCTTCAACTCAGATCCGCCTCAAATATACTAAATCTCTTTTTCGGTCTTACTATTATCAAATGAACCCAGTTGTTTGTAATTAAATTTTTAGGTACTTATTTTTACACAGAAGTTTAAGTTATCAGTGGCAGTAAGATAGAAAATAATGGTACGAAAACAAGTCGACAGTTTCAAACAGGGAATATGGGGTATCAATATGATATGACAAACATTATTAACACAAACTACAAGCAAAGCTAAAACTAATAACCTACTTAGATCCTGAGCTTCCGCGGCGCCCTTTGTCAGTGCTAATAATAATAATAAATGCACCAAGCATACAACACAAACATTATCACTTAACATTTTCACACTGAAAAAGTTAAATAGCGGTATTGTTAGAATGAGGGTAGCACGTGTTCAGGAAAAACGATTTGTAAATGGTGATGTTTTTTTTTTTTTTTTTTGTGAGAGGTCTACGGCAGTTAGCCTGCTTTGACTGCTTCACCGGACTTTTGGCGAGAACTGTAACGGCCTCAAGCCAGAGCAAGTTAAAAAAACTAACTACGTCAGCAACGTTGATGATTTATTGTACGCCACTTATATTTATAACCGACGCACGGTGACAAAACTTAGTAATCCTATTGGCTAACCGTCAGCCAATCGGCATCGAGCTCACTGGATAAAAACTAGTTGCGCACGGCGAGTCATTTAGTGCACGTTTAGTAACATCAAGGTGGTCGTCGTAGGAGCACGTCCAAATGTTCTGGTGAGGAGGCCTGCGACCGCGTGCGCTCCACATAAATACGGCGCGTCGGCCCGCTGCGCTCAGTGCCGGTCCGTCCGTTCACCGTCGTGCGAGTCCCCACAACATGAAACTAGCTAAAGCTAGGATAATAATAAGTTGCTAAAATATATTTGTTGCATTATGTCCAGTCCAGGTAAAGGCACTTAGGCACCGCACGTCATTCAATACACTGACATGACACCACATCGGCCTCAAATCAAACAGTCGAAGCACTCAAGCTCACAACTTCACAATCGCTGATTCGCTGCAGGCTGCTCCGTGAAGTTCACAGAACAAATATACTCTACTGAGGTGAAGTTTGTGCTTGTACCGTACTTCTGTGAACTGCCAGTAAGTAAATAAACAGTTCAGTTCAGTTATTGTTTTGTATGGCTCCGCCGCGTCGTCGGGACGACAACGATTTTGCCAATAAGTAAATAAACCCATATATATAAAAGTTCTCTGTGAAATAAACTACAGACTGTCATGTCACTGTCGCTGAGTGTCGCTGTGAAGATTGTGAAATGACTAAAGAAACATGGAGGACGTGCCCTAAAGAGCTAAAAGAATTGATAGATATAGAAATATCATACGTTTCTATACAGAAATACACATATTATACATGTTTCTTTCTAACATATGTGATACTGCCAATGTAAAAAGAGAAAACCTTATTTTGTCAGACTTCTATAATTGCAATTTTAAACTATGACGTCAAGGTAGCCCCGCCCATCGGCCGGTTCGCCATTTTAGTTTTCGATACTCTGAGAGTACAAGAAGTGTCATTTAGCATTACCGAGCGACTTTTATTACATTTTTTTCGTTTTCCAAAACATTTACTGTGATATAAATTTAACTGAAGCTGTGTGTGACAATTGTGATAAAGGCAACCATGCCCAAATGTTGTGTGAGGGGCTGGGGCTCTTGAAATACAATAAAAAAGTGCCTCTGATATCCCTAAGGCCTACACAAGTAAATAAGTTTCCTTTACATATTTATACCAATTTCTAGTCTTAAATCATGTTTAATACTCTTAGGTCACAGATTTTTACCTTTTCATAATCTTTCGAACTATATATTTCCTTGTTCTTGGTTTTATTTATTACGTATTGTTTACATTCTGAATTTAGTGTTGTGATTTGCACAACGAATCGATTTTGAATCGATTAAACCGGAATCAAATTAACCATTTCCAGGGGCGTAGCTACCGGAGGGCTAGGCGGGGCAGGGCCCCGGGGCCCCCAAGCTCGGGGGGCCCTCGGACTCTGACTTACAAACGATTTTGTTTTTAAATTTGTACATAATTAACAAATCACAATTATTATCAATACCTACTTAACTATTGTAAGTCTATGTCTCATTACTACGTTTATAGGCAAGTTGTAGAGGATTTTAATTTTAAGGAATACCTTATATACAGAAATTTGTATTTGAATAAGTATTTTGTGGTTTTTCATATTGTGTGTGTTTCTTTTATAAGACAATAAGGTTAAAAATGGGTTTAAAAGTCTAATAAAGACGCTAAGACGTGATTTTGTGACGGAGCCGGGTTTGTTTACATGATAAAACAAGTTGGAAAGTTCGTACGAATTTTTGCCGAAAACGGAAGCTTTTGTATCGTTTTTACTTTCTAGTGTGCAATTCGGCGAATTCGCAAAGCTATATGCCGCTTTTTTTTTTTTTGGAGTAGATTTACTCAGTTGGCCTGAGCGCAGGCTTTGACTGCTTCACCGGGCTTTTGGCGAGAACCTTACGGGCCTCCAGCCAGAGCAATAGAAAAACTAACTACGACAGAAACGTTCACTAAGGGCACCCCCTGTGGGGTTCGGACCTCGACTTAGTGCGTTGCTAACAATCTTAATAAGGCAAAAACAGCAAAGGAGGGCTGGGTCTAAGTGTTAATTATTTAAGGACATATTTTTATTGCTAGTTTGGCCGGCTTGGGCCAGCTTGATCTAGGGACGGGGGGGTAACATTTACGTTACAATTATTTATACGCGACAGGCCTCGCCGGCGAGGACGTAATATACGGGTAGTGTTTTGTATTGCTACTACTAGCTAACTCAAATGCTTCTTGGAGAAGCGTTGTTTTATCGTCGGGGTAGGAAAGAGTATGTCTGGGCCGTTTGATTTTAGATTTGACTGAAGGTCGGTAACGCGAGGCTGCTACGATTAGCGGGTTACGGTGGATTTCTGCGGTGTCGAAGAATTGGATCGCGGCGCGTTTCATGAACTGCTTGATTGTAGGCAGCTTTAAGTCACAGTGCAGCTGCAAGTTACGAACGTAACCTGGAGCGCCCGTGGCTCTGAAAGGTTTTGAAGAGTTTGCATTCGTTTGAGTCGATAATCGGGTACGTGAGAGAATACGACGCTGCCGTAAGTCATGATAGGTCTGACGCACGCTGTGTAAATTCTCTTCTTGCAAGCAAGAGAGAGTTTACTGCGCTTGTTTAACATACAATGAAGTTGGCCGAGGGCGAAGACGGCTGGCGCGCGTGCCGCTTTGATATGGGGTACGAAGCTAAGCTTCTGATCAAGGATTACACCCAGGTATTTGGCTTGCTGCTCCCAAGAGATAGGCTTGCCGAAGAGGGTTATGGGTGGAGGGGGAGCGGGAAGCCGCCGTTTCCTACTAAATAGCACGGCTGCGCTTTTGGTAGGGTTGACTTCGATTCTCCATTTCGTGAACCACTTCCCAAGGGCCGTGACCATGGTCTGGAGAGTTCGAACTATCGCTAAGGGGCTGGTACCTGAATAATAAATGGCCGTGTCGTCGGCGTACAGAGCTACTTGGGGCTTGCCACCGCGTGAAATATCGCTGGAGTACAGTGTAAAAAGGTGCGGAGAGAGGACGGAGCCTTGCGGGACTCCGGTGCGGATCGGGCTTCATGCCGCATACATAGAAGTGTAGTAGGAGCATTGCAGTATAGGTTTGCCACAGTAATATTATCTATAAGTATTGTAACTCGACCCTATTTTTGAAATACAGTCTACAGCCCACAGTCGCGCGGTACTTAAACACGCGATGGGACAGTATTTTAATAGGAATGTAGACAATTTTTTTTTAATTAATTCGTCCGTACTTACCAAGTTTGAACAGTATAATTCTCATAGTTTCGGAAAAAACTGGCTCTGACATACGGACGGACAGACAGACATGACGAATCCATAAGGGTTCCATTTTTTGCTGTTTGGCTACGGAACCCTAAAAATCACAAGATTTCTGTTTAAAAAACAAACACCGTCTGTTCGTCTCGGCGGCTCGGCATAATCGCGACTGGTTGCATGCCGAGCGCATGTTGAGATACGAGACGCGTAGGTAGCTCGTGCTTGGTCCGCTTAAATATGAAGTTACAATACAATACTGATAGATAATATTACCGTGCTAGTGCCCTCTGTCGATCGATATACATCGCATTCGGTACACGACAAATACGAAACAAACGATTGTAAATAGTTTAGTTGGGGCCCTAGTTTTATTTTTGCCCCAGGGCTAGGGTGTTTCACTTTGATAGGAGTAAAAAAAAATATGGACTTTTTTCCAGACTTTGCTCGGTTTTGCAGTCTCCCTAAACTTAATAATACATATTAAAAATTTCAAGAAGATTGGATAATATTAAGGGGTTGCGCATATGAAATGTTTGAGAGAGAAAAAACTAAATTTTAATGTTAAATTACCTTTTTTGAAAATAACACAGTATAATAGAAATATATCAATCTCAAATGAAAAGGTACAAATTTTACTTAGAATTCAATATAATATATATTATATATTCATTATTTAACAAATTTTGCATTTAATGTATTTAATAATTAATTAACAATGTAAGCTGCAACCTCTTCTTTTGTTCGCTTGGTGACGCCTCGTCTGTGATGCTCGACGACTCTTAGCCGGAATTGTTTTTGTTCTTCATCTTTGACAGAATCGTTGAATTTTTTTATTAAAGCTATTCCCCTTTCTGCAGTATCATTGACTAGCTTGAGACCGTCGACCAAGTCTCTGACTGTATTGCTACAATATTCGCTTTTGTCGTGAATATCGAACAACTCGAAGAAAGTTTTTGTTTTAATAGTAACAAAATCACTAATGGATTTTTCGTCAAATTTAAGGGTTTTCCCATCCAGTCGTTTCGTCTCCTTTTTCTTTGCTGGTTTTTCTAAATTCAAAAACATTTTATTTTTCTTGAGTGATGCGTTCGTCTAAAAATGCTAATCCTATGTTAATTTCAGATAGATACCAAAGGTGACTCTTGGCCGCTGCGAGAGCACTTTTTTTTACATTAATATCAGGATATGAATCCAAAATCTGTATCATATCCAAATCGTTCTTTGTAGCCCATCGGCTTATGACTGATTCGTGCCAAAATCGGACATACACTAAACATACAAAATATCCTATTTGTTTCATACCACTCAGTTCCTTTTTTTGTAATACCAGGAAAATTCAATAATTGTTGGGTGAATAATACAATTTTCAGTTCAATATCTTTAGCTATTTGGGCTCGTTTGCAACTCGAGCTCGGTAAACGGTAGACGGCAATATAGAAATATCTGAGACATCATGACCCAGGCTTTTAGCGGTTGCAATAAAAGAAGTACTAGCTTGTTGATTGGATAGTTTTTCCCGATCCCATGTTGCTGTGAGTGTCCGATCAAGAGGTCTTAATTTACTGCTGATAAGGCGTAGGACTTTAGCTGGTGTAGCACTGACACTCGGTGCAGTAAATACGTCATCCTCGTCACTTGATAGTGATAAAGCAGGATTTTGTACTGACCGCGCTATTATGTTACTTTCTTCTATCTCTTTATAGTGTTTCTTCTTAAAAGCATCGAATTTTTCTTTGTTTTAATCTTTTCTGCAATTTTTAACGAATGTTTTTTATCTATCCCACTCATTGACGAACTCATACGATTATCTCTTTGCATTATCAGAAACTCTTTATCTTTTTGTAATACACTACTCATTGTAATTACATTTTGGCTCGCAATATGAAATAATTTGTCAAGATCGCTTTTCCATTCTTGTCTTTTTCTATTAACCGCTTCAGAGTTTCTCGATTTGATTTAGCAGCTTCTGAAAGCGTTTCTTTTATTTCTTTGTGGTGGTAAATAAAAACTAACAACACTTGTTTTTTGGAAGGAAGCTTAGCTCCCAAAAAGTCTTCATAAGGTAACTTATCAATTAACCAAATTCCTCTTTTTTTACTCATTTTAAAGTCTAAGTATGCTTGACTGGTTCACTATAACACACTAGTAACACTTACTATCCTCCACTGTAAAGAAAAATACCATTAAAAAATTACCCTACACTGATGACGTACTAGCTGTATGAGAAAACTTTATTGGCGTTGCGCAACCTCTAAATATTAACCGATTATGGTGATTTTTGGTATATGAACACTGTGTATAAGTAGTATAAAGAATTCAAGCAAAGTCATATGAAAATCAAAAATTAAAAAAAATGAAACACCCTACCCAGGGCCTTTGGTTACCTAGCTACGCCACTGACCATTTCCATTTAAAATTTTAAACAAACAATTGTATATAAATAAAATTCTACATAATCTACACCAATATTATATACCCTACAGGTCTTTGCTCTATCCCACCTTTCTAGCATGGAAGACTTTATTGTAATTTACCTTGTACTTAATACTAATTATAAATATTATTGTACCTATTTGTAAAACTATTCTCCCAATAAATGCATACTAATAACGATTTCTGTTGATTTATTTTATCAACGTACGTTGTAGTTTTAAATTTCCTTGTAATTCCAGTTTTATTTGATCTTTTTCTCTGGCTTGGTTAACATGTAAGACTTTTAATCATATAATAAAATACGCAGTAATTATTGCTAAAACTATCAGGTGTTAAATATTAAAAATTGAATCAATCTGATCGCTAAAGATGTAATTTTTTTTTTACGGCCATTTTCCGTAACAGCAGACTTTTTATACTAAACTTAATCCTTACTGCGATGTCCTAGAACAACGATCGAATAACAACCTGCTTTAATACGTCTTTCGTTAAACCATCACTATTCATTTCCAATTACTTATCCTCACTTCGATTTTTTTAAGTAATAACATTTTGAGTATGGCTTGCAAAACGAGTCATGCATTGATTTAAATCCCTTCTTAAAATGCCAATCAATATTTAAAAGTACTTAGTTTCGATTAATCGGTTAGTAATCAATACGATGAATAGCATTTCAATGAATGAGCAATTATGGACAGCACTAGGTAGTGGGTGGAGCCTACGCCATTTTAGTTTATTTTTTGGCACACGAAAAGATCGTTTTGTTCATGTCCTGACCTTCTTTTAATCTTTTGTCATTGAGTTTATGATGAAAAAAAAAACGATGACACTAATGACAGCAGCGATTGTCGTCCAAAAACGACATTGACAATCCGAAAATCCATTAAAAATCTGAAACTGAAACAAAGGTTTTTAAGCATTATTTTCAACAGGCTACATTTTTATACATTAATTTAATAAAACTAATTCCAGATTACGCGTTTTGGCTATAAATATCTAATATTAAATGACTAGTATTCATTATTAAAATGATAACATTTTTAAAAAGAATCGCGACATCTATTAGATTAACGTAGAACTAATATCTGTAATACTGTTAACCAAAATGGCGCTAGCGCCCCGCTCCCTCCGTAAATCATATCAGATAAATGTGAAAAAACTAGATGAAGCTAGTTTAGTGCATGGTGAAAATAGTAAAAATAATAACTACATCAATTCAATATTTTATTAGTAGGTAGTGTTGAGCTTTATAAATCTGAACCGCAATTATATTAGTTTTAATTTTACTAATATTATAGTCAACACATTTTTATATTTTTCCGGACACCCAATTCGAGCCATATTTTTTTTTTAATTTTATTTATTTCAGAGATCTGTGCAATTAAAAAGGAAATAGCGTTTTCTTAAAAATAATTTATTGGTATATATCTAAATTTACAAAACATTATTTATACAGACGTTATTTAATACATGGTGGCTCATATTACTTAGGTTTCCGAAAGTGTGTATATCTTAATTTGCTTATTTTAAACTTGGATTTAATCAATGTCGTCA
This sequence comes from Diachrysia chrysitis, assembly GCA_932294365.1. Taxonomy (NCBI): domain Eukaryota; kingdom Metazoa; phylum Arthropoda; class Insecta; order Lepidoptera; family Noctuidae; genus Diachrysia; species Diachrysia chrysitis. The sequence continues at coordinate 3,193,881 of OW028664.1, forward strand.
TTATTATTAAGCTGTATTATATTGTATGTATCAACATATTACCTTTTTTTTTTAAAAGAGTAACCTATGGAGTTTCTTGCCGGTTCTTCTCCATAGGAGTGACATTTTGGAACCGCGCAACTAGAGTCATTTAACGTTTTGAAAGTGCCTGAAAAGGCCTACTCGAAATAAAAATATTTTGATTTTGACTTTGATTTTGCTGTTAACCCATTCGGTGTGATGCTCGATTTCAGCGACTTACTAATTTATACTTATTTCTCATATTATAAATAAAAAATTCAGTTACGCTTTCACCGCTAAACCATTAAACTGAAATTTGGTGTGTAGTAGAACAAGAATAGACATAGACCATAGACATTCGACATGCAACGCCGAATTGGTTAATAAAACAAACTTTTTATTTTATAGATTTTTTTTTGCTTCTTAAAAGATGGTAGCAGTTACCAAATAAACATGGGTTTAACTGAATCATCCTAATGAATTGTTCTCTATATTTTATTTTGTAATCAATTAAATTTCTTTAGTAGGTAGGTACTCGATTTTGTTTTTTTTTTTATAATAAATCATCATCATTATTTTAAGTGTTTTATTTTTAGGATGATCTGGCAGCTAATTCGCTGTGGCGGTTGTCAACAAAAGCGATTGTTGCTTTATAAAAAAGAAAGTGAAAAAACAAGTTTTATATCGAGTAACTTTGATGACAAACTAGATCTACTACTACTTAGTTGATTACCGACGTTAGCCGATACTGAATAAGCACTTTTATACTTATTTTTATCCGGTAAACATCGGTTGGGTTGGCAACTGGAGATAGCGGCCTACAGTAGGCTTATTTGCTATCTCTAGTTAACAACCCAAGCGATCTTCGCTCGATAAAAATATCTGTAAAAACGCAAAGTATCGGCTAACGTCGGTGACCAACTACGTTGTAGTAGATCTACTTGGTCATCGACGTTAAACGATACAAAATTTGTGTTTTCAGTGTTTTTTATACAGCGATTATCGCTTCCGTTAACAACCGCCATAGCGAATAACCCTGCTGGTAATATCATCAGTGACGAATACAATATTATCGCCTATTTTTTTTTTTCGCTTTTGATGATTTTACGATCCTTCGGATTAGTACAGTGATATTGAACGAACGAAGCACGGCAACATTTAGGTTACTTATGAAATGGAAACCCGAATCTGAGATTAATAATTTTTCGACAGTTTATAATATCTTAAAATATTATTAGATACGGAAAGTCTAAAAACGTCGTCAATGTAAGGGACCTAAGGGAGGTAATTTGTAACTAATAATAATAAATAATAATGTGAGTAGCGACACAACGGACTTGAGTGCTCCAGGGTGGAAGTGTCTAATGGCGTAATAGCGAGGAAACCCGCTCCGGGTCCGATACTGTGACCCGCGATGGCGAAATCGGGGCCGCACCGCTCGACACCCCTAGCCGCTCGCACTGGTGTTGCCTCCTGCTGCCTATCGTGGCGGTTATGTTGGGGGCCCATCTGGTGAGCTGGCGAGTCACCACCTGCCTATTTGATTGCATTAACATGTGTTAGAAGGCAGGTGCCATAGTTTTCCGATGTAGTTCTAATAACCAATCCACTAACATTTACCTACACAGCCAAATTTTTTATTTTCCATCCATAATTTACAATAGCCTTGTATCTACTTTGGACCGTTCATAGCTGTTCTTCCATAGAGCAGTGGTGGATGGGCCCTGGTAGATGCCCTCCCAGTTTAGAGTAAAGTTCTCAACAAGGCCACTGCGTGTTGGACCTGTGTCCCCACGTAAGCCTTTCAAAGGACCGGGTATTCTCGATACTGAGGATAGCCCGTGAAAAATGAGAGATACATAATAATAATAATAAATAATAAAGGTGGACAACATCACATACATTGCTCTGAACCCAAAGTAAGTAGCTAAAGCACTTGTGTTATGGAATTCAGAGACAACGAAACCACAAACACCCAGACCCGAGACAATGTAGAAAAGGGGTTTTTCTACATTGACCCGGCCGGGGATCGAACCCGGGACCTCAGAGCTGGCGACACCTTGAAAACCGGTGTGTACGCCACTCGAATACGGAGGTCGTCATAACTCCTATGCATATGTCAAAAACTGTTGTCCGTGCAAGCCAGGGCAGGTCGCTAGCAAGCAAATAAAACGAAATATATTTCAAGATTGTTTTAATCAATCTTAGCTTTGCCCCCTTTTATCATTATATGGGTAACAAAGTAAATAATGTCTACATACTATTTGTCAACTTAACTTAAACGGTACAAAAAGGAATAACGTTTACTCTCTACAGAGTGAGATAAGGGCCGGCCGTACTTATTTCACTTTAAGCTTAGGCCACACTAAGAGTCAAGGTAATTGAGCTTAGCTCGTAATATGAAATAAAGTATGAAAGATCGCCGCAGCTACGTGAGGATGATGATAACTTAGCTCATGGTGTGACCTGTGCTTTAGAATCAAATGCTATGTAATTATACCTTATATGCGCCTTGAACACTAGGTAACAGAGCTGCAGAGTAACTATAGTCTAAATACAAAAATTAAAATATATATAAACATTAAATGTTACTTTGGCTGACCATTGTCCCCATCGTACAAGTGTCAAACTTCAAGGGCGATAGGGATGGGATAATGTTAAGTTGAACATACAAAATACAGCACATCACTAATGACTCCTATCCCCCGTTTCATCCGTTTACATGAAATTAGTAAATCATCAAAACCTCAAGTGCTGTGATTGGTTTGCTGTGACATAAAGTTTACAAACCGATTAAATGGCATGACCTTCAGAAACTGGGAGATAGACGTTAACAGCACCTTTATATCAATCCTATAAGGTTTGATTCATTGAATGATAAATCATTGTCACCAGTGACATGCAACCAACCGTACTAAGTAACATTTTATTTATTGGCCAAGTCTTACATAAGAAAACTGTTTTTACAATATGTAAAGACATACAATATACAAAGTCGAATTGCTTACCTTGCAAAAGTGCGCATTTAGTTTTAAAGTTGCAATCTTGAGATCACAATATTTGAAGAAACTTCGAAAACAATAAAATTAATCACAATATATACAAAAAATGTTTTAAAGTGCCGTCACATCACAGGTCTAAGCATGATACTAACACACAAGACTCAGTGTCCCGCACATCAGTGGCAAGGCCTATATCAACTTTATTACGAAAGTAGCAAGATCCATTTGTTAACTGAAATGGGGTTATACGAGTTTAACGTATATCTGTAAATTTTGATGCTGCTTTTATGCTAAGCTGATCATCGAAATGGTTCTTTGTTCTATGAAGATCTGTTCGACAATTTAGACATCATCATTTTCGAAAAAAATTGTATAAACATTGTAGGGGTTTCTTACATTTTTAATAGAATGAATGGTTACCACTGATGTGCGGTGACTCTATGTGTTCAATGGCTAGTCAATCTTGAGCAGCTTCTATATAACAAATTAATATGTATTCATGTTGTAGGTATAAACTTATATGCAGTAACATTTAGCGAAATTTTATATGTTAATGTTTCATAAACTCTGAATTTAAACTCTTTTTAATGGATTTTATCGCGACTTAATATTAAAAACTATGTTTTATCGTTTCAACATCTTTGCAGGTGTCATGGTCAAGGGTAGACTGAGGTGGTATTCGTCTTGACAGTTTATCATTGATTGTTCTACCTTCATATTTTTACTAATTATTCATTTATGTTTCGACACTGAACCGCCACAAAAGCCATTAAATATATTTTAAATTACGAGAAAATATTATATCATATTTTTATTACGAGAAAGTTATATTTTTGTAGTAGTGATGTCAGTTGAAACTCCATAACAATACAAAATGTAATGATATTACATACATGAAATAAAATTGCGTTTTGTTAACGCACGTTGTACCCTGGCGCGTTAAGTTAAACTAAGGTGGCCTTATTTATAAAAATCTCGACGATTGTTGCAATTGATTAGAAGATTCTTATTACAATTTTTCTATAGAGAATTTGACTTTAGAAGTTTCTTAACACCGTCGAGATTTTTATAAATAAGGCCATGGATGTCCACTTATAACACACTAGCAACATTAGCTAAGAAAGTATAATTCACAATTTGTATATAATTTAGAGTATTTCTTGACTTAACAAATTAATTAATCGTTTATTTTGTGGAACCTTATGGTCTACATATCACGACTGTCTATTGCGATAAACAAATCATATCATTGTAGGGGAATCTATTTACTATCGTTGTACTATCTATGCCAGTGGTTGCGATGATAAAACAATACTAAAGTGTCCCAAATTAGAATGAGATTCGGAGACACGTAAACTCAAATGTGATTAATAAATGCCCCCAATAGTGTTATAGTTGGACTATATTATAAACTAGTTGCATTCTTCTTAAAGAACACTGCTTTATTAGTATAAATACGGGGGGTTCCCTCCGCAGTTTAGGTGCATTCGGCATTTGGCAGTAGATTGCCGCTAGCCGGGCCGCGTGTAATTGTATTATTAGATATAGTATGTTGTCGCAAGCGTCAAGTCTTCAACCCTAACGCGCCGCGCGAGACAGAGTTACGCGTTAGAAGAGAGTGGCAATGTTTATGTAAATATCGCGAGCTGAATTGCACATTGTTTCGTTGTACCTAAAGTCGTTATTTATATTATAATGTTATTGCGAAGTGAACCTTCTGTCCGTAGTTCTATTAATTATTAACCAGTAAATCGAACATTATATGTTATGTTACAACATTTATTGTAATGGCTGAAATAAGTGGACCTCTAACACTAACCCCAAATGCTATGTCCAGGGTAACTAAATAGAAATGAAAACATACTCCGATGAATTGTACTCCCTTATAATGAAACCTACATCCGTTTTGCGATTCAAACCCAACCAATAAGGTAGGCTACAATAGTCTTTGGTTATACAATGTTTTTGGAATCGAACCGAGCACTACACCACACGTAAGAGTTTTAGTCACTGGATGTAACAATAATAATTATTGATACCGCGTTGAATTGTGATGAGTACATGAAAACATGCCACGAGCCGGACACGAAACTTTCGCCGTCTTTATTTAGCACAAATTTTCATACACAGAACAGTGTCACAGTAGCGCTGGTCACAGTCACATCACTTGTCTTCCAGCAGCGGCGTGTCCATGTTGAACTTGTAGACGTTGTTGCAGACTTGTTGCAGTGCCTGCGGCGTGTCGTACTGCGGACACACGCGCAACATGCGCGCCCGACCCTCGCTGTACATCTCCACCACGCCCCACTGCCGCAGCAGGCGCAAGCAGTTGCGGATCGCGTCCGTTGATACTGCTTCTCCTGAAATTTCAATATTCAAACTTAGATATTGAAAAGTCCGCCACACATGCCCATCATTGCAACTCCTGTAGGCCAGGACCATGGTAATAATCCCATGGTAAGCAATGAATACCACCAAGACACTTAAGTGTGTACTATGGGCACGCATCGGAACGGATAGGAACCGATTTCTCAATGTTTTCTATATAAGAAGAAATAAGTATTTTGTTCTTACTTACCATAAACCATTTTATTCTGCGTGTAGTCCTCCGTGAGTGAATCCAGCGTGTCTTTAACGATTTGTTGCGCCGGCCCCGTCCGCAGCCGCCGGCACGTCGCCGCGTACGCCTCGAGCAATGGCCGCAGAGTCAGCACCAGCCGCCGTCTACACAATCAGTTTAAATCAGATAATAAGTAACAGCCTTGTGGCTCGTTAGAGATAAGAATGGACAAAATAAAGTTTACCTTTCAGGGGGGGGGGGGGGGGGGGGATTTGGGTTCAATATAATAATATGATAAAAATCAATATAATAAAATTAATAAAAAACATGGCTACCATGCCAAAAATTAATAGTGGCACCATACACCCATAACTACTGCTCTTACGCATTTAGAGAAGAGAAGTAAAGAGAAGATTAATCTGTTTAGGCATTTAGAAGTTACAGTTACGTTAATGTCCCCACACTACTCCCGAGGTATTTCAAAAATAGGTATTTAAAGAACATATTGCTATCGCACACCTTCGCTCGAATTTTTCTTAATTCGTATGCCCTTGCTTTCTTTTCCAAAACTGAACTGATACAAATAACTTTTGGCATCGAAATTTAGAGATTATGATAGAAGCATAGATAAGAAATATCTATGCTTCAATCAATTTCATTCTCAGATCTCATTTGTCTAATAGTCGAGGGAACACGGCTGTAAAGAAGAGGACGATTTAAGGAGATCTTTTTTACTATTAGTATTATGTTTCGGAAAAATGAAATAATAGGGGAACGCATTAAGTAAATCTCTATTCTTTGTATTGTGAGTCGCAGAATACGCGCCGTGCCCACGCCTCCTCCTCCAGCCCTGCTGCGGTGTGTCTGTGGTGTGGTGTGTAGCGTGTGAGCGTGCGCGTGTACTGACCGCTCGGCGCGTGCGGCGGGCGCTTGCGACAGCGTGTAGACGACGCGCGGCTCGTGCGCGCCGGCTTCGCCCTCCAGCCGCTGCGCCGCGCGCCGTGCCCACGCCTCCTCCTCCAGCCCTGCTGCGGTGTGTCTGTGGTGTGGTGTGTAGCGTGTGAGCGTGCGCGTGTACTGACCGCTCGGCGCGTGCGGCGGGCGCTTGCGACAGCGTGTAGACGACGCGCGGCTCGTGCGCGCCGGCTTCGCCCTCCAGCCGCTGCGCCGCGCGCCGTGCCCACGCCTCCTCCTCCAGCCCTGCTGCGGTGTGTCTGTGGTGTGGTGTGTAGCGTGTGAGCGTGCGCGTGTACTGACCGCTCGGCGCGTGCGGCGGGCGCTTGCGACAGCGTGTAGACGACGCGCGGCTCGTGCGCGCCGGCTTCGCCCTCCAGCCGCTGCGCCGCGCGCCGTGCCCACGCCTCCTCCTCCAGCCCTGCTGCGGTGTGTCTGTGGTGTGGTGTGTAGCGTGTGAGCGTGCGCGTGTACTGACCGCTCGGCGCGTGCGGCGGGCGCTTGCGACAGCGTGTAGACGACGCGCGGCTCGTGCGCGCCGGCTTCGCCCTCCAGCCGCTGCGCCGCGCGCCGTGCCCACGCCTCCTCCTCCAGCCCTGCTGCGGTGTGTCTGTGGTGTGGTGTGTAGCGTGTGAGCGTGCGCGTGTACTGACCGCTCGGCGCGTGCGGCGGGCGCTTGCGACAGCGTGTAGACGACGCGCGGCTCGTGCGCGCCGGCTTCGCCCTCCAGCCGCTGCGCCGCGCGCCGTGCCCACGCCTCCTCCTCCAGCCCTGCTGCGGTGTGTCTGTGGTGTGGTGTGTAGCGTGTGAGCGTGCGCGTGTACTGACCGCTCGGCGCGTGCGGCGGGCGCTTGCGACAGCGTGTAGACGACGCGCGGCTCGTGCGCGCCGGCTTCGCCCTCCAGCCGCTGCGCCGCGCGCCGTGCCCACGCCTCCTCCTCCAGCCCTGCTGCCGGCTGCCGAATGGTCTCCATTTTAAATACACCATAAATAAATAATACTATAAATGCAAACAACTGTCCGTCACTTACATAATAAAAAAATCTTACAATTTATCCTATCATTATTTTTATAACTATATAAAGTTACCTTCTTCCTCAATATAACTTCTTGGACACTTAACGAGTCTATGGCGTCTAGCATCCTATCCTGTATGCGTTGGCAGGGCGCGCACACTATAAACTCATGGCTTAGTACTTCGCACAGTTGTAAAGATGTCTCGAGTAGCTCTGACTGGGTGATCTCCTGCGTTGGATCGCCTGTTACTAAGCTTTCGAGTGCTGTCGCTGTGGACGAATTAATATTAGGTTAGACATAATAAACTGATTAAATATTTGACAAAAAAAAAAAAATGAATATTTTTTTTAAATCTCATCTCTACTAATATATAAAGCTGAAGAGTTTGAAGGAAAAGGAGTGGATCATAAAGGAAAAAAGTTGCAAAAATGAAAAACCATTAAAAGTAAAGCACGCGGTCATAGTGAGTGGGGAAATAGGTTTTAGGTAGACAGGTGTTGTGTTGGGGATGATAACATAGTGCGGTCACCGAGGATGGCGGGCGCGGCGTAGTGCGCGGCCACGGCGCTGGCGTAGTAGGCGAGCTCCAGGCTGGCCGCCACCGAGCCCGCGCCGCGCACGCCGCCCGCCGAGCGCCGCACCACGCGCCCCAGCATGCCCAGCTGCCAACATCCAAACATTTTTATGTCGAGTAGGCCTTTTCAGGCACTTTCAAAACGTTCAATGACTCTAGCTGCGCGGTTCCAAAATGTCACTCCTATGGAGAAGAACCGCCAAGAAACTCCATAGGTTACTCTAAAAAAAAGGTAATATGTTGGTACATACAATGTTAAAAAAAATACAATTATCTTAAAATATGCGACAACAACGTAAATAGCAAAATGTAGTAAATATGACATCGAAAATGGGAGAAAAATAAATAAATAAGAAATCGGACAACAAACATTACTCATCAAAACACATTCCCTTTCATCTTCCTCTAGCTTACTCTGTCCCTCCACTGGGCAAATGCTTCCCTCAAATCGTTCTAAAGTTTCTTATCCTACGCAAACTTAAAACAACAATCGCGAATAGTGCGCGAAGTAGTGTACCTGAATAATGCGCGGAATAGTGAATAGTGCGTGTGGCTGTGAGGGGACGAGACGCGGAAAGGGTGACCCCGGACTAGTAATGCCACCGTATTAATAGTCCAGGACACAAATTTCAAAGCTAACGCGTGTTTGCTTTTGTTCTATTATTTAATTTGTGCATAATAAAATTGTGCAAACCACGTGCGCTATGAGAGATTACAATTCGTCATCTCGCATTTTTGAAATAACAGATGTGTCCATTTTTATTGAGTTGAGTATTACGAAAATAACATCCATTTTCAAATCCAAGATGGCGGGGTGGGTGTTTCCTTAGGTGCTAATTACGAATGGCATCCATTTTCAAATCCAAGATGGAGGATTATTTTTATAAAAGTTTTGGGTTTCGATTTGGCGGTTTTCTGAGGAACCGATTGCGAAATTGGCGTCCATTTTTAAATCCTAGATTGCCGACATAATTATTTTAACAATTTGACATTTTTTTCATTTTGTGGGTTTAAATTTTGCGGTTTCTTGAGGTGCTGATTACGAAGGCACCATCCATTCTGTGTGTCAGTCTCCGTCAGCAGTGAGTAACAACTTACAGCGTGGTTGAGGGCCTGCTGGGGCTCGCCGGTGTAGCCCAGGTCGCGGCCGTCGGCGGCCAGCGCGGCCTGGCGCGCGCCCACGCGGGCGGCGAGTGTGGCCACGCTGGCGCCGCGCCGCGCCTCCGTCAGCAGTGAGTAACAACTTACAGCGTGGTTGAGGGCCTGCTGGGGCTCGCCGGTGTAGCCCAGGTCGCGGCCGTCGGCGGCCAGCGCGGCCTGGCGCGCGCCCACGCGGGCGGCGAGTGTGGCCACGCTGGCGCCGCGCCGCGCCTCCGTCAGCAGTGAGTAACAACTTACAGCGTGGTTGAGGGCCTGCTGGGGCTCGCCGGTGTAGCCCAGGTCGCGGCCGTCGGCGGCCAGCGCGGCCTGGCGCGCGCCCACGCGGGCGGCGAGTGTGGCCACGCTGGCGCCGCGCCGCGCCTCCGTCAGCAGTGAGTAACAACTTACAGCGTGGTTGAGGGCCTGCTGGGGCTCGCCGGTGTAGCCCAGGTCGCGGCCGTCGGCGGCCAGCGCGGCCTGGCGCGCGCCCACGCGGGCGGCGAGTGTGGCCAAGCTGGCGCCGCGCCGCGCCTCCGTCAGCAGTGAGTAACAACTTACAGCGTGGTTGAGGGCCTGCTGGGGCTCGCCGGTGTAGCCCAGGTCGCGGCCGTCGGCGGCCAGCGCGGCCTGGCGCGCGCCCACGCGGGCGGCGAGTGTGGCCACGCTGGCGCCGCGCCGCGCCTCCGTCAGCAGTGAGTAACAACTTACAGCGTGGTTGAGGGCCTGCTGGGGCTCGCCGGTGTAGCCCAGGTCGCGGCCGTCGGCGGCCAGCGCGGCCTGGCGCGCGCCCACGCGGGCGGCGAGTGTGGCCACGCTGGCGCCGCGCCGCGCCTCCGTCAGCAGTGAGTAACAACTTACAGCGTGGTTGAGGGCCTGCTGGGGCTCGCCGGTGTAGCCCAGGTCGCGGCCGTCGGCGGCCAGCGCGGCCTGGCGCGCGCCCACGCGGGCGGCGAGTGTGGCCACGCTGGCGCCGCGCCGCGCCTCCGTCAGCAGTGAGTAACAACTTACAGCGTGGTTGAGGGCCTGCTGGGGCTCGCCGGTGTAGCCCAGGTCGCGGCCGTCGGCGGCCAGCGCGGCCTGGCGCGCGCCCACGCGGGCGGCGAGTGTGGCCACGCTGGCGCCGCGCCGCGCCTCCGTCAGCAGTGAGTAACAACTTACAGCGTGGTTGAGGGCCTGCTGGGGCTCGCCGGTGTAGCCCAGGTCGCGGCCGTCGGCGGCCAGCGCGGCCTGGCGCGCGCCCACGCGGGCGGCGAGTGTGGCCACGCTGGCGCCGCGCCGCGCCTCCGTCAGCAGTGAGTAACAACTTACAGCGTGGTTGAGGGCCTGCTGGGGCTCGCCGGTGTAGCCCAGGTCGCGGCCGTCGGCGGCCAGCGCGGCCTGGCGCGCGCCCACGCGGGCGGCGAGTGTGGCCAAGCTGGCGCCGCGCCGCGCCTCCGTCAGCAGTGAGTAACAACTTACAGCGTGGTTGAGGGCCTGCTGGGGCTCGCCGGTGTAGCCCAGGTCGCGGCCGTCGGCGGCCAGCGCGGCCTGGCGCGCGCCCACGCGGGCGGCGAGTGTGGCCACGCTGGCGCCGCGCCGCGCCTCCGTCAGCAGTGAGTAACAACTTACAGCGTGGTTGAGGGCCTGCTGGGGCTCGCCGGTGTAGCCCAGGTCGCGGCCGTCGGCGGCCAGCGCGGCCTGGCGCGCGCCCACGCGGGCGGCGAGTGTGGCCACGCTGGCGCCGCGCCGCGCCTCCGTCAGCAGTGAGTAACAACTTACAGCGTGGTTGAGGGCCTGCTGGGGCTCGCCGGTGTAGCCCAGGTCGCGGCCGTCGGCGGCCAGCGCGGCCTGGCGCGCGCCCACGCGGGCGGCGAGTGTGGCCACGCTGGCGCCGCGCCGCGCCTCCGTCAGCAGTGAGTAACAACTTACAGCGTGGTTGAGGGCCTGCTGGGGCTCGCCGGTGTAGCCCAGGTCGCGGCCGTCGGCGGCCAGCGCGGCCTGGCGCGCGCCCACGCGGGCGGCGAGTGTGGCCACGCTGGCGCCGCGCCGCGCCTCCGTCAGCAGCACGTATGACACCACGTTCGTGCACATCAGCGCTGTGGCTTGCGCCGCGTCTGGGAATAAATGTTTTCTTATTACATGAACCTTCAACTTATAGCGGCGTAACTACCGTTTCGACAGACGTATCATCTTACTAATCTTACTTATCTAAACTATATTATAAAGAGGACAATTTTATTGTTTGTTTGCATTGAATAGGCTCCGAAACTACTGAACTGATTTGTTCAAAAATTCTTTCACTGTTAGGAAGCTACACTATCCCCAGGTGTCATAGGTATACATTATATCTCATCAAAAACATAAATGTAAAATGAGAGCCAAGTTCAATATTATGATATATGCTTTGGTTGTTAACTACAACGACAGAAGAAGTGAGATCTAAATGGGTGCCAAGTTCAATGGTCAGTCCTAAAATTTATTTATAACAACATAAAATATCATTTCTTCTTATAACTTAGGATAATATATTGTAGCCTAAAGTCTGACTTGGCTAGTTCTCATAAACGAAAACGTCTACGAAATCGTACATGAAAACATATACGAAAACAACGATTTTTGGACGCTAATATCTTAATAACCGTTTAAGATGTGTTTATGAAATTTGGAGCACAAATGTATCTCGCAAGTCTTAATAATATGAGCAAATTTGACACGTTTCTGTGACATAGTTTTTAAGTTACGAGGTGGTCAAAAGTGGCTCCAAATGGTTCGTGAAATATTACACACGGTGCTGCTCGCCAGTTCTGTTACTTAAACTTGGCTTGACACGCTACCGCGTGTCTAGATTTTTTATTTTTTTATTAATACCCTTGCGAAGCCGGGACGGGCTCCTAATCTAAACATATAAAAATCAATTGCTGTTCGTTAGTTTCGCTAGACTAGTAAACCTTAGCCGTTAATTAAAAATTAACGTAAAACTCGAGAACGGCTGGACTGATTTGGCTAATTATGGTTTTAAATTCAATCAAAATCAAAAAATCAAAATCAAAATCAGTGAGGTGAGTAAATATGAAAAAAGTATTTGGAATATAGCAAAGAAAACCATTTCGCTTCCCCTTTTATAACTGAACTATTCCTACCTGTCAAACATTTAATGTTCGTCCCGTCGTTTAGAAATCAATTGAATTTAAAAGTCGTTCAGAAATCTAATTAAATTTAAAAGAATGCTTTTGTTTTCTTTTTTTACTTGTTTTTGACATTTGACATTGACAACCAACAATTTCTGATCGCAACTATAACATTTTACGGACTTTAGCGGTAATCTGGGCGTAAAGGTCGCGTTGTCTCAGTGGATTTTTTTTTATGTGCGTAATGCATTTTAATGTATGATGTGATAGTGTATCATGCTATAAATCAGTGTGTTCGTGTGCAGTAATTCAAGAATTCAAGTGGGAAAACCGCTGTCTTAAGTTCAGTCGTTAGTCAGTAGGTAGGGTAGGAGTAGGTAGGTGGGTGGGTAGGATAGGTAGGGTAGGATAGGTAGGGAAGGATAGGTAGGGTTGGGTAGGGGTAGGTAAGTAGGTGGGTCGGGTAGGTAGGGTACGGGTAGGTAGGCGGGTATTTAGGGTAGGGTAGGTAGGCAGATAGGTATTGCATCTATCTATATAAATTGAAAAATACGTAACCGATTTCTTTGATCTTTTTTATATAAGATTCCTAATACTTTGAAAAAGGTTCTTACGAAAAAATAAAAAATAAAATTTCAGCAAACTATTTTACTGTTATTGCTCTTACTTTAAATAACGTGATTTTTTGTGTCGATTTATCGATACTTAAATATAAAATAGTAAAAAAAAAAAGTATAAAATTTGCAGATCGAATGTAATATTTATAGCTTAGACAGGACAACGTCTGTCGGGTCAGCTAGTATATAACAGATGCGAAAATTTGTATGTATCGATGGATGTTTGTTACTCAATCATAGATAAAAAAGCTGAACGGATTTGAGTGGAATTTGGTACATAAATCGTTTTTTACCTGGACTAGCGCATAAGCTATAGCATACTTTACATCGTCATCATTACCAAAATTTTTCATCTACACGTGAGTGAAAACGCGGGGCGCAGCTAGTATTATAAATACGAAAGTAACTGTCCATCTATCTGTGTAACAGTTTCACAGCTAAACCGCTGAACCAATTTTGATGAAACTCGGTATAGGATAATTTTGGATCTCAAGAAAGGACTACGTTTTACTGCGATAACCGATAACACCCTCGCGGGCGGAGCTACGGGCAACATCTAGTATGAAATATAGATGTGCGACCTGAAAAAACGATAAAGCCACAATATGACTGCACATCACAATTATTATTTTTAGGGTTCCGTACCTCAAAAGGTAAAAACGGAACCCTTATAGGATCACTTTGTTGTCCGTCTGTCTGTCTGTCTGTCTGTCTGTCTGTCTGTCTGTCTGTCAAGACCTTTTTTCTCAGGAACGCGTGGAGGTATCAAGCTGAAATTCATATCAAATACTCAAGTCTATGGTCTCTTGGAGCTGTGAAAAAATCAAACTTCTAAGTCAACGCGATCAAAAGATACTCCCGTTTATGCCGCAAATTTTCGACACTCGCAAGGGAATCAAAACCTACAGGGTACTTCCCGTGAACTCAGAATCTTGAAATTTGGTACGAAGTAACGTCTTATAGTACAGATAAATGAAAAATTGCGAAAACCGTCAATTTTTTCTTACATCATATAATAAAAATATTTTTAATATATATATATATATATATATATTTTTTCATTTTACCAATAAAAATACTATAACTACGACTATGACTCGATCATCGTGATGCGTGAACTTTTACTTTTATACCTACAGGTTTGTACGGAACCCTCGGTGCGCGAGTCCGACTCGCACTTGGCCGGTTTTTTGAATATAATTTTAACTGATAACTGGGAAGGTATTATCGGCGATGTCGAGTAATTTACCTATAAGGGTTTGAAACTAACCATATGTCTGACATTTGGTAAAGCAGTTTAATGTTATAATTCATATTAAATGTGTTTGGTTGGTCTGTTGGCCTATTGGTTAGTGACCCTGACTGCTAAACCGGAGGTCGTAGGTTCGATTTCAACCCAAGATAAATGATTGTGTGATGAGCACGATCATTATTTGTTCTGTATTGGTGTAATTTATATATCATATGTATGTACTTAGAAATATATAAGTGTTTTTTATCGGCTGTCTGGTTGCCATAATACAGGCTCTGCCAAGATATTATTATTATATAAAAGTTAACGATTATCGACCTCAAGATTGTTTTTTATACAAGTAAGACACCACAATAAACCTATATAAAACTTCAACATACCATAAACAAGATGCCTTCCAATCGCTTCCACCATCATCTTATGATCAGTACTGACGTCAGCGCCGTACAAACTCGAGTGACTGTGGTTGTATAAGATCTGTCGGTCGAGATTCACAGCTAGGTTGTTGTTAGGCGGCGTTAGAGATGTCTCGATCGGTGCCTTGTAGTGTTGGTATTTTTGGAATGACGTCACCAGTTCCTGAGCAAAGAATATTTACAAATACAAAAAAGTTCTTGGATGTAAGGTGAGGTAAAATTATTTTTATGGGATATCTGACGATCACATAAATTTTGGAGGTTTAAATTTTTGACCACCATATTTTCACTAAACAACACAGTCAACCAATCCACAAAGTACATCAAACATACCTTCAAAGATATAGGTTGGTTGAAGTCCACTCTGATACTCCCATGATTCGTGTTCAAGGTCCTCCAGATCCCTCTGAGCGCCGACCAGAAGGTCTCCATTTGTTTCGGCATCCCCAACTGTTCCCTCACAAAGTTGCCGTCCACCAGCTTGTCGTAGTTAAGTGTTGCTGGTACTAGGAGAGCATCGTCAATTGTACCGTCTAGGTACGCGTCCATTATGACTGATAAGATTCCAGCTGTCATTAAAACGAATAGTATTAGACACATTCGACTTTGCTATACCTAAAAGAAATACGATACGACGATATTTTATACCCCAACAGGTGGTTTCCTTGGGATTTCTACTGGGAGAATCTATTTAGCCCAAAAAAATACTTGTAATTTTTTTTATTTATCTACCCGAGAGACATGTGCAAAATAGTAAACATCCCAATCATAGCTAGGAATACTTTACTTAGATAAAGTCGCCTTTCTAACATGAGACAAATACGGTTCGCCAATTTGGGAGTTACAATGCCACAAAGAGATAATTCAAACTTATTTAACCGACGAAAAAGGTCGACAAATAAGTTTCATCTCATTGGATGAACAAATATTTGTGTTACCTTCAGTCATTGGTTTCAAGACTTTTTCCACTTTGTGTTGGGGACAAAACTCAGTCTAATTAGTTTCAAATGAATACTAGTATTAGGCATGGAGCGAGTTCCAATCTGACCTCTATAACCCATTTACTGGGCGCGTCATAATTGTATAATAAACGTAAGCTTTTAAATCAGCTACGCTCAAAGTACTATTAAAGACAAATCAAAAAAATCTAAACACGATGGGATTGCGTCGTTTCGTTCCTATAACCTTCTAGCTCCAGAAACAGACCAGCTCAAAAGTACCACAATACTGCAATCTCACCGAACTTGTACTATGTATGCAAAATTTTATCTCAATCAGATGATAAAAAGTGGTTCTTATTTAGCTTGCAAGATTTGACTTAAACAAACATACATACACACCCTGCAAGTTAAAGACAACATTGTCGACAAAAATCGGTTAAAACATACAGCTAACAGAAATTTTAAACATTACTATTATCGTAAAACGTCCTAAAGAGAAAGCTATATATTATTATGTAGCCAATAGCCGATACATAAACATACCAGTAGTCATATCTCCAATGTTTATCCAAGCAAGCATAAATATAAACATAATATACATTAGATTATAACACTGTAACAGTTATAACAGTCAGTATATCATAGTCTATGGTACCTTTAGGTGTCTGTGGCTTGCCGGTCCGGGTGCGTCCTCCCTCTATGAAGAATTCCAAGTTATTGCCAGCGGCCAAACTGTTCAGGATGTATGCTCTGAAAATATATATTTTTGTAAGTTGGAAATTTAGAAAATTATGCGTACGGATGGAAAATTAACCATTTATTTTATCTTAGTTTATAGGTACTTCAATGTGGGGCGTAAAGGTATTAAATAAGTAAACGTGTTATCCGTTTGAATGCGTATAATATACTGAATATTCTTACAAGCTATTAACCAATATAGGGAGGAGGAACGTCACACTCTACAATACATTTGAGAATTGAATGAGCATTTTCAGTTTTGTTTTTTACTATTTATTCGGACAAAATTTGGAAACTTAAAGTGGAGGCGTCAGGGTAGCCCGCGAATATCAAATTTTCTTCAATTTTTTGCCATTTGCCGGTAATTTTATTTTGTTAAAAAAAAAATGCCTGAAAATGACCCGGAAAATTGCAAAAATGGTAAGAAAATTTGAATTTTACGAGCTACCCTGACACTTTCATTTTAAGAAGGTTCTTTTAGGTAAGGTTGTACTTCCAAATGGTGTTTGGTTAGAAAATAAAATAAACCGCTTACCTAAGTGCTGACTTATATGTGTTATCGCTATGATATTCTGAGCCCTCCACCCTTCGTCTGATGTAAAACGCACCGCAGCCTCGAAGGAACCAACTGTAATTGTAAATCAAACAGTGCTCTTAGTTAAATAATGTGGAGGCATCAAAATGTATATACTATAACGAAATAGCTGGACATATAACATAAATGGAAAGTTAACGGAATTGTAAGCACAAGGTTTCAAGTTTGAACCCAGGCTACCTACAAATGTGTTGTTGAAGTTATGGTATTCTAAGACACCACTGGGTAAGAAGGAAAACATCTTGAGAAAACCTGGATTTCAAATTGGAATCAGGAATAGTCAACCTGCAAGCCTTGTCATAATGAGAAAAGGCAGTGGGACTTTTACCGGCCAATATTATTAGTACTAAACGCTTATGGACGGGACCTTTATCCTGATAAGTCCCAGACAACAAAAAATTTACGGTTAAAACAGCGGGGCCCAGTGATGAACTGTTTGTGATCTGTAATGACTAGCACCCTTACCCAAAGAACGGTATCCTCATGTTGTCGCCAGCGGCCACTAGAGGCGGCCTGAGGCCGGTGAGGTAGAGCGTGAAGGTCATGAGGATGTAGTCGAAGTGCGAGCGGTGCAGCGGCACGAACACGAGCGGCAGGCCGGCGGCGTTGGCGCGGCGCAGGCGCTCCACGCTGGCCACGCGCGTGCCGCAGCCGCCGCCCGCCACGCGCCGCACCGCCTTGTGGCACACCCACGCCACAAACCTACAAGATATTAACTTATTAATTGACACGGACAGACTAGGACATCCTTTCCTTCTGAGAAACAATTCTTCTCTTCATGCCAAAGGTCTTTATTAGAATATCACTATTTTACGGTCAACTTAGTGGACAAATATCGATTGCTTTGTAGCTTTACAATAGTAAACTAGCAGTAGCAGTAATGGGTAACAATTAGCTAGTAGCTCTCCTTTTAACGACCTTTCTCAAGTTGATGTAAAATTAAGACGCCATATTTTGGTCATTTTAGACTGTCCATAAAAACATTCCTTGTTCTGTTACAACTGTTGTTGGCAACACGAGCCCACTCACTTGCCCCTTTACATAGTTTACTACAAGGTCCGGACTTGACCGTGTCCGAAAGAATCTCTTTTCCACTTACTTGAGTACATTGGACGACATAGCCGAACTGATGTCCTGTATGACTTTGAGGGCCCTTGCCTCCACTCGTTTTCTTATAGTCGCGTACTGTGCCCCTTGGTCACTGTCCCCAGCTTTCCTTAACTCTTCCTGTGTGGCTTCGTCTATAGCACGCTGAACACTTTCGTCCTTTACTACCTAGGGTGTAATAATTTACGTTATAATTTCTAGTTAAAAATTTTAAGTAGTTTTAAGTAGTCGATTGGTCTCATGCTGTCTCTGCCACTTTATGAAGTGATGAAACGACGGATAGGCTTTAAGGAATTCGAATAGTAATTATTTTAGGAACGGTATTGTAGACTATACGTCTTTAACCAATCGATGTCTATTTTAGTAAATTGTGTTAGTAGAGTAATAGGAAATACATGTGAAACGTAAATATTAAAGCCGCGTCTGGATGTTTATGGATATGAGTTACTTGAGCCTGTATAAACCTATTTTTTTTTAATCGATCGTGTCTGTTCCGACTTGAATTTAAGAGAATAATACCGAATACTCAAACGATGCTCAATAATTTCGCTATTAAGCCTCGTGCTATATCCAACACATTAAGGTGTCATGTACCGACATCTTTTGTTAATAAAGATGGAAGATTTAAGAATCATATACCACGAATTTACGTTTTATTAGTTGAATTCTAAAGTAGTCTACGATCTTCAAAATATTTTTGTATTTTGAGAGCTAAGTTTAAGTAGTAGTTTAAACATTATACTTACGTTGGGTACAACATCTTTGTAGTCATAGTTCGTGAGATTACAACACTGGGCCAGGTCGCAAAGGTAACGTGAAACGACGCCTCCATTGGCAAAGTTCTGACGTCCAATATCCAGGATGTTGATCACAGCTCCAGTGTCTTTGGTTTTGGGGTCCTGCCATGAGTCCTTTAACAAAAAAAAATGTGACATAAGTAAAGTAATAATAACTGTAATTTTTATTATTATTTATTAAGAGCCATTAGTGTCGCACAGCAGGGCAAAGGCCTCCCTTCCCTCTTTTTATATAATTATTTATCTTTAAGCCTAACAGGGGCCAGTTACTTGACACACGAACGCGCGCGAATGATCTCCATAAATAAAAATAATAGAATTAAAAAATATAGCTACCATTTTAATATGGCTGAACAAATCTTCATTCATCACAGCTAAGAGCCATATCGATTACATCAGCTTTCAAACAGAAAACCACCGCCTGAAAATCGGTCCTTTCGTTTGGGAGATACGATGCCATAGATAATAAATACAACGCACGAAAAATGTACTCTCCTTTTTATAAATGGGGATTAAAAAGAGGGGTCTTGCCCAGCACTACCAGGACAAATGCTGTACCGAAATGATAAAAATCTGCAGTGGCTTAAAGGTCTAGCGAAGACATTGTGTGCACCAATTGCATGGTAGACATGCGACATTATTCAAAGCGGTACTATGTACATTTTTATTTATTCTAAAACACAACTAACGGTTAGTCACATGTGTAGAAATCTGGATTCGTAAAAGATTCTAATTCTGACATCATAAATACCTACGAATCAAGCTTAAGCAAGCAGTCTTAAAGGTTAAATTATTCATAAATACATTATAATGCTACACACTACACAGTTGAACACACATCATGTGTTAAGTTAGGTAGATACCGTACCTGTTTTTGTATTTAAAACTCGTTATATTTAAACACGTTATGATTTTTATATCGCATGATCATTATAGTTTATTCTTATTGGTCGATAAATAAAACTATTGATGCCTACATAAACAGAATGTCTTGCACTATCTTGTAGTAGGTACCTCGACTGATTTCAATTTTTGACATGTTTTTATTTACAAGTATCTTCTTTAAGTATAAAACAAAGTCGCTCCCGCTGTCTGTACTCTTAGATCTTTTAAACTACGCAAGGGATTTTAATGCAGTTTACAGCAATAGATTGGATATTTCATTTATGTTTTGTCTACCCATGCGTAGCTGGGTCGAGTCGCTAGTATTATGAAATTTTGTTATCAGACTTATCCACAGTAAGGTATGACTGAGCGCATCCAGGTACCTATATATTTAAGGTAACTAGGTAACGTACCTAAATGTAAAAATATCTATATTATAAGTAGGGTCTTGTTTTTATGATTATATTGCCCCAGCAGCGTTAGAAGTTTGTCTAAAACCACATTCATAACATAATAAACTAAAATTAAAGTATATAATCTACAGATAAGCTAGTCATGATTTTGACACCACTATTGCCTAAGTGCAAAACTTGATAAGATTAGATAAAATAAGATAGGTACATAGCTACATGATTTAATATTGATATTCATTTAACTAGACCCTAATTATTGTTGCCAAAAGTAAATTAGTATTAATTTATACTTCTAGATAAGTAGCTATAGTATTTTAAAGATTATTTTTAAACGTTGTTAATTTTTTATGAGTTGGCATTATTTTTTTATTATTATTTTATCAGTAGTTAGACAGTGCTTAAAAAAATGCCTTTGCCTTGCGTTTTAAAACGACTAAATATTTTTTTTATACCTAGGAATATTGGCTAAAGTACAAACCCAAGTGGAGGTGGAGGTGATTTAAAATAGAAACAAAATTGCCGTCGTTTTAAAAAAAGTAATGTTGACTAAATTTAATTATACCGCACAAGGCTTATAACGAAGAGTAACATATGACATATGAGGTCATCGAACGTCCTTGACTAAACAGTACTAATTACAAATTATCGAATGAACACGTTTTTGTGCACGTGCAGAAAAATGTCGTATCTTTGCGATATTATGACACATAGGGGAAAAAACAAAGACTCTTATTTATAGTAGATAGAAAGAATATTCTTTATTGTACACAAAATAAAGAGGTTAAAAAAATATATAAGTAATAATAATTGTGTAAAATGTTGTAAAGTAAAAAATTGTCTGGGTGGTCAAAATATCTAATACAATGTCGTTTCCATGGAGATTTTTCTGTACAAACCTTTCTCCTATCCGTTTTAGCAAAATAAAAATATTAAACAAATATTTAAAACTACATAATAGGTATAATTAGTCGGAATTAAGAAATACTTGTCAAAATAGTCTGTAACGGTACTCTTAATTTTTTTTAAGATTAAATCTTAAGTTTCTTTATAATGAAAGTTAGCTCGTTGATTTTTGTTTTATATAATAATTATTTTATATAACATAACATATATTTTATACAATAATAAAAAAACTGTTTATGTTTCATATACATTTAAGAATATTTGTTGTTTAAAATAATGAAATTTCACAATGATAATGTTCATATAGTTTAAAAACGCGACATCAAAAAAGCTTTTGGGTGGCTTTATTTATCTTGAAATGTTTGCTACAGCGGATACAGTATAGTGGTTTATATGTTCAGGAGTTAGACAGTAGGAACACACGTGTTTAACACATCATAAATATTAAAGAACATTGGCTAGGTATAATAGCGCAATGATCGTGCAACAAAATAGTTTATCGTGTTTAAAAATAAACAAAGCATAAGACAAATTCATAAGTACACGTGTTACATTGATAAGAACGTGTTATATAGGTAAAGTAATTTTATTAATATTGACTTTAATAAAAACTATTGTTTTGTAATATTTTTTTATTTAACTAATATTTTCTAAAGCTTACTTTTGACCGAAACAAAAGAAGATTGGGTTAATGAAAAACTCTTTTTAATAAAGTAAAAATTGAATTTATCTATATCTATATCGTATATAAAAAGTCGGGTTTGTTACAACACTTATAACAACAGAAAGGGTGGACAGATTATCATGTTCATTTTTTTTTTTTTGGGTTTCGTCTCCACCCCGTATAGCGGAATACTTGTATAAAAACATCGAAAAAACAATAACTCATGGTTCAAGTAACAAATAAATTATAAAACTTAATTAGTGATACTATTAACTTAATTAATGATACAACATGAGAGTAGTAAAAGGAGGGTTGAGTTGAGACCTGAGGCACTCCATGGCAGTGGAACAGAATACAGAAAACTTTAAAGAATTTATCTACAATAATTTAATTAAAATATAATTTATATAAACGGAATCCATTTCCAAAGAGGAATTCATAAGAACCATTATTAGTTTTGTAACGTATTTGCGAATTCTCTATCACTAATATTAGATTATAGGTGAATGTAGTGCGCACATGGGATCATTATAAGTATACATTTAAGTGTTTTTTTTTACGAGCCATTAACTCGATTTCGTTATTGTTAAAAAAAACGTATTTTTGGAATCCTGTAAACAGATTAATTGAGAGAATAGAATATGGTATTTGTTCTTATTTTTTGTGTGTGATATAATTATAAAGGAAGCCACATTCATCAAGTGCCACTGTACTAAACGCTAAATTGTTCCATTGTCAACGTTAATAGAACCAACTTTATAAATCGTCCTTGAACAGATAAACAGCGGTCGCTTAAAACCGCGGAATTCAAAATAATCGAATACAAAGCGTCTTCATCGAGTATCGATAATGAATCGATTGTTTAATTATTGTGTGTTAGGGGAGAGGTCGACGCACTAGCCGCGCGGGCGCCGCGCGCCGGTTGGCCGCACGGTGTCACGCCACTCACGTCCGCTTTGTGTTTAAATTTGGAATATAAAGCGGCCATTTTAAAGAGCCAGCCTATCGACGATGAATGAATGAACATTGTCAACATTGAACATTGCCAGTTGTAAAATATATCTTAGTTATATGAGTACTTTTAATTTGTAAATCCACGCATCTGCGAGGAGATATAATATACCTACCTAGCTAAATTTACAAAGTATGAGGGCGATGAATCAGCTGTTCCATTATAATATTCTAATAATATTATATAATAAAACTTATGTAGGTACTTTTTAAATAATAATGCATTATGAAATTAGGTAAGTATACACTAGTACATGTTATATAATAAAAGCACATGTCGCGGCATTGTTTTGTTCTTCAATCGTGGGATTTAATTAGGTAAGTACCTAGGTAAATAAGATGAGAATGTGTAGTGTAGATACAAATGTTTTGTTTAAAACAAATTTTATTACACAATACTCATCGATTTTTTTACCAGTTAGGTACAGGTACCTAACCACAACAAGATATCAAGAAAAACTTAACCTTTAAACCGCCTAAAAAAATAATTCTAAAACTATAATAATACATTTAAAATTTGTAGATATATAAATCGTATTTTAGCTCGCAAATATATTGTAAAATTCGTTAGCACAACGCAGTAATCCTAATGCGTACTATTGACACAAGTTTTATAACACCTCAAATAGAAAAAACAAAAGAATCTCAAAATTACGACCTCGACTAACAATTACTAGAGGAAACGTTTAGAGGAAAATTAACTCCAATAGTTTCCGACGACTGTCTTCAAGGTTTATATTTGCTTGGCATATTAATCGCCTAGATTTGACCGTGACCTACCCTTGTCAGCGATATTTATCAATAATGATGAACTTTTACCTGCGTAATAATATCTTATTGATAGCGGCCACAATCAAATACATGTACATTTCCACTCCAAACCTCAACTGGATGCATAGCTCGTTAAGTTATAAAACGTGCTTAAAAGTAATTAATGGATTCGCGATAAGTTGCTATGCCCGTTAAACTTTCTCCCTATTTATTGGAACTATTCTGATTAAATTAACAATAATTTAATGTCTCGGGGGTTCTACCTATATCCTTCCAAAAACAAGGATAAGACGAAATTATGCATTTATTTATTTAAATACTACTCGTACGACACTGTTGACAGCCAATCAAAATAGAAAAAGGCATTTAACTATTTAATTAGGTCTCTCTGAGATTTTTTTTTTGTTTACTTTAATCTTTGGTGACTCAATATATAGGTATAAGGTCTGAACTATTAGAAGAACTTAAGAATTTAAATTAATATTTAGTACGCAGTTTAATCATCTGCCTAGCCTTTTTCCTTTTTGGGATCGGCACTCGGCTTCCAGTCTCACTAAATACCAATATTTTATATTTGGAGCGACTGTCTAGATGACCTTCGCAGCCCAATAATGAAAACTACATTATCATTTTGTATATACTGAAAGAAAGAAAATCAAGTTCATTTATGTCATTTTGGAAAACTACGTAAATAATAAGGTTATCGAATAGCTAACTAGTGAATCCCTTAATCCGAAATATTTATATGTATTGTAAACTGACTGATCTTAGCGATATTAACGTCGATAAGTTTCACCCTTGGCTACTTATTTACGCATATGAGCGTCACACTAATGTCCTGTTCCTATATTAAAAAAACGATTCGTTTTGCTAACGGAAGGTAGAATTTTCTAAGAAAAACGAAGAAAATTCTACCATCCGTAATCAATACTAATCGTTTTTTTGAATATAGGAACTGGCCATCAAACGTGAGCCCATCTCACGCTAGGGTTTGGAAAGGAAATCGGTAGTAGGTTCATGACTCATGATCCGTTATATCTTAAAGGTTTAATTATCTCTATAATTAGTTACTGCTCAGATATAGTTATCATTTACATGTGATCTAGTAAACAGTTAAGACCGGTCGTAATTATTTACTTGGCAACAGTTATATTGATTTGATCCACATAAAACCTTATTCCCAAAAGGGCCCACACGCCATATTTGATTCGTCCTAAATGTCAGGTGCATAGCATTCAAAAGTATACGCAACGAGCACGTTCTAGTATTAAAAATACGATACCTATTTAGGAAGAAGATTAATGTGGTTTTACCTTTCGTAAAAGGATATCGTAGACGGATATTTGAAATTCGCAATGGATGGAAGTAGTCTATAGATAGGTCTCACAGAATATAAGTAAAGAAATATAACGATATTCAAGAAAACTTTAAATATGAGGGCGTTTAGTTTGACAAGACGAATTTTTTAATATAAATAGGGAGTTCAAGAACTCAGTACTTAAGTCTAATACAGAAAAGAATTGTGATAGTGGAACATGAACATAAACCTTTGGACGAAACAAAATAATGGTTGCCTCACTCTGAGGAGTCTAGCTCTGTTTATAAGAAATAGTTAACAAACCATCAATCTGTAATCCGTACAGAAAATAAACATGAGATCATACATGCACTCTCGCAAGCGACATCACTACAAATATGTGTTTTATCACAAAAACCCAATCGGTAAAACCCATCAAAAACCGTGTTAAAGGTAACTCTGTATAATTATTACGCGCAGAAAGTTTTCAAATACAATTGTCAGTGTGTACATGTGCAAGCGTAGACTAAACAACTTGCATTATGCAATCGGTACAGTATTGTAGTTTTTGTAACTTCATAACATAGGTACGAGGCGTTTAATGACTCATTCGCACACGGTTCTGCTAGCTTACTCCTGAAACTAGTTTGACACAGTTTTTTATTTTAATTCAAACTCGATTCAATCCTGAATTGGTACGCCCGATCCAAACCAAATCGAAAACTGAGATCCAGTTATAGTTGTATACAAAGTTATGATAAAGTTTTAAAGCCATAGGTTTATTCCGTTTTAATGGTATTTATTTTATCTTCTAACGTTTTCTGACGAATTTTCTCTTAAGATCTCGATCGAGCTTAGTTACAACTCGTGCCACTGCACGATCTGTGCGCTAGTTTCGATTTCTAGAGTACTAACTCGATCTCAATTCGATTGGAACAGAACTCGATGCAATCGGGAGTAAGGCCCATGATAAAATAAATTCAAAATGCACATTTTAAGTTTAAGCCAATAAGGTCTATTTTATAATTCGTTGTTCCCAATGTGTGGATCGCTGTATAAGGCGCGTGTCGAGCGATGTATCTGTATTATGTAGTATGTAAGTATTGTGTAGTATGTACCAAACAAAGCCTTTGTGAGAAAACATATTGTTCCTATATTACCTTTGTTGTGCCATCCTTTGTGAATCATACGATATTTAGTTTTTGTTCGACAATACAACGAGTCAATATTGTAAGTTCTGTGTAAATGTTTCTTTAAGTGTCAATGTTTGAGGATTATATAGTTTTTGTTTGTATATCGCAATGTTTATGTAGATTTGTAAAATCATTAATTTTTCATAATAGTCATAAGATGGCTATGTCACATAATTCTTTTATTTTTGAGCTATATGTTATTATTTTTTTATATCTTTCCAAGAAGCACATTTTTGTTAGTTGCAAAGATTATCTTAAAGATTTTAAAGTCATTAAAATTTTAATATAAGATTGTGATATCAAACTATTACAATATTTTTAATTTTATTAGACGTAATACGACGAAAGTGTTATCGGTGCAATTTGATTAACCTTGCTTAAAATCAACAAGTTATTCTACTTACAATTAACAGTAAATTATTCGTGAAGTAGCATGTTCCTCAATTACCTACAAATAATTGCACATTTAGATTCGTGAAACTACTTACCTATGTGCGTAGCGTATTGAGAATTACAAAGACTCACGCAAACCCAAAACTTCTTAGTAAACAGATTTAATCAAGGCATTTTCCTGATTGGTTGTACTGGTTTTCATTTATTCTGACGACACTTGAATTGACCTTAGTATTGATTACCACATTCGGCACTCTCGGGGTCATTGTAATCTACTAGCTAGTATATTAGGTAGGTACTTACTCACTATGCTAAATAGTTCTCAAAGTGTCCTTATATGCATAACGGATATTAAATTACTTATTAAAATAAAATTATTTATTTGCCTTCAAATATTATTGTACCTACCATTACTCATCATTATAGGTAATACACGGTGTATTAAATTTGGTACTTTGAACATGTATATTAGAATCCATTGGGGTCATATTTTCTTTACTATTGTAAAAGAGTCAGCATTATACGTATTTATTAGACCGTTCTGTGGATGCAGATGTAGGTTTTATTTGTTTCTTTAGCTATTATTAAAACAAGCCTTTGGTAATATATTTGCTAAAAATTCTATTAGATAAATTCTCTTGGGAAAACTCACACACGGCTTGGTAAAATATTTCCATTATTTAAGAAAGAAAATACTGTTAGATAAAGTCTCTGGGGAAAACTCACACACGGCCATCTGATCTCAACTAGGCAGAGCCTGTATTCATTCTCTACCAAACTTTATGATGATTTATCTGTGCAAGGCAGTCGGTAACAGGTGTTATAGTAAACACTTGATATTTATCTATATCTGGTTATACAGGATACGCAGTGGCATAAGATATAGAAAAATAAGTATATTTAATCGTGAGACAGCGTTAATTAGAAGCTATGCAGTTAATTAGGGGTTTGCAAGGAAATGTCAGTTAAGGTTCTCATTAAATGATTCCTAGATCGTGGGAAAATTAAACGCGAAATTAGTAATCTATTCTGGCGTGGTTTTCCCCTACCAGTGCCTTTACCCTCCAATTTAATTTTAAATCTAATAAAATGCCAATACAAAATTGTTACATGAATGTTACATAAATGTTTACATTTAGCAGGCACAGAAACAACACACAGTACAAAAAATACCCTCATTCCAGTCAGTTCCTTCCATTGACAGGACTTATTTTTTTTAAAGGAAACTGAATCTCTTGCCTACAAAAAATGTAGGCAAGAAATTCAGTTTTGCATTAGCATTGTATTAAAATCAAAATTGGACAGTAAGGGCTCGGAAGTAGTATTTCACATTTCTGAATTCCTTAATTATGTATTAATTACATCTAAGAACCTATATCTCCAAAGTGAAATAAAGATGTATCGTGTATTATCGAACTTCAAACTTCCAGGCAACTTGGTCTCAATAAGTAACATGTAACTATTATTATCACTACCTCGTTCTTTCATTAAGAGATGATTTTATAAACATAGAGTCCAGTACCAAGCATCTGCACTAATGCTAAAATTAGAGAATACGAGAGCCAGCTTATACCTTAACATATATTTTCCCTTTTAACACAGACAATCCTTTAACCTCTTCATTTATTTATCCACGACTAAGAAAAGAGGCTACAAAGATTAAGGCGCTTAAAACGAATGATAATACGGCTATAATTATTATGATAGGCTGCAATTGTACAATTGTCTTCGAGTTAAGCCCATAATGATGGTATGGAGAACTCTATGCTTGTAAGGTCGTCAAATAATTTCGGTAATCATAAATTGACGTTGTTTGAATGATACCGTGCCGTAAGTACAAGGTTATAGATTGTCAATGCTATGGTAATTGTGTGGTTATAAGATAAGAAGGTGTATTTACACAACAATATAAAAAAATGATGATGGTTTATAATCGCATTGAGGTACACAGTGATTTACTTAAATGACAAATTTAAATTAATAAAATTGTTATGGGACAACAGCGTTCAAAGGTTTATTCAAAACTATCTGTTGCCGGCGGCTCCACCCGCGTGGGTGTCGGTTATCGCGGCAAAAAGTACCCTATGTCCTTTCCCCATACCAAGTTTCAAAATCGGTTCAGCGGTTTAGCCGTGAAAGCGTAAAAGAAAAACAGACAGATAATTATACTTTCGCATTTATAATATTAGTATGGAATATATTCATTACATACACAAGTTTCAAAATCTATAGTTTATTCCATAGTATATTGGCTCATCGAATTTGAAATAATTTGACTTGCCGTCTCATACCTATGTACTCTTCTGATATGAACTAAAGTATTTCTAAACAGGTTACAGTTTTACTACACCTATTAACGAGTAAAGGTAATTCAGATAGCCAAACAAAGGCACTGTATTCAAACAATAAACAGTGCAATATCCTTAGGTAGCTTTGCCATGTGGCATGTGGGGGTCAATGCACGAAATCGCTAACAAAGTGGGCGGGACCGCGAAAGTAACGGTCGTCGATTTATTCATAGATGCTCCATAGATCTTGCTTATAAATATGTGTGAATTATACTTATAGTACACTTCTGTAAGAAGCTCTTTAAGTTAAAAAGAATAACATCTTTATTAAAAGCAACGGTCCGTATGATTTTATTCCTGCTCGAAGAGTAATTGTTTTGTTTTAACAATCTATACATTTGTATGGTAAACAGCTCCTAATATTATCATCCGTACACATACTTTAAAGACTATTCATAGACATACTCTTAAATGTCTATGTTATAGCTATTAAAGAACTAGCGACCCGTCCCGGCATCGCACGGGTAGACAAAACATTAATTAATTATACACACGAACCTTCCTCTTGAATCACAAAAACCAAAATAAATCTTCTTGGTAAAAACCAGATTAAATCTTTGGTCTTTGTGATATGTATAGATATCGATATGTATAAATATACCTAGATACAGAATATATAGTCAGATAAAGCAATAAAAGCTCGAGGCTAACACAGACAAAAATTGTTGGTTGTTGAATTCGTAAAAATGCAAATATTTTTACAAAAGTTATTAGAATGTGTATAATATTATTTTTACTGACACACATTTTAAAAATGATTATTACTTATATTTCTTTGAATTAAGAAACGATGAAATAGTTTAATTGCCTATTCTAATGAAATACGTACCTAGTAATAATTGAGTCTTCAATTGAGTTAATTATACATCGCATTGTATTATAGGTAAGGACATATACTTATAAATTGTACTTGAACTAAATATTATATGCAAATGCGGTTGCAAGATCTAGAAAATCATGATTCATATAACAATCTTCATTCACACTGGATTTGACTGGATCGTACAAAATAATAAAATTATTTGGACATTTATACTTGTAATATAATTTTATTAAAATAAGTTTATCACATAAAATATTAATTTAATTAATAAGGTTATTATTTTGACGACCTTCGTGGTTGAGTGGCGTAAACACCGGTTTTCAAGGTGTCACCAGCTCTGAGGTCCCGGGTTCGATCCCCGGCCGGGTCAATGTAGAAAACTCATTTTCTACATTGTCTCGGGTCTGGGTGTTTGTCGTACTTTCGTTGTCTCTGAATTCCATAACACAAGTGCTTTAGCTACTTACTTTGGGTTCAGAGCAATGTATGTGATGTTGTCCACATTCATTATTATTATTATTTAGTTGATATCTATTAGTTGGGATACCTAGGTACTTAGTTATAACAATTGCATTATGTGATCGAGCCAGTGTCTGGCCATCACAGTGATTGGGGAAATAGCTTATGCTACCAACACCGAGAAACAAAAACTTCACATAGGTAGGTACTTATATGTAATAAGTAGCTGTTTCAGGCGGCTCCGCCCGCACGGATGTCAGTTATCGGCGCAAAAAGTAGCCTATGTCCTTCCTCAGGCTCTAGACTAACTGTGTAACAAATTTCATATAAATCGGTTCAGTAGTTTTGGCGTGAAAGCGCGACAGACAGACAAACAGACAGAGTTACTTTCTCATTTATAATATTAAGTAAGGATTAACAAAATGTCGTCCTGACTTTTCGGATTCGCGTTTTTTCTCCAATATATTATATTCGTCCTTCTGTTACCGATTTAATAGTACCTAGTGATGTGCGTAATTTACAAATGTAATGCCGAATGCCGAGTGTCGTCCTTACGGTACTCCCAGCGGTCGCGCGTGGTTTGAATACTAGACTAACGACCCGTTTCGTTTTCGCTTTGAGAAACATGTATCAAGGTATTGAATACCTTAGGCGTATATAAACTGAGTAGGCATACACTTTCTAAATATCTGTAACTACATATTTAAAATAACTATTACAAAATGGAGGTTAGAAAAAGGATTAGAAGAAGAAAAGCCTAAATTGATGGAGGTGGTTTCGTCACCACGCCAATTACCACTGTGCGCGACGTTCTGCGGGTTCGATCTCTCCATGGGACAAACATTTGTGTGATTGACACAAGATACTATTTTTCAAAATACTACTAATACGGACTATAGGGGGACTTTATGCGGGTCTTAGGTCTTAGGCAGTATTCTACAATACGACAAATTCAATAGTCCGAGATCGCCCTGTAAAACGTTTGTCGGATTACCGGGGGTCGACTGTATTAAATTAATCGAGACCAGGAGACCTTGATCTTAAGTTATCGGGTGATTATATGGAGCTTCCTCTTAATTAACTGTATAAGGCTCTCACAATTGTCCTTTGTTCTGCGCTAATAGATATCGTCGCCATACAAATGAGCAATTAACATGATATCTTAATAAAGATCATTATTGTTTTATCAAACGAATTAACACGAGGTTTGTCGATACGTTCTTAAGAGACATTCTTTATTTAATTAGATAGAAAATCGTTACTGAACGTTTAATTATTTACGTGATAGGTATAACACATTTGTATGTAATTAGTAAATTTATTGCGTCAACAGTATTAAAAAAAATGCTTTAATTTTTTATATGTAAGCCCTATAATGACATAATATTTATTACGAGAATACGACGAACTCCAATCTGAAATTACATTGCCGCAAATTGTGGAGCAACAACAGAAAATCAATACAATTTAAACATTCTATTTTATTTTTATATAATACGGTTATGTTACCGAGTTTTATAAGTAAAAATATTGATTATGGTATCGTTAATAATAAGGCGAACTTTAAAAAAAAACACTTATAAAACACTTTAATCATAACTAACCTCTTTCTAAAACCGCCTTTCTCAACCGTTCTTTAGTTTTACAAGTTATAATGATTGCTTGGTTAGAATCAACATTAGTCGTCGTAAACTTGGTTACGCCAATTACATCTTGACTACGATAAGTTTTTATAAGAGGTCAATGCCCGGACATAATGCGCATTTCTTTAACCTTTGTTTATGTAGGTGCTGGTGACATTCTTTAAAATGAATATTTTCGAGATATTGCATTTATATGCATTTTTATTAGTAGGTAAATATTTTTTAAGTCTACCATTTAGCCTTATTTTACACTAGCTGTCCCCCGCGACTTTGTTCGCGTGTTTTAGGTTCAACGGTTTTTCATTTTTGCAACATTTTTCATTTATGCTCCGCTCCTATTGGTCGTAGCGTGATGTTATATAGTAGGCTATATAACATCACGCTACGTTTATTGAGGAAGGCTATAGGTAGCCTTCCTCAATAAACGGACTATCCAATACAAAAATAATTTTTCAATTCGAACCAGTAGTTCCTGAGATTAGCGCGTTCAAACAAACAAACAAACAAACAAACTCTTCAACTTTATAATATTAGTATAGATTATTTAAAACCCCTAGAACAGATTACCGACTTCTGTGATAATATTTTTCTGTGTTTGATACATAATATTCTGTTTTAATTTGGGATTATTTGTAAATACATACAAATAGTAGTTTTAATTTTAAATTATTTATTCTTGTCTTCGTGCCGCAGAACGTTTCTTAAACTTAAACATTCAGTAAACATACAAAAAGCAAAAACCGATATTTAAAAATATGTATCTCGACCTTCGAACCCGTACAAAGTGGTAGTTTGCGTGGTTACCTACATATAACGACTATCTATCGGCTATGCGTGCCTTATTATTATTTTCAGAACACTATTCGCAAAGCAATGGTGACATCCAAATATTAATTCATCAGTTACATACCTAACATGTTACAGATTAGCGTTATCAATGCCCATATGTTTTTAATGTAACCTTGAAATGAAAGAAAACACGTATGTATACTACGTCATAAGTAGATACTTTCGTTTAGTGTTTTATCTGTGTACTAATGAAAAAATAAAACATAATTTTATGCTTATTGAATCATTGGAACGACAATCTGAAAAATAATAATAATAATAAATAAATAAATGTGGACAACATCACATACATTGCTCTGAACCCAAAGTAAGTAGCTAAAGCTCTTGTGTTATGGAATTCAGAGAAAACGAAGGTACCACAAACACCCAGACCCGAGACAATGTAGAAAAGTGCTTTTTCTACATTGACCTGGCCGGGGATCGAACCCGGGACCTCAGAGCTGGCGACACCTTGAAAACCAGTGTGTACGCCACTCGACCACGGAGGTCAAAATGCAGCTGGGTCGGGACGGACTGGATGGGAAAGTATAGTCGAGTGTTACAGCGTGGCTTAGGATAGGCACATTACTATTTCCAGCAGAGGGCCGATTTCAGTTGAATTTATTAATTGATTCACTCATGACAAAACCCACATCTTTTGAAGATTTTAGAGTTTGTTTTTCATAGAAGACTTTTTGAAAAATCATGTACCTATTACCATTTGGGTTAAACACGTGTGACAAGGGATAATTGACAAAATTGCAAGGAGATCATCTGTTAGTAAGTGAAAACCGCTGCTCATAGACAATTGGACATTTCCAAAACGGAACACAACAAATCTTGCGTAGCTGACATTAATATTTTGGACAAAAACTAGCATTTATAAAATTAAGAAAAGGACACGTGAATTTATACTGTATGTGCGCAAACCCTTATCATTCACGCATTACAATCTATTAAAATAAATACGTTTTAATCCTTAAGATAACACAATTATAACATTCATTAGGTTGCCATCGAAATTTGGCACATTACACGTAACTCAAGCTTTTACATGTACCTAGCAATTAGCCGATTTAATTATCTGGAGGTTATCACTAGGAGAAATGTTTTATCGCATTAATCTGATAGGAGAAGGAACTGAGATAGTAGGGCTTTATTTATATCTTGTTTACAACTATTTTATGATCGATCCCTTACATACATATTGTGTTTCATCACGAACCTATACATGATCGATCCCTTACATACATATTGTGTTTCATCACGAACCTATACATATAGGACTGTCCTGCCCGTCTTGCATTACCAACTACATACTTTTTACATATAAAAACTACAACATACACAAACACATAGGATTTTTTTTTTTTCAAATTTCTTAATGGTTTTATTCAACCTAAATAATTTGATCTAAAGCATTACTACGTAATTAAGTCACGTATGTTGAGAAAAACTGGCCGGTGCTGTGTGACCATAAACTGGAGTCATTGACCTATTCCGCGGCAAATGATTTGATCAATCATAGTTCTGGCATTCAAAGAAACTACGCGACGGATATTTTTGCAAACAACATTTTTGAGGCGAATGGTATAAATAATATAATATATGTAATAAGTACGACATTTGGTTTACATTATAACAACAGTAACAATAATATATTTGCAGATTTGATTATTATTATAATCATAGCATAATCATATATAACCTTATTTAAGACACTTTTCTTTAGCCGCCTGAAAAAAGGACAGAAAAAAGTATTTTGTCGGGTGGCAACAAGGTGCGAGCCTATAATCAATCATTTATTTTCAGGCAATTATGGTCCATAGAGTAAGCACGATTTTTTGCAGTTTATTTATAATGAAGTAACAAACAGACACTATCGCCATTTTTAATATGGCGCGGAATCCATTGTGACGATACTCTTGTTTCAAGGTTAATGTAAACGATATCTCACTATTAAAAACTGAATATTAATTGTGCAATAATAATTATAATGTTACAATCTAAACTAAATGACTCGTCCAAGCAAATATGTAATATTTATTGAATTTCGACACTTGCAAACGCAGATACAGTATCATAAACACACAAAAATAATTAAATAACTCATATAATCATAATTATCAAGAGCCAGAACATATATTTTTGCGATAAGCCATATTTTTCAATAAAGAAAATATGGCATAGAATTGGTATTTATTTATTTGTGCATGGTGCATCAAGTACATTTAATATACGTCCTGCACTGAAACAAAGGATTGCTATCAGTTCTAAAGTTCGATACGATAATCAATACATCCGTTCTCATCAGTATGAATATACATAAATTTTATGATTTTATATTTAGTAGGTGTAATAATATAGAATTGCACTGAAAAAACGAAGATGAATATATATATATTAAAAAAAGATTAATAAACAATTATAAAAATAACTAATTGATAACAGGTTTGTTTCAATTTGCTTTAATTTAAAAATCCGTCAGGACTCGTAATCGTCGATCGTTTCTTAGATAACTTTAACAGAACAACCATAATTGTACTTCAAAAAAATCCAAGTTTGACTTTAGTTGTTTTGATGAATTCTTAACAAGATACGTGTAGGTACCATATAAATTGTTTGAAGGAAAAGACGTGTGCACCACAGACAACGACTCTTGGTGGTCTGTGGTGAGCACTAAACGCCAAAAGAACTAAATCACCAAACTGAATATACTCTTTTAACTTAAGAAACAGGCAAATTAAAATGGAGCTAGACTCTACTAGGATATTAGCCGCATGGGTCTATATAG
This sequence comes from Diachrysia chrysitis, assembly GCA_932294365.1. Classification (NCBI taxonomy): domain Eukaryota; kingdom Metazoa; phylum Arthropoda; class Insecta; order Lepidoptera; family Noctuidae; genus Diachrysia; species Diachrysia chrysitis. The sequence continues at coordinate 3,229,123 of OW028664.1, forward strand.
ACGGGCGAGACTTGTCCACTGTGTGGGTACCTAGAGCCGGAACCTGAAAACGGGGTACGCCGAAAAGACGCTGGCGAGACGAAATCGATAATAATCGATTGGTGGGAAGCGGTTCTAGATAGAAGACGAGATACTTTTGCCCAGCAGTGGAACGCCTAAAATGTTCAATAAAAAAACAACTTAAAGAAAACCCTTTGGACGTACCAACATTTTTTTAATATCTGCATAGAATATAGTAAGAGTAAAATTATGTAACCAGTCCCTCAGTACCTTATAATTAACTTAGAACATCATCAGTATAATGAGCACAATATATTTGAATGCAGTACCTACGTCACGTACATTCTAGGTCAAGAATTCGGATAACCTTTAGACGATAATAGATTCGAGTTAGTCTATTTGTTCCGCCTGTGTACAGGTGCGAATGTTTCCCATCAAGAAACTATAAACATACATTTTTATGATCTGAAACAGCATGTGTTATGTGAACCATGGTATATTTTTCGAAAATTTATAGATTTAGTGTACTGAAAAGATATTTTACTTTTTTCTTCTTAGAATTGCTATTTAATTTCCAACTGTTGTGTTTAAATGGATTAAAGATAGATAAATGTTTTTTTATTTCGCAAGTAACAGAAATTCGAGTCAATTCACGTATCATTATATAAGGATATTAAACATATATAATGGGGCTGATGACTGGGTATGAAAAGTCAAAATCTGTTTGTCCGTCAGTTAAAATAAAAAAAATATTACATTGCGTATTATTTGCTTTTTCAAAATAAGGAAACAATATACGACAATGCAATTCAACGTTCAGGAGTGGGGGCTTAAGACGTAATACATGCATACGAAATTAAAAAATTTAGTCGTCTTCCTCGTTTTACATAACCCGCTGCCAAATAAATAACGTTTACTGTTAATGTAATTTCTATAAGGTATATGAACTTGAAAGACAGATTATTAAGTTTGTTTTTGTGGTTTCGACTATTGGTATTTCTTTTTATAATTGCAATAAAATGATTGAAACCGATAGTAGTGTCATGATAGAAATGTTTAAGTGTAAGCATGTGTCCTTTCCACGTACGTTATTGAGAAAACCCCGATCAATGGTAGATATCATAGGGACTAAGGTCTGAAATGACTCGACAAAGGAAAAGTCCTTCATTAGATATGTGAGTGGCCTTACTTGCACGTGTGTCGTACATGGGAGACTGACTATTAACGATTGGTTGCATACTCAAACGCAACTTAATTTTAAGATACCGTTAAGTACCAACGCTATTTTATTTCTGTCACTTTAAGGTGTAAACGAGCGAGAGACAAACACATATGATCGTCGCAAAGCAAAGTTGCATTGAAGTATTCGGACGTTAGATAGTTACATGCAATGTACTGTCTTAGGCCGCACACTGACTGCTTGAAGTCAGGTCAGAGGTCAGTCAGTGTCGAATGCCTCAAGCTGGGACTGCATGGTAAACTATGTCTGGCTACTGGTCCGATTGCAGCCGGTGTGCAGTTGGCGTGCAGTTCCAACGACTGCCCGCTGACTGCAGGCTTGCTACACAGTCGGCGTGCAGTTGGTCGTACTAACTGCTTTCAAACTGCAAATTTGTAGTCAGTTTGCAGTTGAAATTTCCGTCTGTGTAACTAGAGTTATAGCGAACAAAAAACTTTATTCTAATAATAGAGCGCGGAAGATATTGCTCTTTGAACAGGCAGTGATAACACGAATATACGTTAACCTTATACAGTAAACCTCACAGCTATCGTATCTACGAACTATAATTCAACCTTTTGGCTTTACTATAAAGACGCAGTAGTTATCAAAGTGTTGATGCGTGGTCGACTGTATCTTGTATTGCGCATTACAAAAGTACAAGTCGTATAATTAATTAATAAAACCTTCGTCTTACAATTGAGTATGTATTTTTGTTTTTTTTTTTTTTGCTAATGGTAATGAATAATTTAGAAAACATTTTATCATGAGTATGTTTTTTCTTCTAAATTTGATGCCCTTGCTGGGCCAAGGTCTTTTTGTAAGGAAATTAATTATATACCTTCAAGTTTAAACAATGTTTGAATTATATTAAGAGGAGGCTTCCTAATTTTATGTTAATTTGCATTCATATTCTGAAACGGTTAGAATCAAAATTGAACTTTAGTATAAGAATATAGTTAGTTAAGTTAAGAATATAGTTTTTCTATTCATTTACAAGACAGTGACGTAACCGCAACCGCAATCACGTCTTTTTCAAAAATTACTTTTTTTTTTTTCAAAAATATTCACAGTAACAAAATATACTTTATTATGCAGCCACAAGATACTTTTTTCTCTAGATCAAATATCTAAAGAAATATTTCATAATGATCAATTCTATAAACGAAATAAGAATTAGGAACTACGCCATTTAGTTTCGCGCTCGAATACAATTGAAGAGCGCACGCGATATTCAACTTTATTACAGACGCGTTAACGTTTAGCACCTATCGGTCTATAGCGGGGAGCGGAGGGCGGAACTTGCGTGGATATTATACTGGTCTTAAAAACAATCAGGTTTTTTTAAATACTTTATACAATATGTATACAATTAAACATTTTGTTGCACCTTTGACATACATTTTATATTAAAGAAAGGCTTATGTTTTATGCAACAAAGGAATATATAGCGCGAATATCAATTAAAGACTGAGACAAAAGGAATATAATTACGTATTAAATAAATATACCTTTCATTGTCTACACTTTTATACATATTATAAAACTAAGTCAACCTCCGCTTTTGTCTGTCTGAACGCGATAAACTCAAAAATTATCGAACGGGTTTTCATATGATTTTCATCAATGGATAGAATGGTTCAAGAGGAAGGTTTGTGTTTATAATTAATTAATGTTTAGTTCACTCGTGCGAAGCCGGGGCGGGTCGCTAGTATTTTATAAAGAGGTTAAGTTATGTAAAAGATAAAGATAAATCTAAGAAACTACTCATTGGGTATACTTTGCAAACCTGAACTTTATGCTTAAAAACTTCTTCAATGGACTATTATACTACTGTTCATCTAGATACACCCTATTAAATACTATTTACAAACCCTCTTTACTGATATGTTTGTCATAAACTCCATTATATTTTTACTTACACGTACTCTAACATGCATTTAATTATGTTTTCTACACAATATTGTATTGTAACATGTATATTATCATAAACACATGCAAAGTACACTGTATGTTGTGTCTCTATAGACACACAATGTATTTAGAACGATCTTCCAAACGCTTTTTAACGCCATAATTAGTGAAAAAAGCCCTTTTAAATCAAGCCCAAACTACATCATTATATGCAGACTTTAGCACTCTAATAAAAATATATCGCCGTACATACACTTACGTATTTTCATTCCTTGAAGCTCGACTTATCTAACGATATTTTTAACACATAGTATTTACCACATAACCGATATAAATACCTCGTGTATCGCAATATAATTATAATAATATACGTGTTAGTTAACTTACCCTGGAGACAGGAGCACACCTGCCGCACGCCAGACCCGCTGGCGGCCTGATCTGCGGCTCCGGAGCGGGTACCACCGGCCCTTCCTTTATTCTATACAGCGACGATGTCCGACACTAGTGAACAAAAAGCTATTATTAATATGATGTGGGAAACTAATATAAAACAATTCAACAGTGTATAGACATCTGATACTCTACATAAGACCAATGTTAGACAAGAAGTGCACAACAGGCAAATGTACGAAGTAAAAAAAATAATTGTTTATGTTATCTATATGGACCGAGGTATATTGAAAATGCGTTAGTCTCTAACCCGGTAAAAGGAAGTGAAGAAGAAGCCCGATTTTGACCGGTTAGAGTCCGGGAATACAGATACCGCTGCGGCTTCCCCAGACCATAAAAATCGAAGAATCGCATATCATCAGAAGTCAGAGGAAATTTCATACCTTATGATACTCAGTACATAATCTGAATCACATCCGTTACCATGAGCAAAAAAAATAAGTCAATACCACGTATCTTGTGATAAACAAATAAAAGATATGACAAAGTGTTACATAAATTACCTATAATTGGTAAGCGTCGAAGTGGTTTTATATTTCTTAAGAAATCTTGTCAATACTTATTCTGAAGCTAGTGAAAATCAAATAAATTGTGTGACTAAACGATTCGGAGATAAACCCAACCACGAATTAGGTAATGCTATTTTGGTAACAGTGTCAACCATTTCAGAAGTTTTAATAATTATCTCCGGATTGATCTAGAATGCAAAAATTAAACGACTTTAATGAGCACATGAAAGAAAATCGGATAGAATTTCAATAAAAGTTTGTTGATTATGCCTCCGTCGGAGTGTCGCCGATTCTGCTAGTGTCAGAGATAGCAGAGACTTGTACAATCTTTGAAATTAACACTGACAACGTCTTTATGTCATAATAATAAAGTTGGTTTTCGTAATTCTTTATTATGATGAACCATGTATCTTAGAATAATAGCACTTTAATAACAAGGAAGTTGTTGACTGGGTATGAAAAGAAAAAAATCTTTTTACCCCGTAAGTAAAGTAATAAAAAAATGTGAGACAGGTATTTTTTGATTTTTCAAAAAAAAATTAAACCCAAGTGGATGAAGCGCATTAAAGTTTAAGAGTAATGACGTCACAAGTGTACACAGTCGTACGAGACCGTGAGGTCATGCAACATTTTAAACTAAAGTATTGTCGAGAGTTTATAGGTAGTAACGTAAAAAAAAACATGTTTATTATTTTTTTTATTAATCTATCTGACAAAAATTAATAATTTTTTTACTCGTCATCTCTATAACATATATCTCGTAACCAAATTGTTGGGCGTAACTGTATCGTCACGGACAGACGGACATAATAATGTGTTATTTCATTTATAACGTAACAGATATGCACTCAATGACAAATTGGTTTGTGATTGCTGTTGCCACATTGAGTGCTTGATCCGAGTCTCGGACTGACGCAAAAAAGGCATTAGGGGCATTTTGTTGATCGACATATAAGTTGTGAATACTTGAAATAACATTATGTTAGAAATTGCAAATTGTATAATACATTCTTGAGATGTTATCTTGATTGAAATAAGGTATTTTATGCATCATCAACTTGGGGATATTTTTAGTTTAAAGGATTTACCAAACGCGAAGCGTAAGCCATTTAGAACTGCAAAAACTCCGTAGGCAGATACCATACAGCTACACAAAAAACGCAAATTTCTTGAAATTAAAAAAATATCTACCATGAATGGTTTTGTTTTTATTGTGTATGTTAAACTGACATAGTTAAAGTTCTTCCGGAATTTTTAATTAAGTAGGTACTATTTTGAAATGAGACATTAAAGTAAGACGCACGTTTCAAGTGTTGATAAGCGACAAGTTTCGGTGTTTTATTAAAACAAAGGAAAAAGGAAGTACGATGTGAATATCAATTTGAATAGCATTGTTTGTACGCCGGAAACATTTATTAAAACATCTTCAACAAAAACTTTGTTATTCGAAGATGCACACATTTATAAGACAATCAAATATTGTCAAAATATTACCGACATGGGATACACCTGTATTATACAAATTACTTTTTATATAATGTTTATCTCGATTAGTTAACAATGATGGCTTTATGGCTATTTGAATTTATTTATTAACAAGACCTTAGACCGCAAATCAGTATCCAAGTGCAACATAAAAAAAGGATATTTAATCAAACATAGCGGAAAATTCTTAGCTTCATATATCTACGTAAAACATCAAAAAGTACTTAGTTAATCATAGGTACAATAAAATTTCGGAACGAACATGGATGAGATTGACACAGGTCCAAAAAGAGCACATAAAAGGAGCGCCCTCTGTCCTACAGAGAAATAACAAGGGCTGTAATGATGGTAGTTAAGATAAACTGGATAAAGCACATAAAAAAGAGTCCTTCGCCCTTCTTCTTCTGTATACAAGGATCGTAAGTCCTGTAGATAATGATATAATTGACATTATACTCACAGCGGTATCATTGTCTAGTTTTGTGAAGTGTTCTTGCTGTCGTTTGCGCGCGCGCACCGCTTGCCGCAGCGAGCTGCTCGTATCGCGCCCGCACCATCCCCCCACTCTCTCGCCGACCACCTCCAGCATATCTGCCACACGGCTGCGAACAAGAAAATATGGTTAGTTTTAGAAGATAATTATAATCTTTGCCGTATAGTAATTAATTTAATTTATTGTGAATTGATAGAAGTCGCTCCACGTGAAAAGCTGAATCCGGTGAGACTGGAAGCCGACCTCATTATAGTCCCTAGTATTGAGCCCTTTAAAAGGCACGTGTGATTGGAAATCAATCAATGTGTACCTGATGCGAAGCCCGAATTTTAACAAAATTCAACTATCTTCATTTCACGATTACCTTAAAAATTATCTAATATAGAAAGAGGACTTTAAAAAAGTTCATTTCCCTAGCCTCCAGTCAGCTGTTCTATATACACCTAAAAAAAAAACAACTGCTTTGATCGATTGATTTGATCTGGTTGTTTTAAGATGAAATTATTAAATTACACTAAACTTGACATAGATAATAATTGTAGATTGCTTAAAATAAGAATGTGAAGACGATGCAGCGGTTTTGCTGCATAATTGCGAGTTCATCTGCGTTAATCAGTCCGTGCAAATGTAAAGAATTTGCAACCCAAATCTTTAGACTATGACGTAAAACCGACACAATATTCCACGTATTTTTTGTTTCTATCATTATCGTACAAAGTACCTAGCGCCTCTCGGTATTATCAGTACTGATAAAACAATAATTATCAGAAGCATTAACCATCACGTGAACTATTAAAATTATTTGGGACGACAATATGCCTTACTATACTTTACGTAAAAGTGAGTGTTAATAACCTGCGCTGTATATTTCCTTCTACGTTTAATCGTAATTTAGACTTGTTGTTAATTTTCGCGTTTGGAAGCCTAAAGGACCAAAAAATCTCCAGATGAAGTTAAAGACCAGCAGAAATAATTAGTAAACCTTTTGAAAGAGTCAAGTTTATTTTAGAAGCTCAATTCTTGGGATAAACGGAATGCTGATATCCCTTCTAAGTACTATTAGGACTTGCCCCCAAGACAAGTGACAGTTTGACAAGCGATAACGCTGGTCGAATCGTTCAAATGTATGGAAGTGAAAAGTCCAAGTCACGTGTCTTATTGAAATGAAATGTCATGTCCATTTAATGTCATTTAAGCGGTTTCTCTCATCGTTAACGCTTGTTGAAACTCCACTTGTCTAGGGGGGCAGAAGTTAATTTTTTCTAAAGATACCTATATGCTACAATCATTGATTGACTGAATGTATTGTTGATATTTGATCAGTCACATGTGAGAGACAACTACTACAAACATGGCTCCGTTCCAATTGAATAATACTTCCGCTGGTAGTTAGAAGCTGAGAAAATGTTAATTTGTACACGATAAGATTAAAATGAAGGAAATTAATGAAGGATTTTTCCATCGTAAGACTAGTATTCGTATTATTCACGAAAATTACACGAATATAATTATCTCGTTTTGACTAAAGAATTATTATACTTTTTAAATTTTAAAATACGGGTCTTGACTTAAAATATTAGCTATGGTAATAGTGAAATTATAAAACTGCAAGCAATCAGAGTTTCGAGATTTATTATTAAAATATTGTTTCTGTAACGGTTGTCAAATGTGACAGATCGAATAATATAAAACATAAATATAATGCAAGGGCGTAAAGTAATTTTAAAATAACTATGTATGTAATTTGAGAAGAAAAAAAACGAGTGTAAGGTTGAGATCCAGATAAGGTTAGTAGATAAGAATAAAAAAAATACAGTAAAAATCTATAAATGCCTACAAAAAGTATAGCAGTGTATCTAAAGACGTTTGAATACGATATCTTTGTTTGTTTTGACAAGATTTTATCCCTCGTTAATGCTCGAAGTTATTTTAGGAAATTTTTAAAAACATTCATACTAACCTAGATAGGATTCACGGAAATCCACTAATGGGTTTTTACAGTAAATTTGGCTTATAAACAGCCAGATTTAGTTTTCTTAGCCTAAATTCATATCCATTTTTATTTTTTTGATGTTTTTCAGAATGTTCCAAATTGAAAGCTGTTGTAGACGATTTTGATTGCGATTTTTATTTTAACAATATGAACAAAATTCCTTGTAAAGGTATACAATAATTATTATTTTATTATTATAATAATCACGAAAGAAAACGTTCAAAAAAGTTTCATTGCAATGTAGTTTATACAGTGAAACTATATATTCTTTTTCCTTGTTGAAATACATTACGCCCTCAATTTTAAGTGTGCGAGTGTGTGATACAATATAAAACAAACACACATGTATAGAATGATCAATAAAGCGATAAATTTCTTCACCACTTGAACCATAACAACCTATGATAGTCTTGATAATGTTGTGATGTCAAACAACTACATAATTGCATTGTTCATTTATCTTTGTATATAATTCTGTATAGAAAACAATGAGTGTAATGACCCCACAGTTTAAGTGAAAAAAGGACCTGGTTTAAATAGGAATCAGTCTAGTTAAAACAAACAAACAGTCGATGTGAATTGAAAGATTTATCTACATCTAATAACGTACGCTAGAAAAAATATTTACGTTGTGTCGGCGTTCTTTTGTAAACAGTAGAGAAGTGGATATCAAAAGAAAGTACGCGACAAGCATTTTATTCAGTAAGATAAATGTCGAAGAAAGTAAATAATATTGGTGTCTGCTAATCTGGATTACAGTTAATATCTAGGATACCTTCGTTTAAGCATATAGGGTTACTACTTACTTGTAAGTCGATTGCAGAACTTAACTGTTTCCGAGATATTTGACGTTTTAGGTTTTTTTTTTAACAATATGCCATACATATTTAATTAGTTTAGTTAAAAATCTGGTGTCACAGTGTTTGTTATCGAACTCTTCCGAAAGGGCTTGACTTGTTTTTATTTGTGTAGGTCTGAGAATAGGTCGTCAGATATTTTTAATATCCCTAGGTGATAAGGGTGGCCATGGGAAAACCACATTTGCCGGGTCAGCTATTAATTATGTAATAATGTCATGTATTTACAAGTTATTTAATAGCATTTACATATACTAACTAGAAACTTTAATGATCATTTGATTACCGTTATAAATTAGCTATCAAAAAACACACACTTGATAAGCAGATTAGCATAGACTGAATAAAACTATTTTTAAACGTATCAGGTGAGTCAGAGAACCCACCCTAACATAGGCTGGGAAAAGGCTAGGCAGAAGAAGGTGTTTAATTGATTAATTAATTCTAATAGAAAAATAATAAGGTAGGGTAGACAAAGAAACCACAAGTCTAGTAAGAGTAGTCAAGTGGTTAACCAGAAATGAGATATAATTTGTTTTTGATTTTATATCAGCTGTATTCGTATACTTTAAGTTAATTTTATTGCGTCGTATATCATGATTATAATAACACTTTTATCTATCCAATTGTTTATAAATTATGTGATTTAGGCTGTTATTAAGGTCAATCACCTTATAAACACTATTTTGTTTTTGTTTCGAATGTAGTCGTCAACAGTCTATAATGAATATATTTATTAAAAATACATATATTTAACTAGTTATGAATACTTTAAGCATAGTAGTCCTATTGCTTTTTTCAATAGGTATGTTGACTGGGTATGAAAAATAAAAATCGATTTAGTCCGTAAGTCAGATAATAAACAAATATTAGACAGGTATTTTTTACTCTTTTAAAATAACTAATAAAGCTAATCAAAGTTTAAGACTGGGGACTAATTATGTCACGATGTTACACGAAACAGCCTAGACAAGTGACATTTTGACAAGCGATAACGCTGATCGAATCGTTCAAATGTATGGAAGTGACAAATCCAAGTCACGTGACTTATCGAAATGAAATGTCATTTCCATACATTTAATGTCATTAAAGCGATTTCTATCATCGTTAACGCTTGTCGAAATGCCACTTGTCTAAAGGATCTGTTTTAAGTTACGTAAAATAAAAATTCGTGTCTAAAATTTTTATGCTAATATACATAACGAACATTAAAACAAATTTTAGTTAACATCCCTATTAATTGCGATTTCGATCGGCAGCGGCGTTTTCATAACATTATGTCGTGAAAACTTATAATTCGGTACAGAGTATAATAATAATATTATTAAGTCAAATGTTTTGTATTTAAAAACCAAACTACTTGCCAATTTCAAATGTAAAATAATAATGAAGCTTGCTGGTTGCAGTGTTCTCGCTACAAAATGTTCTTAATTAAAATAATTGAAAGTCATTAGTCCTTTGTTTGTTCCTTTTGGTTCTTTGAGCTTTTGGGGATCCTAAGGTCTTTTTACATGAAAAGCTTTTTAAACTCACAGTCACGCGATTTTTAGTTAATATCTAGTGTTTCTATATGTTTAGAGGGCACATTTCTCAAACGAGTAAGTTTCTATAAGAGAGTGGACTAACTTTCGATCCAATCTCTATTATTAGAAGCTTAGATAAAGCTAATGTTTTAAATTCAAAAGTATGCATTACATTTTGCGTATACAGTAGTTGCAGTTAATAAGCACGTAATTAACTGGCGAAGTAGGATGAAAAGATTACAGTTGCAAAATTTTAATTTATGTAATTAAACGTAGGTTTCGTTTTTATTTTTCTAGATTTAGGTATTATAATAATTCTTTGAAGTTGTGGAACGATATAATTCTGAAGGATAACAATTTTTTCTTTGACTATTCTGCAGATTTCATAACTATCTTTGCTGTTTTTTTTTTTATTATTATTAATGTTATTTAATACAATTCATTAGCAGTTTTATACACGTCTTAATGTAAAATATTTACATAGCATAAAACAAATTCGCTCCTGCTTTCTGTACACTTAGATCTTTTAAACTACGCAACAGATTTTAATGCAGTTTTCAGCAATAAACAGAGTGATTCAAAAGGAAGTTCTGTGTGTATAATTAATTAATGTTGCGTCTGTCCGTGGGAAGCAAGAGCGGGTCGCTAGTACCAAAAAAAATAAACCTCATTATTTCAACAAAAGAAAAACGAAACTGATATTTCGTAATTTATATGTAGATGTTATAAAATGCTTAGTTATAATATGATAATGATTAATAAAAGAATATATGAATAAAAAAATAAATAAAAATAAATGTAAACTATAAAATCTTAGTTGTTTAATTAGTATGATGGCAGTTACAACGTAGTTACAACTTTGTACCTAATCTTACCATCATCGGGTGATGCTATTAACATATTTTTTGTTAATAAAAACTTTAATTATTGCGAAAACTAATTATACACTTGTATAATATCCATATTATGACAAGACTACTCATGAAAAATGTATTTTAGTTGCAAAGAATTAATCCATGGGTACTATACATATATTATAAATGCGAAAGTAATTCTGTCTGTATATCTGTTACTCTTTAACGTGAATCGATTTGGAAGAAATTCGATATGAGGTAAGGTTGGATCTTAAGAAAGGATATAGGCAACTTTTTAGCAGCGATAACCGACAACCAAGCTAGCGGAGCCGCGGGGAACAGCCAGTAATAAATAATTTTAACGTACGTAACTAAACAATGTTTCTATAATAGGGGACGAAATAGGCAAGTGCTCACTCGATTGGAAGTGACCATCTCAAAGCGGTGTTGAAGATGTGTTACCGGCTTTTGAAATATTATACATGTATACTCTTTGCTGAATATTTTGTTTAATATTTTTAACACGTAATCCTTATCCACACTTAGTAATTGAATGCGAAAGTAATTCTGTATGTCTTTCCTGTTACGCTTTCACAGCTAAACCACTGAACCGATTTTAATGAAACTTTGTATGGGATAAGTTTAGATTTTAAGAATGGACCCGTATTTTTTACTGACACTCACGCGGGTAGAGTCGCGTGCAACAGCTATTTTCCCATACCTATATTTTGCTTAAAGTGTCGTGCAGTTTTTTATCTATGGACACATAGACATCATACACAAAAAAAAATCCTGTTTCGTGCATATTCCATTGTATTTAATGAATTAAATTACGTCAATTCCAATTGTTTTTGTTATATTCCACACGGCAGAGTAATCTCAATATTTTAAAATAATTGTAATTAATATTTAATTCAAATAAAGCTGACCTAGAAACATCAGAATAATTGACTAATCGTTACAAAAGTTCACATGATTGTTGAATAGAACTTGTTGGATTTTGATTCAGAATACAGTATTTATTCAATCCGATTTCGAGGGAAACATTAAATTTCCAAGTATATATAAGTAGACATACAATAAACAACACAAAATAATAAGCTTTGAGGCAGTTAAATCTTCGGAAAAAACAATACAAAAGTTAAAAAATATTGTCCTTTCAGTACCATATTATTTTTTTGTTGAAGATAGTCTCAAAAGACAGAAATTCCTCGACAAAGGAAAGATTATCTCCTTAATTGGTTTATAAGATTTTCAATAAAACCTTACAGACCTAGATATAAAGAACTAGTAGAGAGCAATATTTTTTGTCAAAAGAAATTATACTATGTAAGTTTTTTTTTTATTGTTTATTACAGACCTGGATGTAAAGAACCAGTAGACTATGGCGGTGAAGATGGCGAGCTCGGCGGCGCCGCTGGCCACCCGAACATGCTCCACCATCGTCCACACGCTGATCATCGTATCCATCTCGCTGCTGTTGTGCCCCGACACTACATCCCCAACTGTCCAGTTCCACAACGCACTTACTTCCACTATTTTAGACGAAATCTTCACTAATTTATCAACTACCTTTCTTAAATTTCACTTAGAACATTTAGGTACAACGCAAGTAATATTTTATTGAGATCTAAAATATATATATATTGTTTCGTTAGTCGATTTTAATTTCTCTGCAAGCGTGGTAGACGTGCTACCCCGACGAAAGACGGTGTGAATATAAACAGCACGGTTATGCAGATGTCACAACGTGCACTCCGCTGACCTATGTCCGGTGTTTTGATCAAACCGTTTGTACTAACGTGACAGATATCGACAACACTAGCTTACCATGCGACGTCGATATGAGAACAGTAATTAATAACGACCTAATTGCTCGATGATAAACTAATGAACTGTGAACGGGCCAAGTTAGCGTGAAGGAGATCACGATTGATATGGATGGCAAATTTCGCGCTACCAATGAGGGGGACCAGTACTTTAAGGACAATGAAGGGGACTCTCGAAGAGGGGAATGGGCTAACGAAACTAAATATTAAAATGCTCAATAAACTTGTGGGTTGACACGAAAAGTTCTCTAGGTAGGTACTAACATTTATGATACAAATGTACATGATCGAATCACTGATAACAAAAATAAAGCCATATCCCACATGTAACAGTAAATGAATATGACATCAGAAACAATAAAAAGCGAAGAGAGGTGTGTCCGTGAACTGGTCGCATGGAACCGGTTGCCGATATAAAAGGTCAAGTGTAAAAGTGCAAACACAGGTGGCACAAATACTTCTGAATGCTACCATGCAGTTTTGTGCATGGATGGTAACACATCGAGTGGACACCGTGTGATACGCGATGTTAATCAAGTGTGAATTAATAAACAATCAACTACAACATTAAACAAACGTATAGGTATTAAGATTGGGGATTTTTTTTATTAATAGCTGACATAAGGTCAGCATATTACAGTCAAAATTGTTGTTAAGTGGCTGATTCCTATATCAATAGAGTATATAGGTATTCTGCAAATAAAGAATTATTTAACAGATTTAACTTTGACCGACGTGATTAAAGTAAATGTTTAATTCATTTTAGCTATTAGTATAGAATTAATTTACGATAAATTTGGCATGCTGCATATGTGCCTGATTGGAAACTAGGTACAATTAATTGAATAATACGTAAATGGATAGAAATTACGTCAAATCGTAAAATTTCGATTCGATTTTTATTCTATTCGTCATGATCATTATGATAATGCTATTTTCTAATATAGATAACAACAAGAAACGTCAGGAACAAAAATCTAAAATAAACCGCGATAGAATCCGTTCAAATTAGTTTTATTTCAATGTCTAATATTCGCGTAAACCTCAGAAAGCAATAGATAACATTGTATTTTTATAATGATTGAAGGCATTGTCACTCAATAGATTTTTTGATCCGAGCTAACGACCATTTTAATGCAATCTCTTCGATTGCAAAAAAAATATTTTATTTCATCAAGACATTAAATATTTCGTTCAGAATAAATTACGGAGCTAGAAGCATATGATAAACTGCTTACTTATTGTTCGGAAGACGAAAAGCCACCTGTATCACTTGCCATTTGTATCGTAATATAATGCTAATATGAGCCAATATAAGCCATTTTACACAAGTTACAATTTGTACAGACCGACTTTTGAATCAGCACAATCATATTACAGTTTTATAGGTCAGAACATTTTATTCAGGATATCTAATAGTAGGTAGGTTATGTAATATTTGAACGCACAACTTTTTTATAACAGCACACTTTATAATTTATTGTAACAGTAAATTAACGGAACGATAAGCAACGGCAATTTTTAGGTTATAATTGGCGAAAACACATGTATCTAATGAGGTCATTGGTACATCAGTTGTGAACACTCGCTATCAGATACCAATAAGAAACAAAATATTTAAAGAAAAAACGTGTATGGTAGGTTATCCAAGGCTAAGTATCGAGATGCAGGCCATAAAATGTAAAGAATTCTTGCTCAAAACTACATGACTTGATTGAGAATGATCACTACAAGGCCAAATGATATGTTAAAGAGAATCCAACAAAAAGTGTAATTTTAAAACCCTTAATTTGTTCACTTTACGCTATAAGAAGGAGAAGTTGCTTAGATCCTTTTAAAGGTATAGCATCTGTTGGCAGTTATTATGTCTCTGATCCAACGGCAATTTGCTGTATATCAATGATATTATTCCATAATAGACAATAATAACTGGTTCAGAATCAAAAACAATAAACAGACTACCACAAAACAGTAGTTCACAGAGTATTATTTCAATAACAAATGCATAAAGTATTGCAATCTTTGCTTCGACCATATATCAGGCAAATTAGGAACGATGTTTTCAAGTGTTGCTAAAATATCGTTAAAATTTCACACAGCACTACCACTGCGGTCACGTAATGAATGTATAAATAATTGTTGATCAAGAAAGCGAAAATTCTACGCAAATATACAAAGTAATTGGAGGGGTTAGAACTTTAACAATACATACAAGCATAAAATATAAAAATGATAGTATACTTGAGTCGTGTGGTGGTATGACTCATATTAGTATAACAAAATTATTATAGTCTTTAGGTACGGGCCGTAAAATTAATGGTCCTATTTACCGACCGTCAGGACACAAACAACAGCTGACTTTTGTGTGTCACTTTTCTCCTAAATTTTAAACACAAATAGCAGGATATCTAAATATCACATTCCTACAAATATGGGGTCTACTCCTCCAAAAAAGAAAGGAACACTACCATGTTGATGTTAGAAGAATTGTAATTATTTCACACTTCAGTGAACAAGGGGTATGGACGGTATAACCACTCGAATTCTATGCATCTTTATGAATGAGGTAAACCAAAGCAATCAGGTCGAAACTAATGTATGAGTATCATGCGGTCTGGTTACTATCATATCATTATCAATATCATTGAGTTCTCAAATAACCATTTCCAGCAAGCATTGGACGGGCAGCCTGGTAACAATATCGTTTACAATACTGACTGAAGGGGTGTCATTTAACAATTTGAAATTACAGCTCCGACGTTGGCACAGAAAGTGAAATCGACATGCAAGCATGAATGCTCGCAAATAGTAGTGTTGCGAAAAAAATGCTTAGATTGTTTTCTATACACAACATATTTTTGGATACGTTACCCAATATTTTTCCTCAATTAGTTTTAACGTTACGCTTTGGAATGTGAGAAGACTTGGGTAATAATTATTTGATAATTTAGTAGCACTTGACTCGACTGGTAACAAATGACGAAAGAATGCGAATTTTTATATAACACGGACGTGATCGAACATTTGAGCGGTTCGCGGACACAATACGTGCGGTCACGCGCGCGGACGACGCAAAACTGAAGCCAACAGAGACGCCGGCGCACTAACACGTCACGAACGCGCCACCGTTCTATTATAGTAGTAACAGTGATTGAGTTAAAGCGTAAAAGAAATGGGCGCCCACTGTTGGCGTAACCCTTAATATCTTTAATCGCAAAGAATTTTAGGTAGATAACAGCCAAAATTATACAAAATTATATTATTTAAAAGATAATGGCAGTCTTCAGTACGCATTTTAAAGACTACATAGCAACACGTAAAGAAACGCACATCAGTAAATAAAAGAATTTATTTTTACCCTTGCCAGCTTTTCTTGTTCATTTTTTCATAGTTTTATATATACGTAAGATTAATATAGACGTTATGGAACTTGGGAGCAGCAACTGCTGCAGTAGATGTATCAGATAAACCTTAAGGTTGTGAAATAATCCCTAATGGGTTAGGAAAATTTGCAATAATAAATGAAACAGGATTTTCAGAAATAAAATGAACCTCGTATTACACTATTTAGGACACAACAAAGCTGGTATTCTGGTTTGATATGGCCAATATACTTAGAACATTTTGGTTTTTAACTTTTAGGCTGCAGGTCACTTTCCGCTAAACAAACTTTAAAATATGATGGGCTTTTTAGCTCATCACCGCTTTTTTTCAAATTATGAGGACATAATTACATGTTTTGGTGGAATGTGATTTTTATAATAGCATGAGGAGAGAAATGTATCGGGCATTAAGTTGTTCAAGAGCCTCACCCTTAAACAACTCCATGCTCGTTCTTCGCTCAATGTTATCTTAAGGCAATCTGTATCTGATGAATTTAAACGGATAATGTGTAATTGCTATGTATATAAGGGAATCTTAATGTAGATTAATGAGTGGTAGACATTGGAAAGATCCTATAATATATTGATTCTCTAAAAACCTAGATAAAATTAACTACGTATCGAAGGACCTGTGAGAAGCCATTTGGTCCTTTAAAAACAATAAAGCAAGTTTCTTTACAAAATTACACATTCAATGTCAATCGCCTCTGTTAATGTTTTAAACAAGCCTACAGATACTTTATTGTCAGGAGGGTAAACTCCAAAGATTTTGAAATCTAAACACTTGTTAACACGGAAATAAAACGAAGGTGAGACAAACTCCTATTTCAGGCTACTTTGGCCTGGGAACAGGATCACAAGAGCTGTAAATAATAATGTAATTAATGATTTTATTAATAGTACGGATGTCGTTTATTCGGATCTAAATATGAACCAAACAATATTATACACTAAACCAGTTATATAAAGGACAGTATGTATCAATAGATGTTTAAACTGACAATATTATAATTATCTAATAAAAATATTACATTAAAACATCACAACATGATATGGATATTATTAAAGCGTCTACATAGTAACTTATCGCGTAATGAGGTATTGAAACAAAATATCATAATTTATGTAGCGTTAAATTGTAGATGAGATTAATAACAAAACAATTTTGTTTAGCCAAACTGTTAGGGCAAACAATATGGACGTAATATAAACAGAATAAATTATTTTTTTAACGCTATCTGTTATGAAAGGATGGACATATATTAAATTAAGCCTTTAATAATAAGCTCCAGTTTTACTAAGATTACCGTTTGATGTATTACAGATTAGCAAAAGCCGGAATGTAGGCAAAATGGATTATATTTTTAATCGGTTGCAGGAACAGTTCACATAACTTGTAGGTGGGCAGTAATAATAAGTAAAAATAAACAGGTAGAATCACAGCTGCTTTAAAAAATATACTTTATAATAAGTAATTGGATGATATGATTTGACTATGTCGGACATGGTGTAAATCAAAAAAGTCTTCCGCATGTAAAATATTTGAAATGTAGAAATTAATGCTTAAAATAAATTAATTATCAAATTATATTATGCTTAAAATATATTAACTCAAAACTGAATATCTCTAAATTGCACTGCACGGGACTGTTATTTCAGTTAACAATTTAGGATGCCTTGAATTCTAAATCTAAATAGTTAAATTCACAATTGCTTCTATACGTAAATTATTTCTCCAAATTTCCTGATTATCTGGTCAGTGCTTTAGTCCTGCCCCCCTATACAAGTGGCATTTCGATATTCGTTAATATTGGTAAAAATCGCTTAAATGGCATTAAATGTATAGAAATGACATTTCGTTTCGATAAGTCACGTGACTTGGTCTTGTCACTTCCATACACTTGAGCAATTCTATTACCGTTAACGCTTGTCGAAATGCCACTTGTCTAGGGGGGCTGAACAGATAACAAACAGACACACCGTATTACATTCTAGTGTTTAATTCAGTATCTGTATAGTACTCACATCCTTCTACTTTATTACGCTTTAAGTCCATAATTTATGCTGTAGGACTTTTTTTAAGATAAACATTTCCATTATACATTATATACGTTGTAACTCTAACGTGTTTTGCAGCGCACGCCAGAATAGCTCGCAGATGGCAGAACTTTTTCCTACTTACTTGACACTTATCGTTATAATTTGGACAATTCACACAATATCTTTATAAATTGTAGCCTATGTGTTATTCTGAGGTATAAGCTATAGTATTGTAAAGTTTCATTGAAATCCATTCAGTAGTTATTGCGTGAAAGAGTAACAAATATCCATACATAGATACAAACTTTTGCATTTATAATATTAATAAGGAAGTAAGGATTAAAGAGCACGTGTCGGAAAACATGTTTTGTTTCCTATAAAATTTAGGGTATACTTTTATCATCCTTTGTTTAAAAAACCTATCATACGCATTTGTTATTATCCAATATTGTGTTATTTTAAGAACAATAAGGTTATATTACAAAAGAAATAAAGACACGGTACTGCAATAAGTTATTGAACTTATTGAATCATAAATAACTTTATTAAATAGTTGCGCTTTGTTTAAAACAAAGGGTTTGCTTTTATTGGATGCTTAATCTGCATGCAATTTTGTAAAGGCTACACACCTCATGCGTTGCAAAACCACGTGAAGTGAAAAAATATCATTTTTTGATGGATCAGCAGGGTTATTCGCTATGGCGGTTGTCAACAAAAGCGAATTTTGCCTTATAAAAAAGACAGTGAAAACACAAGTTTCTTATACTAAATAAGCATTTTTATTTTTATTTTTTTCGGTAAACATCGGTTGGGTTGGCAACTGGAGATAGCTAATAGGCCTACAGAACCCTGTCGGGCGTTGTTAGAAGACCATATTGCATGTCAATTTGAGTATCGTTTAGGTAAACATGGAGGAGTTGACAAACGTATTTATTTATATAGATTATTAATATATTTAGCGGCACACGATCGTGTTGCCTTGCGATTCACGATCAATCTATCCAGCATAGGATGGATGTATACATCAGTAATATGTGTTATATATAATGTGTTATACTGACATTATTGTAAATATAGTGTAAACTAAATATTCTTATTAGATCTGTTCATTAAGCCAGCCGACAAATAGAAAATCAATTGTTCGGAGGACTAAAAAGTCATCTAAAGTACGTCATAGTTAAAAGTGCATAAGACACAATTATTAAATAAAAAACATATTTTTCCACATCTACAATTTAAAATGGCAATGTACAAGACAAAATTGGCATCGGGAATGCTGTAGAAAGTGCCAATAATGCAACATTTAAAACATAGTATATTGTAAATACTGTTGACTTGAATAATAATACAGACAGATGTCATTGTTTATCGTGCATTTCATCCATGGCTATTTCTTAACATAATCTTACAGTAAAGTTTCCGGCCCACATCAAATATAAAATAAAATTATAATATATAAATATAAATTAAATATAAATTTGAGTAGGTATCTCCATGTATAATGTATAATAATTTATCTACATGAATAAAAATTCGCAAGATATTTGTGAGCCCTTGAAAATATATTTTTTAGGGTTGAGTGCCCGAATGGTGCAAACAGGACTCTATTACTAAGCCTCCACTGTCTGTGGGCTGTATCTCATGAACCGTAATAGATAGAGTTGAAAATTTTAACAGTGTGTATTTCTACCGCTATAAAAATAATATTTTTTTCTTAAGTATTTATGGTGAGCCTCTCCCTTCCACGATTCTTATTACATTCGATACAGATTTTGCCAGTCTCAATGGAATGAAATTCACGGGACGTTTATGAACGTATTTTAAAGAAGCAATGCTAGTGTATTGCTTTATTGAACTATCCTACTAAACTCTCTGATGCAGCGATGCCTGTGGCTAGCAGCAAAGGGTTCGCAACAATGGACCGCTGAATATATACTATACAAGTTATTCTTTATTGCTACAGCATCTTATATTGATATTGATATCTTTCGTAAGGTATTACTATTCATATTTACCAACTTACCCAATTACATTACATATATCTTATGTTTAAAATAATATCTAACCCAAAAGATACTAATACTAGTTACACTTTTACGGTCTCTGCATAACCTATTACAATCGCCCTCACCGCTAATAGCTCCATACAATTCGTATTCTCATGTAACCAAGGTTAAACATATAAACACCTATTTAATGCGTATTATTCTATAACATATTTATATAAATAGATGAGCAGGCGCTAATACTTACACAAACTTACTCACACTAAATATTTATGATCTGACTTGTGGGTTAAACAACAATTCCATGTGATTTTAAACTGCTGGAATAATTTGATTTATTTATCTGTATATATAAAATGCTTTGTCCTGAATGACTGACGGATCAACGCACGGCTTAAACCGCAGGTTGTAGAGACCTGAAACTTGGAGGGTATGGTATTTGTATGACATAGGCATCCAATAAGAAAGGATTTTCCGAAATTCTGTCCCAAAGGGGGTGTGTGTTTGAAAACTGAATTCGATTTTATTCAAAAAACGTTAAAGTCAAATAAAACCATGGTGCAATGCAACTCTTTAAAACTCTATAAAATTAGAATGTCAAAAACCATTTTCGACTTCTACGCGGACGAATTCGCGGGCTAAAGCTAGTCTACAATAAAATTGTTTAAAGAAGATAAGAAAGAGAATACAGGATATTGGGAAATACGGCATGAAAATAATCGTTTCGTTATTAATTCGTCAAAATTCTTGTCAACCTTAGGTACCTATATCCTAAAGCCGACTGTCATCGGATCAACCCGCACTGTTAACAAACAGCCACGCACTGCACAGTGAGTCTTGAGAATCAAACTCAACTTAAGGTATACTTAGAAGAAGCCGGCTTGAAAGTCTGAACTGCAGAAGTAGAAGAAGTACTCCTAAATCGAAACAGGTTGGTTAACGTAAAGAATCATTCGAAATATTTAAAGAATGTATTGGTACAAAAGAAGAAATGGGTGCAGTAAAAACACTTTTTTCTTTCATCTTAACCAAATCCATTGATATTAGCACTATCATAAAATACAAAGCCGTCAATTCTAGGGATGCTGGTAATAAACGAGATACAATTGTCATGCGGTGGCCCAATGGAGCGGCAATTGGTACACACTAGTGTAATTGTGGCACTCGAACGTTGAATACAACATCGACTGGCCGATATTAACCACATTAAAGTTTGTGAATACTGTTCGCTGGGTATGACAACTACTAATCCAAGCGTATTATTTTTTAAAGGCTAGTCCTGAGTTAAAATAGAGCTTTTGACAAAATCTGTAGTAAGGGCTACAAACTAATACATTTTTTTTTAACAATAGCTATAAGGAACTTGTAATGCGTTTATAATGGGCCTGTTTCCTATTTTTTTTTTTAATGTCCGTCTTGTAGATTAATGAATTTTATTGGACACGTATTTTTTCTTTTTTCCTGCAAACAAAAAATGATCAAAATACAGAGAACTGAAGTTACGCGTGACGTCACTCCTCGCTACGATTTTTAGCGAGGCGTAGCGTCATAAGCCCCCACTCCGAAACTTTAAAGCGGTGTATCTTTGTATTTTTTTATTGTTTTAATAAAAGAAAAAATACGTGTCTAGTATTTTTTTATTATCTAACTGACGGACTAAATAGATTTTAACTTTTCATACCCAGGAAACATCCCTATTATAACCAGGAGGATCTAAAACCACAAGAATGTAGTTCTAATACAGATTTTAAATTTGTCTAAGACCCCACTCGTTTACGGAAAGCAAAAAGGATTTTGTTGACTAGCCTGTTGGTCTAGTGGTTATACTTCATAAAATATAGCTTGATACCTGCGACGTTAGCGACTCTGTTTTAAAGACAGCTTTACTAAATTTATTTCAGAAAAAGTTCAAGTTTTTAAATATAAATACGACATTTGTGTATAAAAATAGAACACATTTTTAAAAACAATCATGTTATTATAAAGATACCAGTAAAAACAAGGGTAATTTAAATAATTTCTAATTTTAATTAAATATTTTTTGTTAGCTTATTTTATAAACGCGTTTTGAAGACAGGTAGGGACGTGTAACTGACTGACAGACGAATATCGATAAAATAATAGTATGAAAATTTCACTAGTATTAAATGGATAAAATTATTAAATAAAATAATGTTTTTACTATAGACTTTTAGTCTGTCAATAATGGTTTCGCGTGCAGGAAACAAGCGGGCGCCATCTTTTTTGAGTCAGTACGAGTGCCGACGCGACGAATTAACTATTAAATAATATTTTGGTTACTTTTGCTCTTTTTTTGAAATAATAATGAATGGCAAAATAAACCGATAGTGGGGAGTTTTCTAAAGAAAACATATATTTTCACCTTATTATGATTTAAACTTAGGTACATCTTTAATTTTATTCTTTCTTCATTCTTTCTTTCAATGTCGTTACAAAGTCATTTTTTATAAAACTCATTACGACATAGATATCGATAAAATACGAAAGACGCTCCCATCCCTAGTAATGTCATTCTGACAAACGTCGCAGGTATCAAGCTATATTTTATGAAGTATAGTGACCTTCCATTCATTAAGAATTTTTTAGAAATATATTAGTATTTTTATCATTTGCCTGGTTGCCATAAAACAGGCTCTGCCTAGTTTGGGATCAGAGAGCAGAGTGTGAGCTGTCACAAAATATTATTATATAACTATTAATTTCAGACCTCAGTCAAATACAAAAACTTCAAATGCAATTGACGAAACTGTATCTTTTTTTAACAGCTTTTCATTTTAACTCTGATGGTCACCTATGTTTACTTTTGTTTTCATTTAAGTTACTTCTATACTTAAGCTATTTTCCCACGTATTACTAAAATAAACGCTTAATGAGACTATAATTTCTTCACCGGTGCGGTCTTGATACTTAAACAGCGTTAAAACCTCTAATACTTATGTGGTAAGTACTATAATAGCGTGAGCTGTTGTCGAAACAGCATAATTGGTGGCATGTGGTGTAAAAGAGCCACTGTGTCTAATGACGTTAAATTGGCACCTTAAGGAATTTTTAGGGTTCCCTAGTCATGAAAAAATACTGTAAAGTGTAAATATATGTGTACCTATAGTAGTAGTGGTGGATAAATTTTAAAGTCTATGGAAGATATAACAACATGAATGATAAGGAAGAGTATTTGACATACAGTTAGACATTACAGGGTTCATAGATAAAAAAAAAATATCTACTTTCATATTATCTCTATCGGCAAAACATCTTAATTGAAGCCGACGGAAATCTATGCGCTAAATATAATATACGACATAGTTTTGCTTCGCCATCATCATCAATACATTTTATAAAACATAGTCCTCCGCCATGTCTGTCTGAACGCGATAAACTCAAAAACTACAGAACGGATTTGTAAATGGTTTTCACCAATGGATAAAGTGATTCAAGAGGGTAGTTTTGGAGAAGGTATAGTTCAGTAATGTTTTGTCTACCCGTGCTAAGCCTGGGTGGTATAGGTATAAATAGCGTTTTAAATAAGAAGTATAAATAAGAACCTTGGTCAGAACCTTAATTTTTACTCTTCAACTTACGTTTTCTACACCGATAATATAAAAAACCTGTAGATATTAAGAGGACAGGTTTGCACACCATCAATGGTATTCGTTGTAGGCGGCCAGTTGATAACGTATAATTATAGCGTAGGAAACTCGGTGAATGTAACCTCTTCGCTTTATAATTTACTTGAATCAGCCCTTGTTATACCAAGAACCTTAAAGGAGTTCATTAGCTAATAATTATGTAGCGCCTTAAAAACAACAGAAGCTGCCTGTTTTGTCAACAACATGCTACCACTTTTGAGTTAATGTTCTTAGGTACTTCGTGACCATTCTGATGTATTTGAACAAGTAAAGATTTGATTTACTTATCAACGTCATTGTCTAAAAATAATAAATAACAAACAGCCAGACCCCGGACGTCTGAAAGTCATTAAGTACTATCGTTTCTATCGATAATCAAGAATCAAGAAAATCAAACTGTATCATTACAGTACATACACAGTTATCCGATATACGTCTGGGCTAATCGGACTAATTTCCAATTAAAAACAAACAATTTATATAAATAGAATACAACAAATGAAGGTTAACGAAAATAAGGTTAATGCGGCCTTTGTTGTCAAATGGCGGTTTTTAAGCTGTCGCCAGCTCTGAGGTCCTTTGTTCGATCCCCAGACGGGTCAACGTCGAAAACCACTTTACTAAATTGTCTCTGGTCTGGGTGTTTGTAACTTCGTTGTCTCCGTTTCCAAAACAAAAATGCTATAGCTACTTACTTTGGGTTCAGAGCAATGTACGTAAAGTTGTCCAGTTTATTATAAAAAAAGGTGTCCCCTTTAAATTAGCTTCCAAGGTCTGTTAGTATGTGAAATTAATTTAATCACGTGTCCATATACGGTTTTCTTTACTGAAGTTAGCATTTTATCATTATTATGTACCATAGAAAAAACTAACTTGACATGAAAGGATTTTGTTTATCATAGCAACTTCCTCTATTGTAGAGGAAACCACAGATGTATTTAATTTAAGTCTCATGCTCTCTCTGTCACTTTAAAGTGTAAAAAAGTGACAGATACACATATAAGAATGTGTTAAAAGTTAAATGGCGTCTGTCATTATGTGTTAAAGTCACTAGATTAAAGTAACAGAAGATGGCTTTAGAAATCAATATACGATTATACAATAATTGCTGCATCTATTTCACTAAAGGACAAATACCTTTTTAATACACAGAAGGATAGAGCACTAATCACCGTACGATCATAAAAATGCGAAAGAAAGAAATTCCGATTATCTTAACTCCGATAAAAAACAAACAATGTTTTCTTTTTAATCTTGATTACTTTATAACACTATAACTAGGGATCAAATGGAATCAAATGTTATCGTAGAATCACATGTGACAGATAGAAACAACGTTATTAATAACAAAAACAAGTAATCTATAAACAAAGTGGATGCTATGACGTCAATGAAAATGTCTTCGTTGGCACATTTGCTTTATCCTTAAAATATGTATATAATATCAATTAAGTACTCGTATTTATGAGATGAAAAAAGCAAAAGTATGAAATTATTTTTTGTGCAATTAGATACAAAGTGTGGTAAGTAAAAAAATATGTTATGTTAAATAACAGTGGCGCCGATTCCTTGTACGCTAACTAAATCCAAATTAAACCATTGCTATCTTTTACTAACATAAAGCGTGAGAAAAGGACGGCAACAGATAACAAAAAACTTTAAAATGACAAACCAGTGTTCGCATTGAACATCAATGTGTTTTTGTGCACATGCTTCTGCGTGTCGGTAGATTTGTATGAGACCAAAATTAGTCGAAACTAAATTTGACAGCGCTCATTTTCATTTGTCTTTTTCTAATTTTTTACAGGTGAATAAGATACCGATGTCCTAAAATAAGTTTAGTGCGGGTTTAACAGAATCGGAGCCAGAATGGTACAATATCAGTCGTATATACAAAAACAACTAAATTGTTATTTTTTCAGCACAATTACTCGAACTCAATTACAGTACTAAACATAATTTTATTCAGGTATTAATCCGCGTTTCTTTAGTAGCAACAACCTATCTTAAAATAAAAATGATTATTAATGTCCTTTTCAAAAGTACCCACTAGGGGAGCCCCCTGGTCACAAGTTTAATAAAACATTAATTATAGATTCTTAATTTTATCGATAAGCATTAATACCTAAGTCCAAAGTCCGTGTGATATGTACTTCGGTATGGATTTCGTATGACATTGAGTTGACCGTACAAGGAAATCCGAATTGTTTTTAAGCTCCAAAATGGTATCAGTAATCGTTTATTGGTTACTAATTATCCGTAGGCATGTACTTGGTAAGTTTTCTTTGAATTGAATATAGGAAATTGCATCGATACTGGCTTTGAAGGAGTCAGGTTCTCATGTTTATCTTATGGTGAAAACCGTTGGATGTAAAGCAACCATTTACAATACGGAATCGATTATTATGAAAAGCATATTGGATAGGTTTACATAATTTTTACATTTACATAATGTAGAAATAAATTAAACTTGGACTCAGTTATACAGCGACATACTTTGAAATACCTTTAATGACTTTCTAACTCTAAATTATTCATACTAAAAAACTTTAGCATCAAGTTTTCTCTAAACGCAATAGTTGTTTGCAATCTCGCTATTTATTTCATGAATTGATAATAAAAGGTGTCGATGAAATTCATTATCTGCATATAATCATCATCATCTCCTTTTTTTTTTGTTACGGGGTGAAAATCTAATGACTTCAACCCACGCCGAGGGCACGATGTGGAGATATGTCGCACTTGCACGGACTAAAAACACCCCGGTCCCGTCCTTGCCTTTGCCGGAATCCCGGGTTCGCTAAAGCATGCTCGGCGGGGCTCCGGTGGGGCATCATCATCATCATCTCCCTGCCCTGTTCCCAATTTTATTATTTGGGGGCGGCGCAATTCGTATTTTGCTTCTATTCATACTTTCTACTCGTCATCCCAGCATTCACTCCTTTATTTCTCATATCATCTTTCACACAATCTATCCATCTCTTTTTCGGTCTTCCTCTGCATGTAAAGTACCCATTCACAGTCATACTCATAGCTTGTTTAGTTATGTGATCTGCATACAATACAATCACGGAAAAAAACTAAATTATTATCACCAGTAGTTTTACGTAGACACACAAAAAATAGTTAAGTAAACACCTAGTTAGGTATAAGATTTAATTAATTAATTATAAATTTTAAATAATAAAGTCTTTAATATAATAATAGTAAAAGAAAATCTCCGGGAGTGACGACAGAAGTGAAGAAAACTATAAACTATTACCATATTATGTAGATACTTACTATATAGAGAGAGGTCGGTTACGGTAACAGTTTCGCGAGTTCAATTGTTTTTCCCATTTTAAAAATGTGAAAAAAAAAAACAATTTGCCTAAAGAAGTTTTCACTTAAAAAACTGTTATAGGGTTTGGCCGAACCTATTTTCATGATTTCTGGACTGTGTCCTAAACTAATAACCACGTTTCTTTAAACAGGCTGAGAAGCGCAGACTAACGAAGGACCTGGGTTGGGTGTTATAAAATTTAAGAGACACTTCTGTCCCGTGTTCAGCAGTGGACCACGATAGGCTGAGCCGTTGTTCAAAAAGGAAAAAACGCGAACGGAAGCTATTCTACAATATAAAGATTTTTTTACATGAAAAGTTCACAAAAACAAAAATGTCTCGGCAGTTAATAGTCTACAAACAATTTAAAAATAAAACGTCTACGTCTGATTCCGTAACACCTATGCAGTGACGGCAGTATAGATATTTTTAGCCTATTTCTGTGGAATTTTTCTGATTTAGAATGTCTTTGTATGCTTGATTGTATTTAGGATATATTTTTGTATTTAAAATTGTTATAACTTGAAATAAACATTACTTTTTTAATATATTTTTCGTGCATTTTTTCGTCCATTCTATTCACAAATCAGTAAAGTCAATTAAAATACACAGTCTACAGTCGTATCTATTGTTAGTGTTACTAGAACTTACCTTCTAGTACTTGTTACTAATTAAAATAGCTAAATAATTAAAATGCTTTCAAATAGAAACATAGACACGAGTCATGCACACACCGGTACGTTATCAAAGTGTGTGTTACGCACACACGTAATAAATAAACTCTGTTTATATTTACATGCAGTGCGCGAGCACTGCACGCACTAATGAAATTCATAACCTTATTCTTCCAACACAAAAAGCAGTTCCTTTAAACGTAACATTTGAATTTTAAACCTTATAACATCTTATCATATTTTTAAGGGTTCTGAGACACCAGTGGCGCCACCTGGTGAGCGCAATAACGATAGTTACAGCCAAATGCAAAATTTGTGATTAGTCGGTGTGGATGATTCACAGTTAGGTATGATCTTCATATGCCAACCAATAAGAAAAGTAAATAATAGATTAATTTTTGATTAAATCTTTCATATTATTTTTCATACATTAGAATATTTTAACGCAGGAATGCATGATCCTCCAAAAGTACCAATCAATATAAATTGCACCAAAACAAAGGCATATAATGTCCTGGACAGTCTAAGGGTGACCACGGGTGTCCACACTGATGCGGAATGGTCAATTTGAGCACTGTAATTGACCAATTCACGGTACAATCCTCTCCACACCGCCCACCTTCGCATCAGTGAAAACGCACCCTAAGACCTAGGCTAAACAATGTTTTAAGTCTTACAATTGAAGTGTCTATAGACAAACAAATCCTAATTTCCATATTATAATGAAACCTATTGTCTTATAAACGGTTGTGTAATACATTAATTAGCTATTTAGGTGACATACAAAGAACTGGTTGCTTTTTTTTTATTATTGTTTACGATCGTCTCGAAATAAATTCAGCTGCAGATTTTCGGAAACATTATACTACTTCCACGAAGAACAAATTGTCCACTGTTTCATGTTAAATTGGTTTGTTCCCTAACTTTGTTGTTACCATAAGGCGGTTTCCCACAGTGTGCGAAATCACTGATCACCCCGCACTGCCGACGAACACGGACACAGCCGCGCACCGCGCTGTGAGAGTCGAGAATCAAACCTAATTTATACAACCTACAGTGGATTGGCGTTACGCACTAGAATTCTACGCGTGAAACACCTAGAAAGGAATAACCCACTATTTATAATACCTTAATTTTAGGCTTAAATGCTATCCAATCAAGCGTTGACCAAATAGGTTGTATACTAATCTGGAAACTTAACATACATGGGTAAATGGTCGAGTGCATTGTACCGACAGCGACCTATCAACTTACAACTGTATTATTGCAATAAATTCAATTGTAACCGTATTTAATTAAATTGCGTCAACAAGTGACTATCTGTTTATAACTAGTGTTCAAACACAAAATTTTTGTAGACGATTAAATACAACGGGTAAATAAATTATCGACATTACTATGATGAAGCTGTTAAGCCGGTTTATCACGGTGCGCGATATAGCAGACGCTCCGCACCACGCACCGTGGGAAGCGGCTTGTCCGTGATAGAGCAGACGCATCTACGCCTGTTAGTCGCAATCCGCCGCGAGTCGAAGTAAACCCTAACTCAGTTAAAATAGGGTTTGATTCTCAAGACAGACAAACAGACAAAAATAATATTCTGCTTTTTTTTTATATTAATATAGATGACGTAGCTTTTCAAGAATGGAGGAAATATCTTACACCTTCTATCTATCTAATATCTTCACGTTCTACAACTTTTGTAATACAATTCTCAGAAATAATAAACGCTGACTAACTGAAACTGAAAGACTTAAGTTCGTCAAAGCCAAGGTCGGTCTTTTAAGATATCATTACGTTACTAACGATTCAACAGTAAGCCATCTTGCCTTGACACCCCAATATTAAGAAAGAAAACAAATCTTATATTCACAATGATGGTATGATATAATTGCAAGACAAATGACGGTGACATTAGCGGGTGTTTCGCAAATAATCGCGGTGTACGCCGCAATCTTCCGCCCGGACGGCGTAGCGCTGCGCAGGCGCAGGGCATTGCGAAACGTTGCGCTCATATGTCGCGATATTTGTATGTCGTGTGGCTTAGGGTTAGTCCTTTTTGTTGAGGACAGAAGAAATAAGCAGGCATCTAGAAGGAAACTTGCAATGAGGGTCTGATTATTGTTGTGTGTTTACTTATTTAAATACTGTATATTTGAGGAATGGCCTCTAACATATAGTGCAAACATGACAAGAAATAGGTGTGCTAAACTGGCAATGACATCAAAATGGTTTCAGGGCCTTTTAGAAAAAGTAAAATGTAGGTAATCATTATAACATTGTTGACGATTATTGCGAATAAAGCGACATCTGGGAAAATCCTAAAGATACATGAACGCGACAACCCTATTAATTGTTATGCAGATTGTGTAAATTCATAAGCAATCGATATGAATAATGTTAGTTGACAAAACAATAGGAAATGTTCCTCATTCTCATTGTTAATCAGTTATATAAAGCTACACTTTTCGTAGATATTGAATAACTGTCGCTCCTTGGATCAGGACATAAGGTCAAAGTTTATTGCCTTTATTTATTTACCTTGATAGAATTCTGCTTTTAATTATGTGTACTGTACTTTGTACGCAATGCCTTGTAACAATTGTAAACGTTTCTCGGTAAATTATAGCTATGCGTGATAATGCGTGCTGTCTTTTACTTAGCCTTCCCGAGCTATGTTGGGGTCGGTTTTTACATGGAGCAACTGCCTCTCTGACTTCCACAACCCGTCTTACTGAACCCAGTAAAATCGCGGAGGTCAGATAGGCACTGTATTACCATAAAGTCTTTTTATAAACAATACAAGCTGTGGCTGGGTGGAATCTAACATACAAGACTTCAGTATGTATATTTTTGTGCTCGCAAAATTGGAAAAGATAACCATTTACTACTAATTTTAACGCAATCAGAATTTCGGTAAATCTTTAACATATTATAATTGTTTTCTAATAGTTCTGTTGTTCATTGTAAGTAAAATATTAAGAGGTAAATACAATTTGGATTTATTCAACAAACAGACATGATTTATGACGAATATGTTTTACATAAATTCACTTTGGCTAATTATCGGTGCAATGCGGCGTTAGCTTATTCCATTCCTTCTATGTTCTCTACTTAATTAACATAACTTCGACATCACCGTTAGGTATAATGATTCATTTATATGCTTCAGCAGACCTTTATTTATTGCTGGATGTAAATAATACTTAAAACACATAGAATAGTAGACTGTCTTTAATTCTGTTTGGAATTGCATGATCATAATGTGGGGCACAAACAGATTGCTTGGAATCTTCAGCGAGATATTTGTTTAACAATTTAATTATTTAATGGCATTACAGCTAATAGCCAACTACAATGACAGAAAAATGTTGCAAGATAATATTTCCGAGACCACCAAGCATGAAAATGGGCTGATTGCAAGAAACTAAATATGTACACGGTCTTACCTACATTTCCTTTTAAGGAGACGTATTTTATCTTGTAATTTGAAATAGGTTAAAGGTGGCTGAAGAGTTTATTAAAAAGCTCAATTATATGTTAGTAACCCTTGACATCCAAAATCTTAAACGTCACAAAGAAGACAAATATGAACCACCAACTCGAAATAATAATAAAAAGTTATCTTCCATGCGTCAAGAACTCAAATAGGCTAAGTAAACAATATTATACTTAAAGTAGAAATGTAGGCCTTTATCAACAAAAGCAGCAGTTACCGCAGATCCCTATATAGATAGGTACAGTAAACCGCACATTATAGAAAACGTTCTAACTTTGATAGCATCTTATTTTAATGGAGTAAGATTGATTTTTGCAATTCCTTGTTCCCGACGGCGACGTGTACAATTTTGCGTCATCCCGTTGAGTTATGATAATTTAATTAATTATTTGACACAAGATACGTGACCTACGATAAAGGACCTACTTATGTAGTGAATGCTATAAAACAAATAGGAACTTAGGTACGGTACAACGTCCAAGACTCAGCAATAATATAACACAATTTATTGATGTTATTGTGATATTTATGTTGACATTATGTGCAGATAATTTAGTCGTACTTGTAGTACACAACGTTGATTTAATTGTTGTGTAGAACGGAATTTATACACCATTCTATGTAACTTTTTCTGAAGCGATATTGGGGTAAGCTTACAAGCCTCAAGAGATTCAAAAAACCAAAGAATACCGTGTATTTACCCGTATTTTACATGGTAGGACTGCCTTTCTGTCCTAAACAAAATACTAAAGAACTCAAAGACATACATCTTTAAAATCACTATAGGTCTGTCAGTCTTACTCAATTTGAGTTGGCAAGTTTTGATTTATAATATACAGATTCTATCAAGATTCCTTTACCTTTTGTCAATGGTGTCCTAGAATAGGGTAGATGACTAACTGCTTTGTTTTTATGTTAAATCTTGCGACCATACATTGATTCGAAATGTCGCATGACGTCACAATTTTGAGCGCAAGCATAAGGTCAATTCCTTCGCTCTTAAACATTGATTCGCTCTTATCTACTTTGTGTTTTCTTATTTAGAAAAATCAAAAAATACGTGTCTAATATTTTTTTATTACCTAACTGACGGACTAGTTAGATCTTAATTTTCATACCCAGTCATTTCCCTATACGTAAGTCGGCTTATTAAATATAGGTTAAATATCTTGTAAACATCATATTGTTAGATGAGTAGACTTTTGGATGCCAAAGCATTTTGGTACCATTTTCATAAGGACTTAATTCTATACGAAGAGAAGTCTGAAAGTGTCGTTTACTGACAAACGTTTGGTTAAAAAAAAAAGTTGATATAAGTGGGCCGACCGTCGCTGTGCCTAATCGGGTTAAAGAGGTCAAAGAGTATTATAAAATAACGACCGGAGATCCCTGTGTTAAACATCAATCAAAACTTAAGTAAAGCAAATGAGTTTTTACTTCAGCTCAAAATAGGGATGTTGATGAAATTTTAGGTAGAATAGTAAAAATATTAGACACGTATTTTTTACGTAACCAAAAACTCACTTAGATATTTTGATTTGAAATGTCGCATGACGTCACAATGTCCTACGTTTTTTGTAAAATCGTGACGTAATTAGCCCCCACTCCTGGACTTTGATTCGCGTTATCTCCTTAGTTTTTCTCCACCCGCGTGGGTTTCGTTTACTGAGGCAAAAAGTAGCCTATGTCATTCTTAAGATCCAAACCTTAAACCATACCGAGTTTCATTAAAATTTGTTCAGCGGTTTAGCCGTGAAAGCGTAACAGACAGAAAGACAGACAAATTACTTTCGTGTTTATAATATTAGTATGGATAGATTGACGGATAAACGACTCTTTATTGGTAGACTAACCGCAATGGAATCAGTAATAGAAGTAAAGAGAATGTGACCATTTTAAATTGCAATAACCAATGAACAATGGACGGTCTTATCGCAATACGCTATAATATACAATAGTTTTCTTTACATTAATATCGAAGGAATACCGTTATCCGATACTAAGAAACACTTTGTACGTAGTATAAAAACTCAATGACGTCTATCTTTTACATTTTCTCAAATCATGTTCAATACATATTTAGATAGGTGCTTCTGGAGCAAGGACCACTTTGGAGCATACAGCTACAGACTACAAAAATATCATGCCTGTGTATGTATAGATGAAAAAATATTCGCAATATTTAATCAAATATCCTGTGCCTCTGTATATCATCATGCCTGCAACTAGAAATAGGGAGGCAATAATCTATGATTAATCTATGATGATACCCATAAACTATATGCATAAAAAAACAAGTGCGAGTCGGACTCGCGCACCGAGGGTTCCGTACACACCTGTAGGTATATAAGTAAAAGTTCACCCATCACTACAATCGAGTCATAGTTATGGTATGATATAATTGCAAAATGAAAAAAAAAAAAAAAAAAAATCATATATATTTTTTTTTATATGATGTAACTAAAAATTTATGCTTTTCGCAATTTTTCCTTTATCTGTGTTATAAGACGTTGCTTCGTACCAAATTTCAAGATTCTGAGTTCACGGGAAGTACCCTG
Source organism: Diachrysia chrysitis (assembly GCA_932294365.1). Taxonomy (NCBI): domain Eukaryota; kingdom Metazoa; phylum Arthropoda; class Insecta; order Lepidoptera; family Noctuidae; genus Diachrysia; species Diachrysia chrysitis. Next base: position 3,263,378 of record OW028664.1, read on the forward strand.
TAGGTTTTGATTCCCTTGCGAGTGTCGAAAATTTGCGGCATAAACGGGAGTATCTTTTGATCGCGTTGACTTAGAAGTTTGATTTTTTCACAGCTCCAAGAGACCATAGACTTGAGTATTTGATATGAATTTCAGCTTGATACCTCCACGCGTTCTTGAGAAAAAAGGTCTTGACAGACAGACAGACAGACAGACAGACAGACAGACAGACGGACAACAAAGTGATCCTATAAGGGTTCCGTTTTTACCTTTTGAGGTACGGAACCCTAAAAACCGCCAGCTTTTGATAAAAAAAAAACCGCATCATAATCGGTTCATTTATTTAGGAGCTACCAAGCCACAAATAGACACAAACAGACCGACACCCTTGGGTGTCGCTGGCATCACACAGATTAAGGGATATTGGCGTAAGTTACTATTAGTCCTATATAGGAGCTAAACTATTACGATTGGGACACATAAGTCAGCTGTGTCGTCAAAACAACAGCGTTGCGTGCTACCAATTTATTTCCGGCCCTAACCTTGATTACACTGAAGTAGATCCGTTCCTCTCCGAATTAGCTGTCAAGTACTTAAAGGACGGATGAGTTAATGACTGGCAATCAAGTTTGCGTGATCTTCAATTACTTGTAACACTTACATGGGTATATGTATACTAAATAGTCCTTGATAGTATCTTTAGGTAGCAAATTAAAACTGTTTTATGTTGCATACCAAATAAATAGATGAAATAATTATGAAAGCGTAGCTGCAGCGCAATGATCTTTCCTTATGCAGAGAAGGTAATTACGTTGATCACTATAAATTTAATATCTACATCTACCAAGTATGGCTTAAGTAATGTTCAACACCCTGCATTAGTCATGGCTCAGCTTGGATTTCAAACTACTAACTACTCACAATGACACAAATTATAAAAAAACTAATAAGTAGTGTTAGACATTTTTTTTTGTAAATTTCTTCTTAAGTTATGTAATTTTGTTAATGCTCTTACACAAGAAACTTACTAGATAATATCTAATAAAAATTAATAATGACGCAGAGTTTAATTGCATTATTAATTTACTAAAATATTTCTAAAAATTATTACACAATTTTAAATATTAATTAAGCACTATTTCAGTATTAGTGCTTTTCACAAAGTTAAAAATACAGTTATGGATCCTCATCAAAGGGTCTCTAATTAATAAATTAAATCAATAAGTTTTTTGTCATAAACCTCAAAAAGGAAATATTAAAATTACTGTAGCCGTAACCACGAACAGTTCAAAATATCATTCCTATGGAGAAGAACTGGCAATAAACTTCATATATTAGTCATAATAAATATAGAAACCCACAAAGAAGCATTATCTTTCAGGTATACATTTTTTCCTTGGATTGTTAATACTCTAATCTCTCTGTCACACAAACTGCCCAAAGGCAGTAACTTTATTGGTTACTTAAGAGATTCCTTAGTATTGATTACAATTAAGTTGGCTTACGTAAATCAATACTAAGTTATCACTTTACTAACTATTAACATCTCTGAGTGTAGCAGAAAGGTTTGTTGATAAAGAACTTAATTCTGAGTACCCTCAATAAAATTTAGCTTCTTACTATTTTATGAAAAGATTTTATATTGGGCTGAGACAATTATGCGTTTGAAATGGTTCTTGCTGACTGTAGTAAATATTATGAGGAAAACTTTTTGACCAATATTTTAAACATATTACTTTAATACAAGTATTGTATGAAACACATATAAATAAAGTGTGATGAAATATGGTCAGTTGTGACAGGATATGTGCTGTTGTGGATATTGTCGGTAGGTCGGTAGCACAGCGCTGTCAAGCAAGACTAACCGTCAGGCGTCATACTTGCGCAAGGAGGTAGTTGTTGTAACATAAACAACAATTTTATTATTTATCAATAAAACTTGCATTGCATACAAGTTTAATAATCTTAATAAGAACTAAGCAACGAAAAAAACATATTATATATGAGACTTCCGTACTTATGTTACATTTTATGATTGCCGCACCGAGTTTATTATTCATATTCGAATAACCTCAAAATTCTTGTAATTATAACTGTTTGTAACAACATTCTCTGTAGTTACATTGTAACAGCCACTAAAATACGCCAGCTAAGGTCAGTCTCAGTTGCATCCAAAAGATTAAATACAATTATAGCACATCTAAAAAAAGACATCGTGAAATCTGCCGGGTTGTTTGTATTGAAAAATAACTTACCTTGTTAATTTCTACTGCAGCAAATATATTATACCACAAAATTTTCTTTCAAAGCATTAACAGTAACTCACTTCACATTTATTTTATGCAAACAAAGAAAATAGTTTTAAATTTCGCACCGACAACAAATATTTGTGTGTGAAACTGAAATTGAAAATATATGGTATTGCAAGCATTAAAAAAAGTTAACAAGATTTTTTACAAAATAACGATTTAATTTTTTAAATGTGTTTTTGACTCTACTTAATTTAATTATGTTAACTGCGAATTAATAATCATTTTCGAAGTGAATCTTAAGCATGTCGATCTTGAAATTCAATATATTGGTTCAATTATAGGTTTTTTTTTCTTTAATTTTTTGATTGTGTCAACATCATGTGACTCCTTTCGACGCGGTTTTTTATTTGAGTACCTATTTTATTTATGATAGAACATTATATGGATTGAATTATTAAAAAATACTTTACATTGTTACATATCTACATACTTTGTTATGTTATTAAATACTCTATATTTTTAAGTCACATTTTACAAGAAAATTATGACGGGATTTGGCAGTTTAACTCATTCAAAAATATTCTGCGTGTAAACCATCATAAGAACCTATAAGAACTTTTAGTTCCGTTACATGCAAACTAATTTTATATGAAAACGATCATGGACTTTTTAACAATAGTGGGTTATAAAGCAATATGGCGAAATTTTCAATTAAATTTTGGTTTGTTTGCAAATATAATAATTACAAAATAAGCGATCGTCAGACATATTCTTACGGAAATCTTATCGGAAAAATCACACATAGTAATGTTGTGAACGGAATGTAATGATGAAGTCATCGCATCATCATTTTGTCATAGTTGACACATGAATGTCAAAACAAATTCATTTATTGAAATAAAATTCTAAAAAGTTCGTACAAAATGGGTTTATTTGGTAAATCTCCAGAAAGAAATCCAAAAGAGATGGTAGGTGTAACATCATTAATTTTGTGGACGTCGCATAAAAATATAATTATGAGTATTTTCTAAATATATCGCTATTATTTCAGGTAAACGAGTGGTCTCATAAACTACGGAAAGAAGGATATAACTTAGATAGACAAATAAGAGGTATGTTTACTTTACAAGTGTGTAGTTAAAGTTAAAGGAATTCGTGAGATTTCCGGTGCCACAGGATGTTAACCTACATTCATGTTTTGTTGACCGAATTCTCGAGGCATAGCAAGGTCACGACCAGAAGGGGTAGCCAGAGAACACGGACTATGATTTTCTCGTTACTTCATAAAAATAATAAATATATATTCCACTAAATTAATTTTAAAATAAACATAATTATGTTCTTTAATCCTCATCAGTAAGTACTATCAATAAAACATTTAAGCAAATAAAATAGTGCTTTATTAAACAAAATTAGCATTTTTTTCTACTGCAAGGTAAATCCCTTCCTGCTATTCTTCACCCTATAATATTTATTGTGACATTCTGTTAGTTTGAGATCAATAATAAATCATCAATCTTATTAATAAACTTATTTCTTAATCTTCAGGTATACAAAGAGAAGAGGAGAAAATCAAGAGATCTCTTAAAGAAGCTGCATCTAAGAATGACAAACAAGTGTGTACCATATTAGCTAAAGAAATTATAAGATCTCGGAAGGCTATTAGCAAAATATACACCAGTAAGGCCCACCTTAACTCTGTTCAGCTACAGATGAAGAACCAGTTAGGTAAGGTCAATAATAATGTTGTTTGTAACAATTTTTTTATAACTTATCTATTTTTTGAACTACTTTAATAAACGATAGGATCATAAGCCCTAGGCCTAATAGAAAATATTAAGTAAGTCCCAATATTATTATTATTTTTTAATTTATGGGCCTATATTAATACAATTTTTTTATAATATTTTGGTGAGGGGAATACTTATTACATTTTATAATATCTAATCCTTTAATATTGTTTCCAGCTACTTTAAGAGTTGCCGGTTCACTACAAAGATCAACTGAGGTATGTTGTCTACATAATTGTTACTATTGTTAACACATGACTAATGCCATTAGTCACATTCTAAAAACTTAAACCTCAGGCAGGACACTGGCGCGTCAAGCCATTGGTCACAGGTTCGAGTACTGCCTGAGGTTTAAGTTTTTCCTTCTATTATTTGTATTTAATTACAAATATTCGCTCTGAATGCGTAACAAATAATTAAAATAATAAATGATTATTATTTAAGGTGAAATAATATTACTTTGCCAAAATGCAACTTTTCAATGTGATAAAGATATATGTGACCAATATTTTTCATTAATCTACCTTGTAGATTTTTAACCAATTTCAAAAGGCATATTCTCAATTTGACTGTATGTTTTTTTTTTTAAATGAATATCTGCTATGCAATACATCTGGCAATTGTGGATTGATTTAAAAATTATCTTTGTCATTAATTATATTATTATATATATTACATTATATTATTATTTGATAGGGATACATTTTCTACATACTCCCATCCCATACAAATTTTGTTGAAGTCAGTTGCTTTTTACATTTATCTGTAATAAATTATTTGTTACAGGTAATGCAAGCCATGCAAGCACTAATTCGCTTGCCAGAGGTAGCAGCCACTATGCAGGAGTTGAGCAAGGAGATGATGCGCGCCGGTATCATTGAGGAGATGTTAGATGACACCATGTCCAGCATGGAGGATGAGGAGGAAATGGAGGAGGCGGCGCAGGGCGAGGTTGATAAGGTGAAATAATTTGTGTCATTTACAAAAATGTTTTCTATAGTGTAATGATGTAGAAAGGCCTTTATTTTTATAATTAAAATAAGCTTTATGTAATCTTCTTGATAAAAATATTTCGACGTTATTAGAAAGAATGAAATATATTTTATTTTTGCACAAACATTAAACGCAAATTAAATATATGTATTACTAGCAGTTTTCCGCGGCTCCGCCTGCGTGGATATTGGTGATCGCGGCAAAAAATAGCCTATGCTATTTCTTAGGCTCTAGACTATCTGTGTACCAAATTTCATTTAAATCGGTTCAGTAGTTTTCGCGTGAAAGCGCGACAGTCAGACAGACAGAGTTACTTTCGCATTTGTAATATTAGTAAGGTGAAGTAGGACAATTTTCGACTGGCAGTATAACACTCTTTACTTGTAGGTGCTATGGGAACTTACGCAAGGCAAGCTCGGAGAAGCCCCCGCCCCGCCCACCGCGGTCGGCGCGCCCTCCACCAGCAAGGAGGAAGAGGTCGCCGAACCCGACGAGAGCGAGCTCGACGAGATGCAGACACGACTGCAGGCGCTGCGCTCCTAGTACACGTTATATACGAACGATATGAAGGTACCTATATACAAACTATTTAATTTTGCACCCTAGCAGTAGATTTACTCAGAATATAGACGGCAACTAGCAGGACCTTTTCAAAAATCAGCGCTTTGGTAAATTGAAATATTCATTAGGTTTTTCATAATTGCAAGTTTATCAGCTGCATAGTAATCTATAAGTATTAGCCATGACATTTATGTATCATATTAATTGAGCTCATGATACATATACCTACTCGTACAGTGTTAATTAGGAGCAATTCCCGTGCTCGGGTCAAATTCAATTAAATTGGACCATCCTACGTCACGTACATCAGTTGATGAATGGTGACACGATTGAATTCTCGCACATACTGTTTTTTTTATCTACTCCCACCCGAAGAAATTAAAACCTTGTGTCGCCGGGGTTTCACAAACATACAAATTACATGCACAAAGAACACCCAGACTTAGAACAAGCATTTGTTGGTTACACATAAATGCTTGTCCCATGCGGAGATCGAAACCGCGGCACGTCGCGCATAGAGTCGTGGTGACCGATACCACTCGGCTATCCGTGCAGTCAAAATGTGGGTCACACAAGCTTTTTAAATTGTGTCCTGGCAATACTTTCCTTTAGTATAGCAACATACATAATTAAATTGACGTATTATGAATGTTGTTGCCATGATAGTGAAGTTGAGTAAATATTTATTTATTCATTTATTGCACAATGTACACACAGTTACATTAAGTTTTTAATAGATTGTGCTATATGCAAATATATATTATATACCTAACTTGTTCTGTTTTTCACAAGAGCTGTGTGAAGATATTAATTTATGATTTTTTACTTGTTAAGATTGGTGTGGCAACTACGTGAAAACATTTGCCTATCGCTGGAAATATATCTCTAACAGGATTTTTTTTTTCCAGTTTGGAGACCTACGTATTGGAGTCAAGATTTAAGAAGGCGATGTTATATGGAGAGCAAAAAATGCCTTATGAACAATGTAAATAATTGTTGTATGTATGTAATTAAGTTTGTATTTTAATACGGAAGTATTATTTGTTTCGATTGAGATAATTTAACAATAAATGGTTGATTTATTGCTCTTGAGTGAGTTCGTAAGAGTTGGAGTAGAAATGTACAGCTAGCAGAAGAGTTGCTTTAAATTTATAGAGGAATTAATTAATAATTTACTAATTGGGATCTATGTATCTCGTGTAGGAACTCCTACACGAGATCCCATATCACGAATTTTTAAACCCATTTTGGATCAAGTGTGAAACAGAGATGACTATCTGCACGTATAATTATTCTGTCTTTGGAACGATTGGGACTGGTTTTAAACGCCATAAGACGGGGTAAATGTACAACTTTATAACTGTACAATATACAGACATTTATTTGGCTTAAATAGATCTGATTTGTAAAAGATAATCAATTGCCTACTTATTAGCACGCAATTGTCAAGTTTTTGAGTATTATATTGCAAACTTCTTTTGCTAACTGTACATTTAACCTGGTACAGGCATGCAAGCGTGTTCTTTCTGTTTACAGGCGATATTTTTTCGTCTCTGCCTATCGCAATATTATTCTATATAAGCTACTTTTAATGAAAATTAACGTCTAGTGCCTATATGCAAAGAAAAATGTTAAAATATTAATTGGGATTAATAAACTAATTAATTATTACTTAAAATGTTGAGCGTATAATGAGACAGTTTTATATAAAATATCTTTGAATACCGTTTTCGGATTTGACAGTTAATTCTATTGTCTTTTATCCAATAATTATTTAACATTTTGGGCGCCTTATAGATTTAACGGAATTTTATTTGTACATCTCAAACCTTCGTTAATATTTTATTTACTTAATTATTTGTTAGCTTCATATAGGTTGTATAGTGAGATCTTGAGGTTCGCCAGATGATTTTTCTTAGCCTTTTTCAACCATTTTGGTGTAGGCTTCGTTCAGATCTCTCTTTCGAAGTGGGGTCTATCCCGGCATAGCGCTACTTTGATCCAACTCGTTTGTAAAGACCAACTAATATTTATGATGATCGGCTTGTTAGAAACCAGGGGTATATCTTTAAATATCTATACTAATATTATAAAGCTGAAGAGTTTGTTTGTTTGTTTGAACGCGCTAATCTCAGGAACTACTGGTTCGAATTGAATTTTTTTTTTGTATTGGATAGTCCGCTTATTGAGGAAGGCTATAGCCTATATAACATCACGCTACGACCAATAGGAGTGGGGCATAAATGAAAAATGTTGCAAAAATGAAAAACCGTTGAAACTAAAACACGCGAACAAAGTCGCGGGGGACAGCTAGTATAAAATAAAGTCGGGTTAGTTACACCATTTATAACTCAAGAACGGGTAGACCGATTTTTATGATAATTGATTTATTGGATTCATTTCCGTCCCGAATAGCAGAATAACTATCAAAACTTTTAAAATATCAAGAAAAAAAAAAACAAACAAATTTGTCTGCCGCGGGGCACAGCTAGTTAATTATATTTACGCTTTAGTGCGTACTATATTTATCTAATCCTGAAAAGAGAGGCCTATACCCAGCAGTGGGATGATACCTATCTACATGTATATGTAGGTACGTGTTGTGGAATTGTTACCCAACAGCCTAAAACATGCATTTTCAAGTTTTAAGCAACTATAGACCTTATGTTTCATCTGTTAAAGGTCCTATAAGTTTGTACAAGAATAGAATTATATTATTATACCCAAATGGAGTAAATGTAATTTTTTTAATGTCCTGTAGTTAGGATCGTTTCATATAATTTCGTACATTTTGTGCGCGAGCATGTTGTCTTTAGCCCCTACTCCTGATCTTTAAATCAAATCTATCTATTAATCTATAATCTATTTGACTACTTAGTATTTCGTTATTTTCGAACGCAAAAAATACGTGTTTTATATTTTTTTATTATTTAACTGATCTATTCATTCGATTTTGACTTTACATACACAGTCAACTACTCCAAAATGGCTACCTTATAATATACATACCTACTATAAATGCTGTGGATTTTAAGTCTGTATATTTAGTACAAAGGCAATCTACGCATTTTTATATGGTTAGATTCGGCTTTTATAGTATCTGTAAATCTTGTGTCGAATATTGAACGTTTATTGAATTTTACAAGTGAAATCAAAGCACTTATAGATGGTGTTGCAACATTGGTTGATTTTTTTAAACTGGCAAACTTGTAATCTTTTTGTCTCACTTACTATACTTTACTTTTTTCTTTAACAGTGTTCTTATTATCCCAAAATGTACGATATATTGCCGTCATCCTGCAATATTGTAAAATAGCCTCTTATAAGTTTATTTTAAGGCTTAGATTTGCATGCGATGGAATATGGTAATGTCATGCGAACATAACTTTGTAAGTTCTCAATTGTGATAAATTTTGATTTTGTGAGCTTTTATTAAAATGTTTTATGTCTACTACAGTTAATTAAAATTCACTAACTATTTATTCTTTTATTTTTTGACGCTACCTCCCTAAGACGTTAGCCGCAGAGCTTATGCCAAGCGAGTTACACGAACTTAGTCTAGATTTTTTATGTGTTTAAAAAGACTTCTCTTCAGCTACGTGAGCTAAAATAGACTAACTCAGCCAGCATCCTGCGGTGTCTGATCCTACTTCAGTTTACAGCACAGATATAGATAGACCTAGGTAATGCAAGAGCATCTACTTCGCGTGCCCGGCTTAAGCGTAATATGCTTAACATGGCGAGTGTTAAGCTCAATCTGCATTGGTGCGCCACGCTACTGGCTTTTACCAATCTGTACCCTTACTCTCCAATTTAATTTTAATTATAATGCCAATACAAAATTGGTATTAGTTTAAAAGCAGGAGATTCAGTTTTCTTAAAAAAATCTGTCAATGGAAGGAACTGACTGGAATCTTAATATTGAGGGTATTTTTTGTACTGTGTGTTGTTGTGTGCCTGCTAAATTTTGCATTGGTATTGTATTAGAATTAAAATTAAATTGGAGAGTAAGGGCACTGTACCGGGCATTATTAACCAACGAATAGTATCTACATCATATTTTAAAGTTGATTCTAGTTTGAAATCTTCACCAAAATAGTGTTATCTTCTAGAATGTAGTGAAAAATGCCACGCTTCGTTTTTATACAGATCGCGATACTTAAGTTATCTAGTTAGTTATAGATTATTTTGCATAGCTCTTGGTGTGATCCAGGTTAATTACATTTCCTTATAATACGGAAAAGAAATTAAACTTGATAAGGACCTTATCTAAATCACAATATACTTTCTGTAGCCATACGGTTTTTTACAATACCCTTCCAATTTCTACATCCTTTTTTCCTAAACAAGATACAATAAATCTATCTTCGCCTTTATTTTATTTGAATTATTACAATAAACATTCAATCTTATGACCAAATGCATAAAGAACAAAATTGTTTAAATCTTTCTTGCCTCTTAAATTGAATAAAGAGTTATACTAACATTGTAAGCGTCGGTATTCACCAAGGGCTCACTTAAACCTATAAAATACATTTAAATTGAAGTGCTGATTACGCAGTTTTTGAGTGGTTGTGTCTATGATTATAATCTAAATTCTAAACAATCTCATGTGTCGTTATCTTGAGTAATCGACGTTTCGGTACTTCAAAGTATTTAGATCCTTATCAGTATTTTAAAAAAAACTATGATAACCTAAAATAATCGAGATTGCGTCTGATGTCGTCTTATATTTTTTTGAATGAGCTTTGTTCCCAATAAACTATGTAAGTATTTGGTATTTTTACATTTACTCTTTTAGCTATAATACCGACCATATTTTTAAAAAAGCTCTTTCTTTTTCAGACCGGTTTTGATTTTTTAGTCCAGTCAAAATAGACATTCCATTTTGCATTAAGTCCCAACAAGCTGGATTTTCGTGCAGGCCTTGAATACGTCATTACAAATGATATGTCAAAAGTCCCCATCAATCCCGCTTGTGCGTTGTTTTTTATTCGAGGTCAAAGGTCACAAATTTGCGTTTTTTGCTTATATCTCGGAAACAACGAGAGCCATCGAAAAATGGTTCAGACAAAGTTTGTAGATCGTAAAATTGTCTACAAAAAAGATCTCAACACTTTTCTTCTACAAAGCATCGCTTTCGAGATATCGTGACTTCAGACCACAGGAAAGTCGTATTTTCGACTATATGCACACATTTCCGCACCACCTCTGAGGTAGTGTACACAGCTTTTTTTTTTAACGTGTTTTCCCCAATACTCCACAATATATTTTGATCGAGATAATGTAATGGGACACCATTTTATTGATGAAATTATTTTTTTATTTAAATTTAATGAAAATTTTAACAGCAAGAAAATTACATCATCATTTATCATCAAATTCTTCATAGTCACTCGTTTCTTCCTCTTCTTGCTCGATTTGTGTAGACTGCTCCAAGAAGAGAGATATATCAGTTATATCCTCATCAATTTCGAAACAATCTTTATCTGTTGCATTTGATTCAATGTTGGTGCAAGATTGGCATTGACAATTGGTACATACCGATGAACAATACAATCCAACTTTTCTGCACCCGCAATTGTAATGATGCATACTGGCCACGTATGAGTGCATATTCGTATTTTCTATGTTTAAAATAGCCATAATTCGAGAACAGTGCACCGTAGAAGAAAAAGTGTTGAGATTTTTTTTGTAGACAATTTTACGATCTACAAACTTTGTCTGAACCATTTTTCGATAGCTATCGTTGTTTCAGAGATATACGCAAAAAACGCAAATTTGTGACCTTTGACCTCGAATAAAAAAACGCACAAGCGGGATCGATGGGGACTTTTGATATGTCATTTGTAAAGACGCATCCAAGGCCTGCACAAAAATCCGGCTTGTTGGGACTTAATGCAAACTGGAATCAAAATTTAGTCTATTTTGACTGGACTATTTTTGATTTATACAGATTAAAATTAGTTGTTTTACAATCATGCATTTTGTTATCATATTAAAAGTAATATATTAATAACTCGCGTATACAGAAATTATAACATAAAAATTTTCTTACTCAGATTAATAAGTAAGAAAAATATGATAATATAATCTGACGACCTCCGTGGTCGAGTGGTGTACACAACGGTTTTCAAGGTGTCCAACTCCGAGGTCCCGGATTTGATCCCCGGCCGGGTCAATGTAGAAAACCTCTTTTCTACCTTCGTTGTCTCTGAATTCCATAAAACAAGTGCTTTAGCTACTTACTTTGGGTTCAGAGCAATGTATGTGATATTGTCCACATTTATTTAGTGATAATAAACAGCACTATGATCACACTTCTCCAATAAAACAAATGTATTAAGAATGGCTATAAATATATTTCATATAATACTATAACAATAATCATCTAAAGTATAAGTACAGGTATCACAGTTAGTTACAGCATCTTGGAGGACAAGTCTAGTTCCAGTTGCATGTCTTGTATCGACTCCTTCTTCAATAAAGGCTTGCGATCACTCTCTTTTGTCTTTTTTGTGTTTTTCTTGTTTTTCGATAATCTGTAACAAATAGGGTAGTTATATATTTGTATTTTATTGATGTTAGATGATTAACGATAAATTTTAGTAGGTATTTGATTTTTGACTGGTCTGTTGGTCTAGTGGTTAGTTACCCTGATTGCTAAACCGGAAGTCGGCGCTTCTCAAAATGCACATGAAGACGCATGAGCGCATGCAACGCGGCGCCACATTCAGATGCACTAATATATATATATATATATATATATGTATTTAGAAATATATAAGTATGTTTATCAGTTGTCTGGTTGCCATAATACAGGCTCTGCCTAGTTTGGGATCAGATGGCCGCGTGTCAGTTGTCCTAAGTTTCTTAAGCTATCTGGGTAAACAATATTACAAAAATGATCCTTACAAAAGCGCTGTCAAAGTTAAAGTGTTAAGGGTATACGATCTGTACAGTTTGGCTGCACGTCAGTAGCACCACAGTTCCCACAGGCCGGCTACAAACAGTCGCTGTCGACTCGAAAGTGTCAGAGCAAAGAAGTAACAGAGCGGTGCTGTGTAATGTGTACATCAAAGACTATAGTTTACTTGACAATAGTCAACTTGCATGCTGTGAAATTGTTTACTGTATACACATACAATAAGCAATGATAAGACAGTTAAAGAATAATTATTTAATTATACCTACACAGATATAATTAAATAATTATTCTTATAACTGTTTAAATATTTGCATGACATGGAGCTAGGCGGACACTTAGCTAGACGTACAGATGGCCGATGGAGTCGCACTTTTACTGAATGGTGGCCAAGGACATGTTGAAGGAGTCAGGGACGACCGAGAGCACGTTGGGTTGATGACATAGTTAAGGTAACAGGAACTACCTGGATGAGGGACGCGCAAGACAGACAAGAATGGCAGAAAAAAGGGGAGGCCTAGACTCAGCAGTGGGTGATTACGGGCTGAAATGATGATGATGTCTCATAACGACATAATGTATATGGCACTGATTGTATTACTGACTATCTCTTATGTACCTACATTTTACGCAAATAAACAATCATAATTATAATTATTATTATGCAGTCGCATCACGCCGTGTATGGCTAGTTGTAAACAGCAAGGTAGTGGATAAGGTACCTATTAATGACGCCGTCGGGGTGGTCCATCATGCGGATGATGTCGGCCTGGTCGGACGAGTCCAGCGGCGCCACGGAGATGTCCCGCACGGCGCGGAACTTGCCGCAGTTGTTCAGGTGCTCGTTCTCCAGCCGGAAGAAGTTCCAGATGAAACGTCTGCGAAATATAATTAGCAATGAATACTCTGAAAGCTTTCAGGAAAGAAATAAAGGAATATTTTCTATTAAAAGGAATTTGCTCAATTCGAATGTTTATTTAATATGTATACATATTATATATATGTATATAAGTATGTACATATAAATATTTGTGTCTATTTAGTATATTTTATTAGGTTTTGCTGGAAGAAAACTCAGTGTTGAGTAAAGCTCGCTTTTGTATATACACTTTCAAACATGTTCCTAACTGATACAATTTATTTACTTTTCCATTGTGCCTACGACTCTGCGTTTAATGGTCATGCCGACAGGCATTCTTTAACAGACTATCTGGGGGTGCAAATGGGAACGTGCTACAATGATTGGCAAAAATACTGGCCTAGAATTTGAAATTAAGTCATACAAATCGAATTTTTGTCTTTGATTATGAAAAAGCTTGGCTACATCAGTAAATTAAATTGTCTGACTGATATAGTTAGCATTTAGTGTTTAATTTCGACAACATCCGTGACGAGTGGCGTACAGACCGGTTTTCAAGGTGTCGCTACTCTAAGGTACCGGGTTTGATCCCCGGACGGGTCAATGTAGAAAACTACTTTTCCACTTTATCTCGGGTCTAGGTGTTTGCAGCGCCTTCGTTGTCTGTGATTCGAAACCACATATAATTTTGCTACCTACTTTGGGTTTATTCATTTTTGTCAATAAATAAAGTAATTTCGACCGTAACTGCAAGTCTTAAGGTCGATAATAAACTGGCACGTCTGAGATGGACACGCTAAGAGAACAAAGAAGTGCATCTTACCGGAACACCTCGAGCGGCGCGAGGATGGAGATCATGGTCTCTCCGCTGACGATGTTGTTCTCCGTCACCACGAACGACACCGTCCATATGAAGCGCAGGACAAAGTCCTCCACTATCGCGAAGTAGTAGAACTGCGAATAGATAAAACGATAAATTTATTTTCATTTTTTTTTAATGTTTTAGGACAACTCACACACGGCCATCTTATCCCAAACTAGGCAGAGCCTGTATCATAGCAACCAGACAACTGATAAACATACATAAATATTTCTAAATACATACATATTATAGATAAATTACACCCAGACTCAGAACAAATGATCATGCACATCACACAAAGATTTGTCCTGGGTGGGAATCGAACCCATGACCTCCGGTTTAGCAGTCAGGGTCACTAACCACTAGACCAAAAGGCCCGTAAAACATTCTAATTTCTAATTAAATTTTGAGAGAAATAAAAATTAATGCATAATTGTCATAGGTACCAAACAGAATTTTTGAAAATTCTTTTTTTCGAGTCGATGGTACTCCTATCCAAATTTGATGAGCCAGTAGTTTTGCCAAAGTACATCAAATGCCTTAAGCTACTTACCCCAGGACTGTAAACAATCTCCTCTCTCAGGAACTTGTTCTCCGCGTTCTGTCCGAAGCTGAACAGCCCCCAGTCCATCTTCACGTCCCACGTGTACGTGTACATGGACGACACCAGCTGGCACGTGAACCATGCGTAGAGGAATGGATTGTCGTAAGGATCTGTGTAGTAACCTGGGATAGGAAAAAAGAATAAGCTATTATCTATACATATTATAAAACAAAGTTCCCCGCCGTGTCTGTGTGAACGCGATAAGCTCAAAACTGCCGAACGGATTTTCAAACGGTTTATAAACCACGGTGTATAAAGTGTTTTAAGAGGTAGATTTGTGTGTATAATTCATTAATGCTGTATCTGCCCGTGCGAAAAGAGGCCGGGTCGCTAGTTACTATAGTATAAAATGCTTCTCTATCGATGTATCGACAATCGGCTGCTCATGAATATTTCTGAACCCTACAGGAATTCTAGATGCAATGTCGGCCTTTAAAATTCCAAACCTCCCCAAACGCAAACAAGGGGAGAGAGGGGGGGGGGGGGTACTTCTTTGGGTATACAGCCCAAAGACAATTTATCTAATAGAACACTAAGCGCTGGTGCATACGACGCCGCCCTCTTTCGTTTTTATCATTTACTAAACGGTTGCTGTGGCCTAGCGGTTGAACATACAGATTTGTATGCAGAAGGTTGCAGGTTCGAAACCACTATGGACAAGTACCAATGTGACTTTTTTAAAGTTATATGTACTTTCTTAATTATTCTGAGATACCATTTGCAAACAGTGAAGGAACACGATAAGGAAACCTGAATTCCAAAAATTGGAATCTCAAATCGCCAACCCGCAATGAGCAAGCGTGGTCGATGCTCGTGCCTTCTCTACATAAGATATATAATAATATATTAAGATGCCTATGCCCAGCAGTGGGACATTAATAGGCTGGTATTATTAAACGGTTGTTTGTAATACATTGGTAGCCGTGTATTGGTTCCTTGGCGGCCGGTAATGGAATAACAAAATCATAAATTTGCGGTAAAACGCGCGGCGGCGGTGTCGTGTTCACGAGCGCTAAAGCCTGTATTTCACATCACGAGGCGAGGGAAGGCCTCGCGGCTGTCTCAGGCACTGGAAGAACTATAAGGATCTGATACCAACCACTGTACAGCGTCCGGAGCGTCGCGAACAGGACCACAAAGAACGTTGTGGAGTACTTCCCCGCGTTCACGAGGTGAGGGAAGGCCTCGCGACTGTCGCGGTACCGCCGCAGGCACTGGAAGAAGCGCGTCCACGCTGGCACCACGTTCACCAGTGCTCGAGTTATTATGAACCACTGGGTCCCTTCGAATGTCACTGGAAATAAGGAAAGCTTGAATCAGTTCTGGTCGAAGATGTGCTAATTGAGGCCGAACATAAATGGTTTCTTGGAGTATCCTCTTGGTATGCCCAACCTTGGCAACTTCGAGAAAATTAAGATATATTTTTTTCCATGGAAACTATACTTCAGTAGTAAAATATAATGGAAGAATATACAACATTTTGTATAATTCTGATATATATCACAAAACCGTCGATGGTATACATGAGAGAAATATTGACACAGTCAGTGATGTAGTAATAAAATGTAAAAAGAAAGATCGATATTACAATTGTTCTTTATTTACTACCTGCAGAATTACAAAATAGCAATGTACACCTACCGTTAACATTAAACCAATCACTGCCCGCCACGTAGAAGGCAATTAGATAGTGAAAGTCTAGGAAGGCCGCTGTGAAAGAGTTCCATTGATCCGCCAGCCAGAAATCCGCGAACAACACTGGCATGAACGGAGCAGCTAGGATGCGACCCTATAACAAAAAAAAAAGAAAACCATTAGCACAAAAATAGATCTATATGCAAGAAAGTTAAAAAAAAACTAGAAATAATTAAGACGAAAATTTTTGAACCGTTGTTTTTTTCCATAACTTGCCATATCTACTACACATAACTAAAAATGGTTTTAAATCATTATTTGACCAGCAAACACATTCAGCGTGTAAACATATCATTATGTAACATGACTCCTGACGTACGACTAATCATTGCAGACATAAGACAAAGCGATTCATTAAGATGTCAATCAACGTGACATCGTGCGCTAAACGATTGACGGTAAACAAGTGCTTATTTTTATTTTTGGTTATGAGTATAAATAAGCTCTTTTTTAATATTATGGGGAAATAAAACTTCTTTTTGTCTGTTTCGCAAGAGATTTTTGGCAATTACGTAGGTCCATTTTGCCTAGATTGCACCCGACACTGCACATCACTAAAAGCCAGATTAAAATGTAATTTCAGTAGATGTCAATGATAAAGTCTTAAATCAGAAGGAAATACTTCTTTGAATGTTTCGCGTATCAAAGTAACTCCTAAAGAAATATTGCCGTTTCAATCTTGATATACGACATTGGGCAAGCTCGATAACATGACATAGCTGATCTAGTTTTCTTTAGAATGGAAATATAGCACCTTAAAGAACGGTTCTTACTGCAAAGTATATATCATTTTCAAATGCCAATCATGTTTTACTATATTTATTTAAATATTAAAATTGGGTAGAGTTCGATTCAAACTTAATGGCGGCTGTGAAGTTCGCTAAACGCTGCGCAGTACCTCGCCCCGCACTCCCGCTGGCGCATAAGTTTGGTACTGCGCAGCGACTCGACTTGTGTTCACAGTCGCCATTAAGTTTGAATCGAACTATACATGCTTAATAACGTGGTTAAAGCCAAAACAAAAGAAAATACTCACACATATCCTCAGAAACCAAAATCGGGCTTCATGTCGAAACACCTTCAGTGGATTCATTAAAAAAGCCAACATTATAATCACTAGAGCCAGAGGGTTCACAAATGGCGGTATACTGAGACTCGCGCTGTATATAAAGCTTAGTATACTAAGCGCCCATATCACGCCGAAAATCGCCGCCAGCTCCATTAAATGCTGTTCAGAAAGATGATTTCGGGGATCCAACTCAAATATTAAGACGTGATTGACCCCCGAAGACCGCCAGCCGTAAACATTGATGCCAATTAAAAATATAAATTCAACTAATAGGAATGGGCCGCGGTATAATCTGAATGCTGTCTTGAAATTCTCTGTGCCGCCCTCGTGGAATAGTGCTAAAACAAATTAATTTTGATCAATACTTCTTGTCGTCCTTTGTCCTAAAAAAAAGCGTTGTTTTAATCTTAAAAAACGTCTATGTTTCAAATACTCGTAGTTAATATAATAGAAGCAAGGTACTGATGTTTTTCGGTAGCAGAAAGTGTGCTTTTGTAAGTAAGTTTTTTGCCTATGTGTGCCGTCTTATTTAAAAACGTAGTAAACATTTGCACGGCGCGCTAAAATACATTTTCCTTAACGCAACAAAAGTTGAACGAACTAAACGCACCGGAAATGATTGAAAGGTTTTTTAAATCAATATGATTAGGAAGGTGGTCAATGACTGGACCTGTGTCATAGATTTCTGGTCAGATTAATTTATGAGGCTCTTAAATCGCATTTAAAGTTAACCTCATCAACCAAAATTGTACAGAAACCGTTTATTCAAAAAAGTATGACGTCATTTTATTTTTAACGATTCTAATGTATGAACAGGAATCCCTTAAACGAATAAAGATTCATTCTTGATTCGGTACAAACACATTGCTTTAATTGGCCTCTCTTAAGTACAAAATAACTATGATGCCAGCGAACTGTAAGTTTAAACAAGTCTTCTGTTTTTAAAAGGATTCAAAATTATTGAGTTATGTATTATATTGTAGGTTATGTCAAAACTATTGATAATTGAACAAGTTTTGTTATAAAGATATGTTTTTGAAGACACAACACGTACGTCGTTCAGCTCTATTTCTTTGTTATACTTATATCCTTTTTAATTTAAAACAACATAAACTATAATAGCCGTAATTAAAATATCAACGAAATAGCAATATGATGACGTATATTAAGTATAAAGGCAACTATATTGCCCGTTTTGTTTAAACATTTAGCAAATGCTTAGCTATTGAGCAGTTGTTTTGTTATATAGGTACCTACATAAATAATTCCATGATTATACTTATATTCTGTCTTCTTTGTGAACTTACAGGCAAAAAGTAAATGCCAGACAACAAAATTCGGCGAGATTGACTACCCAGCCCATATACGAAGGTATATACTAAGTCCATGACCCAGCCCTTCTAGACAAGTGGCAATTCCACAAGCGTTAACGCTGATCGAATCGCTTAAATATATAGAAGTGACAAGTCTAAGTCACGCGATCGAAATGAAATGCCTTGGTCATGGTTATCGTGCTTCGGAAGTTAAGCCGTTGGTCCCTACTGTCATACGTTGATGTTTGGTAGTCGTTAAGTCATTACAATTCTTAACTTCAACCAGTCGTGCCCTGGGATACTGTGTTACCCAGTAAAATGGGTTGTGGAGGTCAGATAGGCAGTCGCTCTATGTAAAATATGGTATTCTGCTGAATACGGTAAGACTGTCAGCCGACCCCAACATAGCTTAGGAAAAGGCTAGGCAATTAGTTAATTATCATGTTTAACTTGAAGAAATGAACTTGGCTACAGAGATAGGTAACACAGGACATCGGTATCCAAGATTTAGATAGGTATTAGGGTAGGGTATTACTATAATGATAGGAACCAAATATTTTTTCTATAGGCCCTGCACTCTACTATATCTCTCAGACTTAAGAGTTTCCATATTACAACACAAGATGGCTACAGGAATAATGTAATCATGTAAACAGAGATTTCCCAATCTGTTGTGAATTGATTTAATCTTATTGCATATTTTACACAATAGCGGATACTTTCGTTATCAGACAGATAACAGATACTGCAATATTTTCCTAAAATAAATTACTAAGCACAGACCACAAACATTGGAAACTTATAAAGATAAATATAAGTATCATTATGTAAATATGAACAGATTGTTTGTTTTGTCCTAAAAGGAAATAACACTTACCGTTTTCTTTAGAACTGCTCATAAGTATAACAAAGACACAGTGCTATTACTGACACACACAAAGACACAGTGCTTACAACTTATTAATGCTTTACATACATGTCTAAATTTTAAATACGAAAATAAATAGACTTCTTATGGGTTTTATTTGACATCGTTAGATATATTATAGTGGAAAGGGTATAATTTTTCACTTAACATAATAAATAAAATATAAAATGTTGACAAACCCTACAACGGATTCAATTAATAATTTAGAACCCTCTCAAGAATTTAAAGTTCAATGACATGTACCTACTTTCAATTAATTATTCTACTTAAACTCAGTCGGATGCAATTAGAGTTATAGCTATATCTACCGTATTGTATTAGAGAGATGTTCAAAATAAAGCGATGTTTTTGTACCGAATCGAGAATGAAACTTTCTTCGTTTACAAAGGGATTAAAAAGTAACAATCTAATTAATCCGTCAGTTAGATAATGAAAAAATATAAGCCATGTATTGAGATAATAATTTATTTTTAAGGAAACTCTTCAAAACATTTTCACCTAACATCAGTAAACATGACTCAAATTCGATAAGATTATAAATCAAAGAACAAAAATGCATAACGTTATTAAATATCTGAAACTAGAGGTGCCCCACGGCTTCACCTGCGTAAGTCTACCTTTTTTATTCTACACTAGCTGTCCCCCGCGACTTTGTCCGCGTGTTTTAGTTTCAACGTTTTTTCATTTTTGCGACATCATTCATTTATGCTCCGCTCCTATTGGTCGTAGCGTGATGTTATATAGCCTATAGCCTTCCTCAATAAATGAGCTATCCAACACTAAAAGAATTTTTCAAATCGGACCAGTAGTTCCAGAGATTAGCGCGTTCAAACAAACAAACTAACAAACAAACAAACAAACAAACAAACAAACTCTTCAGCTTTATAATATTAGTATAGATTTAGAACCCTCTCAAGAATTTAAAGTTCAATGACATGTACCTACTTTCAATTAATTATTCTACTTAAACTCAGTCGGATGCAATTAGAGTTATAGCTATATCTACCGTATTGTATTAGAGAGATGTTCAAAATAAAGCGATGTTTTTGTACCGAATCGAGAATGAAACTTTCTTCGTTTACAAAGGGATTAAAAAGTAACAATCTAATTAATCCGTCAGTTAGATAATGAAAAAATATAAGCCATGTATTGAGATAATAATTTATTTTTAAGGAAACTCTTCAAAACATTTTCACCTAACATCAGTAAACATGACTCAAATTCGATAAGATTATAAATCAAAGAACAAAAATGCATAACGTTATTAAATATCTGAAACTAGAGGTGCCCCACGGCTTCACCTGCGTAAGTCTACCTTTTTTATTCTACACTAGCTGTCCCCCGCGACTTTGTCCGCGTGTTTTAGTTTCAACGTTTTTTCATTTTTGCGACATCATTCATTTATGCTCCGCTCCTATTGGTCGTAGCGTGATGTTATATAGCCTATAGCCTTCCTCAATAAATGAGCTATCCAACACTAAAAGAATTTTTCAAATCGGACCAGTAGTTCCAGAGATTAGCGCGTTCAAACAAACAAACTAACAAACAAACAAACAAACAAACAAACAAACTCTTCAGCTTTATAATATTAGTATAGATTATTTATTTTCAATGTTCTAGACGAATCCAACAAATCAAAGATCATGAAAATCGGTCTATTTGCTCTCAAGTTATAAATGGTCTAACTAACCCAACTTTGTTTTATATATAAACTAGCTGTCCCCCGCGACTTTGTTCGCGTGTTTTAGTTTCAACGGTTTTTCATTTTTGCGACATTTTTCATTTATGCTCCGCTCCTATTGGTCGTAGCATGATATTATATAGCCTATAGCCTTCCTCAATAAACGGACTATCCAATACAAAAATATTTTTTCAATTCGAACCAGTAGTTCCTGAGATTAGCGCGTTCAAACAAACAAACAAACAAACTCTTCAGCTTTATAATATTATAGTATAGGTTGAAATCATGACAAATTCTTTCATCTCTCGTTCATTCTGTGAAGTGATAACTATTGGCATTGTAGTATTTAGTAATGTACTTTCGATAGCCATTGACGCATGAAACGCATAGAAAATTTGGACACTCTATTGAGTTCGGATACATTTTATAATCGAGCAGTGACAAGTCAACGTTGAAATGAATACAATTATGTTACAAAATTACGTAAGAAAATAAATACTATGATAAATACATAGAGTGAGCGTAGTGTACGATGTTCTTTAGTTGAGAATATCGTTAAAAAACCGTGAAATCTCTAGTCGTATTCGCGTAATTCGTACCAAATTGACTTTTATGAAATGAGAGAAGGGTGGCCCTTGTTCAGTTAATATCGGCTCATAATAATATTAATGAATATAATAATACCGGTACATAAATGTTCCACTGCTGGGCACAGGCCGCTTCTCATTTAGAGAAGGAACGAGCATTGATCACCTCGCTTGCTCGCTTTCGGCGACTCAGATTCAAATTTTCAGAATCCAGCTTTCCTCACGATGTTTTCCTTCACCGATTTGTAATGATGTCTTAAGAATAATTAAGTAAGTACTTTGAAAAAGTCACATTGTTACTAGCCTGTAATGGGTTCGAACCTTTAACCTTGTGCTCATAAATGCGGTAATTTAATGCCATATAGAGCCACTTGTTATATGGAGAAGGAACGAGCATTCAAAAAGTAAATGAAAAACTAATAAATTACGTGACGTATAATGAGATTCTGTAACAATTTAGTTTTCCAATAGAATAGAAAGATACGACGTGACGATACGATTGCTAAAGCCGCTGAGTCATCACATAAAATTATCGCTTATATCAAATTAAAAACATTTTGATTTATTTTTTAATATTTTCCTGTTCATTTTAATATCATTCAAAGAGCTATTATTTGGATATCTACCTATGAAGTACCGAAGAAGTTATTGCGTTAAAGGTTTTTTTTTGTCAAATTTTTTATCTTGTTCTTATTGCTGTAATTATAATTATTAGCAAGCTTGCTTTGCTATGATCACCTTTTTTAAGACGCTGTTATAGGTATATAGGCTAAGTAAAACATACTTAAGATTGTTTTTTATAATCCTAACGTAGATAATAAAAACGACTAGGTTTAATTAACTTGATATCCAATCTGAATGCGTAAAACCAATTAAAAGTCTAGACTTCAACTTCAGTTAAATTAAGTGTGGATCATCTCTTGTACCTACGGTTTGCAAATCAGACAGATTATAAAAATGAAAATGTTTAAAACGATTAAATTTATATAATACAGGCCAGGTTTATAAAATGCTCAATTAATTAAAATTAATATTATATCATATCTATTATTTTTTTCTTAGGCATTGTGTTTATGGTCAGTAGTTTCATTATATAAAACAGACGAGATTGTAGTTAATTATTTGAAATAAATAGAACAAAAGATATATCACACGTAAATAAAAAAAAACATAAGCGATTTCAACAATACAAATGTTTATCATATCCTTACGATATAATAGATTTAATCTGCTGATCTTACAACAATTAATTAATATTTTGATTATGGCGCGTGTTTATGTTTTTATATTTATAATTATGTAAGGATTATAAACTTTATAACATGCGAGTTATTTGATCATTATCACATTTATCTTGATCCTTTTTTATTATGGCATTTTCTTGATTAATTTAGAGGTTGTTATAAAGGAATTAATTAAGTATTTAGTACTAGCGTTGTCCAGCGGTTTCACCCGCGTAAGTAGTCTCAGTTCCTGTTATAAGGTGTATATATTTTTTCCATGAC
This sequence comes from Diachrysia chrysitis, assembly GCA_932294365.1. Lineage (NCBI taxonomy): Eukaryota > Metazoa > Arthropoda > Insecta > Lepidoptera > Noctuidae > Diachrysia > Diachrysia chrysitis. The sequence continues at coordinate 3,286,981 of OW028664.1, forward strand.
TTTTTTTACGATATTTTTATAGTTATTCTGCTATTCCTAACAAATCTAAGATCATGAAAATCGGTCCACCCGTTTTTTAGTTATAATTTTTTAAACAAACCGGCTTTATTTTATTCCTGTTATTCTAAGGTTTGCTTTCGACGTCCTCGCTTTAGAGTAAAACTTTCTTAAAAATAACTAAATTTCCTTAGTGTTGTTTAGGGATTTCAGAATATTCAAGCCGTTTCCTTGTCAATGGTAACTGTAGAGGTATATAAGAATGACATTAAATATAAGGACAAAGCTTTAAATAACCCAGTATGTATTCTGTGTAACTCTGTCTGAGTTCAGGGAAATCAATTAACCTTGGACAGAAATTCTGAGAATCGGATCAAAATTAATCAATTTTTCGAAAAAAAAAAACCATTTGCCACTGCTAACCAATATCCGCTTTAAAATGATGTCACCCTTTAATAACTGTGATAGCGTCATTACGAAGGGCACAATCTGGTTAGGCTCGTCGTTCGATTGTATTTCCATGGAGAGATTTTTTCAGGAGTTATTACTTGGATGACAGTGGGTTGCGGTTGAGATAAGACGAGTTGATGAAATAATCTTTAGACAAAGCACGTATTACATATATCTTGACGCTATTAATATTACGACCGTGAAAAGAATAGACAGTTTATAGTTCATTCATAAATTCCCTTTCTGGAAACATTCTTCATTGACATACATAGGTATGTCATCCAAAACGGCATAAAAAATCAAGAATTCATTTGGACTCTACTTTTACGGCTAAACTTCGAAATCCTAACATGTAAAATAAACCAAATTCAACCTTATCTATTAATCTAAAATGTCTCTGAATTTATAAGTCTCTAAAAAACAAGATCAAATCAACACTTACCAGAAAGCACAACAGTGATGAACAGTACAATAAAGGATCCCGAGAACAGGCCCACTTTGAAGGTCGTCCACGGACTCTGCTGCTCTCCTAATGGAGGGACCCTTAACTTCTTCATGGCCTTCTGGCGATCCCCTCCCTCCAAATCATTGGTGACCGTGGCCTCTGTATCACTGATCAGTCTGTCTATGTCTTTGTTTGTGTAGAAGTGTGAGGTCTCCACGTGTTCCGCCCGCCATTGAGCTCCATTACTCACGTTTAATAACTGCGAAGGACTGTTTGTTAGTTGACTATTTGTTTTATTAGTTACCTATACTGTCTTGGAGATGGGTTAAGGCTGTTTTCCACTGGGAAATCCTATTGGACTTTTGCCGCAGGAGAAAAAAACAGAGAATGTCGGGTTTTCATTGGCTAAAAGAACTGCTTCACTCTTTCCATTGCCGAGGACCACGCGGCAAGTCGAAAACATATATCACGATAAGCCAAGGCCTCCCTAATTGAGTATTTGACAAGATTATTATAATCTTTTAAAAAATAATCCTATATTAGAACTATGTCGAGTTGTAAAACCGGCAGATTAATTACTTCCATATTGAACTAGTTACAAGCATTTTAATATTGATAATTAGACAGAGAATTATAACTTAATGTGACGTCACTATTGCTTTCTTCACACTAATCTGAGGCTTCCCCGTACAAGTCGTAGATTTGCGAAAAAGAGATAAAACATGCGTCACCTACTAACTTTAAAAGCTTATAACTTTTTTATTAGTGTATATATTTTTTTATTTTATTTCGCAGTTCTGCTTTAATTTAAAACTATTTTTAATAGTTATATAATATATTTTTTGTAAATAAATAATTCGATAGTATAGAATAGATTAGTATATATAGATAGTGTGTCTTTATCCTGCGCACCTGACCTCATCCATTTTTCCACACATACAAAGCTAATTTAAGGCATATTCTATCAGCATTATTTGTCCTAGTCAAAGGCCTATGTTTAAATTCGAGATTCCTAGCTATTGTAGAATGGTTCACCGTCCGCCCTCGACGATTATTTATTAGCAGGATAAATGTATTATAGATACCTATTGAAAGTTTTTAAGGTAACGCTAATAAGTAGTAATAGCAAGGAAATTGTATAGGTATAGGAAGTACAAAAGAGACAGAGAACTTGCAATTTCAAACTAACCAGATGTGGTAAAAAATGTAATTGTGAGACATAGGTTGTAAACATAAGTCATATTAAGGAAAACCACAGCATTTATTACATTATTTTGTAGCTATAATCTACAAAACCAATAATAATGGCATTTGTAGTAAGCTTCTCCGTAACGATTTGGCATAATGTTCAAAGAAACAATACATAATTGTCTCCAAGTTTTTTTTGTGTTTTACTTTGTTTGGAATATTATTTTTCCTGATGTTTACACTGACTAAGGAAATAATATACGTCTCGGTGGATCGAACTCGATATATAAGTAGTTATATATAAAAAAGCGAGGAAAACATACATATAAAGTTAAACTTTGTTGTAGTTTGTACCTCACAGCTATGTAGGTACCTATAACGTGTTTTCTTTCTATTATTTGTATTTAATTACAAGTAGTGGTTACGCAGGCTATAATGCGTAATAAATAATACAATTAAGTGAAGTACGAAGAAAAAAACAGTAGTGATCTATTGCTTAAGGCAAGGACAGAAAATTTAATAAAACTTGAATTTAATCTTAAAAGTAAAAAATTTCCAAGACCATATAATTAATAAGTGTGTTACACTTCCAAAGACCACATTAGATACCATAAAAAGTAAATATTAGGAAAAGATAACGTTATCGCCTGACCACTGTCGAGATTATGCTAATAAATACTTGTAAAGATAAAGGAACCTTTATCAAACATAACATACCTTGTCGTGTTTCTTTAATATTTTTCTGAAGCCCGTATAGTTTAGATTCTGGTAGTTTTGCAGGAGAATGAGACTTAAGTAGAACTCACTAAAAGCTAGCTTCAGTTCTTGGACTTTTCTTCTAGGAATAGCCTTTTTACTATCACCGCCTCCTTTAGGCTTTATCGTTTCAAAATGTGATTTTAACTCGCTCTGCAGTGTGGCGAATTTACGGGTCGCTTCCGCGAGTTTCTCTGAAATATAATTATTATTATTATTTCATTTAAGATAGAGACAAATATAAAAGTAGTAATTTTGTTAGGGCAATCTATGTTTATCAATCTAAACATAACAGATCATTGATAGTAGTACAGTGACTAATATTGTGATACTACATGTGACACAGGCAAATATGATTAGTTAATATTGTTTCTAAGTAAATAATAAAACTTGAGCCACAATATTTGAGACATGACTCAGCACTAAATTAGTTTAAATATATACAGGAAACGTACAGGCTCTTAAAATTATAAACTTAAGTATTTAATAGGCACTCAGAAGGATCTTATATTATTATACATCTATGCCAAAAAATTATTGGTATTACATAGATACCATAGATTTTATGGTATCTATGTGATACCAATTAATTCTTTAAAAGAAGAAATATAATTTAATTTTATCTTTATTAATAAACTAGCAATCCCTTCCTTTTTCGCATGTTTTGACAAAACATTAATGCATTATACACAAAAAACCTTGCCCTTGAATCACACGACATATTGCTGAAAACTGCATTAAAATCCGTTGCATAGTTTGAAAGATCAAAGGGTACAGAGAGCAAGAGTAACTTTGTTTGATACTATGTAAAGATTAATCTCATCATCAGCCTAAAACACTTTGTTACTGGAAGTAAAAGTATTTTTCGGGCCTATCCTCACCTGAATAAAATGTGTTGATTTTCTTAAGCTCCTGATCACAGTAATGGAAGAATGTTTCATCAAAGTTAGCAAAATGGCGGGAAAGAACCTCAGGCTCTACATTTTCAGCTGATGGTGCTTCTTCAACTGCTGTATACAGCATGGCTTTCATTTCCTGAGACAATAATTATTAATAATATTATCAACCATCAAGCTAGTTCTTACGTATAAATTTGATGGTAAGCTGTGATTAGAATTTATCTTTTCTGGTATTATATAAAACTTTTTGCTTTAATAACTGTCATATAACACTATATATTAAATAAATTTAAAATAATGAATGTAATATATATTGTAGACATTTAAATACATGTACACAGGCCAGACGGACTCCGTATTGAGTACTAAAGTTCTCTTACAGCAAATATTTGAGTGGTAGGCAGATTAAAATATCCATACTTTAGGTTATTTAAAAAAGTACTTAAATTAAAATTAAAGACCTAAGCTTTATTTAATTATTTATTCTTTATTAGACACATATAAGTTACTTAAAATGATGTGGTATAGAGAAATACCTAGTATTTACAAACAGCGGTATTATTGCACATTGCAATTTCTTCCAGGCAAGCATTTACCAAAGAAAATGTATTTATTTAGTCTTTATTAACATTGCTGGGATACAGGAGAATTAATTACAGGCCTAACTAAGGTATACTCAGGGTTATTAACATTGTGTGTACTATGTATACATAATAACACTCTCCAGCTTTGTAAAATTAAATAATTCATTACTTTAATGTTTAACAGAAGATAAACTTGGTAAACAATGGAAATATTTATATGTAACTTTCCAATTTCATATATTTCTTCCATTCCTTCTTCCATATATTTATATTAATTAAATGAAGAACCTGCGACCACTGGCGCGTCAAGCCAGTGGTCGCAGGTTCGAGTCCTGCCTGAGGTTTAAGTTTTTCCTTCTATTATTTGTATTTAATTACAAATATTCGCTCTGCATGCTTTAATGCGTAACAAATAATTAAAATAATAAATGAATTAAGTTCTACCTAATAAAATAATTGTCTTTGTTAGTAGAATTTTCATCCCAACTGTACTTCCATAAGTACAGTTCTTATAAGTTATTTTAAGTTACTTATTTCTTAAATATTTGTAAAAGAGAAGAAATAATTCCTTTTCACTAGTTTAATGGATCAAACTATTAACTAAAACAGTAACAGTTACGTATTTTCAGCATTAGGTCTGGACACACTTTATTTTTATTTGGCCCTGACCTTCTTTCTATGGAAACAGTCTATGGATTTGATTTGTACACTTTAATAACTATAAAAATATATTTAAATAATCACACTCTCTATCTTATAATTCGACACAGTGTAATATAGAAATTAAGTTTTAATTTATAATGTTTCAATATACCTAACTGGTATTTTGTTTAAATAATATTTAAAATGAATTTAAAATATAATTATTGCGATATGGGGTATCTATTTCCCTTGCTAAAGTTCTTAAATATATTTAAAACTAAATAGATGGGGGTAGCATACAGTCAAACGTTAATTACAACGGCCTTATCTTTTACAGAGTGTAATAATACTTGCCTCATAGTTAATGTACTGTTTACGCCACTCGGGCGTTATATGCGCACTCAAGTGTTCTGCGAACTTCATCTTAGAACCTTCTTAACACGACTTCGTCGTTAACACAACTCTTAAACACTACAATAACGATAGTTCACAATATTCAACATAAATGTTTTTCATGGACAAACTTAGTTTACTTTGCGATAACTACTAATGGTGACCTCATTGCACTGAGTATATTAATAAGGGTAAACACTGGAATGATACGGTATTACTTATGAGCAAATTTTTATCTTTTTGTATTTTATATTTTTCCATAAAAACGGTGGACTGATCGTCTGATCACCTGAATGACAAAAGTAGAAGTAGACTTTTAGTAATGATGTGATTGACATTAACTGACAAAACATTTGATAGCAAAGCAGGATTAAAGCAATGTTTAGTCGATTGAAGTCATTTGACGTGTTTGGTTTGTTTCTTAGAGCATTGCCTGCAACACACTAAGGTCGATACTTATGGTTTGAAGATCGGTGTATAATTCTGCATAATTTGGTTCTTATTTGTGTAATAATTTATATTAATTAATAAATTTTCCACGAACGCACTAAGTAAAAAATAAATATAATGAATAGCACACATCAATGTTTTGAGTTTTGAAGTGAGTTATTTTTTAAGTTATTTATCGGGAAATAGCGCGAATAAAAGCTGTAAACCAGCCGTGCTCGCAAGCAAACTAGAGACGCGGTGCCATAGCTCCATGCGTGAAACTTCTCGCTTTTCTGCAAACTCGGTTAATGTGCTAAATACGGACATGGTTAGTGTAGTTTGTAGGGTAGGTTAAGAACTGGGGGTAGATGAAAAATCATCCACTTCAAGCATGGAGCTATGACACCGTATCTTTAGTCTGCTTGCGACCACGGTCAGTGTAACCTGTTCGAAACGTCAAGCGTCAAGGTATTTATGCATGTTTGCGCTAATTCCCGGTACAAAATATTTTTATTCACGTTACATCTGCAATAAATTATTTTTTATCAAAAAGTTTATTAAATATAGTTTGAATATAATTACACTGCTGACTGCTCTTAGTTAGTCACATGGTTGTAATAATCAAGCGAATAGACATAAGATATGAATTTATATACATTTAATTATGTAATAAATATACCAACATAGTTGAAAGTTACATATTCAAACCATTTGGGGTCCACGGTATAAGTGTTTTGTACCAAGGGGTTTGAATGCACACGTTCTCATGTTGTTCAAAGACCTTTCACAATGTCTTTTTGGAACTTCGCTTGACCCTTAGGTCACGCGAAGTTGACAGATTAGCTAGACCTTAGTCTAGCTTATACTTAGACAGTAATAATTAACATACAATGTGGCAATGCCGCCAGCCTTTCGGATTCACTTCCTTGAATTTTTTGACGCCATATTTTAGGATTTTTTACGTAGGGTGGTTAGTTTTTTGTCTTTCCAAATATTGGAACATAGTCGATTAGTTAGTTCTGACACTAGACATAAGAAATCGATTCTTGACTTGTGAGTATTCGTTCTGAAATCATAAGTTATTATCGCATTTTGGTGTATAAATAAAACGCAAAACATGAATTTTATTTATAACGAGTATAAAAGTTTATTCTTTCTCTTTATCTGGCTTTTCATTATCATTCTTTAATTCACAAAGTGCTTGATTGATATTTTCTGGTATGACTCTGGCCACTTTTCGAGGTTCCTTTACTAGTGTTTTGGGGCACTGCATCTCTGACCAGCTTATAGGCACCATACCAACACCCTGAGGAGATCCTTCAGCAGTGGCTATAACTACACCCAACTCGTTTTCAGCTGTTGATACATGGTACCAGTGAATTTCTGTCATTGGAAGCTGGTTATTTAAGCTAAGGATAGTATTGTTCAATGGTTTAAACAAATAATCATAATTGATTGATTTTTGTGCAATAAAACTAGGATATGGAACTACTACGGAACTATGGGATGACTTGCGTGAGGCCTTTGCACAGGAGTGGAATAGAGAAGGATAACAAAAAAATATTATTGTAATTTGAAACAAGTTTTGTTTCTCTTATAGGTCATTCCTGGCGGTTTTCTTTTTTGTTTGAGTAGGTAGAGGAAAGATTTACTGTAAAAAACAAACTATTATCTTTTGCTTACCTCCAAGAAAATGAGTACCTACTATAATAGACCTACCTACTTATTTTAATATTCACAAAGCAAAACAAATGTAGTTTTAATAATAAAATAAAATGTGTAAGTATTAAACAAAAAAGGATACAACTCTAGCCAGGATAACATCCCCAGGCCTATAACATTTATATGGGTCAACTCTATCTTTTTCTGTGGCCTTCATATCTTCCTTTTTCAAGATACCTCTGTAAGGCCGCACCAATACTGAGGAGCCAACACACAATATCAAACACTGGGCCATACGAGGATTCACAACAGTAATCTTTGCTGTCACTATGTCACCGGCTTTTGGCAGAATACTTGGTGTCCTTGGACTTTCTACAGTAACTATTGTCGTCTGTAAATAAATAGTCTTATAAATAAAAATAATATGTGCACATTTTTGTTTTTGTAGCAATGCAAGCAAAATAGTAACACTGATTATTGTAACTCCTAGTGCCTACAATAGACACCAAACAGGATTACAGGACCTCAATGATCACAAGAATTGTGCTGACAGTCAGAAAGGTAGCTAAAAGAAGAATTCACTATATCCCTCCATGATCAGCATTTGTAATTTACCTTTGTTTCGTCTTGTTCCATTTTCAGTACACCACATAAAGTTGCATATATGTAACCTCTTAGCTCATAAGTCCCAGGTCCTGGGGAATATTCTTCACTCGATACACTTAAACGCATGCCGGGAATACATAATTTCCCCAACTTCTGTATTTTTTCTGAAGACATTGTGTATTGTGTTTGAGAGGTTATGAAGTATGAACGTTATAAAGTACGTATTTAGACTTGTTACGCACAATACGCGCAAGTTAAGATTAAGATATATTTCTCAGTTTTGAAATTATATTACGAAGCACGTAATTTTGTATTACTCTGTACAACAAAACAAAGAAATAGTAGAAAAGTCAAAATCATAACGTGAGTTTGTTGTTGATAAACAAGATTATGACAGTGACAGACAGCAGCACAGACTCCAAAAATACGAGTGTATTATAACCATAGACCAATGACTAAAGAATATTGGTTTATAAAAAACACTGTTAAAATACAAGTTGGCCATCGTCTAACGTCGATGACCAACTAGATCAACTAACATAAAAAAAATAATTGGATTTCGTATTAATTAATCCGTTTTAGCATTAGTAAGCTTTTTCGTAAGAGCACCTCTATCTAGTTTTGTTGGACGTGTCACGTCAGCCGGTGGTCTGACATTTGATTGTGTGGAGCGATTCTGTTTTATGGGATTTTTTCTTGAATATCTCTAAGTTTTACTAGAGATATGCTTACAAAGTTTGAAACTAAGTCGGCGCGGGTGAAAGGTATATCCTTTCATGCGAAGCGGCCATGGGTTTTGGCGAGTTTACACAATGGCGTGATACAGCTTTGGGATTATCGTATGTGTACATTACTGGAGAAATTTGATGAACACGATGGTCCTGTCCGTGGAATCTGCTTCCACATACAACAACCGCTCTTCGTGTCCGGTGGAGATGATTACAAGATCAAGGTTTGTGATAAATATGTACATTTTAGCTTTGTTTCTTACATGTATGTTCCGTCATGTTTATGACACGTATATTGCATTTGGAGCATCAATTAGAATTGTCCTGCACCATTGACCTATTTAGTGGGCCTTTTACAGTTTTATAATAACACTTATGACTAGTAAACTCTTTAAAATGATCTCCATCATCTTCAGCATAATGTAAATACTTAATGAGTAAAACACAAAACATTCCAACATAATACATATATTTATAGTTTTGTATTATTCATGTATGGTATATTATTTAAGTACTTATCATAATTTAATGTATTTATTTTTATTATCACCTTCTTTTATAGTTTCAAATATGTATTTTGTGTTGTAGGTATGGAACTACAAACAGAGACGGTGTTTGTTTACACTGCTGGGCCATCTGGACTACATCCGCACCACATTCTTCCACCATGAGTATCCCTGGATTTTAAGTGCTTCAGATGATCAGGTTAGTTTTATTCAGTTTTTTTTATTCTAATCTAATATATTCAAAACCCTATAAATCAGTCAAAACATCTATTTAATTGTTCTTAGTAAAAAAATGTTTTAAAATTGTAATATTCATTAATAATAATAATATCTTGGGACATCTCACACACGGTCATCTTATCCCAAACTAGGCACAGCCTGTGCTATGGCAACCAGACAACTGATAAACATACTTATATATTTCTAAATACATACATGTTATAGATAAATGACACCCAGACACAGAACAAATGATAGTGCTCACCACACAAAGATTCGTCCTGGGTGGGAATCGCACCCACGAAATAGACCAACAGGCCCGTCAAAATTCATTGAGGAAATATTGAATACTAAACAAAGATAAACTTTTTAATGTGCATTTTTTACACAATATCTTGTTCATATTGGCATAAGCTCTTTTTTATAGCACAGTCAGTACAGCTCAACTGCCTTGATAAAAATCAAAAAATCATATTACTTTTTTTTATCTTTCAGACAATCAGAATATGGAACTGGCAATCAAGACAGTGCATCAGTGTCCTGACCGGCCACAACCACTATGTAATGTGCGCTCAATTCCACCCCTCTGAGGATCTCCTAGTGTCGGCCTCCTTGGATCAGTCCGTGAGGGTTTGGGACTTCTCTGGATTAAGGAAGAAGAGCGTAGCACCAGGACCTTCAGGCCTTGCGGAGCACCTAAGAAATCCTCAAGCTACAGATCTTTTTGGACAGGTATAATATGTTTTATTAATTTTCCTAATGCTATTGCCATTCTTTTAATTCTTTTTTGGTATTGGCGACTATGTAAATAATAATAAAAAAAAAACATATAGAATCCTGTTGCTTTCCCTTTGTTTTACATAAGATACCTATTAACTTTTATGAATATTAAGCTGTCATTTTCTATATACTGCTTTATAAAGGTTTTTGGCAAATTCTTTTGCTTGTTATATACTCATATATTTAATTCAGGCAATATTGATATTATTTATAAATTACCTTTTATTTAACCCCTCATATTGAATAGTAATGAATCATAAATTATTATAGGAACTGAATTGTTTAATTCTTATTAGATAGACCCATAACAGACAATGCAACTGTACTCAACAAATTTATCTTTTTTGTTAAATATTTTTAATAGTACATTCTTATTCATTATATTATCAATTGGATGGGTATAGTTGTGTACAGTATTGTCTATTTTTTTTCTTTTATTTTATGTCTTTCTGTAGTCATATAGTCATACTAAAATAAACTTATAATAATAAAACAATTCATTAAATATCATTCTAATTATTGATATGAATTAATATTTAATGGGTTTGTGTGATCATTGTATGTATATTTATTTAATAGTTATTTATATGTTCATAAAATATATTAACTAAAATCCAATTTAAATAATGCCCCTGAATTTCATCCTTCGAAGATTTTCATCTTTCTTCCTTGTTGGTTTACCAGCTAACATTTCTCGCTTGTTTCAAGATCTAGAAATACATTTTCATGTTATGTGTTTTACAAATATTGTATGGAATACAGATGAATAAATGTTACTTGCACTTTGGCTGGTATTCTTCTGCGTTTGTTTTGAACTTAAAGGTCAAGTCAAACAAATGAAATTAATGTTAAGAATGCAAAATAACATTAAATGAAATAAAAAAAACGCATTATAACATTAAATTATCACGAAGCATATATTTTTTCATTTATTTTTTATGAACTTGCTAAACATATCTACATGCCATTATTAACATTAAATATCAATTTAAAACTAATCAAAGCACTGTAAATAATTACTTCGAAGCCCTGAAAGGCTGTTCTGTCTAACTCTTCTTTTGCCCAAAGCAAACCATCAATTGAATAATTAGTGGCTTAGTACACTATACAAATTTTTTGTTGAGTTATATTATGTATGTATACTATGTATCGATGTTATAACACATCACCAATGTTGCTGAAAGCAACTGATCTTGCAGGCGGACGCTGTAGTGAAGCACGTGTTGGAGGGTCACGACCGGGGCGTGAACTGGGCGGCTTTCCACCCCAGTCTGCCGCTGATAGCGTCGGCGGCCGACGACAGACAAGTCAAACTGTGGCGGATGAACGACGCTAAGGTACCTTTTGAAGATTTGTGGGTCTGTGGCAGCAGTGGAGCTTGAGTCTTTTGGAGTGGTTTTCTCATTTACAATTTCTTTTTTTATTGTGGGATCTGACGTCTGTACATAGACTTACAAATGTCATGCAGGGTGGTTGTTGGACGCAAAATTGTCATCATCTCTCAGTCGTCTGTACTTAAATTTACATATAACATTGAAATACTTTGATACCTTCTAAGGATTTGTGAGTTAGCGGCAGCAGTGGTGGAGTGTATATTAACATTATTGTTTATGGTTTTTGGTGTTCATATCTTCTGTATATGAACTTACGAATACTGTGTGTGTTATACTTATCTGCTTTATAACTGGTTACTAAATTATTGTCAGTGATAGATTTTCTTTTATCAACTTGACTAACAAATTTCTGCCTAATAGTAGTTTCCAAAAAAAACTTGTTTTTCTGTCTTTGTCTAAATTTTTTATTGGTCATTATTTGCAGATATAGATATTTCCTCAAAGTAGTTATACATTGACTTGAAGAGGAATAGATTACTTTGAGTAAGGGTAGATAAATATATAAGATAAATATATTTTTTAAGTTAGAGTTTTAAACTCTAACTTAAAAAATATATTTATCTTTGATCAAATTAGATGAAAAATATGTAATAGGTAGAAGGGAGTTTTGTGGTCATTTCACCTCGTATTTTGAGTTGTTGTTTCTGTATCTTCAAATATGTTTTTTATGGAACTCTAGGTTTTAATGGACTATTTTTATTGAAGTTTTTTGGTGAATGGCGACGTGAAATCATTTCTTCCCTACAGGTTTTTTAATGAAACATAAAAACTGTTAAATTATGTATTTAACTAAAATGTTAAAGGCTAAAGTGAGGTAAGTTTAATTGATTGTTAATTTAATGTCTAAACAGATTTTAAATGCAATAACTGTACTATTGCAAATACAAATTATTTGTGTTTGGAAAAGTCTTGCACATGCAATGTATTCAATTCTAAAATGATTTAAACGTATTACACATTTACCGCGATATCTTTCCTGTAACCTATTAGCAGGTGTTGATAACCCGGATGTTTTAGGCATGGGAGGTGGACACCTGCCGTGGCCACTACAACAACGTCTCCTGCGTGTTGTTCCACGCGCGCCACGAGCTCATCCTGTCGAACAGTGAGGACAAGTTCATCAGAGTGTGGGACATGACTAAGAGGACTTGCTTGCATTCCTTTAGGAGAGAACATGAAAGGTCAGTGTGATGTATAGCAATATTTTGGTCTTAAAATTGTTATTTCATTAACGTATTGACATATTCTATTAAAATATATGGTAACTGAAAATTGTAAAACAAATAAGTAGATATAATCATATTGATTTGATTTATTGATAAAAACCAGATGTCGGTAAATATAACGAAGTAATACAATACGTGACTTGAAATATGAACCATATTTCAAACTGGTTAGTTTAATTTGAGATTGATGTTATTTTTAGATAAATAATAAGTTATAGATTTTAAATTAGTGATCGAGTAAATGAAATTATTTCAATGTTCATTTTCGTGACTATTTCCAGTCATTCACAATATGGTAGATTTTTTTTAACTACTTAAATTTTACCAAAGCTGTATTCTGTATATAATACAGCATGCAACAATAACCCTGTCCGATCCTTATGAGTATTATTCGGCATCGTACTGCGTACACATATACGTAACTATTGAATGGATTTGAGATATATAATATAATAAAATTATTTTTCTTTTATATCAAAGAAGCCGCCTGAGAGATAAATATTGTCCAGAACGTATGTTGAACAAGGAATACGTAGTTATTGGATAGGGTTTTTGTTTCATATATCTACTTTCTTTTAGATACTGGGTGCTAGCCGGCCACCCGTCACTCAACCTGTTCGCGGCGGGCCACGACGCCGGTATGATACTGTTCAAGCTACAGCGCGAGAGACCTGCTTACGCCGTGCACAATAACATGCTCTTCTATATTAAAGATAGGTATGTGTGGCTTATTCATTCATACACATATGTAATAATATATAATGAATACCGACAAAATAGTTAAATAGCTTACAGGCTCTGCCTAGTTTGGGATCAGATGGCCGTGTGTGACTTGTCCCAAGATATTATTGTTATAGCTCAACCCTTGGCGTCCTCTCGGACTTCTGACGGACTATTTATATTTCGACTTTTCATACCCAGTCATGGACAATGGGGTGGCCCCATGGTTCGATCCCCGCATGGGACAAACATTGGTGTATTCCATAAAAGCTTGTTTCAAGTCTGGGTGTCCTTTGAGTATGTGTTTTTTTTTTTTTATAAAAAAACTTTCCCGCACTAAGGAATTGAATCCTTGTGTCGCGGGGGGTTTCACAAACATTCAAATCACATGCACAAAGAACACCCAGACTTGAAACAAGCATTTGTGGGTCACACAAATGCTTGTCCATGCGGGGATCGAACCCGCGACACGTCGCGCACAGAGGTAATTGGCGTGGTGACCTATACCACTCGACTATCCGTGCAGTCAAAAAATTGAATGTTCATGGAAACCCCCCCCCCCCCCCCCCCCCCCCCCGCGATACAGTGATTATAATATTATAGTTTTTTTAATAATGTTCTTTGCTCACAGGCAAATGCGTAAATTGGATATGGCGACGAATCGTGATTCAGTTGTGATGCAGATCAAGGGTGGCGGACGTAATCAGCCTTACAGGTAAGAATGTAAATAAATTATTGTAATAATTTTAGCAAGATCTTTTTAATGGGACTTTCATAATTTCTATTTTATATTTAATTTTGTGTGCTAGACGCGCGCATTTAAATTTGAGTTGATAGCGGTCATAATTGCGGATCAGCTAGCTGCCTACATTAATATTGTTAAAAGATTGACAGAAACTGATTTAAATACTGTCCAGAATCTTAAATATGTGGGCAACGGTATGATAGAATAAGACCTGCGATAGAAACCCTATCGCATTTGCATCGCAGTAAAAAGTCGCTCTAAAATGCACGCATTGTGGAATATAAAATAGTGTGTGTTTGGTAGCCTATGTCGGACAGAATATTAAGCGCTTGTTTTGCCATTCAGTATGTCGTTGAACCACGCGGAATGGTGCGTGCTGGTGAACTGGCGCATCGGCGACAACAGCTCGTACGAGCTGTACAGCGCGCCGCGCGAGGGCTCGGCGGGCAGCGAGCCGGCGGCCGAGCCCGCGCGCGGGCACGCCGCCACCGCCGTCTGGGTCGCCCGGAACCGCTTCGCCGCGCTCGACAAGAACAACCAGGTACACGCACACTTCAGTCCATCGTAACATTACTTCTGCTGGTTACTGCCTTAGGCAGTACATCTTGACGGGCCTGTTGGTCTAGTGGTTAGTGACACTGACTGCTAAACCGGAGGTCGTGGGTTCGATTCCCACCCAGGACGAATTTTTGTGTGATGAGCACGAACATTTGTACTGTGTCTGGGTGTAATTTATCTATAATATGTATGTATTTAGAAATATATAAGTATGTTTATCAGTTGTCTGGTTGCCATAGCACAGGCTCTGCCTAGTTTGGGATCAGATGACCGTGTGTGAGATGACCCAAGATATTATTATATCTGAGTGGAAACATTTTTGTCCTACTAATCCTATTTACTACTTCTGATTAATTTCGTTGCGGGTTCCAAGACAGTCAATCGTTTCCCTGGGACACACCGAGCTTAACTGTTTCGGTGGTATTCATTGGTTATCATTGTAGGTCCTGGCTTACAGGAGTTGCAATGATGGGCAATATGTATGTGTGGTGGGCTAGTCCCTACTCTCACAATTACTGGACTCTTGAGGGGGAAACGGCATTGATACCTCACTACGTCAGAAAAATCACCATTCAAATAAGGCTTAACTTGTATTCTGTAAATAAATTTAGGAAATCACGTTGAATTACACGCGTTGCGTCGTCAAATACAAAGCTTGAGACCACAGACATAGATAAACCTAGATAACGCAAGTATAACGATTTGTATATAAACCAAGCGTACTCTCTGACTCACTCTGCTACTATGACGTCACAAGCAGTATTTAGAGATTATTTCAAAACTAGAATAAAATTACAAATATAATGTAGGTATGATTCGTGTTTTAATGATACCCATACATATTGGTGGAACCTATTGGCGCGGCGCACCGATGCAGACTGAGCGCGACAGTTGCCACGTTAAGCACATTATGCTTAAGCCAGGCATGCGAAGTGGCACGTAGAGAATAGATGCTTTTACTTTATCTAGGTCTCTATATCTGTGATTGAGACGTATTTTTTCATTTCTCGGGCTCACGTGTGTTGCGACGGCGTAGCGATGTTACGACGCAAGTCTCAACGCTCCGTCATAACATGTAACCTTTAACCTAACCGTAACCTTTGCCTGTCGCTCTTACATTTCTAAAGGTCAAGTAGGGACAGAGGAAGAAGAACCGTTAAAATATTAATATGTATTTTTATTTAAATTATAATTTTTTTGTTCGACGAGTCTTGCTGAAACCATTAATTCTAATATATTCCTTTAATTCCAGCTCGTAATTAAGAACCTGAAAAACGAGGTATCAAAGAAAATTTCCACTCCTACTTGCGAGGAGATAATGTACGCGGGGACTGGTATGCTGCTGCTGAGAGAGCCTGATGCTGTACAGCTTCTGGATGTTCAGCAGAAGAGGACTGTTGCTTCCGTGAGTAAAGTTTATACTTATGAAATGTTTAGCCAGTTAGAAAAATGGTGACATGAATACAGTATTTATGTGTGGCGTGTAGGTACGGAACTGAGATATTGTATTGTATAAGTGGTTATACTTGGTTTTGGTATTCACACACAGGCACATACGATATTCATGTAATAAAAATCACAATAATTTATTTCCCAACAAATATGGAGAGATTTTTTTTACCCGTTAGCTTGTGTAAGTACAGTGTACGTTTACGGAACATGGTTAGGTCTCATTGCGATATAGTTAAAAGGAATCCTGAACTAGTGAATTAAATTAATATCGCGGGTTAAAGTCCGGTAAAGAAGTCAAAGCCTGCGCTCAAGCTAACTGCGGTAACCCTATTAAAAACAAAAAAAAAAAACTGTACCTCGGGGATTTCACAAACATTCAGTTTACTTACACAAAGAACACCCAGACTTGGAACAAGCATTTGTGGATCACACAAATGCTTGTCTCATGCGGGGATCGAACCCGCAGCACGTCACACGCAGTGGTAATTGGCGTGGTGATCTATACCACTCGGCTATCCGTGCAGTAAAATTTCATTCAGTTGTTTTTTAACTATTATAATTTCTTTTTTCCTATGTCCAGGTAAAAATCGCAAAATGCCGTTACGCGATCTGGAACTCCGACATGTCACTAGTCGCTTTGCTCGGTAAACACAGCGTGACGATCTGCAGCAAACGACTGGAACAGCTGTGCAGCGTCACTGAGGGCGCCAGGGTTAAGAGCGGGGCTTTCGATGACTCCACGCCGCAGCCCGTCTTCATATACACCACAGCTAACCATATCAAGTACTGCTGTAAAGATGGGTGAGTTGCATAAAAAAGTTAATAGATTTTTTTTTTCTTGACTGTCTGATTGTTATACTGAGAAAGTGAGAACTATAGGTATTTTCTTCTTTATATTTAAGTAGGTATAGACGGTTCAAATTTATGTATTTTACTGTAGTATGAATTATCTTACCATGGGATACTGTATTACCCAGTTAAATGGGTAGTGGAGGTAGGAAAAGCAGTCGCTCCATGTAAAATACGGTATTCAGCTGAATCCGGATATGATATACGCTGGAAACCGACCCCAACATAACTTGGGATAAGGCTAGGCAGAAAAAAATCCAGCATGAATTAACAGTTTTGTATGGTATCAAGCTTAAACCCTATATAGCCGACCCATATAAGACACGTCTATCGGCCTCGGCTGGGCCAAGAACCATTCTCATAAAGAGAAGGATGGTAAAATCTTACTTAAGTGCGGTGTTTTTGTTCGTTTAATAGAACATCAAATATTTACTTGCCACACCAACTTTTATACGCCTAGTTAAACTATGTGTGAATGAAATCAAAGTAATTTTTTTTTATCTCTCCGTCATATCCTTCCGTTCTATTCGTCAGATAGATTATTAAGAAATATTAGACACGTATTTTTTATTATTTCACGTAACCATAAACTTACGACGTTATGTTAATTTGATATGTCGTATGACGTCACAATTTCGTGCATTTGTACCTGTCATTAGCCCCCACTCCTGAAGTTTGGATACGCTTTGTCTACCTAGTGTTTTGTTATTTTGAAAAACCAAAAGATACGTGTCTAATATTGTTTTATTATCTAACTGACGGACTTATTAGATTTTGATTTACCATACCCGCGATTCATAATTTTCTAAATATATTTACTGTTTAATTAGCTCGTCAGCTTATGACTCCTATTGAATCTGAAATTAGTCGGGCGATCTCTGGAATCCGCGGGAGAAAGCCGTAAATATTCCTAAAAAATTATGAATATCTAATAATATTATGATAATATTTGACGGGCCTGTCGGTCTAGTGGTTAGTGACCCTGACTGCTAAACCGGACGTTGTAGGTTCGATTCCCACCCAGGACGAATCTTTGTGTGATGAGCACGATCACTTGTTCTGTGTCTGGGTGTAATTTATCTTTAATATGTATGTATTTATAAATATATAAGTATGTATATCAGTTGTCTGGTTGCCATAATACAGGCTCTGCCTGGTTTGGGATCAGATGGCCGTGTGTGTGTTTTCCCAAGATATTATTATTATTATATTATATTATGTTATTTATCAGCGACTATGGCATAATCCGCACCCTGGATGTGCCGGTGTACGCGGTGAAGGTGTTGGCCAGCGAGGCCGGCGCCCGCGTCGTCTGCCTAGACCGCGACTGCCGCCCTAAAGTGCTCAACATTGACCCCACTGAGTACCGGTAATGTATTAAATTATTAATATTCTTATAGTATTTTTTTAGTGAAAAGTTTTTTTTAGTCAAAATTTGAGAAATGTTCCCCATAAAGTTAAAATAATAACTGTTGCTTTGTTTTGCACACCGTACAGACACGTTGTTTAAAACAAAGCAGTTTGATCTGTCTGGAGGTCTAGATTTTTAAGACCTTGTCCCCTGAGTTTGGTTACTATTTCTTTAACTGTAAAAAAAAGCTGGCACTCTGGGAGTGCTGACAGAAGTGAAAACTAGAATAATTACAATTTATGTACTTACTTAAATACAGTGGTGTCTGTAACGGTAACAGTGTCGCGAATTCAATTAGGTTTAATCCCATCTCAAGACTCGAGACTGCTGTTTTGTTCTCTTTCTATGAATTTCTAGTTAATATTGTCGTTTTTGTTTCAGGTTCAAACTTGCATTAGTGACGCGTCAGTATGACCAGGTGTTGCATATGGTCCGAACTGCTAAACTTGTGGGACAGAGCATCATCGCCTACTTGCAAGAGAAAGGTATGTCTTGTATATATAATTGATACTGTGATTCAAACAGGTTTATTAATATTTTGTCACATCTATTGTGATTGGTGACCAATAAACTAAGCGTATAAGTGACATGTAGTTTGACAGAATATAATTATACTATCGGTACCTCGTGGTTTCACCTGCATATGTAGTCCCCATTCCCGTAGAGGAGATATTCGGGGTGGAGACTATAAATATATAATGATAATCCTCAGTCCACCTGGTTCTTAAGTTATATGTTTCTGTACATATGTTTTATATATAAAAAAGATTATTAACCAACTAGCTGTCCCCCGCGACTTCGTCCACGTGTTTTACTTTCATGGGTTACGTGTGTTTTGCGCGAAACCCTAATTCTTTTTCTAAAATAAAAGTACATCAGAAGTAAATACTATCTTACCCGTTTTTGAAACATTTTTCATTGATGCTCGGCTCCTATTGGTCGTAGCGTGATGTTATGTAGCTTATAGCCTTCCTCAATAACCGGACTATCCCATACAAAAAATATTTTTTCAATTCGAACCAGTAGTTCCTGAGATCAGCGCGTTCAAACAAACAAACAAACAAACTCTTCAGCTATATAATATTAGTATAGATTTGCTGTAAGTAATATTAAAGTTACTTAATATTCATGTTTTTCTTTATACAGGTTATCCCGAAGTAGCTCTACACTTTGTGAAGGACGCCCGCACCCGGCTGTCCCTCGCCCTACAGTGCGGGAACATTGACGTAGCGTTAGAGGCCGCCAAGAGTTTGGACGAGCCCGCAGCGTGGGACCAACTGGCTAAGGCGGCTCTAGCCACCGGCAACCACCAGGTAAATATTTACAGATGTTTATCTATCAATCATAATTAAAACGGTTTTTTTGCATTGTTATTAATATTCTCCTATTTCTCTTCTTCCTTAGATCGTAGAGATGTGCTACCAACGCACGAAGAACTTCGACAAGCTGTCCTTCCTCTACCTGATCACCGGCAACTTGGACAAGCTGCGGAAGATGATGAAGATCGCGGAGATCCGCAAGGACGTGTCCGCGCAGTTCCAGGGCGCGCTCCTGCTCGGAGACGTCAAGGAGACCATACGCCTGCTGAAGAGTTCTGGACAGGTCAGTATATACAGCACAACCATCCCGGATAGCCGCGATTTACGACCGTTTCAGAGTTCATTTATTTTCTGTTCTAACCTTAACCCTGTGTTAAAATATTTAGTAACTAGTTGACCCGGCAATTATTGTTTTGCCATATAAACTTTACCAAAAAATAAAAAAACAGAGATGGAGATGGCCACTCTTATCACGCAGGGGTATAAAAAATAGCCTACGACATATTCTCAGAAATACTAAACATACGAAAAAAAAAACTTAAAAATCGGTCAAGCCTTAGAGTACGTATAGATGAGCATGAAGCGCGCGTATCGCTAGTAGCTCCTTGTGCCGATCGTAAGCAATTTTTTAGCGAAATATACTACTACACTCGTTTATTGATTAAGTCATTTTCTGTGAGACTTGGTTTTGAGATAGTTTTAGTAAAAGGGCGCGCTCTATTTTGTCACAAATTTTATGATTTTACTTGTTCATGCTGGTGCTTATAGTTCATAATCAGTTAGGCGCTCTATATTTTATAATTTTTTCTCTGAGGTCAAACCGTTTTGGACGATTTTTTTTTATATTAGTTGTTGATATTTTTGTTTTCAGACATCACTCGCATACCTTACAGCGATCAACCACAAACAAGTAGAAGAGGCTAGCCAGCTGAAGGCAGCATTAGAAGCAGCCGGGCTGGCCGTGCCCGAGCCCAACCCGCAGGCACAGCTGCTGCGGCCGCCGCTGCCAGTGCACGCTGCTCAGCCCAACTGGCCGCTGCTGGCCGTGTCCAAGTATGTAACACGAGTGTATTTCTTATGTTGTGTTGTACTGTCAAAAATGGGCAAGCATTTAAGTATGTAAATTTCGAATACATGTTTTCTTTTTGGTGAATACTAATGCTGCTGTACGGATGGGCTTGTCTATTACTATTAAAAGCATCTCGGTGTCTATAGCCGGTAGGAACTAAAATATATCCGGTGGCATCGACAAGATTTGGTTAAGACTTTTGGAGTTTTCTCGAACAAGAAACAATTTTTATATTAGCCCGCGGTATGAAAATTTTATAAGGAGTAAAATCGAGCGTTAATTAAATACAAATAGTAAAAAGAAAAACTTAAACTTCAGGCAGGACCGAGGATCTAAATTGATCTCGATTTTGATTTCGTTTTTTTAAACGTTACTTTCATTTACCCTCATTTTACATAATCTAAAAACATCTCTTTTCTACTAAATTGTTTTTACGCCAGCCCTCCTAGACAAATGGCATGTCGACAAGCGTTAACGATATTAGAAATCGCTTAAATGACATTAAATGTATGTAAATGACATTTCGTTTCGATAACTCACGTGACTTGGACTTGTCACTTTCATACATTTAAACGATTCGATCAGTGTAATCGCTTTTCGAAATGTCACTTGTCGAGGGGGGCTGGGTACGCAGCCGACTGCTGTGCCTTTGCAGGTTACAGGTGTAGTATATCCTTCAATATTGTCGGCTCTTAGTCACGCGTGCCCTCTAGCTCCCACCGCTCACAGCCGACTGAGCTGTTAACGGTCGCACGTGCGCCAGAGATGACATAATGCTTCCCTCTCTTTCACTCGCATACACTACAGTGGGGTTATAGCTATGTGGTGATGTACTTGCAGGAGTTTCTTCGAGGTGGCGGGCAGCGCGCGCGCCGCGGCGGAGGCGGGCGGCGCGGCGGCGGCGGCGGCCGTGGGCGACGAGCCGCTGGAGGCCGCCGGCGCCTGGGGGGACGACGACGTGCTGCCTGACAACAAGGTACGCGCCTTCTTTTTTTTTTTTTCACACGGTCAGAATAAAAATATAATAATAATAAGGGCAGCTTGTGGCGAGCTGTTTGTGAGTAGCGACACAACGGACCTGAGTGCTCCAGGGAGTCACTCCTTAGGAGGGCTCCCAGCTCTTTCTTGCCTTAACTGGCTGGCTAGAGAGGGGTCGCTAGAGCTACATGCTCTGGGGTGGAAGTGTCTAATGGCGTAATAGCGAGGAAACCCGCTCCGGGTCCGATACTGTGACCCGCGATGGCGAAATCGGGGCCGCACCGCTCGACACTCCTAGTCGCTCGCACTGGTGTTGCCTCCTGCTGCCTATCGTGGCGGTTATGTTGGGGGGCCCATCCGGTGAGCTGGCGAGTCACCACCTGCCTATTTGATTGCATTAATATGTGTTAGAAGGCAGGTGCCATAGTTTTCCGATTTAGTTCTAATAACCAATCCACTAACATTTACCTACACATAGCCTAAATTTTTACTTTCCATTCATAATTTACAATAGCTCTGTATCTACTTTGGACCATTCATGTCTGTTCTTCCATAGAGCAGAGGTGGATGGAGGCCCTGGTAGATGCCCCATCCCAGCTTAGAGTAAAATTCTCAACAAGGCCACTGCGTGTTGGACCTGTGTCCCCACGTAAGCCTTTCAAAGGACCTTTATACCATGTTCTGTACCGTCCTACCCTGAGAATAAAGTGTATAACCGCATACCTCTCATGTTTCTGCCGAGTCCCGTAGTCTCCGAACCGTCGGTCGCAGATCCGGCACTTGTAAGGGCGCTCGCCGGTGTGTCGCTGCATGTGACGTTTGAGCGCTTCTCGCATAACGCTTGCGAAGCCGCACACGCTGACATATCGTTGGTTTATAGTAGTTGTAACGGTTTGTTGGTAGATAGAAATGTGTTGGGGTAGGTATGATTAAACGTGGAAAAAGTTATCCTCATTTGGCCTTATTAATAAAAATCTCGACTGCGATTAGCGATAGCTTAGCAGATTATATTAAATAATAAATAATAATAATATCTTGGGACAGCTCACACACGGCCATCTGATCCCACACTAGGCAGAGCCCGTATTATGCCAACCAGACAACTGATAAACATACTTATATATTTCTAAATACATCTATATATATAAAAATGAAACCCGTTTTCCTTGGTCACGGCATCACGCGCGAATGGCTGGACCGATTTCACTAATTCTTTTTTTGTTGTATTTGTTATTATTAGGAGAAGGTTCTTACGGAAAAAAATATTAAGAAAATCTCTCAGAAATATTGAAAAATATACATTTAATTTTGCATATTTAAAAAAACGCGCGTAACGAATGTCAATGTCATTCACAGCCACTATATTGAAAGAGCATTGTTTGTTCGGAAACGTGGTTACTTAATTCAATTCGAGCATCATTTGTTCGGAAACGTGGTTACTTAATTAAATTCTTATTAATTTTTGAAAATAACTCGTCACGGAATAGTTATGTATAGATAAATCAAAATAAAGTAGTGCATCATTGCTACGCTAAGGCGGTACGAAGTTCGCCGGGTCAGCTAGTACATATTATAGATAAATCATACCCAGACACAACAAATAATCGTGCCCATCACACAAATATTTGTCCTGCGTGGAAATCGAACCCACGACCTCTAGTTTAGCAGTCAGGGTCACTAACCACTAGACCAACAGGCCCGTCAAAAATCTAATGGCTTCAACCACGCTGAGGGCACGACGTGGGGATATGTCGGACTTGCACCGACTAAAAACACCCCGCTCCTGTCCTTGCCTTTGCTGGAGTCCCGGGTTCACTAAAACTCGGTGAGACTCCGGTGGGAAGGTACGCAGCCTACTACACACACACGCTCGGACTTATTAATTACCATAGTATATGCGGAATACATTTGACCTTACATACACAGACACGTGCGTACAAACATAGAGACGCGCAAAATACACGGATACATACACACACAGACACGTACAAGGTTTCATACGCGTATGCGTCATCCGTGACGCACATGGATGTACTTAAGAAAATACATACATAATTATAATTGTGAGTAATATAACAATTGCACTCATAGTACCTCAAAATGTTTTTTTAACCTTTCTGCTATTGCTAGCCAAAATATCCCTTGACTTCTTAAAAATGTTTTTGTTATCCTTTTTTCTTCCTTCTCAAAAGCTTTCTTAAATATTATTAACCCAATTTTTTTTCTAACAAAGTATACTACATAATTACATAAATACCACATAATACTTTACCAATTTCCTTTCTACAAATTCACATAAATATTACCATTGTTTAACCTTTTTTCATTTATTAATGTCATCAAACATAATGCACAACACAATAAAACACTAAGACATAGAAAAGTTAACTAAGACATCAAAATATTGTCTACTCTCGGCAAATCCCAAGCTAATCCAAAAAAATACTTTTCTAGACTGAAGGCGAAGAAGGCGAGGAAGTGATGGAAGACGCTTGCGATGACGGCGGCTGGGACGTCGGTGATGAGGACCTGGAGCTGCCTGAGGAGTTGGCGCCTGTGTCTGGTTAGTAAATACATTTATTGACGCAACAAGGGCCATATTTAGGCGATGAGTAGACGAAGCAAATTGACCGTGACTTCAAAACTTCATTTTACAAAAACAGTACATTTCATAGCAATTGGATTGTAACGTGATTATAGACAAACAGGAGTTATGTTAATTTCTTTGGACAAATTCTTCCACAAACTAAAAAATATTATATAATAGCAAAACGTAATTTATTAAAAGAAATATTAAAATATAAATTAAAAAATATATAACAGGAAGTTTCTTGTCGGTTCTTCTCCATAGGAAGGACATTTTGGAACCGCGTACCTAGAGTAATTTAGTTGTAACTTTAACGTTTCTAAAGCGCCTTTTGAAAAAAATTAAAAACTTGATTTTGATTTTAACAGGATCGGTACCTTGTTTAAATATCGACCTAGCATCCTTTGAACAGCCAGGTCCGTCCAAAATGTTTCTTATTTTTTTTTACCATTTTATCTACTCCGTCTTATATATATTTTTTCTGATCTTTAATATTAATAAGATATTATATTGAATGTACAGCGGACATGGACGGCGGCGAGGAGGCGGGCCAGTACTTCGTGGCGCCCTCGCGCGGGGCCAGCGCGGCGCTGGGCGCCAAGCTGCGGACGGCACACGACCACGTCGCCACCGGACAGTTTGAGATCGCGCTCAGGTTCGCTTTTATTTATTTAGTCAGCTTTATGTATGTACTGACAGGTTTTTCTCACACCAATTTTTGTGCTCGCGTCAAAATCATTTCGCTTTCGATCTCGATTTCGATCTCGATCTCGATCTCGATTTCGATCTCGATCTCGATCTCGATTTCGATCTCGATGTCGATCTCGATCTCGATTTCGATCTCGATTTCGATCTCAATCTCGATTTCGATCTCGATTTCAATTTTATTTTAATTGAGACAGACGACCGGATGACCAGGTGTGGCGCAAGGCTTATGTCCATCAATGAACCGATATAGGTTAAGTTGATTTTATGTTTATTGTCCGCGTTTTGCCCACAGATTATTGAACGAGCAAGTGGGCATAGTGAACTTCGAGCCATACCTCGACACGTTCCTGAGCATGTTCGGTCGCGGCCGGCTGTCGTTCGGCGCGCTGGCCTCGCTGCCGCCGCTCGCCGCACACCTGCACCGCAACTGGAAGGAGGCCAGCGGGAAGGACCTGCTGCCGGTAGTCAGTGAGTACTACTTATAGTTGAGACCAAGTGGGCATAGTGAACTTCGAGCCGTACCTACACACGTTCCTGAGCATCAATATCTGGCAAACGATATTTATGAAATGTATTTTATTTAGCCAAAAACAGCAAGATATATACAGCTTGGGACAAGGACAACCCACACAGCGCGATCTGATCCCAAACTAGGCAGATCCAGTATTATGGCAATTAAACAACTGAGAAATATACTTATCTATTTCTAATATATACATATTATAGATAAATTACACTTAGAAACAGAACAAATCATGCTCATCACACAATTTTGTCCTGAGTGGAAATCTAACCCACGACCTGCGGTTTAGCAGTCAGGGTTACTAACCACTAGACCAACAGGCCAATAACTTCCAGATGTCTTCTACAATATCCAAAAATAATAATATATACTTGTCCATTACCAGCTGCAAAACTGAACGACCTCGTAACCCAGCTGCAGCAGTGCTACCAGCTGACTACAGCGGGCAAGTTCACTGAGGCGGTGGAGCGCTTGCAGCGCATCGCCCAGGCCGTGCCGCTGCTGCACGTCGACACCAAGCCCGAGCTCACCGAGGCTCAGCAACTGCTCAACATCGCTAGAGAGTACCTCTTGGGCCTGCAGATGGAGACTGCCAGGAAAGGTGAGAGTACAAACATTCAACAATAACGACGACCTCCGTGGTTGAGTGGCGTACACACCGGTTTTTAAGGTGTCGCCAGCTCTGAGATCTGGAGTTCGATCCCCGGCCAAGTCAATGTAGAAAACCCCTTTTCTACATTGTCTCGGGTCTGGGTGTTTGTGGTGCCTTCGTTGTCTCTGAATTCCATAACACAAGTGCTTTAGCTACTTACTTGGGTTCAGAGCAATGTATGTGATGTTGTCCACATTTATTTATTTATTTACAACGTGTCATTTTGTATTCTCGTCATATTTCAGGAGGCCGTCATTATTAATCTAATAAAATTACGATTTATGGTCAATATTTAATACATAGTTGTTTTTTTTAGTTATTTAAAGTTTGACAGTATTTCAGATTATACCACTTTCAAAGAACAGAGTCGCCCCGTTGCGTACACGGTAGTCAGTGTCTTTAAGTGTGTGTAAAAGTGCAGTTACAGTGCGGTATCTGACGAGCCGCGTTTTAAAATGCTTGTCTCACACGTGCCGATTTCCGAAAATAAGAAAAAAGGAATCAGTCGAGAATCATTAGCATAGTTACCTCCTTGAATTCGATGAGAATGCAAAACGAATTTGCAAACCATTATATAATGTTGTCTAGTTACACAACTAGCGCATCGCACAAAATCTTTGTTCTTCGTCTTAAGGCTAAAACTAGCCAAATCTAATTAGTAAACTTTAATATTAATTCCTACTTTCACAGCCATGCCGAAGAACACGTTAGACGAACAGAAACGCACTTGCGAGATGGCGGCCTACTTCACACACTGCAAGCTTCAGCCCGTCCACCAAATCCTGACCCTCAGAACAGCTCTAAACATGTTCTTCAAGCTCAAGAACTTCAGAACAGCCGCATCATTCGCCCGACGACTTCTAGAACTAGGTCCAAGGCCAGAGGTCGCACAGCAAGCGAGAAAGATCCTGCAAGCGTGCGAGAAATCCCTCACAGATGAACATCAGCTACTATACGATGAACACAATCCCTTCAACATTTGCGGAATCAGTTATAAACCGATTTACAGAGGAAAACCCGAGGAAAAGTGCTCGCTTTGCGGCGCGAGCTTCTTGCCAGAACACAAAGGCAAACTCTGCCCTGTTTGCGGAGTCGCAGAGATAGGCAAAGATGTGATCGGCCTCAGAATTTGTCCCCTACAATTCCAGAGATAAAAAAATCCTTTTCTACAATATATATTAATGAAATTATTGTGTAAGATTATAGAATAAAGTATTGTATCACGTTTTTAGTAATAATTTATTTGTGCAACTGATATAGTTTATTCTGATTTATTAATATAAAGTTATTTCTATAAACAGAGCAAGGCCCATCACTTATAAAACCTCAGGCTCAGAGGGCGAACATGAAAATAAATACTTTTTTGTATATTTGAATCGTTAAAGATTACGGAATTGAAAAAATCCTAATAAGAAGCCCGCCAGACCAAAGATGT
This sequence comes from Diachrysia chrysitis, assembly GCA_932294365.1. Classification (NCBI taxonomy): domain Eukaryota; kingdom Metazoa; phylum Arthropoda; class Insecta; order Lepidoptera; family Noctuidae; genus Diachrysia; species Diachrysia chrysitis. The sequence goes on from OW028664.1 coordinate 3,314,891, forward strand.
TAAATAGACTTTACTAACGAAATATAATAGAAATTTGAACAAATGCAAACTACAATATTTTGCTATATATGAACTTGAAGCGAACTTTTAACAATGCATATAATGTCTAAAATTATAACTTAAGTTATGAGCGACTCGCTTGAATTCTTTAATAATGTCCAGTGTCCCAACTGGGCCTGAAATGGGCCATGCTCTATAGATTTTGTTCTTATGACTAAGTTTTGAGGTTCTATACATCAACTGGCTTGTCTTCCTTGTTTCTGTAAAGAAAAAAACAATTTATTTTATAGTTTACAATAGTGTACATAAAACTTGTGTTATGAAACAAATTATAAATAAATTCTTCTGTTGCCTTATTCTGTCGTCTTATAGATTTTTACCTTTAGAACTTCGATATGTAAGAGCATTATATAATGTAAATAAACGTTCCATAATTTAGGACAAAAACTTAACATGCCTTATTTTTATTTGGTTTCCAAATTAATATTAGAAAAATCTTGTAAGTGAATATTTTAGGACTTTAAATGCTTTGTTATATGATATAGGATTCTATTAAACATTCATTTGAAACGAGCTAGTCTTTAATATGTTTAAATTCCAAGATAGAATTTTAAAGATTGCCATATAACATACTAAGTGAATTAATACAATCGAGTCATTATCCATACTTATAAATTCGAAAGTAACTGTCTTTTATCCTTTCACGGCTAAACCGCTGATACGATTTTAATTAAACTTGTTATGGGGGTAAGTTTGGATCATAGCTTTGATGGCTAAGAAAGGAAATAGCGTACTTTTTGCTTCGATAACTGACACCCCGCACGGGTAGAACGGTTTTTTTTTATCTAGTAGAAAAAAAAAATTGGATACATTTTGATGCTAAAGTCAATGCCGTCTAGCTCATGAGGAAGACCTCCGTAGATTTAAATCTAAATTTGTCAACATTTGTATGTCGCTGACGTCAAATAGGTAATAAATATCGTAAACTTTGGCCCATGGATAATCATGTATAATGAGTAATTACATGGTTTGTATAGTCTTATTATCTCTAGCAGAGAAAACCATTGATAGTTATTTCAGATGTAACTTAAGCTTGATCCTCACCTCTTGTTGAGCATGTCTTGTATCTCGTCGAAGGTCTTGCCCTTGGTCTCTGGCAGCAGCGTGACGGAGAAGATGAAGCCGACGCCGCAGCACGCCGCCAGTATCCAGAAGGCCGTGTAGATGCCGTATGATGCTTCCACGTCGCGGAAGAATCTGGAATATGGGAAATAATTCATTGAGTTTATTTACCCGAACTCAAAAAAGCATTAGGTAACATTTTTACAAAAGTCTGCACTGCAATATAATAATGCAGGGACAGTAGTACCTAGAGACTTATATTGTTCAGATGCAAACTTTTTCAGATTTGATGACCTCCGTGGGTGAGTGGCGTACACACCAGTTTTCAAGGTGTCGCCAGCTCCTGAGGTCCCGGGTTCGACCCCCGGAAGGTTCAATGTAGAAAACCACAGTTTGTTTCCAGTTTAGAACACGTACCTACTTTTTTATATTAATGTCCCTTGACGTGTACTTGCAGCTGGCTTTAAGCCTTAACTAAATTTAGCAAGAGCATTATAAGTTCCCAGTAGGTTAAGGTCTATTTCAATTCTTGTGCCAATTAATGTTATTTCCACTTAAACCAACATCAACTTGATACAAGCTTAAATAAAGTTAATTTTACACTGACTAATACCGTTTAAAATGTCATAAAAAATAAGATGTAGCACAAACTGAACTTATATGTAAGCATTACTGTTGTTTTTCGTACGACTCGTGTTTGTTTATATACTTTTTTAGCACAAAATTGCAAACGCAGTATAGAAACCATAATGTTTTTTTTTACGCAGCTAGCCTGAGCGCAGGCTAGCTGCTTCACCGGACTTTACCATAGAAATTTTATTATACTTGACTGATTTATTTTTATTTATTTATTTATTTATTTCTCTACCTTATCGCTAACATTACAGGCGCTAAATCCTAATGCGTTAGTGAGGCACTTTACTTAGAGTTATAACTAATTACTTACTTAAATTAAGATTTAAACAATAAAAAACAAGATATACTAAATTAAAAATAACATTAAATTAAACAATAAAATAAAATATAATAATAATATCGCTTATTCTATCTTATAACATAATATATGTAAAATAATCTTTGCGAGTTCACTGAACTGACACGAAAAAATATCAATACTAATGTAATAAAATAAGAAAGCTACATACCTTGTCCACACGAAGCCTGCCAGCCAGCACATGAAGGAGCAGATTCCTCCAGCGAGACTCTTGGTCTTCACCGGGAACATCTCCGCTACTAAGATCCAGGGCACGGGACCCACACCTTAAAAACGATGAAGGTATTATCGTACTTACATAAATACAAAACGACTGCACCGGTAGCCGAGTGGTAGGTCACCGCACAAATTGGGTGACATGCTGCGGGTTTGATCCCCGCATGGGACAAACATGAGTTGTGTGATCCACAAATTTGTGTTCCAAGTCTCGGTGTTAGTTTTATAGTTAAAATGTGTGGGTGACTTGAATGTTATTCATTAAAATAAATATATCCCTTAGTGCGGGAGTAACTTTTTGATAAAAAACAAGAATAAGTAAGTATGGTTCTGTTTGGCGCTTTATTTGATCGTTGTAAATAGTGGGCATTTTTTATATTTTTATAAGTATCTAGATTCAGATTTAGTCAACCATAGACGCACGATTTTGTTGACTATGGGCCTGACTTACTGGGCAATACCCTGGATGCCAAGGGTCTAAAACATTATATTAAATAAATAATTATGTTTCTTTACCTATATTATGTACCTAGGTAATGATTTTTAGACGTTCTTATATGTCTATCCATCACTACTTTGTCTTTACACCTTAAAGTGCCAGAGACAGCGAAAGATTAACGGCGACTTTAAACTGATTGACGGTCCATTATTTTATCTTTTTTTTATATCTAAAGTAGTAGTTCTGCAGTAGGACGGCTACGGAATATGATCTGATCTTCAACTCACCCAGTGTGAACAGGACCATGTATATTATGAGGAAGAGCAGAGGCAGGAACGCGTAGGATGAGACGTCATACTTGTAGTAGGAGTCCAACAACGCGTAAATACCGATCAGGGTCTGAAATTAATAAATAGTAATATATAACTAGCTGTTTCCCGCGGCTCCGCCCGCGTGGATGTCGGTTATCGCGGCAAGAAGTACCATATGTCCTTTCTCAGGCTCTAGACTATCAGTGTACAAAATTCATTAAAATCGGTTCAGTAGTTTTGGCGTGAAAGCGCGACAGACAGACAGTTAGACAGACAGTTTATAATATTAGTAAGGATTTAATATGAATGTTATACTGATTTAATATTAACTAGCAACAGTAAATTCTAGTGAAGGTTTTTGCAATTTGGCACAGAAATCTAAGCACAAGGAATACAACTTGTTTTTATTCTGTTCTCGATTTGAGGTAGGTACCTATCACCATAAATCGTTGCTCCGTAGTATGCTACGGAAATTAAGTAGGTACCTACTTATACTTACTAAAAATATAGTAAGTCCAAGTGAAGTTGTCCACATGAGCAGTTTTCTTCCGAGTCGGTCCACAACCAAAGGGGTGATGCAACTTGTTACCACCTGAAAATATTCAGACATTGTTTATGGCAAAATTTCTTATTTTCATTTTGAACAAAAATCAAAAACCTTTTAATTTGTGTCATAATTTCCAGATGTATGATTATATGATTGATTATGCCAACCCAATATTTTTTCATCGCAGAGATACGAAAGAAGAGATTTTACCTATTCATTTAATAACTTAACTCCAAGGTTTTGTTTTTGAAGTTATACTTCTTTAGGCGCGTTATGAAAAAATGATGAGAGTGAAATTTTAAGATGCGCGCGCATCTGTGACACAAAATTAACAGTATGAAGCTGTCTGCTTAACCGCTCATTAAGTCTCGAAAAAAAAGCTACCAACAAAATGGAAATTGAACCTCGATATTAGTCGCGCATGTTGGTACGCTCGTCACCTCTGATCACTGTTTTAATATTTATAATATTTATCAACATGTTTCTAGTTTATATACATTCACAACACGTGTTTTAGTTTCATACAAGTGCGAATTATATATGTGCTAATAAATTATATTCAGTAGTGATTTAAATTGAATATTTTGATTGATATTACTAACTATTTGTGAATATTAGTGAAAAAAATTGTGCTTATATACTTTTTCAAGTGCTCCAATATAATTGAGGTTAACTATCCGTATGTATTATTTATTGATATAAATTAAAATACTTTTATTGAAGTTATATGTACTTCTTTAGGCGCGTTATGAAAAAATTATGAAAGTGAAATTTTAAGATGCGCGCGCATCATTGTCACACAAAATTCACAGGTTGAAGTTTTCCGCAAAACCGCTCATTAATTCTCGAAAACGATGCGCGCGCACACCGTCATGGAAAACCTACACCCTGAAGTTAGCTAGGTAGTCAACATTTTAGTTTTTCCAAACTATATAATGTTAAAAATGTCATATGTCAAGATGTCCGATGCCAGTTATAGAGTTTAGAGCTTTTTATACCAGTTTATGAGAAAGAATTTTATCTTGTTCCGCCAAAAAAGTATAACTTCTTACGTGCGTACATAAGTACACACACACTTTTTTTATTAATCTATCATTTCAATATATTATACTAAGCCTATAGGTGGTTACAGAAGTAGTAGGTAGGTTTGATAAAAAAAAACACCTTTAATTGTATTAGTATTTAGTTTCGAAGAGTAAAGATAAAAACTCCATGGATGCAATGTGTAGGCTCAGAAATTGTAAAATTTGGTGCAGCTTAATTTTCCAAAATAGTTACCTAAGCCAGAAATAAAATCATTTTGAAACATTCAGCCTGCATTAAGAACAACTATTACAAACATTTTCCGACACGACCATTTTACATACCTGCACCACTCCCATGATGATGGTCCCATCGGAAGGCGAAAGGGTCGTGCCGATCTTGGAGAGCAACTCCTCCATGTAAAACAGAAGCACGTCGATACCTGATAGTTGTAGCAGCATGGCCAGGAATACGCAAATACCTGGAGGTAGCATGTTATTAATTGTATTAAAAGTCTTTGAAGCCGCGTAGGTCACCGGTGACCGACAAAAAAATTTCTATAGTTTGGCGTTGTTCTTTAAAATAACTAAATGATAAACGAACAATCTAAAATACTTATATATTAAATATTAATACTTACCATCCATGGGATGAGAATCCGTAGGTACTTACATTTTTTGTAACTAAGTAGTTAATTTTTACAAAAATATTACTTTACACGCAAAAAAAAAATCAAATCTTTTGTTTCTCACCCAAAGCCTTAACATTTCCCCTCGTAGCCCACAAGTCCTTTATCCTGGGAGCCTCTTTGAACTCTCTCGCGACCACCGCCTGTAGACCTTCTAGTTCCGCCTGCACTGCCTCCTTAGATGTCCCTCGAAGACTTTGTAGGATTGTAGACGCTTCATCGATTTTTCCTAAAGAGAATATCCACATAAGAAAAAGACAGGAGAAGGTGCACTGTCAGTCTTACTTGGCCATCGCGTCTTCACATGGGCAGTTTCGTTAAAATAGGAGATTAGTTCGGAAAGAAAGACTGACCTTAGCTAGTAATTAGTTGATAGTTGCAATGCTCGATTATTAATTACCTACCTACCTACTTACAGAAGTTCTGTCACTACCCCGTAAAATAGGTTGAGGTCAGATAGGCATTCGCTCCATTTAAAATAGGTACGGTATTTAGCTGTATCTGGTAAGACTGGAAGCCGACCACGACATTGCTTGGGATAAGGTTAGGCAGATGATGATGACATTTCCACCAATGCTATAGTTTCATCTTACTTTATGCTAATTTAAATAAGTATTCATTGAGAGTCTGGTACTTCCCGACGAACAAGCCGGCCCTACAAACATGATTAATTTTAGTGTCTACTTATTTATTAAAAGTAAAAATATATACACATAGGAACTTAACTACACATAAAACAAAACAAACAATTAAAAAACCTATACTTAATATAGCGACAAAAAATTCGTCCGCATCACTGTTAACTGGAAGTGTACCCAAAAGGCTGGCGGAATTGCCACGTTGTATGGCAAAGCTTATTATATATCTTGGGTCATGCGAAGTTTCAACAAGGCGTTTGACCAGGTCTTTAAAAAACATGTGTAGACGCGGACCCCACGGGCAAAGGGTTTTAACACCAAACGTCTCGAATCTAGTACAGTTTGAGGTTCTCAGCAGCCGCAGCAGTAGCTAATAATATCGGCTTAATATCATGATTTTTCATGGTAAATGTTAAGTACCTAAGTATTTAACAGAACCAGTTACGAATTTAGTCAAAACAAAAGTATACATAACCTAAATTTACAACTGGTATTTGCCGTCACCCAGTTAGAAGTTAATAAATTATAAAGGTAAGACAATCAATTAAACGGTTAAATATATCAATTAAATTAAAATCACCAATTTTGACTTTAAACACATTTCTTATAATGAAATGTATGTCCTTATTACTTATCTTTCAGTAATTTACATAGCTATCCAAATTTACGACAAAATAATGCATTTCTAAAATATGTACGTATGTATAATGGATATGGCATTTCTTTAGGTTTTTATTTACATTTATAGTTACTCAATGGTAAAAATCTTTGTTCTGCGGTAGAGTCACGGGTCAGCCGGTCACCTAACTGCGAATGTTATGTCAAATAAACATGGAACACATTTAAAAAAAAATATAAATAATAGACTATAATTGCCATTAAGCCCACCTGTGCACAATTAGCAATAAAAAGAGAACACACATACTCAGAAATAAACCCATAATTATATTGTGTTCCTATGCACAACTTTAGATACCTAAAGAATAAATAAGTTTTTCTTAAAAATGTATATCCGCAAACAGATCGCAACTCGGGTTAGAATCCTTGAGTTCATTGGGGATACTTGAATTGAAGGTACTTAATCACAAGGTTTTAAATCAGGGATCACAGTACTAGTGAAGACAAATCAAACAAGCCTAAATACGAAGAGATTGCATCGTTTCGTAACGGAGTGTCTCCGGAACCATCAGACCAGCTTGAAAGTACCATAAAATTGTATTGTCACCGAACTTCTATAAGTATGCAAAATTTCATCTCAATTGGATGTCTTGAAGTGGTTCTAATTTAGCTCGCAAGAACAAACATACATAAATTGCAAGGCTTGTAGAAACCAGAGGCTTTTCAAGCACACAAATTCTTCAGCAATCGTATATCATCATCATCATACCAGCCTATAAATGTTCCACTACTGGGCACAGGCCTCTTCTCATATAGAGAAGGCACGAGCATTGATCAGCACACTTGCTCATTACAGGTTGGCGATTTCAGATTCCAATTGTCGGAATCCAGATTTCCTCACGATGTTATCCTTCACGGTTTGTCAACGATGTCTTAGAATAATTAAGAAAGTACATAACTTTGAAAAAGTCACATTGGTACCTGCCTGTAATGGGTTCGAACCTGCAATCTTGTGCACACAAATACGTTCATTGAACCACTAGGCCACCAGGACTTTATCGTATGAGAATCACCTAATTATAGTGTACATATTAGAGTACTAACACAATTAAAGATGAAGGCCGTACCTTTATAGACTAAGTAGAAGGGTGTCTCTGGTATAAGCCACGTGAAGGGCACGTAGAACAGGGACAGGATGCCGCCGGTGGCCGTCAAGCCCCAGTACGAGGTGAACGGACCGATGGCGTACGCGAGCAGGAAGCCGATGTTGATGAATAATAGGAAGAGAGCACTTAATGCGCCGCGGATCTTGTCCTGAGAAACAAACAATAGCAAAATAAAATATGTTTTTAGGGTACCGTACCTCGAAAGGAAAAAACGGAACCCTTATAGGATTACTTTGCTGTCCGTCCGTCCGTCTATCTGTCGGTCTGTCAAGACCCTTTTTCTCAGGAACGCGTGGAGGTATCAAGCTGGAATTTATATCAAATACTCAGGGCCTCTAGACAAGTGACAATGCGACAAGCGATAACGCTGATCGAATCGATCAAATGTATGGAAGTGACAAGTCCAAGTCACGTGACTTATCGAAACAAAATGTCATTTCTATACATTTAATGTCATTGAAGCGATTTCTATCTTCGTAAACGCTTGTCGAAATGCCACTTGTCTAGGGGGGCAGGGTTACTGTCCCTTGAAGCTGTGAAAAATCTGTAAATATGAAAAATCAAACTTCTAAGCTAACGCAATCAAAAGATACAGAGCCGCTTATGCCACAAATTTCCGCAAATTTTCGGCACTCGCAAGGGAATCAAAACGTACAGGGTACTTTCCGTGAACTCGGAATCTTGAAATTTGGTACGAAGCAACGTCTTATAGTACAAGGAAAATCTGCGAAAACCGTAAATTTTTTGTTACGTCATATACTAAAAATACTTTTAATAATTTTAAACTTATATTACCCCTTTCCTCATGAACGCGTAGAGGTATTAAATTGAAATTCATATAAAAAACGTACGGGGTCTGAATCGCACTTGGCCTTATTTTTTGTAAACCAGTTTTGTGGAGCCCTGATGCAACTCGGCAAAAGCCCATTTCCAGTTGCAGTAGTAGAACTGGTAGGTATAGGCTATAAGATTGGAATGCAACAAGTTTCTGTGCCACAGCACCATAAGATCCTACTTAATGCTACATGCAAATGATATGGTGAGCTGGTTCCATCAGACAATTTATGGTACGTGATTACGCTGTGGGACTGAGCCATCTTCTTACATTCTACCTAATATTATCAGACAAATCCCTTTTAAGATCTTTTTTGTATGCTCAATATCCTTAGGCTAATATAAGTAAAGTAAAGAGTGCGCCTAACAGAGTATGAACTGCGAGCACCAGTATGAACAAGTAAAATCTTAAAATGAGTATCGAAACGTCTCTCGTCGGAAAATCACTTTAATCAGTAACCGAGCGTAGTACTTACAGCGAAAAATTTGCTTACGTTCGGCACAACGAGGTTTTAGCGATGCGCGCACTCTATGCTTGTTTATGTATACTCTTAGTCAATAACACGAAAAAAAAATGCTGATAGTTTATATGAAATGTCGTTCCGGTTGCAGAAACTATATTTAGTAGCCATATTATAATTGTATTGTGATTTAATAAAAAATAACTATAGATACAATTAGTCAAGAAAAGTAGCTAAGATATACTTTTATGTACCATAAGGTCTAAAAGGTTTCACCAATTCCTCCGTTTAATACATACAAGCTGATGTGCGCAATGTATTACTATCGCCCTCACCTCAGCAATCTCCCCGATGTAAATGGGTACTGTCGCAAACATCATGCCGGTGGCGCATCCCCACATGATCCTCGCCACGTACAGCGTCTCCAGGTTAGTGGCGACGCCGGCCAGCAGCCAGCCCAGCAGCAGCGGCAGGTTGCCGCCCATGATGATCCAGCGGCGCCCCACGTGACGGGAGAGGGGCACTGTTATTAGAGGACCTGGAAAATTATGTAACTTGCAGTACCTATACTGTGAGCAAGCACAAAGATTCCTTGAATGAAGATACCCAAAATAAATAAATGTGGACAACCTCACATACATTGCTCTGAACCCAAAGTAAGTAGCTAAACCACTTGTGTTATGGAATCGGAGACAACGGAGGTACCACAAACAACCTGACCCAAGACAATGTAGAAACCTGTTTTTCTACATTAAAACGTCCGGGGATCGAACTCGGGACCTCAGAGCTGGCGACACTTTGAAAACCGGTGTGTACACTCGACCTACTCGATCACTATTATATAGTATACAATGGGTGATGAACTAAAATTCATAACACATTTACACCGATATTCAATCTAACCTTCTCTAAACATCTTTTTATTGATCTTTTGTTTGGTTTGCCTGGCTGGCTTGGTCAAGTATATGAGGAGCTTACCCAAGAGCCCGCCGAGCACGAGCAGCGAGGCCACCCAGGACTCCTGCTGCGGGCTCGGCACGTGTGCCAGTGGCGAGCTTTCCAGCCGCTGCAGCTGCGGCAGCACGGGCGACGTCCAGCCCATTGACATCCCCGTGCATAGACTCCCGTAGCTTGCTGCAAGGTAAGAGACAACAGAAATTATGATGAAAATAATGTTGATATTGAAAATGGAGAAGTAGGAGGAAAGTGTTTTTTTATTTGGCGTGTTTTTCTGCCCCACTGATGGGGAAAGTGAAGTGAAAAAACTGATTTATTTAATTTATTTTACAAACACCCTCAATCACACAACTACCCACACAATCTACTACATTTTTCTCTTTAATAAAATTAAATTGATTTATTAACTTAAAAATAACATTTTCATCAAGTTCAGGCATACTGTATGTTTGCAACAGCTTTTTATGTTGATATCATTAGTTTTTTTTAAAAAAATAATTTTGACGGCATTTAGGCAGTCCGTTCTCTTGACCTTTCTATGGTTCTTTTGGTGGCGATAGTCATTCACTGTCACCGGTTACATATGAACTGACCGACTCAGTCCCCAAAGTAGTACATACCCGCGCCGCAGCGGACGGCAGTGATGAAGCGGCGCTGTCGGATGACGATTTACTCACCTAAACATCTTCTTATTTTGCGACTTGTAATCGATATGCACACCATCTTATTTATTTAGATAACTCCGTTGCTTGACATATTCGTATCGTCTTCGATTATGTCAGCTCCTCCGTACGGACGATTCTGTCTCGCAACAAATTCTTCTCTCTTTAGGTAGCCGACCTCACAGTGTTTGCTTAACAAACGCAACATAGTCACATATAGATCAATATTATAATTGTCTTCCTGGCTGCGGGTGAAAAGGGTAAGGGTTTTGTCCCAAAGTCTGTTTCAAATAATAAAATGTCATCTTCACTTTCCTTTTGCCCAAATGTGAAAGTGGTATAAACATCATATCCCGATTCGATGCGGTTAACCAACAAACTAGCCTGGGCTCCTTGATCAAGACTCCTTTAGGCATACTCCGAACACCTTTCGCCATTGCCGCCACGCCTCAGACCGCGTGGACAAGCCACAGATAACTCCGCTGGAAGTCGCGCGTGTTTCATACTTTTATATACTCCGTAAGCAACAAAACCCCGTTAATATACTATTTGTTACAGTTCGATTTAACTTTAATTCCGATTAAAGTTAACACACCGCTGTCACAATGTAGTAAAACACAGGCAGTTCGGTTAAACACTGATTTCTTTAATTTATTTTACAAACAGCTTCAATCATACAACTACCCGCACACAATTTATTACAGAAAGGTCTGTCCTCGAAGTTGCTCGTTTAGGGTTTTTGAGAGGTAAGTGAACAGTACCTACATTTCATTCACTTGTATTAATTAAAACTGAAAATTAAATTAAAAAAAAATAAGTATAGTATTTTATATAAAAATGGCATCTAAGCTACATAAAAAACGAATAAAAATAAAATGTTACTTTTTGTGACACTACTGGCAATTGATAATTGAAATATAAATATAAAATATATCAACGTTTTCAAAAAAAAAAATATACCTAGTTACATGTCCAATATATATTTTTTTTTAATTTCCATGTGTTCTAAAGGCAGACTTGATAAAAAACGTGATTACAATCAAGTTTTTATTAGATCATACCGAGTACCTATGTCGTATTAATTAGTTTAGTAATATAAATGTTCACTTCCTAGCTTGCATTGTCACGAAGTCAGTGATGCTCAATAGGGAGCGGACTGGGTATGAAAAGGAAATATCTATTTAGTCCACCAGACGGATAAAAAAAAGAAAAAAAATACTCGTATTTTTTCTTTTATCAAATCAATGAAAATTACAAGGTATAGCGCTTTAAAGTTATGGAGTTGGGGCTTGTAAAAATTCACTGTACATGACATTTCCATTCACGGTAACTTCCTCGTCGTTTGTTTAAATAAAAAAAGAAAAAATACGTGTCTAATATTTTTTATATTTTGTATAATATCTACGTGACGTGTAAATAAATAAATAGGTCGATCCCTATTTTGAATATCGTTACATACTCATAATTTCGTTCATTGACAAGAGATTCATATACCTACTTATTTTATGATAATACCTATATAGGGATATTGACGGGGTATAAAAATCTACATAGCATTTATTAGACACGTATTGTTTGCATTTTCAAAATAATTAAAAATTAAGGAGGATAAGGCGAATTAAAGTTCAGTGGTGGGGCTTATGACATCACGATCCTTGATTTCGATCGATTAGCTTTACATCCAGAAAAAAAAGAGAGATTTTCATTCTTAACTCTCCCACATCAGGGCTTGTGCCTGTGTGTATAATAATTAGGTACTGTGGAATAAGTATTAGATTTAGTACCACTCCAGCGGGCCAAAGTTTGACTAACACTGGTATTCTATACAGAGCTAAGTTGTTATAACTTTATAATATTTATTCACAAGGTCGCTTGTTGTTCCTACTTGTATACAACTGTTTGCATGTTGCTTTATTACTTGCCACTATTGTAGTGCAACAAGTTTTTAATGATCATGATTCTGTTTAATATAAAATAAACCTTAAGTATTTTAAACGATTTTTTTTTGAGTTTTAAGTAGACTGTACACAACAACCTGGCTTTTGTTCCGCAATTTTTCAAACTGAGTAAATAGTTTTTTGTATTATGCTTTAAACAAAGATTTCGATGCACAGTGTGCATGGTACAGGACACTCACGACCAGAAAAAAAAATGAAGGAGTGTCGTGATCTTAAAACGAAGCCAAGATGAGGTTGTTGAATTCAGATACTTCCATCCAAAACAAGGATTAAATTTCCAAGTAAGAAAGTCATTTTAATATTTCACACGTATTCATTCTGCTTTTTTTAGCGTACTCGCGTTCTGATCTTTCTAGAAAATTGGATTGATATGATATAATCCCTACGATCCCAACGGTTTTCCAACAAACCCATTTAAATAAATACCATAGGTAGGTACATATAATTATAATGAAACTAAATAAAAAAGCACATACCTAACGATGCTGCTAAGTATTGGCGCCATTTCAATTGGAAATGAGTTTTCAAATTATCGAACATAATACAACACTATTTAAAAAAAAAAACACAATCACTGCGCGGGAAAAGTAAAGACAAATTTCACTTTTTAAAGCATAGAGACAACTTGTAAAAATATTGTTATTTTGTTAAACTAAATTGGCAAAGACGTCTTAACAGTCTGCCACAAGGATTAATTGTGAATATCGAACAGGCAACTAATGAGTTCCCTTCACATTTAATTTGAGTAAAAACTGTTTGCGTAGCTAATTGTCTCTTAATTCAGAGATAGTTAGATTGTTATTTATCTTAAGGTCAAGATGAAGGCCGTTCTTCGTGGAAAGTGGTAGACTTTTTTAGCTCACACTTAGTTAATCTAATCATGATTAGGATTGAGTCATTTTCAGTACCTACCTATAAGACCTAACCATAATTATATTTCCTTTAAAAACATGACTATCTATAATGTCTATCTAAACCCAAGTACGAATGTATGTTTAGCTTTGCGTACCCTCAATAATGAAAATAAATTGGTACACCTCCGCTACCCCATCTATTAATTTTCTGTCTTTCCTGTCCATCCAAAGGTTGTCTGGAAGATATCGCTATTAGCGATAAGACCGCCATTGTACCTTGATATCTTAAAATGCTGTATCTTTTTTTTTTCTTGTGTACAATAAAGAATGTATATAAATATATAAATCTGCAATAGTTAATTTCTTATCTTTAAGAATAGGGAATGATCTGATGGCCCATTGTAAGATTCGTTATTTACTTCAACTACCCTCCTGTCTCCTAGTAAGTAGACTAATGGCCGAAAACTGAAACGTCAATCAGTTTTAAGCCGCCGTTAAGACTCAAGCTGTCTCTGTCACTTTAAGGTATAACGTTTCAGTATTCCACCATATTTAAAGTACGTCAACTAAGTAGGTAGTTCTGCTATATACCACTCACTCTCATCTCTTCTACTAAGTTACATTACAAGACTTTTTCTTGCACTTTGTTTTTTTAATTTATAAAAATTGTTGAAATGCTTGTTAATTCTAAGCAGTGAAGTTTTGTTCCTAAACTTATATAGAAGCATTTCGTTCAAGAGCTTAACTAATAATGATTATGTCTTGCACACAAACAGACAGCACTTGGAACACGATCTAAGCTCTACCTTTTAAACAATTGGTCGTCTCAGTGGGTTATAAACATAACAAAATAAAAACCTAATCAAGTTTAACAAAAAATATACGAAACAATTATAGAAATCACTGGACCTTTACTACTATCTCGAACTAAGTTTTTAGTAATTTAAACCTTTTCGGTACATTTTAAGGCTTAATTTTGTTTAACTAGATGGTACAAAGGATATATATTTTCAAGATCAAGGGTAGGTAATTGATGTCTTGTTATCGATAAATTTAATTCTAATTTTAGAACGGAATGGATAACTAGCCTTCCTTATTCTATTATCGATTATCGTAACTTACTATTATTATACATGTAGAATAGTTAAAGTGGGCAAAACCAATAAATCAATCATTCCTGGATACCTACAGGAATTTGGTAAAATATTTTATTTATTTATTATATTCATGAACTCATCGTCATCTACTCAGCTTATCGCGGTCCACTGCTGGACATAGGGCTCTTCCAAATGGCGTTACAACACCTGGTCCGCCGCCTTCCGCATCCAGTCCCCCCCAACTACCTTTCTCTTGTCATCGGACCTTCGGGTTGGTCTATTATATTTTATACTAGCTGTTTCCCTGGCTCCACTCGCGTGGATGTCGGTTATCGCGGTAAAAGGTAGCCTATGTCCTTTCTCAGACTCTAGAGTCTAGACTATCTGTGTACCAAATTTCATTTAAATCGGTTCTGCAGTTTTGGCGTGATAGTGCGACAGACACACAGAGTTACTTTTGCATTTAAAATATTAATAAGGATTAGGTAAAGCATGAGAGGTATGCCTTCCTATTGTCTAAAAATATGCCAAGCAGTTTTGTCATGGTTTTGAAGTTAGATAAAGATATGTTCTACACTACGTATTAATTAATGAATAGCATAGCAACTCTGGTTCTTGAGAAACAGTAATAGTAGTTTAAATCCTCCCTACAAAGAATTAGTTTAAGCTATGTTCTAATATATTACAAAGTCTAATACCAACTGTATCTGATTATATCCGCGCAGTAATCAAACTGGTTTTAATGAATATCTAGAATGTGAATAATGCTGTCACGACCAAGGAACGATGGTGGGTGTAGTTGTAATAATAAAGGATTCTAATATCATTTTAGAACTATGATGTAAGAGGTGGGGGATATGTAGCCTTCTTAAAAAGTGTCATTTCTACATACAAGCGTAAAGCGTCAAAGGTGAAAGCCAGCCCTTGGGTCACACGTGCCGTCTACAAGACGTTTCGCTGGATCTCTAATATCATGCGTGCACTCGGACCCCACGGTCCAAGTGTTTCAACCCCAAATGGCACGAATGTATATACTTCCAAGAAGGTTTTAATATTTCCGCCGTTTGAGGTTCTCAGCAGCCGCAGGAGCAGCGCCTGCATAGTACGACTAAGATAGGAAGATGATCCAGTATGTTAAAATTTCCTGATAATTGATAGTTTGTATATAATTATTTAAAAATACAACGCTTTACTCACGCACATTATCGGGATCGCCCGACTAGTTTCAGGCTCAATAGAAGTCCCTAATCATGAGCTGCCGCGGCGGCGGTGGTGCGTGAGTAAATTGTCGTATTTTTAAATAAATATGAATACTTGTCACGTAAGTTATTATACAAAGATAAGTAGTTTGTTTATTTATAAATAATTTATATTTGTATTTTCTCTTGTTTTTAGTTGACCAATTAGTTCTATATTTGTTTTATTATGATCATATTATTCTGTACATAATCTGACGATCCAATTTTCTATTTTCTATAAGAGAGACAAACGCTAAGGGTTGGCTTTGTAACGGATTCCAATTAGCCGCTGTCAAGCTGGCGAAATATGTTTTTTACCGTTCTATTAATATCCTGGTTATATACTGGCAACTAATTATTAAAAATATACAGATTTTATGCAAAGGCAGTTCTTTATCCAGTTAACATAATATGTCTTAATGTCGAATACTTATTTGTGCAATCCACAGTTATTGCAGTCTGCTGTTGATACATTAATTATTTTGTACTTATTTGTAAAACTAAAAGAAATACCTAATAATAGCACTTTAAATTTTGGTTTGGCTAAAATTTACTATTGCCCTTACTCTTCAATTAATTTTAATTCTAATACAATGCCAATGCTAAAAAGTGATGTTAGTTTAGTGGAGACGGCATTCAAGTTTTATTGAAAAAAAATATTACTTTCAATGGAAGGAACTAACTCGAATCTAAGCATAGACAATTTTTTTTTGTACTGCGTGTTGTTTGTGGTTCTGCTAAATGAATACCTATTTTAAATTGGTATTGTATTAAAATTTAAATTCATTCAATAGTAACCCCCCATGTTTTTTTTCATCATGTTATCTCTGATTTTTACGTTTATGACTCTGTGATTTACCGCGATATAGATATTATAAGTAGAGGGAAAGACTATTCATAATTGCAATTAGGTTCTTGTAGTGACATCTAGACACAGTCAATGTAATGAACAGAATCGGATCGGAAACGTTTGAACAAGGTTACCGTAATAACACTCTTGTATTTGAGCGTATAAAGTTTTTGTTTACTGTTTTTACAGATGTCGCTAGTAGTCACAACATAGGAAGCAATAGAAAAAAATATTTACTTGAAAGTAACTTCAATGACAGTACTTTTTACACTCTATACAGCAAAGGAGAGGCAAGATTTATAATTTTGTATGATCGTAACGAATTAACTCAAAAACTACTGGACCGATTTCGAAAATTCTTCCACCATTAGAATGCTACATTATCCCCAAATAACATAGGCATATATCCTGCTGTGCTATGCGAACCGGGGGCGGGTCGTTAGGAAGTTATACTTTTTGCTCCACTATCTATATAAATTGCCGTAAGAACTACCTAAGTACTAATGTAACTATATTGTTACATAGTTCCTCTTCACGCGTGCTGTTCAGAGATACGTTACATTTTAGTATGGCTGGACTATTTGCGTTATAATCCAAAAAAGGTGAATAAAAAAAGGAAAAATCAAACCTCATTTCTGTGGATATTTTTTATGAACTTAAGAATGCTGAAGTGTTTAATAGCCTTAGCTAGAGTTTTCTGGGATATCTATAAATATACCGGTATGCTAATCTAACAAACACCTAATGAGAGAGTAGTAGATGGTAGTCTAAAATTGTAAGATTATCTAAGACAGCCTCGAAATCCTTCTTTAATGACATGGTGATTAAAAAACAACAACGAAGATTTGAAGATAAAATGGATAATATCAGCTAGCTATTTAACAGGCACCGACTGGATGGATATCTTTCCAATAAAATCAAACGGATCAAAAACGTTTGCAATCAAAACGCTGTAACGTTTTCCGGATTGTGTCTATGACTATTTTTATTTTTTTCGCCACCTCTAGCAAGCGATCCGCTTCTTCGTAGTTTTGTTGCAGCTCGGTTCCAAAGCCGTATGTTTAAAAAAAAAGAAACGCGATGTTGTGAGAGCATTCACTAATTGATGGCTCCGAATCCAGATTCGTTGCGTTGCGTTCGTGTAAAGGCATCGAATTAAAAAAAAAGAACTAGGGTTGGACCAAATATAATTTGAACGATTTTAAAAAGGTTTTTTTTATTGTGAATAAAATTTTATTGTTATTTATTAATTGAGTGCTGCAATTTATTTAGCGGAACAAAATGTCAATGTCAACTCATAGGTATAGTAATAAAAGGGATACCTATTGTAGGACTTGTGTGGGAAAACTAACTGTCGTCTACGTTTGAAAATTATTTCTTTGACTCATAGGTACTTGATATGTATAAAAGCACACCTGTATCTATTGGCTGATCTTACTTAAATTAACATAATGTAATGTGTAGGTAATCATTGTAAACTTTTTCTTTACTCGTTCAAGTAGTAAATTCTATGCTTTCTCCTATTATTATACTAAGAATTTTACCTAAAATCCAATACAGTTTAAATCCAACTGCAAAAAAAATATGTTATCAAATGAAAAATCGGTTAGATCGTTTCATTCTGAACACAATTTAATCGATTCGTTTTCACAACAATCGCGCATCTCTACAAAAACTGGATGTATCGAATCGATTGGTACGGCTGCCAGCATTCGATCTCATCTCACAGATGGCACTGCTTGGGAAACGAGAATCGATCATTGACGCTCCCTGATTACTTGGGCGATATTTAAACATGTGGCAAGATTGACTCAATTTAAATCTATTATTGTTTTAATTAGATTTGGATGGCTGTAACATGTGTAAACATGGAGTCCTTTGGTAAAGGAAATGTGGTAGTAACGTAATGTTATCTCATAGGAGTTAAGTTAAAACTCGTCGTTAAAACTATACCAGCCTTGGTTGACTGGTAGATAATGCATATGGCAATCCGTCTTTGCACCTATCTACAAATTGTGTGCATAAAGTTTAAATAATTAAATAAATGCCAATATATAATACACTTGTTTTTTCTTTCGGTATAGGCATCAGTGGTTTCCACTTACGACTTTAATAGGTACTTATATTTTATTTTTCATTTAAAGTTTCTATCCACGAAGACGATCATAATGATTTCTATTTTCTAAAATATAGTATAAAGTATTATAAATGGATGAATGGATGTTTGTTACTTAATCACGATAAAACAGCTAAATGGATTAGAATAAAATTTGGTATAGATATAGATATTTATACAGCGCATAGACTTTTTCTCGTCATCATTATCATCATTTTTCTACAACACGCGGGTGAAACCGCGGGTCGCAGCTAAGATAAAATATCCTAATGATTTTCTCAAAAACTAAAACCATTTTATTAAATGAAACTTATAAATCGTGTGAATGAATGGATTCCGTCCGAAACCACAATTATCTATTTTTAAATAATCAATTTTTTAACCTAAATCCCGTTTAAAAGATAGCTTTTTGATGTCCGGAAAACGAGACTGTCGGCGCGTCGACACTGAAATTTTTCAATGTCCCGATGAAACATGAAACAAATCATAGGTTAGTAATCAGTTAGGCATGACACCTAATTTGTGTTCAATTTGAAATCTTAATAAGCCGTCAAAGCGTTCCAGAAATAGTTGAGTAACTAATTATGTTCCGTTATAAGGGAGGCCGGCGACAATTGACAAATGTGTTTTGTGCGCCGCGATACATACAATTAGCCGAGGAATGTATCCGAACGCATCCGCACTCGTTGACAGCACAAGCACCGTACTTTTGGCGGGAAAATAATCTTTTTGCAATAACAATTTAGAGGTTATTTTCCTATAGTAATTACCTTTAAATTAAGTGTTTGCTTTACGAGGGGGGCTTATTTGAAGAAGTCTTTGTCTGGTCGGACGGCGATAAATCATTTGGGCACGTCACACGTCTGGTCGGGAGTATGTGACAAATTACCTTCGCGCCATCTAGTGGGGGTTGATAACTATTTTGGGGTAATATGAATACATTAACCTATCAATAATAATGTACCATACAAATGGGAACTGGGCCAGGTAGAAACATATAGTTATGATTAAGCAGTTGCTCAAAACTTGTTTAACAAATAATTAATAACAGTTTCCAAATTTTTATTATCTGTTTCATCCTCAGTAGTTAAGAGTCATTACAAATCAGCAGATGTAGCGTAGGACGCCCGTTGGCTAGAAAAAACTGCAAAAGACTGTATCTTAATCAGGCCGAATGCTGAAGGCGGACGACCGATATAAATTTAGGAGATATCAGTGTCCAGAAAGACCCAAACATTCGAACAAGGTTCGCGCGCTTTAACATCTGTTAAAAAACCGACACAGTTTGGAAATTAAACCATTCGCAAATGTCGTCCTACACTTGTGGGTTTGTGTATTCGTGCGAATGTGAGTGAGCGGAATTACAGGTTGAGATGATATCAAATAAACTTACTTACATAAAAAATACAGGCATAATATTGTATGTTAAAAAAAAAGAAACGACTTCTGCACTAAGGAATTTAATCCTTGTGTTGCGGGGGGTTTACAAACATTCAAATTACATGCACTAAGAACATCCAGACTTGGAACAAGTACTTGTGGATCTCTTTTTTAAATTTGTTTGTCCCATGCGGGGATCGAACCTACCGCACGTCGCGCACAGAGGTAATTGGCGTGGTGACCTATACCACTCGACTATTGTGCAGTAAACAATATTATGTAAAAAAATAATGACATCGATTGCACACAACGACATACGAGCGCGCGTGCGTTCATTACTCAGTCGCATCAAAGCCAAGCTAACTGAGCGATGGCCAGCCAATCCTGTTTCAGAACGCGCGTATTAATTTTGATTTATCTAAGGAGCATTCAATTAACTGAGGAAGATGCCGTTTATAATTTACTTTCCCCCTTTTGAGTGGAAGTCGTTGATTTTGAGCGTTTGTAAGAGTTTTGGTTCCGCAGAAAAATCTTTATTTTTGCCCTAATACGTATTAGTATGTTTTCAACTGAAGTCAAGTTGAGATCAGAGTATTCATACCTTTAAAAAGCGTCAATTTAAGCAAGTTAAAGACAGGATAAATGGGCTATATTTATTTACCTCATTAAATAAATAAATGTGAACAACATCACATACATTGCTCTAAACCAAAAGTAAGTACCTAGTACTAGAGCACTTGTGTTATGAAATTAGAGTCATCAAAGTTAACACAGACATCCAGACTCGAGACAGAAAACTGCTTTTCTCCATTGACTCGTCCGGAGATCGAACCCGGGACCACAGAGCTAATAACACCTGGATAACCGGTGTGAACGACACTCGATCACGGAGGTCGTCGAATATATGGATTTAAGGTGTTACATCTTTTGAAATATAAAAGCCATATACCTATATGTAGGTATAGCATGTGACTTAAGATCCTAAGCATTTTCAGTATTTTAAAATAATGCAGAATATCGACAACAATTTATAGGTAGGTAAATAAGATATCCGAATAATAAAAACACATCAAATACTCCTACCACAATTTTACACATTGAATTAGAGTGCGGAACCCCAAAACGGTGTCTGAAACAGATTTGTTAAATACAAATTGGTTATTAAAATTCTTGGCGAGCGTAACGCGTGACAATCT
The DNA here is from genome assembly GCA_932294365.1 of Diachrysia chrysitis. Classification (NCBI taxonomy): domain Eukaryota; kingdom Metazoa; phylum Arthropoda; class Insecta; order Lepidoptera; family Noctuidae; genus Diachrysia; species Diachrysia chrysitis. The sequence continues at coordinate 3,336,256 of OW028664.1, forward strand.
GATGGCCCGCCATTTGCCGTTGCAACCAATTTACATTTATTTATGACTTTTCATTTCGCTACATTTATATTGTCATATATTCAACGGTGTGGTTACTGCAGCCATTAGATTTTTGACAAAATTATGTTATAAAAATGCAAATTTTCTTGTTTGTGCATCTTTAATGAGTTAGAGTAGAGTTGATTACATGACTTGCTAAATTTGTGGAATTGTTTATGATAGCATGTTAATGCTTTTGTAAAATTAAAAGTAAAGGTCTCACTTAAACGACTCCTCTCCAACACCACATCGCCGGTTTAAACGGAAAAGGCGGTACGATGGCGGTAAGCTCGCTTGCCGCGTGCTGTTTGCAATTATAGGTTATCATTGCAAAATGTACCTAAATGACACGATTTTAAGCTTGCATTTGATTGTCCATTTCTTTACCGTGCGAGGGCGGTATTGTATAAAGTGTGCTACGACCTTAAGAAGTAAATTTAAATAATGATAACCACTATTTGCGCGATAGATAAGTATTTCTGAAAGACTGAGGAAATGACAAAGTTAAAAAAAAAGAACTTAATTTTAATGGAGAGCCCAACGAAATGCTTTTCTGGAATTCAGTCCTTTCGTTAACAAGTAATTACCTTCCTGTCATGAGCCTTGTAAACCAAACCGCATCTAATCCCACTGTCAAAACATTGACACGAAATAAAAAAACAAATTTAACAAGCAAGGAGATTTGTTTATATATCACAGCCAACTATCACAAATCCGACTAGACGATGTTTTCACATTCTTTAAGATAGTTCAATTACATTCGACTGATATATTGTATATCTTTGAAGTCATTGAGATCAAAGCGTCAAAACAATATATAGTAACAATTTTATTGCGTTTTAAAAGTTCTGTTTATTTTAATCACGAATTTTTAAATCCACACTTTATAGTGGCGCAATTATTTTTGTTGATACATTTTGGTAGATATTTTATTGAATTGTTTCGGGTTAATTAATAGATTTTATAATTAAATATATTAGTAGGTACTAACATTTTTGTTATGTTTGCCAAACCTTGAACAATGTGTCAGTTAACAAAAACGACTATAAATTCATTGTGATTACAAACCTGACGATGTTTTTTCAACATTTTATATTCATAACTATTCACATTTTATTGTTTGAATCAATTAATGAAAATATTTTAAAATTCTTAGGCACTTTTTAAAAATGTTGATCAATGCCAAAAAATCTAACAAATATATTTTTTGATAAAATATTCAAATTAATTTACGTTTGTTTTGACAGAATTCGTTAACGAACACTTAAAAAATAAAGTGTCGTAATGAATCCGGCTAGGATTTTAATTGGACCAGAGGCGTGGTGCGTTCGTCCATTTTTTCTCGCATAAAAAACTTTTTAATTAATATCTCCAGTGAAACGGACAGCTGTTTTACGGTGTCACTTGTTTATGGTATTAATGACGAGGATTTTTTAAATTCAGAATTTACTGAGTATTTAAATTGAGAATAACGATGTACATTCTTATTTTAAAATTACCAGATAAAATGTATTGATTAACTAGTGATGTGTCATTCTGACATTGCTTTCTAACGAATAGGTGTGTCTCTTTAGATCATGTGGATTATCTTCTTCTTAAAGTGCCTGTCCACTACTGGAGGTTGGCCGTCAGCTCAGCAAATTTCTCCCTGCCTAACGAAAAAGTTCTTCTACGCTGGCGATTTCTTTCTCCCTCCAGTGCTTGTTGTCTTTTACCTTGGATTTTGTTCATCGTTATCAACTGAAGGAGTTGATAACGGTCGTGTCACAAGACGTGGCCCAGATATGCAACTTTCCTCTTTTTGAAAGTCTGCAACAATAGTCGGTCTTTCCCGATGTGGATTATGGACGTTATTAAATAAGACCAGTATTTAGTTAAATTACAGATTTCGCAAAAAAATAATTTTCACCTAACGTGTTGCAGTGGATTAGGTATTTTTTCCGGTGCTACCTTTATTTTAGATACATACTTTCCTAATTATATGATGCATGATGCATTGTATAAACCTACTTACGGAAGACTAAAAAAACATTATAGGTTGTAAATATCTACTGATAAAAAAAACGCAAGTTGTACAAGAAAAAGCCACTTTATACTATCGTTTAGTTATCGACACTTCGTTACGATTTTATCAAATACATTCTTTTCGGATAACGATCAGAACTTTCTGACCACAAAGGCATCAATAATAAACACTGTTAGTGGTTCTAAGTTGTCCATTACACTTAAACCCCCGCGGTGCCGCAAACTGTACAATCCGACACAGTGTCACACTGTGTATCGACACAATTAGCCCCCGCTGCGCGCAAATCAAATAGATACGAGTGTTGTTTACTGGTATGCTCGAGTGTTTGATCGTTTTCCAAATGATGATACTGTGTTTTTGTGTGTGAAAATGAAGCGAAAGTGTTATGTCTAGGGTTGGCACGATACATATTCTGAATAAATTAATTGAGTCCTTAAGGTTTTAAAAAAGGTGCTATATTCCTTAATTTGCTTTTATTTCTAAGCTTTTTTTTATAGATTACCTAAGTGTCCAATGGAATGTAGATACTTAATCGTATGTTTGGCGATCTTATTATGGAATATCTCAATTTATGGAACGGAAGTTAGAAAGTACGTATGTCCTGAATTGTTTTGAAAAAAAGCTCATTGAGTTCCTACTAGAAATTGAGTTAGCTTTTTATACAGGGGTTGGTCATGAGGTGGTCTCTATAATATCTAATATTTATACCTTGGCCTTAAAATTAAAGAAAATTATAAAACATTTGTAGCAGATACTAAATTCGAATTCTCTATAGAAAACTTAAATCCGTTGCTAAACACCGTCGAGATTTTTATAAATATGGCTACTAATGTACAAATCTAATAAGTGATTAACCACAAAACACGTAACAGAATCTATTAAGTGTCACTGACAGATATCGTGAACGTGTGCTAAGCATCACAGTAGGACATTAAAAAAAGTGTTGTGAGATGATGGGGTGGCAGCGTGGGTCAATTGGGGATACAATGGAGCCCCGTCGCGCCTCCAATCATTCACACTCGGGGCTACGCGAAGGAATTTGACAGTTTTTTCGTTGAGATTTCGACATTTATACGGGGTGTTGTTATTTTCGGGTTTTAAAAATACTGGGATAAGGTAATTTTGTTTAGTGTTTTAGGTGATTAAAGATATATTTATTTTGGATATTATGTCAACTACATAGGTACTCTCCATTTTAGAGAAATTCCTACATAATTGCTTCCTGGGGTCGGTGTAAAATAATTAGATTCACTTTTTATCGAAACTTATTGACAGCTTAAGCTGTCAAAGCTGGAGCAATTAAGCTTCACAAAAACTTTATTTTAAATATCTAATTTAGATAATTATATCAGATATAGGTATGAAATCAGCTGCTTTAAAATTTTAGACATTATATTTTACTATCAGATAAAATTTTCCCGACTATGACAGTGATAAATACATTGTACGCATGAAATTGTGACAAATGTTGAACAGTGTCCTAAAGAAATCTTAAAATAAGTTCTCAAAAATGTCCAACAATTTCTATCTCTCCTTAAAAGAACAGAGCGTGGCGACTCATACATGTATGTATAATATTTCGTGGCAACTATCCGATGTTGAAATCTATACAATCTCAGTTTTATACAAAAAATTTAGGATTGTAATGAAAGTATTGAACATTTTCTTTTTATATTATTTCAAAAAATATTTTTGTTAACCAGCCCATTAATAAAACTTCAATTAATTACACAACAAAAACACTCCCATTAATTTCCCAAGGATTTCTCAAATTCCCGGCCACCCTGTAATACTGTCTTTAGTAGCGTATCGAAAGGCCCAGATCGTGCATGTCATTGTGGCTATAATGTTTAGATCTTGGCTGCGATTAGCCGTGTAAATACAAAATGGAGCAAAACTGGACGCTGTCAGTAAGTCGTTGACAGGCTGTGGTCAGCACGCCGCGACAGTACGCTTGTTAAAAGTTGTAGGTAAACTCGGGACTTCAGAACACTTTTATACTATTTTAAATTATCGCGTTTCATGTTTCTACTTTAGGTACCTACCTACTTCACGAAGCTGTGAGCACTTAGGGCCGCCCGTACAGGGACTGCTTGACACAGTCGGCAACGACGTCAAGATGCAACTGCATAGTAAACAATAGACTTGTATGTACATACATACACGGACGGTTTCAAGCATTTTGACTGCTTAAAGCGGTCGACATTTCTAAGAGTCCGCGCATGGTGATTACTGGCTAACTGCTCCAGCATTCCGTTTATAAACAGCCCTCTGTAAGATTCGGTAAATGGAAACGGGGAAACACTCTGGTGGTAGCCGGTATAATCATAGACTTTTACCTAGCCCTTTGCCCAAAGCATAGTGTCATCGGAATGGCGGCAGTTTCGCGAGTCGATAGATTTCACTCAGCCAAAAGTAATCGAGTGATACCGTAAAAACATCTTCAGTTTTCCTGAAGCAATTGCCTATCTGACCTTCATAACGCATTTACTTAGAATGTTGGTTGTGATATTTCTATTAAAATTGTCCAAGTCTATACTTACCGTTGTGAAAGAGTAAAGGACCGTTGCCATTACCTTGGTAAATAATAAACAGAGCAAAAGCTATGGAACTATTCCGATTACGACAACCATCAAGAAAAAGTAAAAGAAAAACACTTTACTTTTTATGCTATCCGTTATTTGCGATACATTTCTCGATTGCTACATTGCTTAGTTAAAAGTTTAGTACGAAAGCAGCAATAGGTAGGTAGGTATTATGATAATTTTGGGATTTGGAACTATTTCGAGTTTAACCATTTTAATACATTTTTATTGGGTAACTGCTTGATTTATATTCAGTATTTCGAAAAGTTGTTTTATAATATGAGTTTGTTAACTAAGGGATCCACAGAATATATACACTGTATAATGAATAATTAATAGACAGGTTAGATACTTAATATTAATAACTGTAGTTTTTGTTTACATTTTTAAAACTATACCTATTACATCCTAAAAATTGCGAAAGATTATAAAGAAGCACTCTACGCCCTAACTAGGAGCTAAAACGCAGATAAAACCGCGGGGCGCAGTCACCTACAATAAATGATAAGAAAATATCTGTCTTTAAATCTATACTAATATTATAAAGCTGAAGAGTTTGTTTGTTTGTTTGTTTGTTTATTTGTTTGTTTGAACGCGCTAATCTCAGGAACTACTGGTTCGAATTGAAAAATTATTTTTGTATTGGATAGTACGTTTATTGAGGAAGGCTATAGGCTATATAACATCACGCTACGACCAATAGGAGCGGAGCATAAATGAAAAATGTTGCAAAAATGAAAAACCGTTGAAACTAAAACACGCGAACAAAGTCGCGGGGGACAGCTAGTAGAAAAATAAATCTATTTATAGCATAAAAGGTATACTTACATGGCACACATCGTTAACCCCTCACTGCAACAGGCGTTGATTGAGGCCGGAAATACTGTGCTGGTAAACTGCGTTATGTTATGGAAACATCCGCTTTATACGTGACGTTTAAGATACAGCTTATTTACTTTAGATTATTTTAATATATTTAATTCTTTATTTTCAGGCGTTAGTCGTTACATAACATAAATACCAAACAATAACTAGAAACTAGTATTCAAATAAGAAGTAATCTATACAAATATAATAACTTAATTTTAAAATAAAATTGATAGATACTATGTTTTTAGACATTTGGCTTTTACGTTTTTTTTAATACTGTGTAATATTATTATATATTGCCTCACCTATTATCAGTCTTTATTAGGTGCACAGCCTAATAAAGACTGATAATAGGTGAGGCAAGTAAAGAGAAAGTAACCGGATTTGAATACTGTTATCGCTGACACTGTTACTTATCTATATATATTATAGTTTCAACATGTTGTTTCTATCTCTGCAGTAGATTTATATGCATTTTACGAATGGTGTAGATTAGTGTTTGTATTTCTAATTTATCTCTGTAATTTGAAATTACATTAGGTACTTTCCTTGATATTTTCTTTGAATGTTGCTTAGGTATTGAACGTTCTTGCTTGTGTTAATTTCAATTACTTATAATTCACAACATTTAGTGGCATCTAAGTTTGCACTTAAAAAACAATTTTGGAATGAAAAATTCAAACAAACCATAAAAATCTTCAATTAATATTTTATTACTGAAAACTAGGCTTATGTAAAAGGTACTTATTTCGTGATCCAGATTATTCTCAATTATAATTTCCATCAAAACAAAAGCCGAAACTGAAACGTAATACGTCCAAAGCGTTTCCATGAAAAGTCGTTACGTTGTCGGCTAAACAAACGGAGCTAATGGCGCAAATGGCCCGCGGCCGCGCGCCCAAACCCATTAAGTTCAAAACTCAATAAACATCATTGTTTCAGCGCTTAACTAGGAAAATAAGCGAGCGCGGCCGCCCGGGGCCGCTTTAGCCCGATCTTCAACTCGCCGCGACCTCTAATATTCATAAGTCAATTTCCTGGCCCATTAATACGTAACGAAGTAGCGCAAATGGCCTTATCGCTTGTGCGCGATTACTTGCCCGCCGCTCTCTTACATAATTCAACGTATTAAACGAAATTGTTTAAACCTTATTGCTCGATTACGTTTCTCCACCCCGGGCACGCCTCGTTTCCCGCCGCCAATCGGGTGACGAGATTCCACTTCGGCCCCCACTTTGGTGTCGTCCCCTCCTTTCATGAGCCCGCCCGTTTCTGCACTCCCGGCTTCAGTTGATGCCGAGTTGTGATTATCGGATGTTGGCCCGGGACGAACGTGTCCAGCGCTCGCACGCCACGCGCCATCCGTGCGGACCGCACTGACACATTGTGATAATCGATCCTAATCGGACACCTTAGGATAATCTGCTTTAATTGACATTAATAGACTTTAATAAAAAAAAAACACTCTTGTGCAGTGAAAGTGTTAACAAACTGATATGTTAGTTTAGAACATTCAAATGTTTCGAGTCCAAATATATTTAAAATAGGCCTTGCTATGACGATGCTTGCGATGGCGCGAGGATCGGAGGAGCGTCGGGACAAGGACGAGGACGAGGCCGAAGGGGAGACGGAGGCTAATGGGGAAGTAGACGTGGTGGGAGTGGAGGAGGCTGCACCGGTGGACCTGACGAGGAGACTGGGTCTGACCCGGCCACCAGACCGCCCGGCTATTGCGTTCTCCGTGGAGAATATCCTGGACCCCACCAAGTTTACAGGCAGGTCCGAGGTTCCTCTGCGCTACGACGAGCAGTACTGGAGACCACATTATGATCGGGATGACAGTGACTCCGGTGAGTTAGTGTTGTTTGTTGCTTTGAATTTAATTTAATGATGACTAAATTATTCGTACCTATAAGATCGAGTGGTTTCAATTCAAGTATAAGTAGATATTAATATAATTATCATTGAAATTGGTGAATAGGTTATTAGTGAAAGTTATGCCGCAATATCTTTATGTATTTAGGAGTTCTACTTTAATTGCTAAGTTTGTGTATTTTTTATTAGAATGGCAAAAAAAGGATTATTTTTATATTCCTTTGTTTTTCGAGTTATTTAGACACTGGATTATAATATTTGTTACTGACTAATGTCATAAGTATGAATTATGTTGTCTTGTTCAAATGTGTATTTAATTTATAAAACGATTTATGAAAAAAAATCTTTAACAAAGTTTTTAGAAAATACTTTACTACCCCTGGTTTATGTCGTAATTAATTGTGAGCCCGATCAAATACTAATACAGGTTTAAAAATATATGGAAATCCAATATACATATTTCAATATCTGTTATGTAATCCATATGCATTTATCCATGTGAAATTAAACAAGACATGCATTTAAATTAGATAGGTAGTAGATATTTCAGCAATTCAAAATAAAAAGAATGACTGTTGTTTTGCTAGTTCAACTCAAAATTAATTTTATATAGCACAGTCAAATAAATATTGTACCTATTTGGTTAGATTTAAATAAAAAATTAAATAAACTTTTTCCACTTAGTAAATAAAATACATTTACTTAGTAAGCAAAAATTTACAAAGGATTAGGATTTATTTTATTATATGTTTGTTCAAGAGTTGATTAGGAACGTACCGGTGGAAATCTTCACGGATTTTCTCCGTCGGGGAAGGGGCGTGTACTAGATGTGTAGGTACTTTTATTATATGGTTTGGTACGTGACATGGTTGACATAATACTTTATTTACCATTAGATATGATTTTGAGATTATGATTGCTTACAGGTCTACTTACTTCAATAAACATAGTATACAACAAGTTGTAACTTAACTAAACACAGGCCCACGTAGGCTACTGACCTACAATATTTCTTAGCTATTTAATTATTTCTTACATCTTTATTACATAGTCTTTACTTATGTAGGACAGTAAACTCTAATTAACAAATTATTCCAATTCTGATAAACTATTAAGATGTTTTCACAAACATTCAAATGCTATAAAATAACTCACTTGAAAAAAAACCGGTTTAGAAAATCATATACTCGTGTAGCGCTCGCTTAACATTCAAATCACATACAAAATAACAAACATATCATATTCACTTATAAACATATAAAAGTCTACTTCTACGTCTACTTAAATACACATCTTTATTTACTGAAGCATCAAAGACATGAACAATGCGCTAACTTGGCGTTCGTAGGTATACGGTAGCTTGGGGGGTTGGGCTACGCTGCGCTAAGCCGCGACAGGCCGTCGGCTTAGGGTTGGCTGGAAAACTGCGCTATAGCTACACTTTATTGAATGTTTATTGCTTGGCTTTGCCAATTGGTGGGAGACGGGAATATTTTTCTTATTATTGAATGGAATAGTCATTTATCAGTAGCTATTTTGTATGGTATTGTTTGACTACTAGTATTAAGGTTTATATTTCAAACACTTATGATATTTCAAGGAACAAAAGTTTGCTTCACCGATTGATATATTAATTTGTAAGATGTGCGTTACTTATTAAATGTGAAATCTTTCTTTTTATCATTTACAAATATATACAGCTGATGTAAATAGTCCTCAACTTAGCAAACTTTTGTGTTAGCTAGGTTATAGGATAGGTAGTTACAGTTTAATATTCTAACGACTTTTTGGAAAACATTTTGTCAAGTTATCTCACCAATTTGCGCCACTAGCACGTTAGGTAGTGATGTATGGCTTTTAAAGTTTGTTTAATATCTAGTAGTTAATGTTTGTAGGTCTGGGCGCGAAAAAATATTTTATATAAGCATACTTTTGACAAATTACGTGTTTGCAAACCAACCTCTGACCTCTGTAAATAAACCAACCTCTGAATTAGCTGTTGTTTGAAACCGCTTAATTTAGCAACTCTTTGTCATCATCGATCCTTCACATATCTAATGCGAATGTGGTGCCCCGGCGCAAAACATGGCGCATCTTCTGTCCTGCTCGTCCTGCACTACCACCTGCACCCTCCAGGACGTAATGGAGGCCAACGACCGGGCCATTCAGGTGGCAACTTTTTGGACACGAGAAGAAGAAGAAGCTTATAAGCACTTAAGCACGGGAATTCATTGATTCGTTACTCATATTTGCATTAATAATGAGAGGTATTGCAAAATATGCTCAACATCAAGGTGATTTAAGGCCAGTTTTGATTGGAACTTTCTTCGTTTTGATTGGAAAAATCTACCGTCCGTTAACAAAACGAATCGTAGGAAACAGGCATTAGGCTGTTTGTATACCGCGCCGATACCGACACGATATTCAATAAACCCGCGTCTCCCACCATCAGACTATGGAACTTTACAATTCGGAGTCATCACACGCGACGAGCGCCTGACGGGGAAATTGCTAGCGGTAATAATATTTTAAGTAAAATGATTTAATCTAAACGGTCATTTGAATCACCTAGTTAGAAAGTGTGAAATACGATAAAGCACATCATTTAAATAGCTGACGGAATGATTAGTGTTCCCCGCACATTCAGGTCCTATGCCATTTTAACTTTAAAGACATTATTAAACTCGATTTTCCGCTCTTCGATCACTTTTTATTATTTCTCTATTGCCAATATCTAATTATTCGACACAAGAACATCATTAAAGTAATTTTTTAAAAGAAGAAAAAAAAAGAACAATGTTTTTATTCAAATATATCTTTGAAGCAAAATGGTGAGTAACAATGAAAAATCGCAAAAAATTGAGGTTTCATCACGGTTTCGCGGATTGAAGTAATCAGCACGTAATTGAGTGTAGACTATTAGAAGTTTTAGTGTTTTTGTTGGCATCTAGTGTTAGACAGACAATTTATTTAAAACACGACGTGCGTAAAAAGCTCTGGTCTATTGAAGCAAAAAAGTTCGACAAAGTCTGGTCTGTTAAATATGTTTGATGGAAGTTTGATGTAACTAGAATGGAGGATAATTTTGTTCCTAATCGATACTAATATTATAAATGCGAGAGTAAGTCTGTCTGGCCTGCTGTGTGTTATGCTTTCACGCCTAAACCGCTGAACCGATTTGGATGAAACTTGGTATTGGATCCTAAAAAAGGACATAGGCTATCTACTTTTTGCCGAGATTATCGTCAACCACGTAGGCGGAGCCGCGGGTAATAGCTAGTTTACGAATAATTGTTTTTATTTGTTTTAAATTAATAAGATAGACAAACAAATAGTACCGGAGCATTAGAAGATTGTTGTTGGATGAGTAACATTGTAAGTAGTATTCTTTAGTAAGTGACGCAACTATACCTAAAAACATTGATGTATTTAATTAACAGGACGTTAAATAATTTAGGTATGATTAGTCCGCAGGCTGCTGATGTAAAATTTTAGAGTAAGCCTTTTAAAAAGTGTTATTTTAACCGATACTCGTCGAACTAACAACTAATCCCCCTCACAGCCAACGTGTGGGAAAATATGCTGGTACACAATGACCTGGTTTGTTTTTAGGGTTCCGTGCTTCAAAAGGAAACAAGGAACCCTTATAGGATCACTTCGTTGTCCGTCTATCTGTCTGACAATATTTTTTTTCTCAGAAACACATTTATTAATATCAAATATTGAGGTCTGCGTGTTCTTTAAAACAATCAAAATTTAAGCTTTTATTTTGGTTTTCCCATCCATTTCCGAGATACTCAAAACCTGTAGGGTACTTCCCGTCGACCTAGACTCACGAAATTTGGCATGAATTTAGTTCTGGAGGACAAGTAAAGGAAATAGTTTAAGTTGTAGATTTTTAACACTAAAAAAAATCATTTTTCGATTCAAACTTATATTTACAGAGTGAACAGTGTCGGAAAAAAAATGACATCTAGCACGCTCGGTGCGCGAGTCAGACGCGCATTTGTCCGGTTTTTCATACCTGATTCATCTTTTAGAGTCCTCAGTAACGATATGGCTAACATATTAAACTAGGTTACTCTGTGTAAAAGTTTCCTTCTTCCAATTGTCACGGTCTTAGGCCATTGTTGACCATAATTCCGGAAAGGAGTTAACCTTGTCCCGCCTGTGCTATAGCGCTTAGGTTATTAAATAAAACCTCCTTTTTGGTATTTCTACTCTTGTTATATGAATATTGCAATAATTGATATTAAGAAACTGTGTTATATCATCTCTTTCTATAGAATATAACTGAATACAATGGTCAGTCGTAAACGTGATCGTTTTAGTGAGCAATTCTGAATGTCAATAGCGAATAGAAATTGCTCTTTCTATACGGACATGATTAGGGTTGCCAAAATTGTATTTTTACCTACAAACAATATAAATTTTTCGAGAAAAAGTAGAAAGGAAAGGACGGCTGTATATTTATTTACTATTTTTTTTTTATGTACCTTTGTGTTACACTTCTTGCATCTTTTAATTTTGTTTTTGTTTACAGTAAATGTATCATAATATGCTTTTTGGTACCGTTTTCACTAAAATATTGCTCGATTCAACTAAAATATAGTATTTTTGCGTACCTACTATATATTTATTCGACAGTAGGTATATAGTTCGTAGACCCAAGATATAGTACAATACAATATATTATAGGACGATTGGCAACCCTAGACGTGACCCGAGTCGCTTATAAGTAACGTAATTTCAAATCTCCAATTATGTTTCCTACGTTTTATTTATATTTTAAATAGACTTTTAGTTCCTATTTAAGGTACAAAGAATTATTAGAGTTGAATAATATTGTAGTTTATAAAATTGGAATGTTATGAATAATATCTAATAGTACAATGCATTTTAAATATCACAAGTTATTAATTCAAAGTCACATTTTAATCACAAAAAACTTCCGTTTTGATTCTTCAATTTTTTTTTATTCGAATTAAGTAATTGGTGTCAAACTCAATATGATTACTATGGAGCAATGGATACCCTTAGACATACCTAAAAGTACCTAGATATGTATCTATATGAGACACATATATCTGAAAAACGTCTTGTTGACTCCTCGCGTGACCCAAGGGCTGGCTTTTACCTTGGACAAAGAATTAGCATTGCCATACAACGTGGCAATGCCGCCAGCCTTTTGGGTACACTTCCAGTCGACAGCGACGTGGATGAATTTATTGACGCTATTTTTTAGAGATTTTATCAGTTTATAAGTTTAGTTTTGTTTAAAGTGTATATGTAGTTAAGTTTGTAAATATTTAAGATAAACATAATGTAAAAATGTTTTATCAGAATAAATGAAATAACCTATGAGACACAAAATTAAAAAAACGATACAAATATTTCGGAAACAGCAGAAATTCGGATGTTGTTTGTAAAAATATAAAAATAACTGGAGAAAATTATTGCACACTTAATATTTTTTTTTTTTAAGTTTGTACATATTTGATTTAGATCATAATACTTCAATATAATAGTCCTATAGTTTTGGTAGACAATTTTTTTAATAACCTACTTTTACAACACTTCCGTATTTCAGACCACAATAATTAAAGAGTAAGGGCATTGGTCTTATTAAACACAGGTGTACACATATGGCCTTCAAGATTACACAATTTATAACAACAAAAACAAAAATATAATAAATTAATTTCCAGTTAATTACGTCCGACGTCCACACTACCTCATAAACTAATTACAACCGACAATAGACCTAACATATCAATTTGAATTTCGATCACAATAAACGGTCCCATAAAAATTTAAATCACGACTCAAACCACGTGATCAATCAATTTAGACGTCAACTGTCAAAAAAGCCAACGAATTTTGCCCGTCGGCAACCAAAAATCATCTGTTATACATTTTATTGTGTTGCAATAAAGTTTATAATGTATTTTATCGACGGCAAATTATTATGTGTATTGAATTGCTTGAACTCCAGTCACGTAGTTCAATCAAAAAGATAATAACCTTAAAATTATTAATAAAAATGGTGTTAAGTTGATAGTGTTTCTGTTCCCTGATGTTTCGATATCGGTCTGTATTGTCATAGCATTTACTGTTAGGTCACGAAGCAATAACGCATTAAACTTTTCATTGTACTTTTTTTTGTTATATAAAAACACGCATTCTGTGCTTTTACGTGACCTGGCTATGACGTGGCTACCACTTGAGCTGAATGTAGACAACAAAAAGATATTTTTATACATTTAAAGTAAATATACTAAACTACTTCTATTTCTATTTAAAAGCCATTTGCAGTATGAATGGAATTACATAGTTTGTAAATAGCTAATCGACTAAATTCACAACTCTACGCGCATTTTAACCAATCACGCGTGTTGAGCGTCAAAATCGATTTCATTTGTCATTTAAAGAGTTAAAATTCGAATCATTAGAAATTGTACGTGGCCCTTTAAGTAGTTTGTGTAACAAAAAGTATTTTTAAGTGGCTGTCTTTAAGTAAAGAATAGTAACATCCATTCTATTTAAATTTCACATTTATATATGAACTCTCTTATCGTTTTTAGTTGCTTAAATTGCGATTTTTTTTTATCCGTAACACAAGATCATATCCGAAAATACAAAATTAAAATACGAGTCACAGTAAAACCGGGAAAATAGAAAAAATTAGAAAGAAAATATTAAAAATAAAAACAGGAATAAAAGTCTCCTAACTTGTATTAAAAATTGCAGGACTTTACTAAATATTAATGTTAAAGCCAAAGCCATTGTGTGAATTTGAAAATTAAATCTACGGGATTTGGGGAAGCAGTCTAGCTGTCATCGCGAACAGCTGTGGCGACCTCTACCAACAGACTGATTTATTTGCAAAATGATACACCATTCCTGCCTCGATTTCATGGCAGTGTCCGGCCCGCCGGCAGAATATATCGTTTCCTTTGCTTTATTGTTGAATTAATAGTTATGTTTATATTAAAATGAAATAGAGGTTTTAAATAGACGATGTTTTTTAAATGATTTCGGTGAGGTTTGGGACGACACGAGAGTAAAATGTTTGTGGGTTTTTATCATCGTATATTTTAATGTAATATTTATTTTATAATGCCCATATTGTAGCTTTTTAAGCACTGCCATCAGTTGTTTTTCATAAAATGTTGTAACGTTGTGTTTTTTTTACATTTAGATAATTTTATTACACAGGCCAAGTATGAAATTGAGTAACGACAGTTATACGTTAAATGATAATACATGTCGCGCAAATAATAACTCTGTGCGTTAGTTCATATGCAATTTATTTTATGTTTGTAAATGAGGTAAACTAAATCCTGGTGAATGCGTTAGAGTATCCTACCAAGTGGGATATGAAAGTATTATGCAATAGGTTGTAAAACAGAACCTAATCAATGTCGAATAGAAAGAATCCTTTACCCAGCAGAGTTTACACTGAAGTTCTAGAAATATCAATTTTCTGTTACAACAACCAATTTAAAATTTTCAAAAAGAAACTTGACAGTTCCTCTAATTTTGCATCGAGCACAATTTTATTCGCGGACCTAAGTACCACTTCTATAGCATTCGTATTAAGATACGATAGCCGATAACGATTGATGGACCATGTATTTCCTTTGATCTAATCTCTGATGTTTGATCGGCTCTTACGCGATTTGCGCGGACGATGTAAATAAAGCGTAAGCCATTATGTGAAATCGTTTGGACTATCATGAATATCTGAATGGCTTTTTATAAGACACTTATGTATGGATATTATTATGATAACATTGTTGATTCAATACATAAAAAAAAGATACATATATTTTTTATTTTAGAAGTAAGACGATAGTAGGTATGATAAAAATATATCTGCTTCTCAACTTAAACAAAATCAACAGTCAAACGCTTATGCTTTCTAACTAATATCATCATCTACAGATTGCGTCCACCAAATAACAAAGTAACTTCAGATAAAATATTCGAACTTGTTAAAATAAACTCCCGATATCCACAAAAAACATTTCCACCGCGGAAAAAAACTTCGCGTACGTACAAACCCGCAAACAAGGAAAAAAATAAGAGGACCAAGTCTGCAACTTGTGCAACTCACTCCCGGCGATTGGACGGCGCTAGACAGAGACAGAGATACCACCCCCGAACGAGAGCGAGCGAGACAGAATCAACCCTACATTGCTCGCGTCCCTTTGCGCAGCAATCCGTGAAATTAGAGTCGTCTAAACGAATCTAACGATTATTTTATTATCCCTTTTACGCTAAGATTTGTTCCTTGCTCACTCAAATAAAAATAAAAGGTGAATAAGGCGTTGCGAGGGTCAAGAGGCGGACATAAATTTTAGAAGCGTTTAGGGTTAGGATTGGCTTATTTTTCGGGCCTTTAAGTACGGATGGACGCTTTGGACGGCACAGATGAACGCGTCCCTCTTATACTGCGAATGATTTATTTTAAAGATTTGTGTCCATTTTGATGTTTTTAGGATATTGGAGAATATTCGTAGGTTAAGCTACTGGTAATTTAAAACAAATAGCTCTTTTTATAGCCGAGAAGCAGGTCCAAAGATTACTAGGAACTAACAGCCTAAAATCATTTCTTTTTTCATTTTTTACTTCGTACCTTCGTAGTCAAATCAGGTTTATACCTACTCTTTTTTGTAATAATTTGAAGCAGGCAAATAATACATCTAACTTGATTTTATTTTACCTTATTTCTAATTTATACAAAAAAAGCACTTAACATTACGAATGCATTACAAAATTAAAATAAACCAAAATCAATTTTACGAACGCGCGAAAAACATTCAAATTATAACACGAACCATCTAACCGGAAGTCGCGGCTGTTAACGAGGGGCTTAATGTTGGCAACACTGTTCCCTTGACTTTTTAATTACGGCACAGGAATTACGTGAAAATGCCTGAAGCTTGTTGTGAATACAAATTGAGGGAGCCTGCTGGTTTTATTATTATATTAAATTGTATTTGAATTCTAACTAAAATAATAATTAGAACTGTAAAGAATAATATTTTTGTTATATTACAATGAGATTATAATGTAATATAATTTGGTTATTCTAGACCAAGGTTGTCTATAGGTAGGGTTTTTATTTAAACATTTTACGCTTATTAGTTGAGCGGTCTGTTACACAGAGCTAGTACCGGACTTGATTCTTAATCTATGAAAAGAAATTAACACAAAATAATATCACTATCAAAAATGTCTCTAGATACATATTCATCAAGAAATTATTACAATCTAGCTTTTGCACGCGGCTTCGTCCTTGTGGGTGTCGGTTATCGCAGCAAAAAGTAAATACGTCCTTTCTTGTATTTCAAGCTTACCCTTTACAAAGTTTCATCACAACCGGTTAAGCGGTATAACCCTGAAAGCATAACGAACAGACAGACGGCGGGGCACCGCTTGTATTCTATGGTTCGTATCGTTTTCAAAATCTGCCGAAAAGGCCCAATAATCAGCGTCGAAAAATTTCGCTTAAAATTTTGGTTAGGATTACTTTTTTCAACACAAAGTTTTTGTTCAATTAGATACACCTACTTACATAAAATATCCGTGTCTTTACGTTAACAGCCAATTCATAAAACCGTTTATAACATAATAAAAAGTCTTGCATTCATGGGGTTAAATGGTTCTTGCCAAAATTTCACGGTTATTTAAGTGGTTTAGGTTTTTCTAGGTGTACTGGATTTATTACCAAAATCTAAAGCATTTCAGTTAGTAACTAAAATAATTTCGCACGTCATTTAGTAACGTGAGATTGAAGAAAAAATCACTATGTTTTTGCCCACTAATCTTATCTACAAAATTCCCTTACACCTTCACTTAAACTTAATGGTGTTAGTGTAGTCGTTACTGACCCTGACCACTTAACAGGAGACCGGGGTTCGATTCCCACCTAGGACATACAAATCTTTGTGTGATGAGCATGATCATTTGTTCTGTGTCTGGGTGAAACATATAAGTATGTTTATAAGTCGTCTGGTTGCCTTAATACGTGCGTGAGTTGTCCCAAGATATTATTTTATACTATCTGACCCGGCGAACGTTGTTTTGCCAGGGACACCCTTATCTCTTAGAGGTATTAAAAATAGTTTAAGACCTAAGTACTTTCAGACCTACTGAATCTACACGAAACATTTTGATAAAAATCGATGAAACCCGCGGAGGAGTTTGGTTACAAACACAGTGATACGAGAAAATTATATATATAGATTATTATTAAACTAAATTTATAAATCAGGTAGATATTATATTCGCTGGTGGAGAGGAATGTGCGTCTCCGCATGAGAATGCAAAGCAATCTTATGAGAATTTCCATTTGAATCTTTTTGCGTTTTATTCAACGCTTTATTAATTAGCTATTCATTCTACAAAAAATATCACTTGCTCAAACTTTAATCTTCCAGGATATTATCGATTCTAAGATCTTGATCCTCATGAGATGCTAAGTATAGCCAGTTAAGTACAAACGGCGTCAGTCTACCGACATAACTGTGAACAAGGTACACATTACCGAAGCCAGCCGACCAAGAATCCTTCCCAAATTACACATCTCCATTTTCTTCATTTAACAAATTGATGAGCTCTATTTGAAGATACGCACCAACCGAAAAACGATCTTAAAATTCACTGAATTGAGTTCTAAATTGTCCGAATTAAGTCACTGTTGATGCTTACGCCCAAGAGATAAGACTGGGTTGGGTTAATGGGGAGTCTGTTATAGGATTTTTGACCTTAGTTAACGGTGTTAGGGATGATAATTCGTTGGTTTTGGGAGGTTTTGTGAGTGAGTAGTGGGGTGGTTGTGGTCCAAGTTTGTAATTAATAAAGCCCTCTCGATTACAAGTGCCTTTCCTCGGCGGGATTTAGGGAGGTTTGGGGAGAGTACCCTTCGTGCGTTGGAACTGCTTTTACTGTTTCGATTGATATTGTTAGTCACGAATTAAGTAATGATTATTTAATTAGGATTATAGAACTACAATTGTACGCTTTTAATGTGAAAATTATGTCATAGAATGCAACGTAAGCTAATTGCTGATATTTGTAAACTAAAGAAGTTTTATCATTCTTTAAAGACAAATATTACTGTTTTTTAAGACACTGTACTTCTCCACAGACAATATCTATACCTAGCGTTACTATATCTAGCGATAAATTCAAGGCACCCGAGGCAGTCATCTTATTGCGTGACGTGAGACAGCATGACGTAGACTCCGTGCAAGTCTAATTGTAACGTTAACGTTTTCAGATTTGCCTTAAGACAATATGAGGCGACATGGAAAGTATAAACAGTTGTGTCTGTGACTTCAATTAAAACCCTGTAATGTGTTAGATTAAATTTCATTTTTAAAAGAATTAAAACGATATTTGTATTTTAGTTTAAAAACTTCTGAGTATCGAACTCAAATAATGAAACTGAGATAATAGGCATGTTTCCTATTTTTTTTTTAATGTCCGTCTTGTAGATTAATGAATTTTATTGGACACGTATTTTTTTTTTCCTGCAAACAAAAAATGATCAGAATACAGAGAACGTAAGTTACGCGTGACGTCACTCCTCGCTACGATTTTTAGCGAGGCGTGGCGTCATAAGCCCCCACTCCGAAACTTTAAGGCGGTGTATCTTTGTAAGTTTTTATTGTTTTGATAAAAGAAAAAATACGTGTCTAATATTTTTTTATTATCTAACTGACGGACTAATTAGATTTTAACTTTTCATACCCAGGAAACATCCCTATTCTATACTAAAATTATAAAGAGGGAAAGATTTGATTGTTTGTTTGTTTGTTTGGATTGAATAGGCTCCGAAACTACTGAACCGATTTAAATATTTTTTTCACTGTTAGGAAGCTAGGCTATATTATATTTTTAATTTTTTTTTTATATATCCGTGCAGAGCCGGGGCTTGCTGTTAGTCTTCTATATATATAAAACAAAGTCGGGTTAGTTACACCATTTGTAACTCAAAAAAGGGTGCACCGATTTTATTTTCTTTGGTTTGTTGGTACCTACAGGGACTAAAATAAAGAAATGTAATCGGTAAAAGACATGATGCTTGCGTTTCGCTTCAGAAAATCTGATTTTTTTGTTAGTAAATGAGCGGAAACGTTGCCATTTGTCGGACACACCTTATTCTCGTAGTGGCTTCATTCTCGTATCTCATAAACAAACCAAAATGTTTACAACATTTTTCTCATGATATACAGTTTTTTTACTTTTTGAGACACCACAAATTAATAGATAAGTATAAATACATAAAATAACACTTAAACACAATAGTACATGCTGCACTATAACACGTGTAGAATGACGTCACCCCGTATGACGTCACTTATCCCCGCGACATGCGTGTAAATCTCTCACAGCTACACGAGTTTACACGACTCGTGTAGGCTTTGTAGGGGAAAACGTTATCGTAGAGATTTGTTGAAATAGCACCACATATTCTACGTGTCGTTTAGCATTCTCGTCAAATTTCAGGAGGCTGTTATGAAAGACATAATTAATCAAATAAAATTACGATATCTGCTTAATAATAATACATGCTTGTTTTATTTGTTATTCAGAATACACCACTTTCAAAGAACAGAGTCGCTCCGTTGCGTATGCGGGAGGCAGTATCTTTGTGTGTTAGTGTAAAAGAGCAGTTACAGTGCAGTATCGCAAGTAGGGGGGGGGGGGGGGAGGTTACATTAATGTATGTTGGCAATTAATAACTTAACCTTTTATTAAATTTAAACTTATTAAATACTTTTTTTTATGGTTTTCTCTTAAGCATTTTTTCGGAATCGCGTGACTCATACCCAATTGGAGTCTTTGATCAGGTGATGCGGCTGGACGCGGGTCGAGCTCGACTTATATTGGCTTTGAAACTAAGTCAGCCATAAGTAATTATGAATCTATCTAACGCAAGTTACTATACAAAAGATATTAGATGATTTTCCGACTAAGCCTACAATTTTAGCATAAGCAGCTTTTGTTAGATGTACTAATGATCTATATTATTGAAGAACATTCTATTAAGGTATCGCTAACTATTACGTCAGTGATTTTTCTGCCGACTCACAATATATATATATATGCAATATACATAATATATAATATACACAATATTTAGAGCTAGTTGAGGTATTTAGCCTTATGTTTAATATCTTATACTATTCCTCATGAACCAGGCTATATTATATACCTACACAAAGTTTTTTTTTTAATCCGAATGGTATTTCCAAAGATTTTCAAGAATTAAAAAAAATAAAGAAACTATTCCGCTTTATTATATTAGCACTAGCACCCCGCCCCGGCTTCGCATGAGTAGGACAGCAATATAGCTTGTTACTCAGTAATGTAAAATTCTAATGGTGAAATAATTTTTGGAATAAGTCCTGTATTTTTTTACTTTATTCGTTACCAACATTCAAAAATACAAATCTTTCCTTTTTATAATATTAGTTTAGATAGATTGGGAACGTTAGTCTGCTTTTAGACTCAATTGGAATAGGTTTCTACTAAGAAGCGGTAAATACGAAACAATTTTAAATACGAAGACATTACATAAACTATATCAAAGATTAGACGCAGACATGCAATTAACAGTCGATTGGTAGATATTGTAATTTCTAATTATTACAATAAGTATAAGAATTTATTCCACTTAAAACAGTTGATATTTGTTTTTTTTTTAGTAATTTCATTCAGCCTAAGATAGGTAGCTCATTCTAGGGCTGAAGACAGGCTGCTGTGGGACAGTAGTTATTTAAATCGTGTTAAAATAGGGCACACGACCTACGATAGGTTAAATAGGGTAGAGCTATATTTAAACCGAGAAATCTATACTAATATTATAAAGCTGAAGAGTTTGTTTGTTTGTTTATTTGTTTGTTTGAACACGCTAATTACAGGAACTACTGGTCCGATTTGAAAAATTCTTTCAGTGTTAGATAGCCCATTTATTGAGGAAGGCTATAAGCTATATAACATTACGCTGCGACCAAAAGGAGCGGAGTATAAATGAAAATTGTTGCAAAAATGAAAAACCGTTGAAACTAAAACACGCGGACTAAGTCGCGGGGAACAGCTAGTTCCTCATAAATCGCATATATCAAACACGGCCTTCGACCGAATTAATTCTCGATACTAATAGTGTTGGTACTTTTAGTGCCCGGTAGTCAATTAACGAGGTATGCCAGTATCGCAGCCAACTACTCACGGACAGACAAACGAGCCCTTTAAACTATGCGCTTTATTTGTTTGAGAATTAGGTTTGTTTACCAATCAATAGGAGATATCAAAAGCTAGTGCGATATATTAGTTAGTTGATGGAGATTGGCTAGATTTTAAGCAGGTAGGTATTAATTGTGTGACATAGTTAAATGTCTTTATTATTCTTTTTTTTTTCTTTGAAAAGTAGCGTATAACCATTTTCAGATTCTTTATTTCTTTATTATAAAGATTTATCTTTATTATATATATTTTAAGAGTCGTTTTATAATAAAGATTTTCAGATGGTTTTTTTTTTGTTGTGCAATAGGTAGACGATTAATGCAGTGTTATTATCATCTTACTGCTAATTTGTCAGTCGTTTAGGATCAGCGTGAGCGTCATGTGCAATCTAATTAACAACAATTTTGAAATTATGATGTAACAATATTTTTATCAATGCAATAAGCACACAGTGCAGTTATGCATACATTTTTAATCAGTATCGTTTCAAATAAAACAAAAGTTGCAATATAGCTCCAGCTACGGCGTATCCCTAAAGGCTACAACGTATTTAATTCGAAGAGCGCGCGACGCATGCGCCTGCGCACCAATAATAATATATCCGTCGTCGTCGCGACATCTGCTCCTTATTTTATCGCGCTAATTCGTGCTGCGTGTCGTGGACAACTAGCCTAACAAATAACATTTTAAACGACTCAGAAACATACTGAATATTAAACTCTAAATTTAAGGAGATAGAAGTCATATTCGAGTGTATTGAATAGGTGGTTATGTCGTTTGTGATTGGCCAGTTTTCTTATAAGTATATTTTCCAATAGGGTGTTTTATTTGTTTGTTGTTAGATGTTACAAATATTTTAGGACGTTGAATAGGAGCTGAAATAACATTGATGCAGGAAATTTTATTTATAGGTTAGCGATTTGATTTGGCTATTAAGATAATGAGATCCTAGAAACTAGATATACGTATTTAAAGATTAGGATTTCTTTCAGTACATTCGGACATAGTTTGGAAAATGTCTGAAAAAAATTGTGCGATAAACAAACATGCAAATTTTAGTACAAAAATATCAAGTAGTAACTTCCGCACACAGAGACGTTAATGATTGTACTTAAGGGATTTGTTTAACTCTTAGAGACTTTTAAAATGAAGTAATTAAAAAAAAATCGTTGGTTGCCTGTAAAGTCGGTATACGGGCGAAAGTTTTACGTGACAACGACTGTCAATGTCAATGTCTTTCTCTCTCGCTCTTAGGCGGGCTAACCATGCCCGAGTGGAAGGGACGCGTGCCTCTCACTCGCTCTCATTGTGAGCGCATAACGTGAGCGGAGCGTTACCCAGTTTCTTGAAGTGTCACCCGGCAAACCAATTTATAAGACGTTGTCACGTCAAAAATATTCTCGTATATAATTAAATGCAAATTTTTTTTCAAGAACTAAAAAGTAACTACTTCTAGTTTGAATTAGTTTTAGAAGAAAGTCAGTATAGGTATATAGCACAGTATGTGACTATGTTATTTTTCTCCTCCAATATTTCGTACATCTGTGTTCATGCGTGAGTTATTCATCCCCGCAGTTATTCATATCCTCTTGTTGATCGCCAATTAGCTTTTTGCAGAAGGCACTCGTAATGTCTTCAGCGCGACAATCCCAACATATTAACAGATTGTTAACTGTTTCACGCACATTTACATTTCACAGAATGTGTCTACATATAAATCGACGGCGTTTTCAGTATTTAACGGCAATCAGGCGGCCATTCTATGTTTCCGAAACTAAAAATTAAACGATATAAAACACTGAGCTAATTCCGCTAATATTTATATATCCTGTCCACCATTAAAATTCGCATTTTACTAATTTTACTAAAGACAAAACTGTCCCGCCATAAATTATATTTTAATGTATCCGGACTTCGAATTTCTAACCAATGTTACCACATTAAAAATTAATAGCCGTTTTAAAACTATTTCGCATTGGCAACACCAGCCACGCGCGCCGACTGAGAAGGAAACGGAAATGTCCATTATATCATCTGAAAAACATATTTTTATGAATATTGTGTTATGAGGAAGCTATAAAAGAGTCTTATTTATAATCTTACTCTAATAGATTTTAAAATTAATAATTGGTTTTCAAAATTAATCATCCTCAGATGGTTGAAGAATACGAAAAGAATTTATGACAGAAATAGAAAAGGTATTAAAATTTGGAGCATAGTCGATAATTTTATTAGTTTTTTATTATTTTCTAGGGCTCTCAGTTGAAACTACATAATAGAACTTCGTTTTAGTAAGGTGGCATGAAACCACGTACTGTTAATTAATGATATCATAGGCATTTTATTATATTACCTTCTAATCTAAATAAACCTTCGCCAAAAAACCAGTTTAAATAACAACAACCTAACCTTACCTCTTTGTTACAGTAAAAGACCATCTCCAGCATTCTGACATCGAAGCCGATGAGGTGGAAACGGATGACCAGACCTCAAACCTCGACGATGACATCCTCACACAATCAGATTTAGACGAAAATGGGGATCCAAAAAGCCCCACCAGTTCGAGCTCTAAAAAAGGAAAAAGCAGTTCCTCGAGGGATTCCAAAGGGGGGACGAAGCCGAGACGGGCGAGAACTGCCTTCACCTATGAGCAACTGGTTTCTCTGGAGAACAAGTTCAAGACCACGAGATATTTGTCCGTATGTGAAAGGCTTAACTTGGCGCTCAGCTTGAGTTTGACGGAAACACAGGTTGGTGAATATTTATATAACATCTTAGAGTTCCTAAGGGATTTCAGTGCTTTATCTAAAAGAGTTGAGCTTTAGCTTCTTTAAACATCAACCTAAAAGGCTCTTATAGTACAATATGAGTTGTCAACTAGTCAAAAGTATATTTGTAACAGTGTCTTACCGAATAATGTATATTATACCATATTATGGATTCGCTAAGTAGTAATATTTCTTCATAGCAAATTATTGATTGATTATAATAATTTTTGTACATTTGAGAGATAAGGAAATAAATATGTCTTATAATATTATCTAAAATTTCCAAATGCTAAAAACATTTTTCTTTCACAGGTTAAAATCTGGTTCCAAAATCGACGCACGAAATGGAAAAAGCAGAACCCAGGTATGGACGTGAACAGCCCAACAGTTCCGCCTCCTTCAGCTGGAGGCTTTCCCTCAGGTCCATACCCAGGAGGTCTTCTGTACTCCCACGGGGTCCCATACCCCTTCACAGGACCTGGTCCTTACGCTCCATACTTCCATCACCTCGCAGCCAATCACCACCATTCTCACGGCAGCCTGGGCCATTCTCACACGTGATTGTGGCAGCGACCAGGGTCCCAGGACCTAAGGGTCGATAAAGAAAACGAGAACAGTAACTGTGGAATTAGCAATTAGTGGTGTTTGTGGACAATTTAGCAACCTGTTATGAAAATGGTCATTTGAGCACTTTCTGGGGCACTGATAGTATTCAATAGTTTTTATAGTAAGTATTGTTGATTTTAAAATGTGTTCGTAAATCGTGACTGTTTTTTGTCTAATATTGAAAGTAACAAAATTTTGCTGCATTTTTTGCTAGTAGCGACATATGCTTAAAAAAATAAAACTGGCAAGACATATCTGCACGACCTAAGAGGTATTTAAATTGGACTTTCAAAGGAACCTAATTTAAAGTGCCACAATGTCCATTATCATGAACAGAGTGTACCTAGTGTGAAGTAAGTGACGAAACTGTATTATATTAGAGAAATTTATTTAAGGTAACATTATGAATCGATTGTGATACGTATTTAATAAGATAAATAAGGACATTATTGTATTTAACTCTAAGGAACCCTTAATAACCTTGCCGTGTAGATTTTTGACACAACCAAACATAACGATAAATGTTGTCTTTTTTAAAATAAGGCTCATTGTACATTTGTGAGATTATAGCTTGTAAGGCATGGAATGATTAGATATTATAATTGTATAAATTAGGCCTAATCAGTTTTGTACATTTTGTAATCACCATAGATTCCTTTTTGTTTTAATATTATTGTTGAACGAATTCTAGCGCGAATTCATTGCTTTGATTTCGTTCCTGACGTTTCGACGCCTTTGCTATGATCACGGGAAGACAGATAGTATAAGTCTCGACAGTCCGTTGATTTTGCTCGTACCGTCAACTGTCAAGTCAAATTACAGTCGACCCAGGACCATGGCATCTGCAATAATTAGCAATAGAATCCGTTAGAAAATTATTTTATTTAATGATTACATTTGCGTAACCTCTGAAATCCTTTTTCATTTTTTACTGTCTAAAACTTTATCAAACCTAAGTTTTTGCATTTTGATTTGCTGATAATGATCTCAAATAATAGTCGCGGTTATTATTTCATTTTTACTAGAGTATTTACCTTTTACTTCACGCTTTCATGGTTGCACTAGTTAAAATAAAAAGTGTTATTTAAAGGACCAGTAACAAACCAATTTACTGGAATAGAGTGAATTCACTCAGTAGAGAATAAATGAGTGGTCAAAACGAAAAAGTTACATACAATCTAGACATGTCATGACAAAGTAGAAAAAGAATCTGGTACTTTGAATCTCACAGTGACAGGCACATTCGCATTTATATTTCACTTAATTCAGAAATAAAATAAAATGAAAATGTAAATATTAAACATTAAACCATGTATAAATTGTTTGTAAATATATCACTACTTAGGGACGTTTCCTGTAAATCTGCTTTTAAGCTTAGCAGAGATTCATTGTCTATTTATTTTACGTCTTAATTGCAATGCATAGCTCATGTTAAAGTGCTATTTCAGCGAATAATACCTTTCGTGAGGAGTATTCATAATTATTTAAAACAAAACAGCTTACTTTCGCATATTCTCGGGATCACCCGACTAGTTTCAGACTAAAATAACTATGCTATTTCATCCTAAATCGATAAACCATTATTCATCTAGAATTCTAGAAGTCTAAAACACAATTGCTACACCAATCAGTATAGGTATGACTGATTTATTTCATAGTATTGTTTGTTTCATTATATTGTATTACAGTAACTTCCTTTTCATATTCGATTTCCTTTTTGCTGTATCATGTACCATAGTCATTATAATAATGTTTTAGATTTGTAATTTATGTTCAGAGGACTACCGACACAATGACATTGTACTTGACAATATATTATAGCCCTTTTTAGAACCCAAATAACACACGCACAAACTTTCATTGTAAGAAAAATATATACCTACTTTATTTTAATCGAAAATATACATTTTGTGCCCTAAACCCCACTTCTTCACGCTAATCAGAGCAGTAACCAACAAGCAATTGTGTTTTGTCATCTTTCGTGTCTTAAGTCTTCTTCCTCATTGAAAAAATTAAATAAGAATGTATAAAATTAAACTTGTTTAGAAATATATCAGTTATATAAGTTATTTTTGGTAATATATTATCGCCACGGTCCTTTTGGTCTACGATGGTCCTTATCACGTATGCAGGTATACGTCTGAACATACTTTACCATAAATTAGGTAAGGATTCGCTGATGCTCAACGCTGTAAATATTTGTAATTAGTTTGGCAATTACATTAACTCGATGTTGACATAAAATAGTTTCAAGTTATAATACACTTTGTTTTATTTATACCATCCCTGTTTTACATCTAATATTTATTAAATTGTGGAGCAAAAGTTGGGGTCCTTCGCCTCGGTCCGTTGGGGAAAAGCAACCCTTGTATATTTAGGACATAAAAATATAACTACATACGACTATATTGGGGAGATTTTGTTGAAAAAGTAAGTATAAAATACGAGATGTGTCTCGTAATCGTCGACGTAGGACCTGAGAATAAAATAAGAGGTTAGAGAATGCGCGTGATACTATTAGAAATGACAAAAGCAACTATTGTGTTATATCTCAGGAAGTATATTTTCGGCCACCAATAAGAATCGTATAGACAGTCCTAAGTGGCACTACCAAAATCTTCTATTTCACAAATATTTTGGTCTAGCTAGACAATAATACTATTATTGAGAGGCAAATAGAAATTAAGTAAGAAGTTATAAAATATGCGACTGACAGATCGCATTTATAATAAAAGTAAGGATTATAATGGAAAGTTTCTTGATTAAAACCTCTCCTTGAAAAGTTGTCTTAGGAATTTTAGGAGGAAACATAGGTACCAAAATGGAACTCTGAGCCACGACAAGTGATACTTAATAATGGCCTGTGTAAATGTTGAGGAAAGCGTCCTTGACCTAAGTTTAAAAATACAAAAGGAGATGATCGAGCTGATTATATGTAAGTGAGTATTAGGATAATGATACTAGCGACTACACGAGCTAAACACTCCCATGCAGAAATTTATAGTAGTCGATTGAGCATTTAAATGTTTATAATAAAAAAAAGTTTTATCAAGCAAATTTAGTACTAACGGCACGGACAAATATGTGGCTTATAACTATTTGTTAAACCAACAAAATCCTAAACCACACAATATTGGCAGAAACATCAAAGAATATACACAACGGCTAGAAACCTTCACACTGTCTCGAAACCCGTATGATTGACACCTTTACATCCATCCATCGAGATTAACTAGCTAAAAATGTGTTGAGCGATTTTTTTTCTAACGCGGCTAGCTTTGAACGCTTCCAAAATGGCGACTAGCCATCTGTCATTTTTAATTGTATGTCAAACAGCGCGTTCAAGCCCGCTATGCCAGGCATTAGGCATGTATATTTAGTTTATTGCGTTATAAACGAAGCTATTATTATACCCTAATTTGAATTTGGCTTCTGTTCGGAGGGAATGTGATAATTTATTGTTTTAGTATCGCTGCTGTAGATCTTAAGTGGTGCGGTTATGAGGGCAGACGAATTCATTTGTTGATTATACATAGTTACTGATTCTATCATTCATAATTTTGTTGATGTGGTTATTTCAGCATCTGTCATGCGTATTTATCCTGGTTGTAAAGGCAGGATTAAAGTGGTTACTTTTCTTAATAGATTTTTAAATTATCTAGCCCTAAATAAAGAAGGACTGATATTTTTTGTTAGTTAAGTATGTAGATTCCATCTATACTAATGTATACCAATATTATAAAAGCGAAAGTAACTCTATCAGTCTGTTACGCTTTCACGGCTAAACCGCTGAATCGATTCTGATGAAACTTGTTATAGGGTAAGCTTGGCTCCCAAGAAAGGCTATATACCTTTTTGCCGCGATAGATACCCCCTCGGGCAAGTCGCGGGCATCAGTTAGAATCAAATAAATGAAAAATTTAGACATGACAAAATAACTGTGAATGACACATGCCTAATTCATCATCATTCCAGCCTATAAATGTCCCACAGCTGGGCACAGGCCTCTTCTCAAGGAACGAGCATTGATCACCACGCTTGCTCATTGCGTGTTGGCGATTTCAGATTCCGATTGTTGGAATCCAGGTTTCCTCACGATGTTATCCTTCACCGTTTGTCGATGTTGTCTTAGAATAATTAAGAAAGTACATATAACTTTGAAAAAGTCACATTGTTACTTGCCTGTAATGGGTTAGAAACTGCAACCTTGTGCACACAAATCCGTTCATTGAACCACTAGGCCACCACGACATTTTAATGCCTAATTAACTTTTCATTTATTCCTATTTAAAACCTATCTTCCACTTCTAACAATTATATAATCTGTTTTACTATAAACAGTTTCCAAATTCACATCAACTCAGAACCATTTAGAATCAATATAATAGATACGACCGGAATAGGATGTCATTAGTGTTTATAGTCCATTGCCGGCTGTTAACCACGCAATGTATCGCACATCAAAGCTGAACCAGCAATCGACGCATTAATGGCCGCTTTGAACGTCGTAAGGACTTTTAATGTCTTAATTTGTTAAAGGACTATGCAGGGATGTTAGTTGAAAGGGATAGACTGAGAGAGTTATAGATTTATGTATGGTTTGTTCGCAATGTGAACTTAATTAAGGAAAATTGATTATGATTTATGACAATACTTATTTCTTTTATTTTACTCTAATAATAATACGGTTATTATTGTTTGAGCTTGGTGAATCATAGAATAATGTAAGATGACACCATCTTACAATAGGTTGGGGATCTATCTAGTGCACGCAAAATTATGTGTACCTATTAAAAACAAAATTACTTTTTTACTTCTTTAGTAAAGAATTGAACACAAAGTTAATTACATATTACCCTTTAATCGCAAGTTGCAGCAATTAAAACAAAAAAAAAAGCAAACCAAAAATTACCAACAAAATAAGTAGGTACTTATGCATTCAAAACTTAGATCTAAAAGACTTGCTTCAAGATCATTTGAGTCAGTTTACTTGCCCGCATTTATTTCACAATAAACTATTTATATAACCTTTCTTCAGACATTCGACAAGAACAAGTGGCAATTAAAAGTGACAAATGGTGTGAGATCATCTCATGTTATGTTGTAACGGTGTGTTCCGAAGCTTCAAAGACATCTCACCGCTCTCTGATCTTTTCACTGTCCGCACGCACGATGACAGCACCACGGCGATTTAAAAATTATGAAAAAATATTTTATCTATGGTCCTATTATAGATTTAAATGATTTTAGAAGTGCAGTTTTATGTGTGGTTTAAATGAGTTATTTTAATTAATAAGTTTATTTTAGAATTATTCTAGAATATGTTTCTGATCTTCGGGTGCCTCATTGAAATTCCAATAGTTACATGTTCTTGTCCTGCCTTGAGCATGCTTTAGCGAACCCGGGACTCCGGCAAAGGCAAGGATGGGACCGGGGTGGTTTTAGGTATAACCGTGGTCGGTGCAAATCCGACTTATCCCTACGTCATGCCCTCGGCGTGGGTTGAAGTCATTAGATTTCAATGGTCTTAGCATATTGTAGTCGCTGTATTCGATTAGTTATCTGGTGGACTGTTGGGATAAAATCTGAGGTGTAGACATATTTTACAAGAGCGTTGATGACTGATCAAAAATCTACAATCTCAACTACTCTCACTGTCTTTAATGGCGAGTTACATTTTATTTAACAATCTTTAAAAGCTGTACTATAGCAAAGTATATTAAAGTGTCTATAAAAAACGTTTCCGAGTAAAATTTTATTCATACTGTTAAAAACAGACGAATATAAAACGATATAAATAAGTAAGACCACTTAAAAACAAGACGCAGTTTACGTAAAAACGGCCAATTAAAAGAGCTCTTATATTTAAATAACAGCCGGAGTCTTAATAGATTTAAATAGATATAAAAGATTATACCGAATTAGCAAGACACTAATTGCATTTAGTTTTAAAATGTGACGATTAATATTGGACCATAGGCCTTTCTCGTAAATAAGGCGGGCTCTGGGTTGTCACCGCTTGTCCGCCATTTGTTTTTGATGAATGACAGATAAAAAAAAAGATAAAAGCATACGTCCAGTAATGTTATGACGCGTAACCGCTGGCTGTATAGTCATGTCGTCTAGTACATTAAAAAGCAATAAATGTTTCAGAAAGAGAACGAATACAATTTTGTAAATTATTAGCGGTCGTTGGTGGTATAAAAATAGCATATGTGCCGTGTTTCCCCTTTTGACATGCATTATATGATATTTTTTAATATCTTATAGTCTAATAAGATGTTTGCGCGTCTGCACATCTGTATCTCATTTGTGAGATATGGTTCAGTGACTTCTAACTGAAAGTTAAATAACACTTAAACAAGACTTAAACATATTAATGCAATCCGTCTTCCTTAATCCAGACGCGTTTGGTTTGTATTAGATTTTAAATTTATGAAGTTAAACAATGTGTCTACTAAACATACAATTTGAAAAAAAACCCTGTTAATGATTTGGCCAAAAGCTCATTAAACTAATATTTACAACAACTATAAATACATTTTTGCCATGAAACTTGTGGTCCTGTATTTACTACAGACAAACCCACATTTCTTCGCTAGTCTATCAATGAAATTGTCGCAACCACATGACCACTTAAATGTTCACTAATAATATTTTAAGAAGTTTATTTATAATATTAATTACGACCCTTTTAACAAACGATAGTGGTTGTCAGTGAGCGCAAAACATCTCTTGTTTTTGCTTTTTATTATATTTTTTCTTTGAATTATTGTCTTTTTGGCGCGTAACGTGACAGCTGATTATTTTCGTATGTGATATGAATTATATTTTCACGTACCAAAGAATCTTGAAAGATTTTATGAGCGTTCATACTTTTGTGTAGATAGCTTTTTTTGTCGTAAAATTAAAACGTTTTTTGCAAAGTGGATTATCGTAAGGTTTTTTAAACAAAATATACCTAAAACGTTTCATTTAAATAGTAAATCTACTAGATACCACCTTACTTTTAAAAGTATTTTATTTCGGATCTTAAAAAGTCGATTTAAATTAATCGCACTGTATCGTCTAAACAAAATTAAACATATAATCCAATTACTCCGAACATCATAACAGCTATTTTAGAACATAATGAGCCGTCTTAATATTAAACGCATGTAAAATTAACGCTGCGAATACTTGTCATGTTCCATTAAATGTGCATTTGGTTCCATTGCTATCATTTGGTCTGGTCCTTTGATCCGGTCACAGCGAGGCAAGCAATGGCTATCACAACTGTTGTTACGGTCAGTATTTCGTATTAGTGTATGTTAAATTAAATCGGTTTAGGCTGTGGTTAGACTAAGGTATCGTCTTGGAGATAGCGGTGGACAAGGATAACTTGAGCTTTAATAAAGACGTATCCGAAGGGTTGGTCCTTTAGGCCTCAAGATGATAGAGCTTCGATGATTTTGAAATGGTTACGGTAGTGCTTAAGCTTTGTGTGATTTAGGAATATCCATGTATTAGGTATATCAAAACTTAAAGCTTTATATTTACGCGGATATCAATTTCAATAAACAAATTCCTATTTCCACTTATGAAACTTACACTCTCTTATGCAATTCTGACAGTAGGTAAATATTCTTTTCAGTATCTACATAAAACATTTAACAATCATTCTTTGTTTTTTAACAATCTTCACGCTTTTATTTGCTGCAGCTAAGCAGTGTTATAAAATAGCACCATTATATAAGCAACACCACCTGTTTGCAAGTAATTAGAGCAATGATAATCACTTAGCTACGGCCGCAAACTAAAACTAATTGCGAAATCGTGTTTAAATGTAGATTTTAATTAGGTGAGACAACGTGCTATATAATAATTGTAATTGTATTTAATATCTATCTATGCATAAATAGTATAAAACAAAGTCCCCCGCCGCGCAGCGTCTGTCTGTCGGTCTGCCGATACCGCTCTGAACGCGATAAACTCAAAAACTACTAAACAGATTTTCATATGGTTTTCACCAATGGATAGAGTGATTCAAGAGAGCAGTTTGTGTATTATTCAGTATAATATTTTGTCTATCCATGTAAAAACAGGGCGTGGCGGATGGTTAATAAAGAATATAGACGGGTAGGTTACAATACTTTTATGAAATTATTAAAAGTGTTTGTATAAAAAATATTAAAAGCTTTTGGAAGTAAATTCATCCGCCTAGTATAAGATTAAAATTTGTTTAGCAGTACACAAAATAGCTCAAAGAAGAAATAAAGAGGCAAACAAGAAAGAAAAGAAAATTTCCTCTGTTTAGAATTTGCCATAGCAGACAGATTCGATATTTTTTAGGGGACGGTCGTAATATCTTTGCTAATTATCCCCACGATACGACAACTTAAGAAACAGGTTTCTATTACAGTAACAGTAATTTCTTTACAAGTACATTTTTGTTTTTATTTATGTAAATTTCGTTCTCAACCGTATCTTCCAGCATCCTTTACTATGCAAACTACATCCTCCACTCAGTGTTACAGACAGACCTATATAAAACATTCCTTATTTACAACGCTGTTTTAGCAACAAATTACCCCTTCATACCATCAAACGAAAACCAACCCTAACCAGTTAAAGTTAGGATCTATTTTTGTGGATTATTGTAAAAGCTGTAAGAGGGTTGTAAAATATTTTGTTTATTCCGTAAATTGGATAGTTTTAGCGTTATTGACTTGGAAATGTTTGTATCGTATCTATTTTAATACTTGAGTTAAATTTATAAGTAACTACAAATAATATTATATTTTAAACAAAGTCTAAAATATAATATCTTTACCCTACCCTATCGTTAAACTAAACTGTTAACAATCTATATATATATAAAAATGAATCCCGATTTTACTTGGTTTCGCTATAACTTCTGAACGACTGCACGGAATCGGATAATTATGTTTTTGTTATGTTCTTAATTGTAAAGAAAATGTTTTTGATAAAAGAAAACGTATAAAAATGTTTTGAAAATGTCACAGAACCCGTGTGAAGCCACCTACTAAATAGATTATTTAATTTGTCCTTTAACAAAAAACCACAACACGAGTTCTTTTCAACAAACATACATAGGTACTTAGATCAGAATCCGTTCTCTTTGAATAAAAAATAAGCCAGCTCAAAGCAAACTTGTTCAAATCCATTGTATCCCTGGATTGGAGTAAATTTATGGCGGCGCAATCGGCACTTAAACGTCACAAATTGCCAGTAATTGAGTATTCAATTCTTTAATAAATTGCTCCCCGCATCAACTCGACGTTCAGTGAGTGGGTGTTTACATTGTTAGAGTTTACACGTCACGAATTATGTTTGTGTACGGCATTTCACGTGTTAATTGTAGTGTACTGTGGACGGTGTAACTCAAGTATTTTCAATGGTATTTATCATTTATTATTATTGTGTATTAAGACCGCTTAAATTTTTGAAGTGAAACTTCTTTAGGCGCATGAGGGTAAAATTTTTACAGATGAAACGTCACGCCGGTATGCAACGGAAGTGTCGGAAAAGAGAGAGAGAGTGATCGAGACCGATTGAGAGAGAGTAAGACAGGGCGAACGTAGCATGAGCAACTAGCCGTGGAGTGAGAGTAGGGAGCAAGCGAGTGAGAAAGATTGAGAGAAAAAGTGAGACAGAGCGAACGTCGTATCACGCATAGTGCTATGGAGTGTGAGGTGGGAGAGAGCTATAGTGAGAAAGATTGAACAAGAGAGAGAGAGAATACGGGATATCGAGAAAGAATACACGCCCTATTGGTTGTGTATTCGTTTACTAGTTAATTATTAGAACTTTAGATGGCATTTCTGTCGCATAGCGTAATATTTACAATATCATTAGGCACTTCTACAGTGAATAAACAGTAAGTGAATTTTATAAATAAAAACTTTGTGAAAAACTTTGTGAAAAAACTTTGTGAATAAATTTGTAAGTTGTCCTGTATCAAGCAATTATTCGAAGTAAGTAATATATCTGTTATCTTTTTGTTTATTTACAATTTTTTATGATAATTGGTTTGAAGGTTAGGTAGTTTTAATATTTACAAATAACATGTGGTATTTCAACTTGCCACTCGTCATTTGATAATTTAATAAATCATTTACCATAAAATAAAAATATTTCATAAATTCGCTTTTCTAAATTTTGAATTCAAAAACAAAACTTAATTAATAATTTCTAATATTGACAAAAAACACGTGTTGTGACAAAGAAGTTTCACTTCTGACATGTGTACTTTGTACGCACGCATGTTTTTTTTTAATATTATAACTTCAACTAACCAGGATTCCTTGCAAGTCATCGGGGGACTTCTGTAAATCAAAGAGATAGCAAAAAGGTTAGGGGAAATTGTTCATATTTGTACTAAACAATGTTCGTATCCTGCAATTCGTGCAAACAACATAATGCAGATTTACATATGAGAAACTAATCTTAAAGCTAATAATGCAGTTTGAAATCGTGAGGCAACGGAAATGCGTTACATCTAAGACTTCATTTAAAAGCTGCATATTTAGGCGAATCCTGAATGAGCTTTAAGCTTTTAAAAAGAATCATAGCGGCAGCGACGTACAGCCGCAGGCAAAACTCACTTTTTATGTATAATAATTAATTAATGAAAGAGAAGGAAACATGTAACTAAATAAGGTTAAAATTTATGGCTCTACATAGCCAGTTAAAAATATTTGTCACGTATTTTTTTTCTTAATCACCTCTTTTACAATGAAAATGTTATTGTTGTAGTAAAAATAAATATACGGTGTTCTAACATGAGATGATTGACACGAGATTTTCCGAAAATGACGATATATTTTTATTTTATCAATTGAAATCCAAACTTTGTTGACGATAACATAGCTTGTTATAAGTAGGATTTAAAAAAATAAATATAAGTCTTTTACATGTAATATAAATACTAGAGCCAGTTTTGCCGACACCTGTACACTACTGAAGCGCAGTAAAGTCCCACGTTAAATCCCTACGAGAAAATTGCTTCCGACGATTTGTTCAGACAAACTTCGTATTTTTGCGAGCCATATATACATTTACATAATTCATTTAATGTATTTTAAAATATTCACGGCAATTTACTAAAACCTAAGTAGAGATTCTGTCATATCAAAATAATTGACAAAAGGCGAAAAATACATTAAATTAGGAAAACTATTATTTGTGTAAGAAAATTCTTAAAATCTCTAATTAAAATATAATAGGAAATATACTTACGGGAGATTGATGGTGCGTACTTAGTTCTTAAAATTAGTTACGTAAGTAAACTGTATTTTTCACACATGCAGATTCTCATGGTAAAACAATCTGGGTTTAAGGTAAAGGCACCCAATTCCGAGGGGTTCCAAAATTGGCACCATATTCCGATGTATTTAGAATAACGGCGTTTTAAAGCAATTTACAATTTTTTTTTGTTTGCAAGATGCATTATTCAATTAATAATTTATCTGTTCATGTTTATATGAGCAAATGAGTGCATCGGTTTGTGTACGTTTTAAAATAAACAGTAAGTTTGACGCTAGCAGCTGACTCAAACGCACGCTTCATACATTTGGGACCTCATGCGCGTGAATAATACGATTTGCTAAATAGTGTTTTAAATAATATTTTTATACTGTGTGAGTTTTTGTTTAGGTTGCAATATTGGAAGGGTTATATTGTTTATCTAAAACACTGGATATTTTAATATTTTCTTTACAAAATTAGGCGAAAATAAGTTTTTAAAATACCACGGCATTAGGTGCCTAATATATATTAACTAATACAACAACTAATATTAGTTGGTTCCTAATTACCGATATATACCACGGAAATGCGATTTCATAGACGAAGACTTTTGTTTAATTATTGAAAGCAGTTTTATGATTACGAACTTAATATTTTAGCTCTGATTACTTAAATAACCAATCAATATAAAAATATTTTTCCGATGTACACTATGGCGTCGCACTTACTAATTATAGCAGGTCAAAGATTGTTTTTTTAGGTACTTTATTAATTCGTTGTATGTAAAAGTATGTACGGAAAATTAAGTTATGAATGTGTTCTAATATAATCCTGAGTGTGCTTTTTAGATTTTGTCAAAGATATCGCAATTGAACATTTATTTATTTGTTTAATATCAAACAATCTTTTACTTTTTATTACTCGGAATTAGAAAACTTGATTTAATGTTATAAAACGCTATTCCGATGTAATTAAGTCGGAATAAGGTTATATTAGTACCTAATTCCGTGGAAATGGCACACGTTAAATACAGAGTGTTCATTATTTTACGTAGCTTGTTTAAAACTTTTGTATGGTTTTAGTATATAAATTTTCCCTTCAAAATAAATTTCATATTCCAATATACTCAGATATAGGTATATTATTATAATTGTTTATTGTAGAATAATGAAGCCAAGAAAAAAGTACTCGGAAGTGGATCTCCAAAATGCTATTACAGCAATTCATAATGGCAGTTGTATTTTCAATTTTGTTTCTTTATTACTAGATAAGTAAGTAGGTACTCATTAGCTAACAAAAATACAAAATTTTAAACTAAACTTATTATAACTATACTTTATGTGAAAAACAAAAAAAAATACCTTAGCGAAATTAAATAATAATATTTTATGTTCCATTTATAATTATAAATAATGTTATTCATTATCTAAGTAAATTACACATTGTGGTTCCATATTAATAATTAATCATGTGAAACAGAGTCTGAGATTGATCTAAAGACTGTTATAAATAGACTTGATTTTTTGAACATCATGTATCATTCTCCCTACCTCCTTTTCTTTGTATTTTGTACACTCGGAATTAGGAACCAAATACATCGGAATTAGGATTTTTAAATCGGAATAAGGTGACTCGGACTTCTGCATATTTTTAAATAATTTGACATTTTTAATAAACTTTTATTGTGTAACTGTAAGTATATTTCAAAAGTAGGATGTATAATACTTCTAATAAAAGTAGCTAATTCCACAGAAAGGTATATTAAATACTTAATTTTTAATGTGTTTTCAAGTTATGGTGAAAACACCGCGGAATTAGGTGCCTTTACCTTATACGAAAACTAATTTTCATCTTTGCAAGCGCGTTTAACATAAATCTTGACCTGATTAACTCAATAATAATCAAACGACGGAGACATTCAAAACGAACATGTTTGGTCCTTCGGTCCCTACGCGTCCCTAACACAATTTTCGCCCTTATTAGCCGTCCATCGAGGCGTGTTATTAAAATATAGATCACAGACTGCTTACCATAACAATGGACAGATTAATGGATGAATTAGAATTGTCCTGTAATTTAAAGTGTTGATTTCATTTTGTCAAGTGGAACAAGAAATTAATGGTGTATGAAGTTTCTACACACATGTTGATTGCGTACAAAATACTGAATTTGTCATGGTTTTACGGCTTTGCATGTTCTTAGTCATTTTAGTTGTAAAAAGAGCAGCTTTTCAGTTTCAGTTTCAGTTTTTCAGTCCTCATGCAAAGTCAACTGACATAAAATAGTCAATTATTATAGTTATGTTACCGTCGTTTTATACGTACCATAACTAAATAGTTTTTTTTTTATATTGAAATACGATAGCTGGAAAACCTTTTCATGTATGGTAGTTAGTGTTGCTACACGTACTATTCTTCTACAGTTCGACGAACACAATACTTTTTGTTCACATACACGAAATATTAAAAAACAACTACGGCTACTGGGCGTTCCAAAAATAAAGAAAATCCGTTCCGCTCGCGATGACAAAAGCCAATTCCGCTTTGCCGCCAGTTAAGCTATAACTACCCTCAATATCTCGTTCTACCGTATTAGCTGCTTACTCGGTCGTGTGATTAAAAATTATGCAATCGCGTGCGGGACGCCACGGCCGACGGACGCGCGTCGCGTGCTCCTATTGTTGCTTTTTAAAGCTATTTAAAAAAGATAATTATGGGTCAAGTGTTACGGTCTTAAATAGAATTAGATTGCACTGAAGGAATATTAGAGTATATTAGAACAACTCGCACAATAACATTGAGGTAATATGGTGCCAGTAGGTTTTATTTACATTTTGTCTTACTTATTTCAAACAACCAGCTGCTTTAACACAAATAGCATCAATAAAAAGTAAGTATTCACATATATTCCTTCTACCAAACATAATTTCACACTGAAAATATTTAAATTTCAGATACGTCACAGCATATCACAATAAGCGACGCGTACAATAGGACCAGCAAACTTCCTCCGTACATAAGGTCACATATTTTAAAGGGAGAATTTACGGCATACACTTTCCATATCACGTACGAGTCGATTTCCAAGTTGGTCGTGGGGG
This sequence comes from Diachrysia chrysitis, assembly GCA_932294365.1. Classification (NCBI taxonomy): domain Eukaryota; kingdom Metazoa; phylum Arthropoda; class Insecta; order Lepidoptera; family Noctuidae; genus Diachrysia; species Diachrysia chrysitis. Next base: position 3,375,637 of record OW028664.1, read on the forward strand.
TGTTCAGCCGTGAAATGGGTCCCTCTTAGCGTATATCGATTTAGGGGCTTGTACCCCCTCTTGAATGGAATTAATAGACTTCGCCGCAGTGTCGGATGACAACGCATTCAGATTTCGTGTTGCGAAACCTTTTGATACTTTGTTGAGCTGTGTGTACTGATTTGAATTAGAACTTTGTATTTCACAAATAATATTTAAGTACATAATCATTTTGCTATCACTTTAGATGTCTTTTTGACTAACTTAGGGGTAGACATAGATACCCTCAAACACAGATTTGTTTAAGTCAGTCACAAAAACGTAAATCTCATTTGAGACCCAGTAAGAGCCTAGATTCTACAGTTAAAATGACATTAATTTTATTGTCATAAATATAGTAAGGTATAGTCTAAATATCGAGTAAATTGTAATACTTGGATCGACGTCGCCGAGTGCGCGTAACTTGGCAAGTCCACTAAAGAAACAATCCAATTAAATCCAACTAGATAACAAGCGCTATACAACAATGTGAGAGATCCAACTTGGAATTCTATGATTTTGGTTGCAATTAATATTGGGAATTTGGCTTTGCTTGTTTTCAACCGAGATCTACGTTAAAGGGGAATGTATTTTTATCCTGTCCCATGTAATTGCATCCGTTGCGTTATAAACAACTAGCTGCTGCCCGTGGCTTCGCCCGCGTGGATATCAGTTATCGTAGGAAAAGGTAGCTAATGTATTTTTTAGGATACAAGCTTACCCCATACCAAATTTCATTCAAATCAGTTTAGCTGTTTAGTCTTGAAAGAGTAACAGATTGAAAAACAGACGGAGCTTTTTTCGCATTTATATTATTATATAGTATAGATAATATGGATAAAAGCACAACAATATGAAACCAAGGGATTTCTGATATACGTGCATTGAAACAACTTTCGTACATCATAATATATAGACTCCAATAAAAAAGGACTTGAGATAAGCAGACAATATTTAGTGAATAGATATGAAGAAATGAAACCAGGGAAAGTAAACTACCTTCTTTACTCGATTACTGTAAAAACATAATATATCAAATTATTGCAAAAAAATATCAACTAAAGATGTTTCTTACCAATCTTTAAAGCTAACTTGATTACAAAACTTACCTACTCGTATATTGGAACAAACTACCAAAAACGCGAGCTACACCGGTCTGTCTGGCAATCGGCGCAATTCCCGCTGCAGGCTTTGTGATGCAGATAACCTTAATCCCTGTCTGTCGGCTGCGTGTCAACACCAGCCGCAGAACGAACGAAACGAGGGGATGGGATAAAACAAGAGTATAAAGTTATATCAATATCCCGAAATGCTTTTGTAACGTTATTGGGCTAAAATATATATATTTTTAGATTGTATAGACTCCCTTTTAGATAGGTATTAAAAAGGAATTTTAAGATATCGTTGTACTGAAAACACACTACCTCAATTCCTTAGGCTAGACAGCCTAACTAGCTAGAATATATTACAAATATCAAGATACAATTTGCCGATTTTGCAGGTAAAGGTTGTAGATGTGGAGGGCTTAGGATTTTTTTTTTAGTCTGACGAAACACTTTTGTTCTTATAATAGTAAGAAACAAAAGACAACATCAAGCAGCAGTACTCATCGCTTTAATACAAAAATCCGAAAAGACCAAAATTTACCAAAAGGATCACTTTTTCAGGGCGCATCAACATTAACACCAACGTTTTCAAGTGCCAAGCAACAGTGCGAAAGGATTATGAAGGGCTGAGATAGCAATTTGCGGCGTACTTAATTACAAGATAAATTAGTATGTAAATTAATAGCCGTGTTCCGTACCACGGCGGGTAAATATCGCTCCACTTTGAATATTCCGTTTATTTCAGAGATATTCTGATGACGTAAATATTCTAGCTGTCGTTTCGCAGAAATTGATGTTAGTAGGGCTGATGAAACCTGATAGTTTGGGATTAGAGATTTAAGTAGTTATTAAACAAACATGTTGCTTTATGTACTCTCTGAGACGGTGACTGATATAGAGTTAGGATAAGTTTCAAACACGTTTGGCCTCACATATGATAAGATCGGCGAGTCCAATGACCTTTTAAAGACAGAATCTCGATTCGCTAATAAAAAATGATTAAATAAAGATTTTGGATACTTACAAAATACAGTGGTCATTGCCTATAATTTATAAATATGTTTAGAAAAAATTAAACGTTTATAATAATCAGTGATTATTTAAAGTTTAAAAAATCATTAATTAAGTATTATAATCTACACTAACGGAAGGAGTAATTAATCAAACCATTATTTGCTAACTCCACCCTAAAGTAAAATAAATGCCGACTACTTAAAACCAATAAGGATATAAAACAAGACCAATTACAAAAATTATATTTGCACAATACCCCACATAAAGAACAATGTATTTGCTGATATAATATTAATAAAGATTTGATTTTGATTCTGCTATCGCAACCATGTTTGTTTAGCTGTCAAACTTAGTGTGCAGGGCGCATGCGCGGCACGTGCCATTCAAATAGAGTAACGTTTTAATCTAATAGGCCTAAGATTGCATGCTATAAAGCCAGGGGTTATAAAACAAGTTCTGTTGATTTTATGAGGATTCATCTCTATTAAAAATAACTTTACTGTTATGCTTTTAAATTTTTCTCACGCATTTTTTTTTCACACGATCTGCAGTCCTGGTAGATAGTGATAGCACGCTAAACGACTGAACCTTAGAGTATAAATAAGTAAACTATAAAGTGCGCTTAATAGAATTAACTGTTAGAACCAGTATGAACAAGCGTCGTCTTAAAATTAGTCTAAAACAAAGCGCGACGTTTTATCGAAATCACTTAAATCAGGAAACGACCGTAGTTCTTAGGTACAGTTAATAATTTGCTTACGACTGGCACAACGAGCTACTAGCGATCTAGCATCGCACTCGGACTGAACTCACACAAATCGCTACTCATTGCAAATTCAAAAGTTAACTTCATAATATCATAAAAATAAAACTTCCTAATCGTACAGTAAAAATATGAACTCGGACTTAAAAAAAAAACATCACAACAAAGACAGATTATCTAGTGTCATCCATCCATGGAAGCCAATTATACAAACAATAGTGTAAAATAATACCAACAAACTGACACCGCTGATGGAAATATTATAAGTTTATGGTAGATTATTATCATGGCAACACTATGGGGTGATGCTCCAATGACATAAGATATCAAATCGCAATTTTGGCGGGAGATTGCGTAGATAGATCGACAGTGACCCTTATTTATTTGATTAGGACGCTTTTTATTGACGCATCTCCCCTTAACATTTTTGTTTTGTTTGCCGTAGTAATTATTTTGTACCCGCAAGATGCAATATGAATCGTTAAAAATAATAATAAAAAAAATTACTATGTTATGTAGAGTACCTACTTATAAAAACAAAAACCTACCGTTTTTGTTTTTATAAGTAGGTACTCTAAACATAGCATTTCCCAGACGGAAATTAGAAGACTAATCTCCTAATACTGAAGTGTCAATCAGTTTTATAGTTCCGTTTGTGTATTAGGAAATTGCCCCCGAATACTGAAACGCAACTTAACTTTAACGCGATCTTAAATGTCTATCTGTCGCTTTACCCTTTGCACCTTAAAGTGACAGAGACGGTGGCTACATGAAATGAGGGCTACAGTTATTGCACTTACAGGTGCCACTGGCGCGTCACCTGTCAAAGCCTACTAATAAACTATGGAGTTTGACATTTCTGATATCGCGTGCGTCTAGCGCCTCTGGCGGCGAAATTGCTTGATATTTGAGTATTCGGTTTAAGTTATGTATTTTTAAGAACAGCTCAAGTTCATATACAGCATAATAAACATTTAGTTCACTTACCCAAACATCGGCGCGTTAAGAAGACTACTAAAAGCGAGTTATTATCTCAGCAGACACTTAAAAAGATTACACGCTTCTTACATTTCAATACACCTGTAATAAGATCTGACAGTTCATCACTATCTGTCAACTTGACACCCAATTAAAAATAAAAACCGGTTACCCATTAGCGCGCAATTAAGAGCTGCGTTCGCGATTTGAATCGGGTCCTATTGTTCGCGCCCTCCGTTAAATCGGCATTTCGGGAGCGTTCGCGCTGCACTTGGCCGATAGCTATGACATTCTCTTTAAAACATAATGGAATAAAGAAACAGTAAACTGGCCTCCCTTGTTGGGGGAACACTTCGTTATCGGAAGAATAGTTGGACGAACGGTGTTGATACTAGTTGTGCTATTATTTTTTGACAATCGTCAAATTAACTTTGGAAAAACTAAAAATAGATGAAAATATTGTTAAAAATACATAATTTATAAAATAGATTATTAGGTATTATCTTGTATTTAGGAACATAAGGATAGTAATATGTAGTGTGGGCGTATATAGGTATAGACATTTGAGTTTTTGTAAATAAACTTTTAAATTATTAAAACTATGTATTTTTAATAATCCCTTTTGCTCTTGAGTTCTTATTTTTTCAATCTTTTGAACAACGAAATTCTAATACTTAAGCAAGTTCCTTTTCTTTCTGTCAAATTAAAAAACTAGGGTTAAAGCATTCCCTCTAATAAATAGTATTACATTTTTGTAAGTCCTGAAAAAAAAATATAAAAAAAAAGAAAAATACTTAAGTATTTTTTATCTTTTATGAATGAAAATTGTAAAAAGTCAAGACATATCAGCCAAAATATAGGGGAAAGCTCGCATGGTGTTACACCATTCATAACGAATCACCGTACAAAATGATATTATTTGTAACGTAATCCGCGAACAACTTCGCCATGAGGATTGATATTACACAGGGGTCGTATCGACATTAATTTATATGGATACGGTTTAAAAATGTATAATAGGTGGGTCGCCGACGCTAATAAAGTCCCGAGGGAGCCCCATGTTGGAAACGACACTTTTTGGCGCGGAATAAAATACATATTTTGCAAGAAATATGTTTACGCAATTTTGAAAACTTAATTCCTTTATTAGTAAGGACAATTAGGTTCTAATTCCTGTAGAATACACTGCTATTGATGTGAATTTGGTTTGATGTGTTCCTTATGATTGATTGGCTATTTGCGAAGGATGATGCGTGAGGACGTGTTTTAATTTTTTTTTCATTACTCATTTGTTTTATACATTTCTTAATCGAAAGGGAAAACTGTCGGGAAACCGACTGATCGATAATACTAAATAAATACAAGAAAGAAGGTATAAATGTATGAACAAGCATGAAGTTATAAATTATGTCATAAACCAATTACAAAACAGCTATGACAAATCGTAATTTTGACTCTAATAATAGGGATTATGCAAATAAGTTACATTCACGTGTCCATATACAAATCAAATGTTAAATAATTGTTAAATAGCGTGTAAACATGCGCCGGGTTTCTTTTGTATTCCGAGCTAGACAAACAGCATAATTTTATAATTTCTGTTCGGACGCCATACTTTTTCATTCAGAGTCAACTGCGTGTAAAATTTAAATAAACGATTTGCGCTAATGTACGCTCGAATTTTGATTTTGCTGACGTCGTGGTTTCGACGTCTTTATTCAAATTTCGAATAATGAGAAATCAGTTACGCGCCAGTGGATGCATTCATATTTAAAATTCGCTTGCAAATGTTTCAGTTATATAACGTTAGTGCATCAATTAATTAATTTTACACTCGCATGTGACCAATTATAGTTTAACTGCTTAATTCGGTGTGATTTATTATTTTCTGTAATGGAATAGTTTACGTAATATTTATAATATTAAAAGTAAATGGTCGCCATTTTGAAGCTACGACTTAGAATTTACGACAAGTGCTATAGATATTAATTTTAATTAAAGACGGTTATTCCATCCAAGCATCAAATTAACGCACCAATCCCCCGAATAATTTTAAACCCTACATCTATAATAGCTAATTACCCCACCGTAGAGGCAAAAACACAACACCTAGTGTCCCAAACTGACGATAAATCAAGTAAAGTAAAATATCTGTCCTCGGGGATCGCTCGCAACTGTCAGATGACATAATAGGGTCTTTTATCGCGTGGTGTCGAGATGATATCGACCTGACTACTACTGATGATCACTTACCAAATGTTTTTTTGAAATCGGTTTAGGTAGAATCTGTAGATTATTTTTTCGAAATATAAATTCGACTATCAATATTTATTTGTAACTACCTGTGCCCGCGACTTCGTCTGTGTAGGATTTAACAAAAAAGTTATTTCGTTTTTTTTTTTTATTATTTTCGAAATACCTAGCCTAAATTTCTCCTTATTACATCAGCTATCGGCGAGTGAAAGTCCCGTCAAAATCGGTCCAGCCATTCTAGAGATTAGCCGGAACAAACAGACAATCAGACAAAAAAATGATATTTTGGTATATGTAACGTATATAACTATATACATTCATCTGCATGTAGTAAAAAGCGGTTATTTGAATATTACAAATAGACACTTTAATTTATATTCGTTTGTATGGAGTATAGATTAGCTCATTGTTAATATGTGCCTGCCTACTGATAAAGTTTTTACACTTATTTACAGGAAAGTGCCAAGATATAAATCATATAAAAGAAAAATTACGTTACCAAAGCAAGTACATCACTGGCACGTTACTCCTATTCGAAAAATTTACGTCTAATAGATATATACACTATACCTACACTACATATTAAAAAAAAAACTCAAATTTAAGTTAATAATAAAACAAAACTAATTTTTCACATATTACCATAAATAGGTAAGGGATTTACTATTGGTGTTTTTCCACTTTCACTACAAAATTCATTAACTTTTTTACGAAACTCTAGATGACAAACAATACAGTAACAACTTATATAAACTTAAAACAACGTAATCAAAGTCAAATGACTTCGATTATATTACATGATGGCCACGTGTCCATCTAATTATCTCCCGCAGCTCGCCACTAAGATTCCCGCAGGATTAGCCGAATCAATGAGCTGGCTGGATCAACCTCCCCTATGTTGTACTCGCGTTAAAGTTGTAGCTTTAGATCACATAATATTCCATTTTATGTGCTTTAAAATTTTTGTGTCAAGGAAGATCAGCCCCCCTAGACAAGTGGCATTTAGACAAGCGTTTACGATGATAGAAATCGCTTCAATGACATTAAATGTATAGAAATGACATTTTGTTTCGATAAGTCACGTGACTTGGACTTGTCACTTCCGTACATTTGAGCGATTCGATCAGCGTTATCGCTTGTCGCATTGTCACTTGTCTAGAGGCCCAGAGTAGATTTTATATAATTTAGATATTATTTTATATAACTGTAGGCTTTTCGTGACGTATTTGGAAAAAATGATTTTCAGTATTCATAAATGGCAAGGAATGATAGCTATGTACCCGATGTTCAATAAAAAGTTACACGCCCATTATAAAGTCTAGCTGCAATGGCAACATATAACTTTCGTGAGGAGTATTCATAATTATTTAATACAAAACGGTTTACTCACGCATATTCTCGGGATCGCCCGACTAGTTTCAGACTCAATAGGAGTCCGTAGTTCGCGACACCACCGCCACCACGTCAGCTCCTGATTAGGGACTAAACAGTGAGTAAACAGTTTTGTTTTAAATGACATATAACTATTCATACTTATATCTACGGACTTAAATAGATATAAATACCTATAAAAAATGGAAAATTCAAAATCGATTCATGTAACAAAAACCCAAACAAGCCTTTGTTCCATACATGAACATTTTTGCACCAATGTTAAATATAATATCCGCATCACATTAGGACCTAATCAGCCAACATTTACGGTAGTAGCAGCAAAGGGGGCTAGGGTCCCACAATAGGCGATGACATTGATTTATAATAGGGCCCCACCTGTTTGAGCTGCCCATGACGAACAATGCCCAATGGATCATCATCAGGAATTTTGCTTTCACTTTCAAAAATAAAATTAAATATAAATAAATGTGGACAACATCACATACATTGCTCTGAACCCAAAGTAAGTAGCTAAAGCACTTGTGTTATGGAATTCAGAGACAACGAAGGTACCACAAACACCCAGACCCGAGACAATGTAGAAAAGGGGTTTTCTACATTGACCCGGCCGGGGATTAAACCCGGGACCTCAGAGCTGGCGACACCTTGAAAACCAGCGTGTATGCCACTCGACCACAGAGGTCGTCAAATATAGTTGTCTATATCCGCAAAGTGGCTGGCAGTGGTTGGAGACGAAGAGCTGATGATAGAGCTCAGTGGCGTGCCATAGGAGAGGCCTATGTCCAGCTGTGGACGAATATAGGCTGATGATGATGATGATGATGATGATGATAGTTGTCTAACTAATCATCCATAATGATGTTATACATTATGGATGACCAACATTGCTAGAATCCTTGAGTTTTCCGAAAGTGTCTTAAATGGTGGCGATGATTTACTAGCGAATTATTAGTATGTAAGGTGGGTTGTGAGTACTATAATTTACTTATCAATTCTCAGTTCGTTGCGCGACACCAACGCGTACTGAGCTTATGATTAAGGGAGCAACTAAGCCCGAAACATACAACCAAATCAGTGTATTATAAACAAAGGTTAAATCTGCCCAAAAAAGGGAAACAAATATTACAAAGAAATATTACTACCTCAAACATCCTCATATTCCCAATTGGTAAAAACTACATTTGACACTGATACTTGTATAATAGAATCACATTATGCGGCTAGGGGAGCACCCCATGGGACCCACATCGATTCCTCGATAGTCGAGTACTCGAGTCGAATAGTCGAATCTATTCGATTCTCGCAAACCGAACCGTAGCAAGTGTTTGTTCAGTCCATGGTAAAGGAGTGTAATTGAAGATGTCGGCTTTTTATTTGGTTTGTTGTTAGTTGTTTGGTCAGGGAAATTGGTTTTTAAACTGGCTCAGATGACGCTGGATATGAAAATGTGGTAAAATATTTGAGACAACATATGGTACTAGAATTTTGAAATTAGATGTTTTGGTCGTTTAAAAGAGTGTTTCTATAAAAGGAGTCTTGTCTAATTACATCTTATGTTTACACTCGAATTAAACAACATAACTTTTTCTTAAGTTTAAAAACAACACTTTTTCAATACTTCTACTATGATACAATATTTTTACACTGCCTCTAACGGGAGCGTAATACGCCAACAAAGCATGATAGTTACAATACTTTTAAAACACTATCTTGGATACAAAAGTTCAAGACTTTTTTTATTAAGGTACAAGCTTTTTCATCTTTTTATATCCACATTTATATTACTAAAACATATACCAACAAGACACAATCAGGTGTTCACAAAACAAATCAATAAAGTACGAACACTTGGATGCCCCAAGTATATAAGTATATGTCATACTTATATACATGGGACATCCAAGTAAAAGATGCAAGGGCTCTGAGGGGATCCTGTTAAAACGTTAATCGAATCTGGACGTAATGGGATTTCTTTCTTGAGGGGCATCGCCAAAGGATTAATTTATATCAATTTAAATGGGAGCACAGATACAGGCTGATGCCAAGCGTAGGTTTTAAGTGGTTAGAATTGGTGTTTTATTTCATATAATACGCAATTATTTTGTAGTTTTATGCCATTGGGTTTAGAGTAGATAGTAATTTATAGAATTTACCTATATGATTAATATGAAGATTTCTTAATTATACATGTAAAGTAGCAGCAGCATTTAACAGCGCATCAGTTGTGCACACTTTGTGCATTAAATCACCGTTATTTCAAAGTATGTAGTAGATAAGATTGATTTTCGTAATTTATTGTTGCCATTGACTACACTACACATAAATAAATATTTCAAAAATAAACATTAAAAAACGTGTTCGAAAAATAATGGTTCATCAACGATTTTAAAAAATTAACTCAAGTATGATTCTTTCCGTAAAGGGCAATTGAGAATCAAAAGCTAGAAAAAGCAAAAAGTTTATACAAACCGTACCCCAACTTAACAAAAATTTCAGTAAACCACACTTAAACGTTTTTTGCTTCATTTTCTGAACACGCTGTACAGCGCTGCCCGGGGAAGGTCTAATCCGCTGCGTTTGTTTGTGTCCCCGGTAGGTAATGTATGTGAGAGCGCGCGCATGCCGACAAATTAAAAACATACCGGGACTCTCTGGATATCGTCTATTGTTAGTGATAGATAATAGTTTGGTATAATTATATAGCGATATTTGGAAGAAATTAATCGTTGTACACAATGTACTAGTTAGTTCAATATCATCCAAAATAAAATAAATGATTCTATATACAAATTTATACGGTAACAAAAGCCTAGACCTCCATTCACATCCTATAACAGCTCCCTGGCTGAAAAAAAATGAAGATCTCTAAAAAGGCCAGTCCTGTTTTCTGAAGATTACAAAGCACGCTTCACAATCTCACACATGATCACATTTCTTCATTTAAAAAACCGGTTTTATTTATTTTTTTAAACGAAGACTAAAACATCGAAGTAATATTCGTGTTTTAGACCTTGGTATTTAATCTTTACAAACACGTCTACTAATTATTAAATATTTGAAATCGGTTATGTAACTGTTTTCTTATTTACAGCACTACAAACAATTTATACAAAAACAATAACTAATACTATATTCAAATTAAAACTTATAACATTAATAAAACTAAGTACCTACATAAAAATAAGAAGACTTATTAACCATTACTAAGCAGAATTGTTTAGTAGGCTAACAAGCATCCAAAAATTAATCGTACTTGATTTACAATTTTTTGAAAATTGTTAACAATTTTTACATTCGACCGTTTCCATCAACCCGTAGCATAGGTGTAGGGCGTGTAAGCACTAAGCAGTCTGGTTTTTTCCCGCCACTATCTCGGCTTACAAAGGATCCAATCCGTGTCTGAACGAGTGTACTTACTACAGCACAGTCGTTCAGATATATCAGTACACAGTGCACTTCGCCATTATATGTTAGTTCAAAGTACTTTAGAGTTAGTTTTGTATTGAACGTCCAACGAAGTATGAAAGAATTTAGATCGATTTAAAACTTAATGAACATGGCCTTCTAGACAAGTGACATTTCGACAAGCGTGAACGCTCGAACGATCGAATCGCTCAAATGTATGGAAGTGACAAGTCCAAGTCACGTGACTCATCGAAACGAAATGCCATTTCTATACATTTATTGTCATTAAAACGATTTCTATCATCTTTATCGCTTGTCGAAATGCAACTTGTCTAGGGGGCTGGCTTGTTGATTTTTATGATCTGTTTATACTTAAGTTCTTAATTTAATTAAGTATCAGTTATGAATGACTAGCTATTGCCCGCGCCTCCGCTCGCGTATATATCGGTTATCGCGGCAAAAAGGGAGTAGTAGTAGCCTATGCCCTTTCTTGGGATACATGCTTATCTCATACCAATTTTTATCAAAATCTGTTCAGTGGCTGACCGGTAAAAGCGTAACAGGAAGACAAACAGACAGAGTTATTTTCGCATGTATAATATTTAGTATGGATGATTATATAATAAGGTACTGCGCCAAGTTACCCTGCCTATAAAAATTAAAACAAAAAGTAAATACTTGTGTTGTTCCCGATAATTTTCTTTCTTTATGGTGGAATAATCTTAGAAGCCTGCACGATAAAGAAAAAAAAGTAGTCAAGAAAAAAATACAACTTTCCTCTTTTTTAAGTTAGATAAAATATTTGTAAACGCATGCCCGGCGTTATGTTGTATCAGTTTTAAACTATGTCAGCCGTCCTATGAAATGGAAACTCTTTCGAATCACTGAATACTAGGGACGTCAGTTTGTTAACGAATAGTTTTTTGTAGGCAGCTTACATCAGCATTTCACTTTTAACATTGTATGATTTCCCCCAAACTATGATTTAGGTTAATAGTTGTATAATATTGGCCTGTAATTGCCCTACTGCCGCGAAAAAATGGTTAATATAACCTTGCGTTCTATTAAATTATTTATATATGTATAACATCTCCTGTTATGACTAAAAGTGTGTATCAATGTATACTAATATTATACATGCGAAAGTAACTCTGTCTGTTTGACTTTATGTTTGCTTGTCTGTAACACTTTCACGTTTAAACCGCTGAAACGATTACAATGAAACTTGGTATAAGGTAAGCTTGGATACCACGAAAGGACATAGGCTTTTTGATGTCGCGATAACCGACCTATGTCGGTTATTACTAGTTTTGCCAAAAGCTAAGCTTCTTATTTAAATATTTTTGTTACGACACTTCATTTGACTCCAAAACCGTCAAAATACGATCCGCCATTTTAATTCCAAACACGAATCACGTAAACTGACCAAAAACATAACACAGCCCGCGGCCGGCAAAGGCATAAAACTGAACAGCCTAGTAAAATATTCACGTGTAGTTATTCCATGCGGCTGCCCGTGGATCACCGCTGCAGATTAAACTATTAACAAAATGGTACCGCCACGTTTCTGAACCAGATCCCATTTTCGAATAACGTTTTGCATAGTTAAACGCGCCGTTAGCGCGCCATGATCTCGCGTGAAAAAGGTTTTATGAAAACCTTTTTGGTGGGAACAATGGGATTGGCCTGTATGAATTTAAAGGTTTGTTGGCTATAAAAAGATAACGATAAGGAGCTGTAACTAACCCAAGTACAGTAAATATTGAAGGTTTGTGATGTTTATTACTTAATGTTCATTTCTCAATCCCGAATTTTATTTTTTTGATAAATAAATTTGATATGATTATATTCCTTCTAGTTTTTAAGCCTATAAACTATTCTAATATGTTTTGACATTCCATATAATTTTGACAACATTATAATCGGGTATCCACCATGACACTCGCGGTTGCCTAGCAACGCACTTAATTGGCGGGAAATCGGCGAATGGATTACGTGACACCCGGTAGCGCGAAATTGTATTTTAATTTGTATTATGCCGTCGGCAACGATCGAAAATCAACTATTATTTGATTGAATCGTGAAAAGAATACCTACTTATTATTAACGTGGCAATACCGCCAGTCTTTTGGGAACACTAATTTCCAATCGACAGCGATGTGGATTTTTTTTACACCATTTTTTAGTGTTTTTTACTATGTATAGTCAAGATTGTAAATATTTCAATTGTGAAATTTCTTGTCAATGCTAATAAACCATACATTAATTGTGTGTTATTTTACATAATATCAATAATAAATTACTTTGATTGTTACTTGCAGTAAAAAATAATTACCTACTTATCTACTAAATATTTCATGCGCAGGATGGAAAGAGCTTCCTAATCTTGATGTTTTCAATAAAAAAAATCACTTTTTCTAAAAAGAGGATGTATTGTCTTGAACACTCCAGTTTTCCCTGTGAATCTTAAATTTACCCATTTCATATCAAATTTAATACACTACACAACATTGACAATAGGGGCACACGTGCGTCAAATTATTTGGGCCATGAACAGGTACAACATACAATAGTATAATATGACGTCATAGGGTAGATTATAAACTAGTGAACTACACCTGCTAATTGTATTGTTGAATGTAACAAATGCACTGATTTAGAATATTTAAATTGGTATTAACTGATGCTCTTTTTAAAGCGGCGAAAAGGTTTAACGTCATTTGAGTTTAATTTAAGTACTTTTAACGGGTGAGCTTTAAAATACTTAATTAGTTCTTAATATACGCATGTACTCAGGTAGCAAATTAGGTAGAAAAAAAAATCAAAATAAGAAAATGTAACGCAACAATTTATCTAGAAATTACAATATTAACTGAAACCAAGTTTTCTCAACTCTAAATGACTTGGCTTCGTTGTATTATAGGAGTTTGGATCAAACACAGAAATATATAAATACTAAAAACGATTATAGTGCTCATAACTGACCACAGCACAGGATAACTTTTTAAAAAAGACAGAATACGTCAAAGTTTACAATTTCACACAGATCCTGTTATAAATTCATATTATTTATCACATTCTCCACTCAAAAAGTACATAAAACTGCAAATCCTAGCAGAAATTTCGTCACTATGCGTTAGTATATTACTATATAATATATATACCTCTATATATACGTGGGCGTTTAAATTAACTTGTCTATTAATGTCGGGCCGCGGCGTTATCGCGCCAATTATAATTCACCGCGCAAATGACACCGTCATTACCGGCCGTTCATAACCGGCTTAACTGTGTAGCCGGATGCCCGGGTAGCGGCAGCAGAAAAAATATATGATGATATATGTGGTACCAGTAAAAAAATATATAGGTACTTAAATAAATACTTATAAAATGATTTAAAAACAAATTAATTGATTAGCAAAAAAACTTATACAAACTAATAAAAATTGAATTTATTTATTTAAAAACATTAAACTTACTATTATAAAATTGCAATTTAATACTCAATATATCAATATAGTTATAATATTTGCTATTTCATGCATGTACTAATTATGTATTAATCCTATGATACTTGTTTTATAAACAGTGTAAGTCATTCATTATGGAGATAAAGAGGCTATATTATTATTATTTATATGGTACCAGTATGCTTATTTTCTATCTTCTGTTGACAAACCAAACGATTTTCAGTGGAAACGCCAGTTTAGTATCGGCTAACGTCTTAACCACGTAATAGTAGATCGAGTTGGTCACAATGTACACTTTTTATTCTTCCTTATTGATAGAACCTATGATTACATGATTAAGGAATCCTATTAAGTCTGAAACTAGTCGAGCGATCCCGAGAATGTGCGCGATTGAACCGTCAATATTCCTAAATAATTATGAATACGCCTCACGATTATTGATCATTATTTGAGTACGTACGAATGATTTTTTGTTAAGGACAAACAATTTTAAATCTAGTTTCTGTACGTAATAGTATGCCAAATGTTTTGCAACGAGATTTAAGTAAATACAAGATTTGTTGCAAAATTATCAAATCAACGACACCTCAAAAACTTAATAGACACCAGTAAATAATAAAATATCGTTAAATAGCTTGCTGTCGGTACCAGGGGAGGCTTGTGGGCGGGCCGCCTCCCCGTTAAACAAAGGCAAGCCAATTATTATTAAATATTCGCAGCTCAATTTATGTCGCTAGTAATCGTAGCGCAGAACGCAGTGATAACCGCCCGGGTAATTAGTGAGCTTAATTAATGTGTTTATGCCATTTTTCGTCTAAATTGTATGCTTTTTTATGTAAAGAGGTAGTGTATTTTGATGTTTAAAAGCGAAGTATTATGAAGAACATGACGAAATCAGATAGTACAAGTACAAAACTGATTACTATTAGAAAAAAAACAAAATGTAATTACATATAAATGTGTACCTAATAATCGTTTTTGATCCATATGTATCAACTATGTATGTATCAATAATAATAATCTTTATTAATACATAGTTACAGTAGCAACATAACTGAAGTTAATACTTTTTTAGTATTTCATTAAAGAGTACCTACACACCACACGCCAACAATACTTTTTTATTGTAACAATCCAAGCAGCTACCTACTACTGAAGACTATACAAAACGTTTTTTTTTGTACTGTTAACACCTACGAACTGTGGAATTTTGTACCTATTAAAAGTCTAAAAAAATATTGCTGGATTATCGATGTAGAGTCAACAAGAACAGCTCTATCAAGTGCTTAACTTGGTACAAAACTCAAAACAAAATACAATTAAAATAATACCTAAACAAGTGTCAACTACCACAATAATAACGCCCCAGCATAGCACAGCATGGCATATGCGTTGCTTGTAAACGCCTGTCATTACACTAACAGCTAGGGTGCTTCGATCCCAAGTCTCGGAGGACACGTTTATGGCAACTCGTTTATTTTAATGCCACTAAATAATTCGGAACAATGCTCCTAAGTTGTGATTTGATGATTGTAATCTTTGTACACATGTGCTGGGCTTTGTAGTCATGTGTTTGGTAAAATGGTGTTGTTATGTGAAATGATGTAACTGAGATACAGTTTAAAGGACAAGCAGTGCCTAACATGATAAGTGGAAACAATTTTTTCCTACTCCTCCTATTTACTACTTCTGATTAATTTCGGTGCGGGTTCCAAGACAGTCAATCGTTTCCCTGGGACACACCGAGCTCAACTGTTTCGGTTGTATTCATTGGTTATCATTGTAAATCCTGGCTTACAGGAGTTGATATGATGGGCATGTGCGGTGGGCTAGTACCAATAAAAAAAAGCTTAACATGATTTTGACTTATGCTGCCTCTACATGCGCTTCACTAAGCTCTCACAAAGTAAGAAATTGTCAAACATCACTAAGATATTTTACGTAATTTTCGATTAGTTTGCTAACTAAAAAGTAAATCTTTAAGTTGAAATGTTAGATTACATAAATACTTACGATAGAAATTAAAAACATCGATTAATCATTATTAAGGGCAACAATATTACGATTTGCTCGTTTTTAAGCTTAAAAGTTAATACATCATACCTAGTCTTACCCCAATAAAAAGCAACATCATTAGACTCCAGTGCCCAAAGAATATTAAAGTAATCTCGATTAATGATATTGGATTACATTGTATAGCAAGTAGGTACAAGAAAGTCAATCATGATTAATAGAATTAGTTTTGTACACACAAACACGTGCACTAAGGTATGAACATTTTATAAATGTGCCTAATTATTAGGTACGTAGATTAATCGGAAGAAAACACGTAGATGTTAATAATATCATCAAAAATAGGTATTTTACGCGTAGAACTTTGAGAAATGTGTTTTAGAAATTATACTAATTTATAGTTAATATTATTATTAAATTGATATTTAAGTGTTCTATTATTAGATCGTAGATGACTCCGCATCAAGATTAGCAAGATACCTATATAAATTTAATATTTGAAAATCTCGTGTCACAGTTTTTGATCGAACTCCGCCGAAACGGCTTGACCGATTTATATAAATTGTTTTGTGTAGGTATATTTGGTAGGTCGGAGACTAGTTCAATGGCCTATTTTATATCTTTTTAAACATCTAGGTGATGAGGGTTGCCCTCTCCATGATTTTTATTTTTTGGACAATTGGTGGACAAAATTGGCCTAAACAACGTTTGCTGAGGTAGCTAGTATTTGTCTAAACTTTGATGAAACGCTATGCAGTACCCAGATAGCAAAGTATATAAAGTACAATTTAGTAACTTAACTTAATAAAAAATAGTTAACAGTTAACGAGTTAACTTACATTTGGTTATAGTATATATACATCTCTATATATATAAAATTCTCGTGTCACGGTGTTCGAACTTGAACTCCTCCGAAACGGCTTGACCGATTTTGATGAAATTTTTTGTGCTTATCCGGTATCTATGAGAATCGCCCAACATCTATTTTTCATCCCCCTAAATGTTAAGGGTAGTCCACCCCTAAATTTTTTTTTTTATTTTTTAGGCAAAATTTTTTGTTTTTATTTTTTTATGACACAGCATACAAAAATACATACAACCCTAAATTTTCATCCCTCTACGATCAACCCTGATATTTTATTTGTTAATTAAAAACTTTAATTTTTTTTGGTAAATTTTATTTTTTATTTTTTGATGACTTACAATAAAAAATAGGGTAGGGTAGGTAGGTTAGGGTAGGTAGGGTAGGGTAGGTAGGGTAGGGTAGGGTAGGTAGGGTAGGGTAGGTAGGGTAGGGTAGGTAGGGTAGGGTAGGTAGGGTAGGGTAGGTAGGGTAGGGTAGGTAGGGTAGGGTAGGTAGGTAGGGTAGGTAGGTAGGGTAGGGTAGGTAGGGTAGGGTAGGTAGGGTAGGGTAGGTAGGGTAGGGTAGGTAGGGTAGGGTAGGGTAGGTAGGGTAGGATAGGTAGGTAGGGTAGGGTAGGTAGGGTAGGTAGGTAGGGTAGGGTAGGTAGGGTAGGGTAGGGTAGGTAGGGTAGGGTAGGTAGGGTAGGGTAGGTAGGGTAGGGTAGGTAGGGTAGGGTAGGTAGGTTAGGTTAGGTAGGTTAGGTTAGGTAGGGTAGGGTAGGTAGGGTAGGGTAGGGTAGGTAGGGTAGGGTAGGTAGGGTAGGGTAGGTAGGGTAGGGTAGGTAGGGTAGGGTAGGGTAGGGTAGGTAGGGTAGGGTAGGTAGGGTAGGGTAGGTAGGGTAGGGTAGGTAGGGTAGGGTAGGTAGGGTAGGGTAGGTAGGGTAGGGTAGGTAGGTAGGGTAGGTAGGTAGGGTAGGGTAGGTAGGGTAGGGTAGTGTAGGTAGGGTAGGGTAGGAGGGTAGGGTAGGTATTTTTAATTTATAGGGCAAAACAACGTTTGCCGGGACAGCTAGTATTGGTATATATTAATACTATCCTTTAAATAGACATGATGTCAAATCACTTCTTGTACGTCGTACATGACACAGATCAAGACATTAACAGTAACAGAAAATAATACTCAATAGTACTTAATTCTAGATCAAAATTAATTACATCAATTATGCAAGTAATAAGAGTAATATAAAGCAAAAGATTACGTTACAAATCAAAGGCCCGCAATCTTCCCCTACCTGAGCTCACGATGACAATACAAGCTTAGACCTACCCTCTTATCACCAACTTAATTAAACAATCAACTAAGTAAAATACAACCTTTACGCTAAAGAAACAAGATCTATCTATACTTATAATAAATCTGTAGAGAGGTCAATTCTGTACATCAAATATATTTTCAAAATAACTATCAGGGGGTGATTAGTGATCGATACTGATGCCAAAAATGCAATCAGTAAAATTTTTGTCTGTCTGTCTGTCTGTCTGTCTGTCTGTCTGTCTGTCTGTATGTTCCTTATAGAAACGAAAACTACTCGACGGATTTTAACGAAACTTGGTACATTTATTCTTCATACTCCTGGGCAGGTTATAGTATACTTTTCATCACGCTACAATCAATAGGAGCAGAGCAGTGAAGGGAAATGTTGGGAAAACGGTATTTTTTAAGCTTCCGTCGCGTATGCAGCCTTAATGGTTAAAGCTACATAGAAATCATGTATGACGGAAATGTTCTACATAAAATTATCTAAAAAATATCCCACAACAGCATATGTCTATCTTTTATGGTTGACTCACAATAACACGTGTAACTCCCGATAGCTTAGCAGTTCGGAGATTTCTGATTATATTTGTTTACTCTTACGTTTATAATACTAATCTCACTCATCCTACTCAATAAAAAAAGAATCATAGAAATCGGTATAGAAACACTAAACTTATACATGAAATACGATAATAAGCCATCGCGCCGTCGCGCGTGAATACTGAATCATGCTATAAGGATTATTTTTGTGTAACGTGATATATTATATTTCCCTACTAAAATACGAAAGTTAATCTGTCTGTTACATCAAAACCACTGAACAGTGAGGAAGGACATATGCGACTTTTTTACGAAAAACGACGGAAACGCGGACGAAGTCGCTGGCAAAAGCTAGTATTACAATATTTTGAGGTTATGTACCCGCAAAATTAGCTTGTCAAGGTATTCCCGCCACTTCATTTACGAAAATGTTGGTACGCCTGGCTTAAGTGTTGCACGCTGTTAAATTAATGAGCCAATCTCAGTCGGCCGGGGTTGCCACCTCTATATTTTACAAGGTGGTAATGTGCCGTAGTGTGGCGCTTTAATATTACTCTGTTTTAACAACAGCGAAGTACATTAAGGTAAATTATGTTTTTAATTTCGACTATTAAGATTATATAAGTTCTTTGAAATGATAGGTGCAGCTAATGTAAAGGCAAGATACTAATGCGTTGTACAAGGTTCAGAGCTTAGCATAAGCTTGTATCTAAATTGGGGTTTCTACTTCTATATAACTAAATATGGGCAGGAATTATGTTATCAATATATGCTTTAATAAAACTAATACCTATATGGCAACAAACACTGCTTCGCGTTTGATGATCTAGAGAGAATATACCTTTAAAAGTCTCTGAATAAATATTGTCGTTAAAAACGATTTAAAACATTGATGTATTAGACATATACGTGTATGCGATTGTGTACTTAATAGATTAAAATATTATAAGAACCATAGAATTTAATATACTTAAAAGATGAGAAGTATTTTCTGCAAAATCCACAAATAATTTCTGAGGACGCCCGCAATGTAGACGGCTTTTAAAACCCAACAATTAAAGATAAACATTTGAATCTTCAATAACCTAAGCGGCTAAGATTAAAGTAATAAAATAATATTTTGCTCAGTCTCGCAATAATTGAGTCTAGATAAGATAATTAATGTTTGTTTTAATTTAGCATTATTTTTAGTTTTATGTTCAATCTGCCTTTTTATATTCACTTTATTGTTATAGATAATGATAAAAGCATTTTTTATTGTAACCTATTGTATAACAAATTGTTCTATATTAGATACTTATATGAGTATTAATGTAATTTAATCTATTAATGGAGCCTGGAATCTGAAATCGTCAACCCACAATGAGCATGGTGATCTACGCTCGTTCCTTCTCTATATGAGATGAGGCCTGTGCCCAACAGTGGGACATTTATATGCTGGTATTATTATTATTAATCTGTTCGATAGAATTTTTATTATTATAAGTAAAAAAAATATTAATGATTTTCATATTGAGATAAGTAGGCCAGGTACCTACTTTCTCAAATAAAACAAATTCATAAAAACAATCAGATAAAAATACTAGAAATAAAATAAGAGCTATGACAAAAAATCTTAAAATAAATAAAGTTGTATGCCTCTTTTCAAGTTTAACTTTACTTAAATACAGAACTAAAACACTGTGTCCCCTCACTACTGCGTCCATATTTTCTAGTGTTGTCAATACATAATTTACAAGCACACGTCTGCACAATAGCCAGGTTTAGAGCAGGCGGGTCTTAATGAGACCTCTCGCGCCAACTTAAGCTCATGTTGCAGGTAAGAGCGGAGCGGGAAGCGAGTATTCATAATTCATTGGATTTTTGAAGTAAAACTTCTTTAGGCGCGACTAGGGAGTAACTCAGATTTTTTTTCTGACGGAAGTAACGCTTCCGCCATTTAAAAATAATAATTCTGATTGGTTGTAAGTATATGTCATATACTACACGCTTCTTGACTTATACGCCAGCTAGTGGCAAATATCATAATCAATTAGGATTATTTATTTTCAAATTGTCAAACGGATCAATTGTGAATAGCAAAGTGAATGAAAAATTCAACAGTTTTAAAAACATTATTTTAAATTGCAAATTTTTTTGAAAATCTCTAAATATACTTGTTTATTTATTACTTTTAAAATAAGTAAATTAAAAATAAATTTTCTGACAACTGCGACATTTTGTAATATTCAATAACAAGGTTATAAAGTTTTACTTCAATCGCGCGTAAAGGTTACACGCACACACTTTTTTTTTTTTTTTTAAACGAATTGATATCTTCATATAACGGAAACGCAAAGCAAGTCATGGCAATTTATAGACTACAAGGCTTTTTTTATACACTGCTGCTTCGCTTAGTTGTTGAAAGAGGTAGGTATGTTATTTAGGAACTTTTTACTGACATTCTTTAATATTCATATATATATATCTATCTAAAAACCAGTTTTGAAATTTATATCACAAATCATTTTGTTTTTATATATATAATATAATACCTTATGTAATAAATTTAAAGTCACATTTTGGAACAATTATTTTTATACCACTCTACTTAATATTTTCTACCAAATACCAAATGCCACTAATCAGGGAATTCATTATATTATCATATCCTACATTATACGTGAAATTATTTATTTAGATATTAGAATCCATATTTCTCTAAAAAAACACTGTAATATCGATAATCCACGAGTTTCCCAAGCAACAAATCCTCGTATCGCTTTACATGCCCCCTTGCCCCCCACCTTCCTGCACAAAGGTGTTTTGCAGGTAGCCCGGGGTAGTTTGCGACCTACAAATGTGGCAATTAGCCTGTGACTAATGATCACCAGACCGTGATTAAGACGGACCCGAAGATAACGAATACACTCTGAGTTTTAAGTGTCGTGATAGCAATAGATATTAATGTCTATTGACATAAAAAAGTTCACGGTTATTATCACAAGAATTTTTAACAAACAAATTAACGTAGTAAGTTTATTAGTTGAGCATTTTTTTACTGGAAGTAGAATCACGCATATGTTAATACTTAAATAATAATACCTACATGAAAACGGAAATAAAACAAAAAGGTACAATATTTTATCTTTAGCTAAACTCCGTACAATTTCCAATACAATATAGATAAATACAAGTACTAAATTGATGGAAACTAAGAACCATTCAAAGTTCTATTAAATTTGGCTTAAAAACCTCCTTTGTAAATAACAAAACAATAACAATAGCCATCAATGTCTATCGCAACACGTAATAAAGTACAAAGGAGCACTTTTAGGGTTCCCTACAAGAGAATACGGTGATAAGTAGTGCTGTGTCGTCTTATTTGTTCACTTTACACAACAGTTTGTCTCCGAGCCAGCCCTATTAATATCGGCACCCGATACCTGACAACCCTGGGGTAATTTGTGGCGAAATTAGGCTATCAAACATTTACTGGTTGGATTAAAAGTCGGTTGTTTACGATTTCGATTATTGCTTTGAATTTAGGGATAGCAAAAGCTTTATGTGTTTGTTAAATATCTTACTACTTAGCTTTACCTATTTGCATGAAACAATGATAAAAAGAAAGACGAATTTTGTTGTGTAAATTTGCTTCAGTATTGAATCGTATGTACTAAAATAAGAAACCAGTGAATTCATTTAAATAAATATGTAGATGGTATTGAACTTCGTAGCAATCTAACGTAGCAAATCGTAGCCATTCGTAGCGCTATGTAAGATCTACGAAAGAAGCTTGATATTATCAACACATTGTACATTTATTTTTTCAAATAAAATTGATACATTCTATGAAAATTGAAATTACATGACCCTCGTAGTTAGTTAAAAACTGTGTTTAAGTCAGTCTGAAAATAATAGTTTCTTTTTTAATAAAGTTTTCCCAAATTACTTCTGAAAGCCATGCATGTAATCTCGAAAAGGTTCACTAAGGCGCATCTTTTAGTACCCTAGGTACTAAAATTTACTTCAAAATTAGGGATTTTTCCCTGTCTAAAATTAGTATTGTCTACTTTCTACATACAATTATAATTATTTGACATAATGATCTTCCTAAAATATATATATTTTAATTTTTTACATTCGTAATCATATTCGTTATAAAGAATTTCTTAATCCCTTACGTACTTAAAAAGCCAAGCAAACACGTTCAATTTCAATGCCCGTCGATATCCAAGGGGTATTACAAATTGGTTCTACAAGTCGCTGCCGTGAACCACCAAAACTAAAGTTAGTTTACACCCCTATAGCTTAAAGAATAAGGTTCGAAATTCAGTGAATTTGTGCAGGTTTATTGGTAGTGGTAAATTTGTATGTGTTAGAACTCAATCAATTCGCGAGTCGTGTTTGATCGGAGAAGAGTCCTTAGTTCAGGATCGTATCGCCGTTCGTATGAGTTTACACAGTTTTGTAAAGATTTATTACTTTTTTTAATGCGACTATTTTTAAATTTTATCTTGATTTTTAGAATTTATTGTTTTAAATTTTTTGGACATAGGTATAGTTTATACAATCTTGCCTATTGTGTCAAGAACTATAATATTCATATGTCTGATTGAAAGAGTTCATTACGACTTCAGGATAAGTTCGAAGCTTGTACGACTACATTTCAAACTAGACCAAAAAATACCCGAAAACCAAATGATACAGGTTTTTGTTTCTAAAACTAGCAACCATTCCCGGCTTTGCACGGGTAGACAAAACAAGAATGAATTATACGTACAAACCTTTCTCTATATATGGAGTTTCTTGCCGGTTCTTCTGCATAGGAGTGACATTTTGGAACCGCGCAACTAGAGTAATTTAAGGTTTTGAAACTGTCTGAAAAAACCTACTTGAAATAAAAATATTTTTGATTTCTCTTTAATCGATAGTTTTTAAGTTTATTGCGTTCACACAGACAGAAAAACGGACGTAGCGGGGGACTATTTTATACAATGTATAAATGTATAGATAGATATAGCAAGATATATATGTCTTATCCATTCTAAAACATAATCATAGTTATCATGAATCGTTTATTCAAAACAATGGCCACCATTATATATCAACCCTATCTTTCCCTAACATAAACACAGTAAAATAAACTCAAAATGTAACTAAATCATCTCTCGTAAACCCTACATCTTCAGAAGTACATAAAACATGGAAGGAAACTGCCGAATCTCGCGCCGTTATCAAAATGCAGCTTGGGGGAGGGAGGCTGGAGCCTTGTAATAATTGATGAGTACATTAGAAACATGTGTCGGCCATCTTTTATTCAGGCGGGAACGAGACTGAAGCGCGATGTAAATGTGGAGCATAATCTGTATGAATTTGGAATCGCTTGCCACAGATAAGGTCTGAGTGTTGTATTGGAGACTGCTTTCTGCGATTCTGTTATATGTTTTTACTTGAAACTTAGTAGATTTTATTGCATCGTATGCTATCTTATGAAAATTGTACAGTGCTTGAAATAAAGCTAAGTTACAGGCGCAACAGTGGTAAAAGGTTGACAATTGATGGAAACTATGAGAAAATCTATTTCCGAGCAGAAAGGTTGTTTTTGTTTCGTTTTTTTTTGTCTGACTAACGAGTCGGTCCGTCGTTGTAACTATATAGTAAATCTATTAGAATATAATTTATTGTTTGTCACAGTGAAATATTTTTTATACAAAAGCATCATAAAACAGTAGTTTTTTCACAAGCAAATTTATCCAATCAATGCAGTTCACATATTTAAAACTGAATACAAAATCCAATAGGAGTTACGGCAAAGCTTTTTAATTCGCATCGAGGATTGCGTAGAACGGAACACCCTCTTAACAGAAGCACTTAGTAATTTTGTCTAATCCGATATACAAGTTTTAATACCCGGTCCCGTTCGCCCGCGGCTACAAAAAAGGGACTGTGTTAAGTCTCGAAAAACTGCACATTTTCACACGCTCACACTTGTATAGGATGGCCAAGTGGACGTTTTTTTGAAGACTTTCCTCGCTTAAAGTACCTGGAGCCTTTAGGAATAAACTTTGCTCATCTGGGAGGATAATAATGTATAACTAAATAGTATGGTAGTTTGGTGTATGGTCGATACTTACTTACGAACCTAGCCCAACAGAGTAGGAACTGCGAGCACCAGTATGAACTGCATAACTGCTAAAACAGTTATGGATACTGAGAAATTAGGTCTGAAATCTATACCCTGACCTTCTTTTTAAAACTCAAATTAATTTACATATTGCCAGCTACCTTCCTAGTGTATTTTAATTCGTTATTTAAATCATGATATACATGTTTAAAAGTATACTTTTTTTCTTAAGTTAAATATTTAATTTGGTTTAGAATTTCCTTCAAAATATCTGGCCAACGTACTCTTGAATTACGAATGGAGATTCGGGCCGTTCATTCCCTATCTCCCTCTCTCTCTTCCTTCTACATTATTAAGAGATGACGCATAATATAATTGGTATTATTTTCAGCCGGACCTTTGATATTAGGACGCTTTTAAACGATTTCGCATTTAGGTAACCTTTTATGAACGGTTCTGATCAAGATATCTGTTCTGCTCTTTTTCTATAAAATTAAAATTATTATCTTATTTTTTTTGATATAGCGATTACCGAAACTCCCCTTAATTGTAAATCCTGATAAAGATTAGTATCGTTAAGCTAAGTACGTAGATATAGTCTTTAGTGAATATAATTATATAAATATCATCAATTTAATTAACTTAATATAATTCATTCATTCTGCTCTCCTTGATAATTTTCCTCTCCCTTATTCCTGTATTACATTTAAACGTAAATGTCTAGTTTACCTCTTTCCATAAGACATTTTTAGAAGAACTTCCCAGTATTTTTTTACAATTTGCGCGGCGCATCTCTCGTCTGCACTTTTCTGCCCAAAATTAAGAGTTTTCTAGCACTCAACAAAATATATGCTAAACTAATACAGAATTATAATAATAAAACACAAACACAATTAAAATACGCTCGTAAACTCAAAACGAGACAACTTCGGCATCCGAAGGTATAACAATGTTGTTTTTCGCATCGCGTAAACCACGACCGCAATCTACAAAAGAAGCAAGTCGAAACTTGGCGCAGTCAGACTCAATACAAAGGGGGAACGGCGCGCAGCTCGTTACCATTCATAATTCACGGAGCAAACTCTTCGTACGTTTTCCCATTAGAAATTTTATAAGGTTTTTATTGCGTCGCCCGCTTCGCTCTCCCGCCAAAAGTTCGAGTTCCCGTTTGACAGTTCGCGAGCGCGGCAACTGTTAGGTGTGTTCACAAATTCATTCTACTTTTTTAAATTTTAAAAAAGGTTTAGGAAAGAATTCTTCCCTCTGAGACTTATATAATGTTACTGGCTGGAATGAATTATTGATGCGTTTTATTGTGAGAGGAAGAGTAACTTACCTACATTGTTGCAAATGCAATTTACTGTAAATTCAATTCCGTTTGTGCAGTGGCGTAGCTAGGTAACCAAAGGCCCTGGGGCAAAAATAAAACTAGGGCCCCAAGTAAACTATTTAAATTCGTTGGTTCCGTATTCGTCGTGTACCGAATGCAATGTATATCGATCGACAGAGGGCATTAGCACGGTAATATTATTTATCAGTATTGTAACTTCATATAAACATTTTTTTCTGGAAGAGATTTACGCAGTTAGCCTGAGCGCAGGCTTTGACTGCTTCACTGGACTTTTCGGGAGAACCTTAAGGGCCTCCAGCTAGAGCAATAGAAAATAGCATCGTTCACTAAGGGCAGACCTCGACTTAGTACGTTGCTAACAATCTTAATAAGGTAAAAATAGCAAGGGAGGGCTGGATCTAAGTTTTTATTATTTCAGGACATATTTTTATTGCTAGTTTGGCCGACTCGGGCCAGCTTGACCTAGGGACTTGGGGTAACATTTACGTTACAATTATTTATACCGACGGGCCTCGCCGGCGAGGACGTAATATACGGCGATTGTGTTTTGTATTGCTACTGGTAGCTAACTCGAATGCTTCTTGGAGAAGCAGATGGCAGGAGAGAGTATGTTTGGGCCTAATCTTAGATACATAAAAGAACGAAGCGCGAGCTGCCTACGGGCCTCGTATCTCAACATGCGCCGCTCGGCATGCAACCAGTCGCGAATATGCCGAGCCCCGTGACGAACAGATAGATGGTGTTAAAAAAAAAAATACAAGTACTTATTTTAATTTTATATTAATATTGCAAGGAGCAATTGTAGAATATTTTGTGCTGTACAATTACAGTTAAAAGTTTTGAATTAAGCTTTATATTTTAATGTGGATTTTCGTACATCGTACGTCTCAGTCGAAGCGCAAATTTTTTCGGTCGCAAATTTATCAAAATGCTTTGTTATTTAGTCCTAAATTAAACATATTATAAGCATGGTTTTTAAATAATTCTACTGGTAAAAAAAGAACATGCATTTTTATTGAACACTTTCTATTTAATACACAGCGTATTTTGATGTTTAAATAAAAAAAAATACAATCACAATATATCAAACACTAAACTAGATAGAAACTCGAAGCATGTGGACATTTTTTTTTAATTTACTCGTCACATATACTATTAAAAAATATTAAACACGTATTTTTTCCTTTTTACTTAAACAAATAATGAGGAAGATACAGTAAAAGGAAATGTCGCGTGACATCACTTCTAGCTACAATTTTCGTCACTCCTGAACTTTAAAGCGTTTTAACTTTGTAATTTTTTATTTATTTCATAAAAGAAAAAACACGAGTTTTATTAACTTTTTTAAGTATTTGGTGGACTAAATGGATATGTCCTTTTCATACCCAGTCCACACGCCTATACGTACCACGCGACTGTATTTCAAAAATAGGGTCGATTTACAATACTGATAGATAATATTACCGTGGCAAACCTATACTACCTATAATGCTCTGACTACACACGTATGCGGCTCGAAGCTTTGCAAATTTGCCTATTTTCTCACTAGAAAGTAAAAACGAGACAAAAGCTTCCGTTGCCGTCAAACATTCGTACGAAAACCATCCAAGTGTATTAGGATTGTTATGAATTATGTGGATTTTTCCTAACTTGTCTTATCATGTAGGTACCCGGCTCCGACACAAAATCACGTCTTAGCGTCTTCATCAGACTGTAAAACCCATTTTTAACCTTATTGTCTTATAAAAGAAACACACAATATGAAAAACAACAAAATACTCATTCAAATACATAAATATCTATTAATAAGGTTTTCCTTAAAATCAAAATCAAAGTAGTAATGGAATGAGAGATATACTTACAATCATCTTAAAATAGTTAAGTATCGATAATATATGATTCCCGGTGACGATAAATAGGTAATTGTGATTTGTTAATTATGTACAAATTAAAAAAAAAACAAAAGAGCTCCGAGGGCCCCCCGAGCTTGGGGGCCCCGGGGCACAGCCCCGTCTAGCCCTCCGATAGCTACGCCACTGCGTTTGTGGTACTTAACCTAAAATTGGAGTTGAGTACGATGAAAATAAATTTGGCGTAAAATGAATCACGTTCCCTGCAGTCATAAAATTAATGTACTTTACATCGCGACGTCAAAGCTAATTAAATAATATATTACATCTGCAGGGCTATTACGAATTCATAAACTAAAATTATAGGTATGCTAAACTTTGTTTTCGAGTAACCTATTTGTTACATCCTGATATAACTTCTCCTTTAGGTTCACTAATTAGGCTAACCTTCGATAATGAGGATGATTTTTAGTTTTATTCCCACTACTTTTAAAAATGATGGTTTACTCAAGTAACGCAAATGACTTCGAGACAGGGCGTCCCTTGGATTTACAATAGAATCTATCACTCGGTAAATTTATTGTTTCTAATGGTTTTTCATTCAAATATCTGTTTTTTTTTACTTAATTTCTTAATGTGAACATGCTAAATGCTATAGTTAAAGTTAGTTAGGTAAAGGTACACGCAAACAATTTTATCCAAGCTGCCGCCGTCGGCTACATTGATAAGATTTCATTCTAAAATTTAATTTATACTAAGTTATTTAGGTAACAAATTGATCGAGTTAGCTAATGTGCTCAGTGCTGCTCTAAAAAACCTAATTGGTATCTTAAATTGACTCTTTACTGGTGTTGCAGTTTCATAAGTTACCTACATATAACGTTAGTTTAAAATACAAGTAAGTTTTTACAAATTAAATAGCATGAAAAACAAATACTACAGTAATATCTCCGTTTCCGTTGTTCAGAAAATATTCCCGTTTCAGTAGCAAAGTGTGTTAGTTAAACTACGTCTACTCAGAGCGTCCTAATCTGTCGCTAGATAACTAAATTCTGACCTGATTTATATTTCTACGCAGATTTAGCTCGGTACCGCTCCTCGTATTCTCAGCGTAGTTCGCAATTCAGATATTTAGGGGTGTGCTTATTGATTTTCATAATTATACGAATCTTAATGCGGACGGACAGTCCCTTTTGATATGTTTGATGACAATATGTACCTTCAAAATACATAAAAATACGTAACTTAGTGGTAGAATTAGTTTTTCGTTTATAACTTTAATAATTTCTGTTTAATGCTTACAAGAAATACCTGCTACTGATGTTGATCTATGAATTTTGGATGATGAATTGGTTTTCAATTATTATTTACTTAATCGAAATTTTACTAAAATACTAGCTGATTTATTTTCCAGGAGAATGAATAGGTTTTTAAAAATAAAATCTGCTGTACGACATACGTTTCGGATTTAATACATAATTTTCACGTTGTAATTCGATGCTCAACGACAAAAAAAAACATATTAAAAATAAAAAATAACTAACATATTTTTCCTAAAAACGCGGCCAACCCTACAGCTATCCCGTCGACCTCTATTAATTAAAACGCTGTGTAAACCGGGTTTTATCGGCGCGCCGGCCACGCCACCCAATTAGGGCGGTCGCCGAAACTCGCGCCAAAAATTATGCGGCTTATCAACTGCCGCGTAATTTTGACAAACGACCGTTCGTTCGGAAACACGCTCCGGTAGCCTGTGATCGATTATTGGATGTATTGTTTAAATGTGCGGCGTTTGGGTTTTTAGTTAAAGTTTTAAGCGAATATTTTGTTAGATATATCGTAGTTTGGTTTTGACTGAGTCCTAACATGGACCAACATATATAAGGGCTATGCTATATTAATTATAGTATGCGACATGAAAGATACATTAGCTAAAATGCAGGCTGCATTACACATACATTCCCTGTACATGTGTGTTTTAGATACGTACCTCAGAAAAAGTAACTGCTTATTACTTTACTAAACTAACTTTACTAACTTTTTATTACCACCACACTATCTACCTACATTCTAATTTATACTAATTCCTAAGCTATTTTAAAGTATTCTAAAACTAAGTATAAAGTAGTTCTGTTTGTATTTATTTAAATTACGTAGAAACAATATCTTTCATATCTCATATCTTTGCACCCCTTACTGTGTACGCAGAGTTTGGGCATCGTATATGCCATAGTGAGCCATACCAATATGTCATTCATCAACCGAGGCGTCGCTAAACACCGGCGGCCGGGCGAGATAACCGCGCAGTAAACCGACAACAATGCCCTGACTCGCACTCAATAAAAGATGATAACACATGAAATATGAACTGACGACACCCCTCGACTAACCCACTAACAAAAACTTAATTTAAACTCTAATAACGTACCGTAAAGTTCAATCTCTAGTAAAGACAAGACAAAGTTATGATATTTCAAAAGCAAAGACAGCGTTAGCATAATATGCGCGCTCCAATGAAAACAAACCGCATCCAGCTCACGAATACAGCCAAATTTCCCAAAGAAAACATACCAAGTTACAACGTTTCGGAACGAAGCGGTGACGGCGCGAAACAAAAGCGCGGGAATCGCCGCCATTGGTGGAGGAGGTGGGCGGACTCCTGGATAATATGGCGGAAATATTACGAGCCGAGGAGGTACTCAAGGTGCAGCGGG
The DNA here is from genome assembly GCA_932294365.1 of Diachrysia chrysitis. Classification (NCBI taxonomy): domain Eukaryota; kingdom Metazoa; phylum Arthropoda; class Insecta; order Lepidoptera; family Noctuidae; genus Diachrysia; species Diachrysia chrysitis. The sequence goes on from OW028664.1 coordinate 3,406,774, forward strand.
AGGAGGGCGGCCCGGGGAGGGCGAGGCCCCCCCGAGAGGTTAATTACCCGCCGGCCGATAAGGCAGCGGCTCGCTAATTACGTACTTATGGCGGACTGAAATTAAGTTATCGTCGGCGGGAAAACGACGTTCACTTTGTTTGCGTTCCGTTTTACGGATAATATGTATTCTGCGGCGCTCGAGAGTAATGGAACAAAATTGGCGGCTATTCAGTTTTATCTTTTATGTCTGAGTAGAGGAAGCGTAGCGTCGTTCTCAGATAATGGAATCATTGTTCAAACAGTGAGCGCTCCAGGGACTCTTTTTTAATCGTTTAACTTAATTTCTGCTTTGTTTTGTATTCAAAAAAGCTTTGCCTATTTGCTTTTAAAATATTAAACCGTCTTTGATATAACAGCAGAGAAAGAATATAAAAAGACGAAACATCGCGTGTATTTGAGCAGAATTTTATTTTTGCAGAAGTCGTTCATATTTTAAGTAGATATTAGATAGATAGCGAAATATACTCAAGTACGGCAAACAACACGACTGGCAGCTGAGCTCCCAAATAAAATGCGATAAAATAAAAAGATGCCGGCGACAAAACGTAGATACTTATACATGAGCAAACTTAATACGGACCCATCGAACTAAGTGTAACTCTCTTAGCAGCATGAAGACACAGACTGAAATGGCAGGTCGACGAAGTTGGCCAACCGCAAAGTTAAGTTGGTAAGTTTATACATATTTACCACAAAAGCGGCTCAGCGAGAGATCGTGGGATCTGTTCTCCGGTTTTATTTTTCCAAGCTCTAAATGGAGTCGGTGGAGCATTTAAATAAGCTTCGCCGCCTGAAGTATGGTAATGTTAGTAATACGCGGAAAGAAACCGCGCCGTTGCTTTCAGAGGCGGCCATTTTGAATTTTCTTTTATTTTAGTCCTCCGAGACATGATCCCTCGCTACGTGATTATATGTTAATATAGAGTAAATGTTGGTTGTTCTGATACAGATATGTACGTTTGCTTTACTCTGAAAAAACCTTTAAAGAGTTAATAATTCACTTACCTTTTGATTACTCTTCTTTTCTGTCGTGTTCTCCATCTGGTACCTATCTACTTATATGTAACTTATTCTACTTTTGTTTACCTAGCTCTACTCTAATCAAATCATTAACTTATCGTTTTAGCTATCGCGTAAAACAGCTGGTGCCCGCAAAAACATAAAATACAATCGTAGGTAGGTACCTAAGTAACATCTAATATACAATAGGTACCTATACCTAGATGATTTGTATTGTAATGCGTATAATGTATCTTACGTAGGTATTACGGATTATAGAGCCGACTCTATAATCATTATATATATATCATTATATTTGTATTACAATACAAATCATTACCTATTGTATTATCAGTATATTATAATAACCTTTATTTTATTGAATTATTCCGCTCTGGTATAAATCAATAGCTATTTTAGGAATTACTAAAACAATATAAAACTGGATTCAAAAAAGTTAAATATATTCAAAACAGAATGAGGCCCAAACATAAATAATAAATCATTACTGTCACTAATTAAGAAAACACAATTAATTGTGATTATTGTTTCACAAAGAAAATATTTAAACAATCTCCTTACTTGTCAAACAACTCTAACAACTAAGAAATTCCTAATAAATTAAAACAATAAATACAAATTCCATCCTCAGCATCTTCCTCTTCTTTTCTAATTATTCCTCAACGATTAATTAATATAACATGTAAACGACATGTTTTAAAAAGGTCGCCATATGTTGGTGACGATCAAAGACACCGTTTGTTTTTTGGCTCATAATTAGTAACAAATTATGTAACAAAAACTCTATGGTACGTTCCTGTGAGGATGGCGTGAACTTAGTTATGGATCAACTCCCGGAACGCGTTGGAAATATTTTAACATAGACTTAATAATAAATGTGGCTTTTACTTTAATAAATCAGTAATTAGGAAGTGTTATACCGAATCATGAAAAATGGCGTCGAATAAAGATTTGCACGGAAACACATTTAGACGGTCCTTGAAAAATCCGAATGTAAGAAACTATATTCTTTTTTGGTAGTTGATAAGTACCTAGATTTTGTATTAATGAAAAAAAAGACTGGTTTCTATCTTCCTCTTTCTTGGGTATTTACATAAATTATCGCATACGGTATTTTTGATTAGACTTTGAACTTCAAATAAGTGTTATTTACTAAGAAAGACTTAAAAATAAACTTTGAAAAATAACGACTTCTCAAAATCGCATCTTTCAAAGTGAGTTTACACCACATGCACTATCTAATCGTTCTCAGTTCTGAAAGCGTCACGTTCGGTTGCACGGGCGGCGCGCATAAGTGATCGCACGAAGCCCTCCTCCCATCTAATTCAAACTAATTAGCTTCCGTAAGCTGTAAATCTAACGTATACTGCACCGACGTCATCGCTCCCGCTTTGATCACGCGTCAAGTGAAACGGAACGAGACACGTGAATGAATGAACTGAACGATTTTTGAACGCAGCGTTTAATGTCAAATGTGGCGGGAATTCTGTCGGTCCTTAAGTTTTATGGCTTCATCCCGCTGCTTATGTGTAAGTAAGTACTGAACAAAATCGTTGGTTAAATGTATTATTCTTATTTTTTATGGTTTTTTACTGTATACATAAACATTTATACATTTAGGTAGTAAGTAGGTAAATAATAAAATGATACGTGTGTAATCATGTCATGATGACACGTCACATTATGAACATGGTATGTGTAATAGACTGCACAAATTTGAGGCATTTTTAGCGATTTTCAGGCATTGATGATCTAAGCCTTGCAATAAAAAATAACTAAAAACACTAAGCAACTTCAGCAATTAAATAGCTATCCAATAACAAAACTTTAAAAACATGCACTGTAAAAATACTTGTAATGAACTGAATCAATCTAATAACAACAAAATCAACCACATTTTAGTCGGCCCAGACATTTTGCCATGCCCTTATTTTTTTGCTGCTAAATTAAAACTAGCTATTATGGTCAATTTTACTAAACAAACCCACCAATTCATAGACATGTAACAAAGGCTCAGAAACCACACATTACAACGTCACCGGTCATATCTCACGGTCACACGGACGCTAATCGCCGTATCATATCAATCAGTCGGCCAGAAACAATCAATTAGAAAGCGATCCCCTTTCAATTATTCCCCGCATCGGTAGGTAATTGCTTCGGAGCCCCACCCAGGGGCGGTGCAGGCCCGATTATGTGTGATGGACATTCCATTGGCCTTGATCATCGTTTGATTGCGTCTTAACTCTGATATCGAATGTAATAAAAACGATATCGCGGTTTCGTTTGATTGATCGCGGTACTGTGGATGCGAATATGAATTGACTTTTTGTTGCGACTTACTTGCAATGGTTTATCTTTAGTTCAAAAGGTTTGGCTAGGATACTGTTCGTTATTACAATAAAGCCTTAGCAAATTTAGTGTCTCCAAACGAAATATTTGAGCTTTGGAACAATGTTTTGGTCTGAATTGTTTCAGATACCTAAGTATTTGTAAGTATGATAGACATCACACATAGGACGATCACAAATGTTCTAATTTTTATTTACAATCGATGTTGGGCTATTAACAGATTCTCTCTCAGATCTACTCTTTTTGATTTATCGCTATCGTATCTATTTCGTCTAAAGTAAAATTGATCAAGACAAGCTGCCAATCCACAAAAGTCAAATACATATCTCCTATCGTTTCCATACGATGAATCACAGCTATGAACCAATTCTCTGTCTATTGTACGCACTTTAAACGCAATTTAAAACTGGGCCCTGTCCAAATCCCAACAAATATCTCAGTCTCGCCACCTGACTCGCCGACAGCCTTGATGGATGACGCTTGACGCCAGCCCCCGGTCAGAGCCCTGAACAACGAGCCCTACTAGTCACGTAATTCAATTTAGATAACCACGGTATGTAACTTTGATACAAATTGTAATATGGAAAAAAAAAATACCTAATTGATATTTGTTTTGCAGAAAAAACGTACCGTGAGATAATCAAGCTGCTGTGAATATCTTGTCAATAACTTACTTTTATGTCATTAAATTGGCTGCAAAAGTATCAAAACAGTTATTGGAATTATATGTCTGCGATGAAAAATATAATAATTAAATTTTTAATCAATATATTTTTAATCTCTCATATGATATTATGTATTAAATCACGGTCATACAAAAGCAAACTTCTTGTGCTTACACATTACACCTCATTAGTTTCAACCTCTTTACATAACAAACTCATTTCACCGCAAAAAAAGAAACAAAAAACCATTCGTTATCCAAATTGTGGCAGCTGTCAGTGACAGTGTCAAAAATCAAAAGATAACAAAGATGGCTGTACTAGTTTTTGAAAATCTATGGTAGTGACCCTTGAGGTATAATGATACCCGAGCGTTACCATGAACGCTTCGGTCGCCGCTGGTTTAGGTTTGGCAATCATTTTGCTACTTCTCTTTATTAGATGGAAATGGAGAACATATGGTGTAAAGGTAAGTGTTTGTTTAAAATACGGTCTAAAACGAGGCCTAAGAAACATAGTAAAACCATTACAGGATATATTTTTGAGGAAAGGTGTGGGAATGCAAAATTTTATACTTTGCACCATGTTTTGACGTGTAACTGTCATAATGAACTTAATGTCAATGAAATTTACTGGACTTACTTTGTTTGGAATACCTGCTACTTATATGAATCATTAGAAAAAAGGACTTAAATATTAGGTATTGGTGCTACAGTTAAGTAGTCTAATCATAGGTAGGTAGATCGATGATGACTTTCAGTCTTTTGTAAATGTATCTAATGTTGCTATATAGGTATTAAGCGCATTTATAGCGCTATAGGTATAGACTCTATATGATAGGTGTAGGTATCTATCGAATCAATGGACTAAAAGTTTAGGAAAGAATTTGCCATTTGATCAATATCTTTAGTCATTGATAATGCCTAATTATTACATAAGATGTAGGAACTAGTTGGCTTTGAACTCTATGCTTGTTTACATTGCAATTATTTGTTACTACTTATATTTTGTTTTTTTTTGTAGTTGCAAATTTTTACTAATTTTGGTTTAAACACATACGAACCTAAAGCTTATGAATTCTTATTTTTCTATTTTTTTTAAACATTTTTCGTAAAGAACGTAATATATACAAATAGCATAAAAACTGATCGGTATCTTTAATAACTTCAAAATTCGTAATGTTCTCAACCTAGGAAATAAAACGAATTAAAAATTAGCCCAGAATTAAACGACACTAACTATAGGCCTCCTCTTACCAAAGTATAAAAATATACCCAATAAAGCTTGCACAGGAGGAGCTGGAACCAGACACGTGCCCGCCCTGCAATCCCGTGCAGCTGGTGCACCGGCTCTGTCCTCACCACAACGTCGTGCAACGCTTCCCCGTCGAGGAGAAAGACTCGCTCGACGAACACCTAGATGTCCTTACAAGGAAACTCGCTGAGAAGGTAATTTTTTAATAACTTTGTATGTTTATAAAAAAAATACTAGAAAATAATTGAGAGCTAGACTCGATATCAAACCTGTAAAAAAACAATACAAAAGGATTATTATTTTCCAAATTTTTTACTGTTTCTTAAAATTTGGAGAGGGTCTTTATTTTGGTGCATTAATACCTAAGTTTTTAACACGGATTGCTTTTTATCCCTTAACAATGTTAGTTATATATTCTTCAGACATTTTCTTAAACACAATCTTGCAGTAAGTTTCGCTGATCGAGCGTATCCATATCTAGTGTAATTTTACTTTAGATCCGCATTCTAACAGGAGGGTCGTCTCCGTCTTTCGAAATCGAAGATTCGGGAGACACAGAACGAAATCGAGAACCTCCATGCGATAGACCATGACGTGAGGACGAAATATCGGGAGATTATGGAGTCCCTTCGCACCGATCTACTGAGTAACGAGAAAGAGTGCAAGAAGTTGCAAGAACAGATCGAATGGGTCTCCAGGCGGCGAGCTGAACTCAAAGACGAGGTATCAAAGATACAGGTTTACTTTTTACGATTTCATTGTTTTTCAGTAAGTAGTTGTAGGGCACAAACGGTTAACAAAATGTTTATATTTTATGTATTTTTTTGTGGACTGAAATGTTTACGTATTATTTAAGGTCGCTAAATTCCATCAAGCGGCAAAAGAAATGGAGAGGTCGCTGCATAAGAGATTCAAGGATGTAAAGAAGCTTATAAAGAAAAGTAACGACTTATGTATTACATGTTGCTTATAGCCGACCAACTGACGATTAACATTGGTTTGTCAACAGGTTCGTCGGGGTCATCGTTTGTACGGCGAGGCTGCTGCAGAGCTGGCCAGCAATTTAGCGGAATTGCAACGGGGGAGAGTTCCTGAGCACCGGGTGACGGACAAGCCACAACGACAGCACTCGCACACGTCCCTCCGACACCGCAAGGAACCGATGCTACCCCGCGCCACGCCAGTGGGCTCGATCGTTATCAAAAACTCGCCACCCATGTCCCCCACACCGCTTTCCGGTGGAGAAATGCAATGACATCGAGTCTCAACCCAGCCAGCGAAACTACCGTCGAAATCGTGTTGTAATTTATATTTACTTTTTGGAATTTGATAATATTTATTTTATTGTGTTTTGCTTTACCGTGTCATTATTTATACCAATTTACAAAGAACAATTGTATGTTTTATTTGTATAAGTACCTACTATTCTAACTAAGGTAAAACCTCACGTGTAAAAGACACCGATAATATGAGCATTGAACAGACACTAACACTATTTTCACTAACTTTACCAAATTCAGTCTTTTGTTATTTTCTAAATGTAAACGAATTTATGATGAACAAACAATAGTATACTATTCTATCGAGATATCACCAAACGCAATAAAAAGATTGACGTCAACGCACGCATCCAAAACAATGACAAAACCACCGCAGCGCACTCGGTAACGAGCCCCTTTTTATTTTATATCTCTCGTTAATTCCGAGGGTTAAAATCCCCGAAAAAGTGAGCACTTGCCTTGTTTACAAGGTTTTAGATTTTAATTTAGATTGGGGTTGCGTTACGTTTGCGCGCGAAACGACGTAAACGTCAACCGCGTGGCGGGAAAATTGGGCTCTTTTCAGTAGCGCGATTAGGTCGCCGGGTGCTTTACGAGGGGAGCTCTCGGCGTATCCATTAAAATCGCATTCGTATGTGATCACCTAATACAATATCATCAAGTCCCTGCCGGGGGTGCTTTGTGAATAATTTCGCGGCAATCTGCTCCCGTTTGTATCGGATTTGTATAATTTCATAATTGGTAAGTTATGCTTCGATAATTCTTTTGTTAAGTCAATATTCTTATTTTCTTTTGTACGACTATTTACCACGAACTTTAACTTTCTGATCGCTGAGAATTTAATTGATTGTTCATAATGAACCTGGGTTCTAGATAAAGTCTAGATACCGCCTGAAGGGTTTAATTACCTATTTTAATTTTCAATTACTTAATAGCTAAACATGAAGTCAATATAACATTTTTATTACGTTTAATTAGACTTATATTAAGTGGCCAGTTAATTAAATGAAACCAGCACCGCATCTGTCGCTTTATGAACGGTTGAACATCACTTTTGTCTGAATGTTTGTTTTCCTTTGCCGCACATTTGTTCCGCCCGGGGGCGATTGGTCCACAAACAAACTTCAACTAATTTGTCAATCAATACAGGATTCCCATATATATAAAAGTACTCTGTGGGATTCCCTGTTGACGTATTTAGTACCAAGTCACTATTAGTTAGGTTAGATTTATTAAGTAGCTACAAAAATAAATTAAAGGTTCGATACTTTCCAAAAAATTGCCTAATCAAAGTAGACCTTTCGAGATACATTAATTAATGACGCTGAAAATTGGTAGATGCTGATATTAGAACTAAGTAAAAAAAAAGTTTTAAGTTTCTTTACCTTTAGTCCGTGTGCAGGTGGCCACAGAAGTCTCTAATTCGCCATGCAGTGGCAGCTTGAAGCAGACGATAGTAGGTATGCACGCGGCATAAGTGTTACAAAAAAATGGTTCATACGAAATAATTCATCAAATTCGGTCTAGTCTTTTAGGAGTTCATTGACAAATATGCACCTAGATAAGATAAGAGTGGTAAGACTTATCAGTTTACATAGTGTAGGTACTTATATCTATAAATATTAAATAAATGTTGTCTCTCTGAGCCCTTTCATTCTTTGCAACATCAAATTTAACAATAGGAATCTTTTAAGAAGATTTATATCTATCCAGATCCCTGGTACGATAGGTCCCCAGTATGATAGCCTGTACCGATTCGGTATTACTGCATTGGTAGACCGATGCAGTAGGTAATATGTTTCTCCGTCGTCGACTGATTAGTCGGCGCACTTGCTTGCACTATTATATATCAGACGTATGTAATGTACGGTTAAATCCTACATTAAACTACGGTTAGGTACCATTACGGATGTACCATAAACAATACCAAAGGTCAGGCATTTTTTGGAATAATATCCCACTACTAGGCTTTTTGTTATGGAAAGTTACAATAACTAGATACACTTGATATAATACATTTTAAAAATACCATTACGGATTGATTTATTGAACTTGAATTTTAATAAAAGTTGTATTTTAAACTTATCGTTTACCTTAAAAACTTAAGGGCTACATAAACATGGTAAATATTGTTTTGCAGAAGCATCGTACAAACTTTACACTGAAATTGTAGAATTATCAATAATTGATTGCACTATTATTATTAAGTATTATAAATGTAAAAAGGAACCAACTGTAATGAAATTTATATGGGACCTACATCGATTACAAAAAGATTCAAAACAATAAGAAAAAATTATTCGAAACATACAAAAAAAAACATACAGCCCAATTGAGAACCCCGTCCTTTTTAAAGTCGGTTAAAATAATTCCAATTGAAATAAACATGCAAATTAAATTCAAAACCACGTTTAATCTCAGTTTACAAGGAAAGGGTGAAATTTAGCAAGCCATAAAAATTCAGACATCGTTTTATCTTAGGAAATTAAACACGCCCCTAATAAATTGTAAAACGCTTAACAAGCAGAATTTTCAATTTACGAAATGTAGCGCTCATGTTTGTTTGAGACTACTAACGCCAACTATTAGCTAAATCTGTAACAATTGGAGCTATAAAACAACTTTCGCATTTTTGCCGGATTCGGTTCTAAGAGTTTGGTTTCTTGATGACGCAGTTTTGTTTTTGATATATATATTTTTGTCTGATCAAGAGGTGCGTTTACACAGGCAATTAAAATTGGTCAATTCTTAGCTATTTATATATATTATATATATTTTTGGCAATCTATAGAATTTTAGTTTTCTAGTACAGTGCTGTGTTAACCAAAATTACTCATATTCGCGCAATTATTTTTCCCGTGTAAGCGCACTGTATCTAAGTAGTTATAATATTATCTATACTAATATTATAAAGCTGAAGAGTTTGTTTGTTTGTTTGTTTGAACGCGCTAATCTCAGGAACTACTGGTTCGAATTGAAAAATTCTTTTTGTATTGGATAGTCCGTTTATTGAGGAAGGCTATAGGCTATATAACATCACGCTACGACCAATAGGAGCGTAGCATAAATGAAAAATGTTGCAAAAATGAAAAACCGTTGAAACTAAAACACGCGAACAAAGTCGCGGGGGACAGCTAGTATATTATATACTTTAAACTTTGTCTGATTAAATAAAGTAAGTACCTACCCACACAGGATCACAATCCCACTGAATTTTATAAAAATACTATAAACTAGGGTAGTTAAAACCCTAATCTGTTTGAAAGCCAGATACCTATCTGTAACGGGAGGTAAATATAAAAACTTTAAACTCGTTAAATAAGTTCAGAACTCAACGTCCATCAGAAGTAAACACTCCCTCGCGAGTTAGTCCCATCAGTTTTTAAATTCGCTAAGCGCCACACACGTATACCTTGTAACTGTGTTTATATTATAAACAAACCAACTTATTTTTACTTTTAAAATAAACTCTTAACACACGATAATGAACCTTATTGCGTTGGCTTAAGGAAATGTAAGTTTTGTGACAGCTGAGTTCTTCGTGTAGTGTTATAGCTACAGGATATTAAAAGTTGCGCCACCCTTCTAAGTAGGAGCTTTTTCTTTTTGTCCTTAATGTAAAAAGAAAACGCAAAAAGTTTCGGGACGCGGCGAGTTTAAATTTTTCCACCCCTAATGCGCTTATTACGAGTGGGGAAAATTTGATGGTTCTCAAACTTTTCAAATATCAACGAATTTTTATTGTGTCTGAGAGAAGTTATTTTATTCTCATTGTTAGGCAAATTAAACTTTGATAATAATATTAATGGAGTGAAAATACATATAAAGGAAACATGTAATGATATTATCAATGTCCTTTCAGATATCTTATATATCTATGTTTCAGACATAATAAATGTCATGCAGACTTTATTGTCGGCTTAATTACATCCATCAACAGATGATTTTATTGCGATTTTTTTGATCTTTAAAGAAATGCAAGGAACTGTTTACCTAACAACTTGTTAAGAATGAATAACTGACTACCTAAACATTTAGGCCTGTTTTTCACCAAAGTGGAGATGAAACGACGATAGGTATGTTTTATAAGCAAACAATAGATTTTCGTTACTTACCCGTCTTGTCCTGTATAAGTGTTGAGATCCAATGTACCCGTATAAGAATCATCTACACAGCACGGCAGTTGGGCGGGGGTCTCGTCATTTACATTTTTATTTTATTTACAGCTGGCAATCGCAACGCACAGATAATTTCTTTCTCTAACGCGGATGGAATAAATTGGAAAGTTACTATAAGGCTCAACTGTACAACCGGAGTTAAGTAGACAATCAAGAAGGATTTTAAATTCATTATTACGTATCCACGTTAAGCTAGTAGCATTTACATGAAAATTTTATAAAGGAAACTGGAATAGGAATCCATTTGTAGGATAGGAGGAACCTAATTATTTATTTTACTGTTTTTGATAGCATAGACAAGTAGGTATGTACGCAATCTTATTAGCTTTTCAGAGGAATAGGAGAGTAATACGATTGCCGTCTTAATTAAAAATTTAACTAGGTTAGTTTTTATTAGTAAATAGATTAGGTACATATTTTGTTTTGAGGCTTTACAGAATTCCTTTTTACGGCCACTGCCAACATCAAATGATGATAAAATGAATAACAATTTCGTATCCACTAGTCCAAAAAAAGTAATGACACCCTTAGTTGTTCTAACCCACAAAATACCGATACTAACATTCCCCTCTTGAACTCTCCTTGTCATTTTCATTTGTAATTTATTTTTCCACATTTCCCGCGCCAACGCCATTTGTGTTTATATCGGGGAAACTTTTTTTTAAAGCTTTAAAGAATTGGTAGAGCAAAGACAGTTCGAGTTTGAGTGAGAATACAGTTATATTTTTTATCAAAAATTTTAATTACTTATAGCTTGATCTAGTTAGTAGCAAGAAATATTTTTTAGGAATAATATGCAATTTTTCATAGGATACATAAATAATACACCAATGTCCGTATTCCATGATCTTTATTTATATTCTAGTTCACATCCATTACGACCCAATGGGTTACATTAACATATGTTTTGAACATTTACCAAGACTAAGTCATTTTAAAGCGCGTCTAGGTGCTTACTTACTACATTTAGGTCAGGCCCTTTGAAAATACATTAAAAAATAAGCAAGCTTGAATTTATTGTAAAATTATTAGGTTACACTAGCGGCCAATAACAGAAAGATATTAATTTTGTAAGCAATCGAATATGGAATGTATCAAGTACATAATTTAGAATTAAAAGCTTTACGAACATAAACTTATTTCTTATGTGCTATGGCAAGACACATTACCGCATTTCTTTGTCTGAAAAAAATATTGAGCTTTGACGTCATACAAAATTTTTCCACCGCTAGTGTGACGCCATATTGAGGGTTACCGTCATTGCACTCACCAGTTGGCGCCACTAGCGCGTCAGCTGCCAAAGCTAAACAACAAACTATGGAATTTGACATTTTCTGACTTCACGGGCGACTAACGCCTCTGGCAGCAAAATAGCTAATGGTAGCCTTCATTATTTCAAAGAAATTTGTATTTATATAAGAAATAGACCCTATTGTAAGTCTTTTTTGGTAATAAGTTATAAAAACTCAATCAGTATGCATTCTACTTGTACAGTCGACAGTAAACCAATGTTAACTCAGACTTTGACAACACCTTTATTTTTAGATGATTTCGATTTCCGTATATTACTCCATAGTAATTAATATACGGAACCGCGCGGCCGCGACCGTGCGGCTATCAGTGCGGTCAACATCAAATTAATTAATATCAGCGAGTGAAGGGTATCGTAAAACATAATGTAAAATACCATTATAGTGCCTAAAATTTAAGATTAAAAAGTCGTGAACATATTTTTACATCGTCCATTAAATTACATTATATTAATTTGTATTATAATAGTGAAATACATAACCGCAAGTTTCTTAAATAGAGACAAGAATAATACTAAATTACATATTAATGTAAGAGGACCTTTTAATATTTATTATGTATAATTACAATTTACATACTAATAGTAACGTCATACATTACATGTATTTAAATATGTGCTGGGTCTGGGTGACTTTTCCACCGGTAAATCTTGTTCATTCCAGTCCATTGTAGAGAAAAAGGTGTTAATAATATGAAAGATTCGATCTCATATATCTGCCCCTTACTCCCGAGTGCACGGAGTTCTTTTTCCATCGAATTAAGATCGAGTTGGTACTCTAGAAGCCGACACTAGCGCCAGATCGTGCAGTGGCAAGAGTTGTAACTAGGCTCGATCGAGAATAACCTAAGTGAAAATCTGTTACAATACGTTAGAAGATATAATGAATACTATCAAAACTGTATAACCTGACTTTCAGAATTTTATGATGACTTAGTTACATGTATACTGCTAACGACGCTGATAACACTCGATAATAACTAGATCTCGGTTTTCGATTGGGTTGGGTTGGGGAGTAACAATTAAGGATCGAATCGAGAACGGAATCGAGTTGGAATCAAAATCAAAAACAGAATCAAACCAGTTTCGGGAGTAAGTCTGCAGTAGTCACTATTGTACACACATCAAATATAGGTTTGCAGGTCGTACTAACATTTTACATTATTTATTCCGCTTACATATCCGCTGAATATTATCTGTAATAAAAATGTTAGTGTATAATATAATACAAAATGTTAGTGTGGCCTGCAAACCTATATAGTTTGCTGTGTGTACATTAAGGGCGCGTTTATTTTGAAGTAATTACTTTCATTCATCATTTCTTAATTTAAGTTCATTCTCGTAATGTGTTATTTCTTAAAGTCAGTCGTAACACTGAATTGAGTTCTAGAATCCTTCTAGATCAATTGAGGCGCCAAGTAAGCTGCTTTTATTTGTATTTAAATTGCTTTTGAATATAATAGCAGCAGTAGTATCTCATACTACGATCATAGCATAAATACGCTAAGACGGTAAAAAGTCACCCAGTACATAGCCTAATAACTAACTAATATTATGTTTCAATAATCAGACGAATGAGATTATTATTGTTGTATGTAAAATGATGGATAAATATTTAAGTCTGAATATAATACATATACATATACAATACACAAAAAGCCATCTGGTTTCTAAAAAGCAAATCGTTATAAAATCAATTAATCATCTAACAAATCTCAACTAAACTTTTGTATTAGTTGATCAACGTTTCACCTTTCACCTTTTTTGAAACCTGGTTTAAGGGACTGCCTATTTGCGTATAACTATTAATTAAGTGCAAGTTTGCAAAAATAGTGTAAACCCGTTTCGACATACCTAGAGTAAATCTTTGTTGACATTGCATCACATACATTAAAATGTTAATCATTTCTTTAATATGTTTTCAAATGATGAACATAAAATTACTAGCGCTTTTATTTTATTAAAAGGAGGTTATACAAAAACATATTCTACTCTACAAACTCATTAATATAAGATAATTATACCCAGTCTATAATTTTTATTTACATTACTACAACTAAGGTTTTAGGTGACTCAGTGCTAAATCTATGCAGTCCAATATTTGTTGGTATTTTTACAATGTGTGCGATATAGGTGTATTTTTACATAACATATGCATGATTTGGACTTTTCGAGCTTTTAATATTGCTTACTGTTCCTTCTCATCTTCCTCCATGCAAAACTCAGCATCAAGTACCACCTGCAAAGGAAATAACAGATTATAAATATATCAGACAATAATTTATGTTTTCTATGATCGAAGTGATCATAGAAAACATAAATTTTTGGTGTAAATTATTTAAAAGTGGGACGCGGTAGTTTGTTAGTCCTTAAATTATATTATTATTGTAGTAAATTATTATTAATAATTATTATATTAAATTTTTTAATGCGAATGGGCCAGTTCGAAACGATATATATACATTTATAGACAAATACGAGATAGATATCACACTAGGGCATCAAAACAGAAGCATTAAAATTCTGGCAATTGGTGTAATTTATTTTATTCTATATCTATTGCTTTTCGTCTCGTACATTCGGCATGATCTGTTTAACTGTCTAAAGACATTTAAATCGGGACAGTTTTTAAACTTTCGCAGTATATACCTATTATGCGTCATAGAATCGATAAAAACACTGTACTGGACTTACCGCTTGCATACCAGCTACGGCGCGAGTAGTTTCCTTTTCAGAATCGTCGCCAGCTTCCTCGTTTTCCTCAACTACTTGCATTTGAGCCTCTTCACCACCTTCTTCTAATAAAACAAATATTATTGTTAATTTTTTTTTACTTTGAATTATAAATTTTCTAGCTAACTGGTATCATTTGTCGAATAGTCTGTAGAATATTTTACAATAATTTAACTTAGAAAGACAAAATGTCGAAAAGGATTTTCGAAGCAAAACGAATAAAATCAAAAGTCCGTAAGCAAGACGAATCGTTTCTTGATTAAAGGAACCGGCCATTGACCAAACTCGACGTAACGGTATTATTAAGCGTAAAATAGCAATACTTCGAAAGAACAACAGACTTATAGAATAGACGTAAAAGGACTGCATATAAAGGGAACCAACCATAATAACTACGTTCATAGCAGTGGTATAATAGGTCACTATCTCAACCAACAAACACTGCGCGAGCGTGTGTAGCTTTTTCTGCCTACTAAGATTTCTTTAGTCTGGGTGTTTTTTGTGTCTTGCTTTAAGTATTTGTAAAACCCCCTTGCAACAAAGCGGAAGGTGTTTTAGAAAATGCAATTATTTTAAAGAAAAATTCTATATAAAATTCAACTGCAACCGATAAGACTGGAAGATGACCCTGAACTTAGTCCTTTCCATCTCTACATGGAAAGAGGGCTTTACATAGCAGTGGAACATTTGCAAGCCGGTAATATTATGCTTACCTTCAGACGCGGCGTGTATGAGCTGCAGCGTACCGTCTACAATCTGGCCGGAGATGACGCCGGACAGGCCGGTCACGTTGATCTGCTGGCGCATCTTCTTGGCCTCCAGCTCCATCTGCTGCTGCAGGTACAGCTCTTTATGGTGCACCTTGTTGTGGTACTTCAAGTGGTGCGCTTTCGTGAACTTCTTGTTGCACGGCCCGCATCTGAGGTTGATTGGTTGTATTAGAATATTATTTGTATAAGGCGGCGCGACACTTAACCAGCAAAAGGTGGCAACGCCACTGATATAAAGTACTATGTATAGAGAGGCTATCCGAAGCAAGAATAGTTTCACAATAAGATGACAGCGTGGGAGATGTGCGGAGCGTGCCGTAGATTCACTCAGTATTTGCTGCAGCGCTTAAACATTAGGTGTCGTCTCACCAAACTATAAAACATACAGCGCTAGATCCCTTACAAACGAAAGTTTTCTTGCGACCAAAACGTTGTAAGCGCCGGGAATTTGATAGGGCTTACGCGTTTCATGCAACTAAGTCTTATAAAATGCATACGAGTTGTTGCCGCAAAAAACTGGTTTGTGGCGTCGGTTCTATACTTCTATGGGCAAAGCTAACCACCTGCTCAACGTTGCGGCTGCTGGGAGAGGTGCCTCCCTTCCTGGAATCGCGGCAGTCACCCCTGGCCCCTCCGTATGGTATACTTACGAGTATTTCTTTTCCCCGGTGTGTGTCAGCATGTGGTTGGCGAGCACGTAGGAGTATGTGAACGACTTGCCACACAAAGAGCACTGGTATGGACGCACGCCCATGTGTAACCTGTTAATAAATCATTGGACACCATTAGTATAGATAATTACAATTTATAAAACATTTTGTACAGTATTATGATTATGCTGATAAATAAATTTCAGTTGTGATTGTCCCACCACAATGCAAAAGCCTGCCTTTACTTTACATTTTTACAAGGATATATTAGGACCCTCCAAGGATAGGCTTTACATATTTAAACGAAATAGTAATATTAATATCTGTCAAAGATCCATGTGTTTTTTTTTATGTTATTGTAAAACATTTCTACTTAATACAGTACTACTTATTTACTTATCTGATAAGAAACATATTTGACTTTAATGGCTGTGTAGTGTATTCATACCAATTGTCAAACGTTGTTTGCAGATCCTTAGCTCAAATCTTGATTAACATTCACTATAATTTTGACCATCACTCCCTTACCTTCTTACATAGTTGTCCATAATCTCATACCTCTTATGTTCCTGCCGTGTCCCGTATTTTCCGAACCGCATCGCTCTCCCAATCTTTTACACCCGCTGTTATAAAGCTAATACTGCCCAACTACATACCTTTATACCCAGGGAAGGAAGATGAAGGACCTGGTATAAAGCAGTAAGTTGTGCAGTATTAGCTTTATAACAGCGGTTACCTGTAATAAAGTGTATAATCAAATACCTCTCATGTTTCTGCCGCGTCCCGTAGTCTCCGAACCGTCGATCGCAGATCCGGCACTTGTAGGGGCGCTCGCCGGTGTGTCGCTGCATGTGACGTTTGAGCGCTTCTCGCATGACGCTTGCGAAGCCGCACACGCTGACATATCGTTGGTTTATAGTAGTTGTAACGGTTTGTTGGTAGGTAGAAATGTGTTGGGGCATGATTAAACGTGGAAAAAGTTACCCTCATTTGGCCTTATTAATAAAAACTTCGACTGCGATATGCGATAGCTTAGCAGATTCTATATTCAATTTTCCTATGGAGAATTTAAAATTAGAATCTGTTAATTCGTTGTTAAGCTCCATCGCGACTTTTATTAATAAGGCCATAAGAGATTATTTACAGCTTAATCTACTGCTTGTCAGATTAGACTACAATCCATTATCATACCTCCATCAAATTTCTACCGTAAAATAATTCACCTTCCTGTTTTCATCAGCCATTCCTCGAACATTAGCCTCGCGGTAAATGGTAACGCAAGTCAATATCCATCTATAATCCGCTCACGCTGTTGCCGATATCTATTTGTTAGTGGGACTTTCATTTGAGACCGTTTTACTTGGGAACCTGATTAAAGAAACTTAAAATACCAATATTGAAAAACATTGGACAAAATGTAGGCAATCCTGGCATAGTGTCGCCCACATTGAACCAATGTAGGCAAAGTGTTGGCAACACTGAACCAATCTTGGCATTGACATTGAAGCTACATATTAATTAACATAATGACCAACCAATCGCCATTTCTTGCCAAGTTCCCAAGTTTACAGTCCCAAAACATATCCCACCAGCCCCACCACACTTGCCTCTCGTGCTTCTGCCGACTGCCGAAGTCTCCGAAGCGTCGGTCACAGACGCGGCACTTGTACGGCCGCACGCCCGTGTGCCGCATCATGTGGCGACGCAACTCCATGTTCAGAACGCACGCATACCCGCATACGCTGCAAATTAGCAGCAATGATTACGTATTATTATACAGAAAAAGAAAGAAACAAATAATTTTTACAGTACTAATAATTTCGACAGTAAATGTAGAACTAATATTTGTATAATATGACATCTGATTGAAATCGAGTAAGGCAACAAAGTAATAAAAATAAAACTATAAAAAAGTAGAAATAAAAAAGGAGATTTGAACAAAAATAAACGAGACGCGGGTTTGAGTGCGTTCTTCTATGGTTTGAAATATTTCTGACGTTTTAATTATGAATCAAATACATTGGAAACAGCGTGAGCGGAGAACGTTGGAAAATGGGTGCAGGTGTTCTTATATAGGTATATTTTATGCAATTTTTTAATATACATTAATATAATATTTTTTAATTGAATCCAATAATTAATACCCATATTTTGCAAAAAACATAAAGGTGAATTTTATTAAATTATAATTTGTAAATATGGGTTAATAATTAATAAGTTTAGCTTAATACATATATTTTATACTATTAATTTGGGGTCTGAAACTTAATTACGCCGTTTCCTTTATTTGCAAGGTTACAAAATAGAGCTGATGTAAATTTTCGATTGTTTGTTGATCTCAGCTTTCAGTATTACAGTATACATAAGCAAGGATAGAGTGCGCGCACCGCTAGTAGCCCGTGTGCTGATAATAAACAATTTTTTTGCAGTAAGTACTATGCTCGTTTACTGATTTAAGTGATTTTCCGTGTGACGACAGAGATTTATGCGAAAATATTGATGGTGCAGATATTATTAGGGTAATATTAGGTTTTCAAGCAAATATTAATAAAAACGTGCGCTCTTTTTTAACCCAAATTTATGATGACGCTTGTTCATACTGGTGCTCACAGTTCATACTGTTAGGCGCACTCTTCAATTTACTTATACTCACAGTACTATATTTATACCATGTGTCTTACCTATATTACATACGAAGACGATTGAGAACACGTCAACTACTATTAAATTTATTTATTTTTTCCTCTAGATTCTATTTAACTCCCTTATCTTTTTTTTCCCTTATTTTTAGAGAGTAAGTAAGCTTCTATTTCTGATCGAGTCTGTTAATACAACAGTTTATTTATTATATCAGTAGGTACATACCTGCATACAAATGGTTTTATCCCTAAATGACGTCGAATGTGAGCTTGTAAGGACGCATTGGATGTAAATGAAGCGCCACATGTTTCGCAAGTGTGCCTGTGGGAGCAAAAGAAATATCAATGGATTTATCTTATTTACTCTCATGGTGTACAATAAATAATATTCTATTCTACAAGTATATTAAATAACTTTTAAGTAAGTACTAGTTACATTCAACTTATAAATCCTCTCATTCATCACAAGACGATCAAACTCAAACTCAAATAATAGGGAAGTTGACTGGGTATGAAAATGTCAAAATCTATTTAGTCAGCAAATTAGAAAATAAACAATATTAGACACTTAATTTTGGCTTTTTCAAAATAAGTTTTAACTAAGGAGATAAAGCAGTCCAGGCGTGAGAGCTACGTATGAGGGGACGTCACATGTTCCCAAAAAAACGTGCGAACTTGTGACGTCATGCGACATTTTAAATTCCATAGAATATGATAGCGAAAATTTTATAACTATTAATGTCAAAATTTATGATGAATATATATTATAGTATTGTTTGCTACGTACGTCTTCTCATAAGTATATTTCTTTTTGGTCTGGTACTTCTTCTTAGGCTTGGGGTTGAGGATGTGCTCTGGAATAGGCTCCGAGAAGGCCAGGATGGTCTCCTTCAGCAGCATATCCTCACCATCTTCCGACTTTGGCTGTTTCTTAGGTACCAAGGGCGTTTTGCGAGGCCTGCCGCGCTTGCGTGGTGTGGGCGCCTGAGGTATAAAAGGAAATGACGTATGATCGATTGTTCAAGTAAGTATGCAGGACAAATATTACCCACGACAAATTAGAAGGACTCTTTATAATAAGTTATGTATATAATATTAGTATGTAATATAATTATGTATGTTATATTAATCTCGCAGACAAACAGTCTGTACTATTTTGTGAGACACTGCTTAGTTCATAAGTTTATTATGTATCTTTAAAAAGGTAAATAAATAATCACAAAAAAATGCTAAAAAGGCTAAGGTGTTAATTGTAATGGATCCATTTTAATATGGACATTATGTTATTAGTCAGTAGATAATTGATGTGCAAATCGAAATAAGGGTCAAATATAATTTATTGATAAATATTTCTTACAAGTTCTTTGTGTTCTGGTTCAGATTCTTGGTCGTCCCCTACTGGTTCAAAATCAGGATCATCATCAGGGTTTCCATAGCCTAAGAACAAACATTAATACATTATACAGTCAATTTTACACACAAATTTAACTTCATAAAATATAGCATAATAATAAAACATAACAGTAACTTATTTTTAATTTTTAGCATGTCATATCAATTATAATTAACTATTCAAACATTGGTTTAGTGTGTCTAACAAACAGAAAAACCACTTTATTTTAATATATCTGCTGATAGGCACAAAAGTAATGCTTAACAAACTATATAATTTGCTAACACTTGAAAGACTTCTATTCTTATAGAAAAAAATCGCATATCGAGTATGAACTATAGGCACTAGTATGAACAAGTAAGATCGTAAAATTAGTATCAAAACAGACTTCACATTTTAATAAAACTATCTCAAAACCTAATATTACCCTAATAATATCAGAACCATCAACACTTTCGCATATACGTCTGTCATCACATGGCATTTCACATCAATTAGTAAATGGGTGTCAAGCCAGAGGTCACAGGTTCGAGTCCTGCCTGAGGTTTAAGTTTTTCCTTCTAAGTATATTTAGCAAAAATATTGCTTACGCTCAGCACAAGGGGCTACTAGTGATGCGCACACTTTATACTTGTCTATGTTTACTTTGAGCTTCTATTTTATCCAAATGAGAACTATGCTTGGTGAAGCTGAGGTACGGTTAGTAAAATGTATAAGGAAGGCAATAACTCCTCACCGTCATGACCAAATGCTTCATCCTCAGCATCATCTGGCTCCTGCTTCAAGTCCAGGGTTCCAGTTGCAAGCAGAGTTGTTAGGGCTTCAGGCTCCTTCTCTTGGCTCTTTGGTTTCTTACGCTGGTATGGAGACAGTTCTGGAAGAAAGAAAAGAGGTATTAAATGTATAATGTCATAAACTTCACTTTGTTTCATACAATAATTCAGTTTTTAAAGAAAGATAATAGACACTTAAATATGGTTTACTGAGCCCATTATGTTAGTGATACATATCATAGTATACAAGTCTTTTAAACCAGGTTATTACTATAATCATGGAACTAGAATAGCTATAAGAGATTACAGGTGACCATAAAAAGTGGTGGTTGATGAATATGTATTATAAGAAATTAATATGCCTAGCAGCAACCTAAATGTCTTTTATTCATAATAGTAGTATATTTCTTTATTGTATATTTATAAACAAGTAGGGAAACTTATGACTCTTGGTACTCTCAGAAGTTAAATTAACATGAAATATTAACTACTGCAATATGACTTACCAATCTGTCCCTGTTCATTAGGGTACTTTCTAGGCCGTCCTCTTTTCCTAGGACCTGGAGCTTTTGTCACTACGGCACTGCTAGGAGTCTTGACAAGAGTGCGGGTCCATTGACCCTGAGGGTCATGTTCCACCGGCAGCTCATACTGCAGCAGCAACCCATTCTCTTGCTTTATAGTAATAGTTTCAGTTTCCTTGCCAGCTAAAACAACATTATTGTTTATTGACTAATAGGTACAATGTTTATAATTTGTAACACAAGCTACGCCTGTCATGTTTAGATATTTAGGCGGGAAAATATTTGGAGATATTATTTTATTACACAAAATAAAAATTCTAACCTTTCGAAGTATGCCCTGCAGACACAGTTTCCGAACTCTTCTTGAATTCTTCTAGACATTCTTTCAACGTATCATTAGATGTAAGACACTGCTGCTTGAAAATATAGGCATACGTAAGCCTATCGACGCAATTCAGACAAATTAGCGTCGGCAAACTATCATTTTTGGACACCTAAAATGTTTAAAACCATTTCGACTTTAGAATTATTTGCTACCCAAATAGTATCATCATATTTTTAACTTCTGGGATGTCAGCAAAAAATCTTATATTTGCAACAAATAAACCAATATAGCAACATTATTGTAGTAAAAAATCAAATAGGGTGGCCATCGCAACCATTTTGATGTGGTAATTTTATTTTTACATACCTCCACGCCGCAACAGTAGGTGTACTTGTCGCCCAGTTGTTCATTATTTTCGTCCCAATCAAAGAGAGAAACCATGTCACCGGTTTCTAAACACACCCGACATGTTAATTGCCAGTCCATTTTGTAGTAGAAACAGTGTAATTATTGCAAGTAAAGCTAAAAACTCAACAAAATGCAGCGTTTTCTCGAACCGGAAGTTTGAACATTTGGCATTGATACCAACATAACCACTTTGAATTATTGTCAAACGGCGGCAAAGGCTTCTTCCGTTCTGCCTTCATGAACGAACCCCTCTTGTTAATAATTAATTAAAATCTTATTTAATAAAATAAGTTTGTTTAAATTATATTTCTCGAAAGAGTTATGTGTTAGATATAGGAAATTGAACTAAAACTAGTATTTCATAAAATCATGTTTTATGCCAAAATTAATGAGTGGACCGGACCGTACATAACTGTAATGCTGCCAACTTTCTAAAATATATATTCTGCCCCTTCCCCTTTCAAGAAATGTCAAATCAGTGCAAAATACAACAATAATAAACACGATGAAATTAAATCGAAACACAGTGAACGTGTAATATATCAAGACAAAATGGAATTATTTAGATCAGAGTTGTATTACATATTCGTCAGAAATGAATCAAGTTTATGGTGGAACAGAATTACAGGGGCATTTTCTGTTCGATCAGGTGAATATTAAAAATCTTTAAATTTTTGGCAACTGCATTTAATATCTGACCTAGATTTCCTTTTAAGAAAATTAAAGATTAATTATCTTTACATAATAAAACAATTATTCCAACCCAATAGCTATAATTATAATTGGTCAATTATCATATTAAATTTAGTGTAATATTCTTTGTTTTAGCATGGGATCTCTCTGATATTGAAGATATCGAGTGTCTAGGGATAACTGATGGCATAATAGGCAAAGTCGAACATACCAATATATACGAACCTCGTTTAATTATTATAAAAGAGAGTGCTCCTGTGGGCACAATATATTTCCACCACACAATTTATAAAATCAAATCAATATGCTTTTTGAATATGGGACAGGCGAACCAAGAGGTGGACTTGAGTCCTTGTACAAAACACGGTTCTATGAACTCTGTGTCAAGTTCCAACAAATCATTGAATAAGAAAATGGGGGCTAGATTGTTTGAGAACTCAGCTTTTCTGAATAAAACTGTTGGTGCTGTGAAGAATGTGAGTAACACGATCAAGACGACGACACAGCAAGCTGCCACTCAGGTACACACAGCTATTATTATATTACATAACAGGACATAGGGAAACAATGTTTTTTCTTAGGCATTAATAGTTGTACATTTAAAACATGGTGCATAATTTATGAACACTCTGAAACTACATAAAACATTATTGTACCTAAACCTATAAACCCGCCCATATATAGCTCATTAATAAGGAAAATATGTAAATTACGAACATTATAGGAAATAAACTATAAGTTACTATGAAACAAAATGTTATTGACTAAACAAGATAATTTAAAAACTGTATAGTAAATTATTGGGACATCTAAAATAGGTCTAATAAGAAATGGAAGGAAATCCTAATAAAAAAATAAGACAAATTGGAAAATATTTAGTTAAAATAATCTATATTAATATTCTAAAGAGGAAATATTTTAACTTTATATGTTTGTAAAAAATAAACTCGAAGTACTGGACTGAATTTCAATATTGATTTCACCATTAGAATGCTACATTGCCCCTGAGTATCATAGGCTAGATTGCTGTGCTACCCATGCAAAACCAGGATGGGCTGCCTTTTATTAATAAAGCTTTTTCTACTATTTTGCTAGTATTTTATGCCTTACATAGACCAATATAATAGAATAAAAATTCTTTTATGCTCATTAATTTCATGCAAAGATAACCTTTGCATGAAATTAATGAGCATAAGTATACATATAGTGCATGCATACATACAGTGCATGCATACATAAGTATACATGCACTGTGTACTTGTATGGCATTGATATAAATTGCAATTATTTATCCTATATACAAAAAAACAACTAAATATTACAGTTTTGATTTATTTAGTCAGGTATTAAAGCTGGTATTGCATTGACATAAGGTTGAAATTACAATGATTTACATACTTTATTCATTACAGAATATTGTAGTTTTCAATTATGTAGACAGATTTTGTACTTATAATGCTTTGACATAAAGTTGAAATTGCAATGATTAATCCTTTTTACAATAAAACAAGGGTACACCGTGTATGAGTCATCTTCAGGAAATGTTCATTATGTTTATAGGTCTTTATCTGTTGTACTCGGGTACATTATGTGTCAATTACAATATTGAAAGGTTGATTGACAGCTCTATTATATGCATAAAACATGCAATGCTAATTTTATAAGTTATGGTATTAGCTAGTTATGAGGTATTTTATTGCGACTGGCTTGTTGGTCTAGAGCCAGGGTTCCCAAACATATTTGTTTACTGCCCACTTTGAGAATAAATATTTTTTCAGCACCCCCATTTTTCACCTACTTAAAAACCACTATAACTTCAAATTAAATTAATTATTTTGAGCTATATTAGCGGAGATTCGTTTTTTTTGTCTGGGTATCTTACCGGCCGCCCCCCTTATACCTGCAGCACCCACAAGGGGGTGTTATCGCCCACTTTGGGAAAGGCTGGTCTGGAAAGGGTTCGATTCCTATGCAGGAAAGATCTTTATTTGATGAGCATGATCATTTGGTCCGTGTCTGGGTGTTATTTTTATCTACTATGTACATATTTAGAAATAAGTATGTTTATCAGTGTTCTGGTTGCCATAGTTGTTAGTTTGACTAGACTTTTTTTTCGCACTTAGCCTCTTTATTGGGCCATTGTTTTTGGTTGCCATAATACAGGCTCTGCCTAGTTTGGGATCAGATGGACTTGTGTGAATTGACCTAGTTATTATTATTGATTCAACCAAATATAATTTAATCAGCAATTTGGGTTTAAAATAGATAAATATATTAACTCAAAATGATATGATTTTCATCCGTTTTGTAATAAAACATGTGATTAGATTATTATTGCTAATCATGAAACTTTTCCTCATAAAATGTATCACACTAATCTACTAGGTTTCATTCCATAATTAGATATCTGTATGCTGTTTTATTTATGTCATTCAATTCTCTCATCTGATATTATTATGTTTTTATCAAGTCTTGATGACATGATGATAGTTTACCAGTACTGAGTGTGTGTAAAACTCAAGTTCTTCAATAGTTAATTTCACATGGTACAAATGAAGGCAAACCTTAGACTATAAACCTCTAGATACAAATTAAACTAACAATTAAGTAATTAAAACGTAAAATATGACATCAAAAAATTCGTCCACAACACTGTCTACTAGAAGTGACACTTATTATTTAGATTGTTTTTTGTTTATATAGGTAGTAAAGTTTGTTAATACTGAAAAGTCTTGAGGAAAAAAATATGATGCTTTTGTCGTATAAAAAAATAAATAACGACATATTTTTTTTCGGCACAGGTGAAACAGACAGTAAAAAAGCAACGTGATCCAAAACTTGCAGAGCGTTTTGAGAAACGTCTTACAGATGAACTGCACAAGATCTTTGACGATTCAGAGAGTTTCTATTACTCTAGAACACTTGACATTACCAACTCTCTCCAACGGCAGTACGAGATTGAGAAGATCTTGGAATCAGAAGCCGGGACCGGGAAACCGGTTGTGGATATTACAAAATGGTGGAAACATGTTGATGATAGATTCTTCTGGAATAAACATATGCTGAAGGATATTATTGCGCTTGGTGTAAGTTTATTGTTCATTTAAATCATTAGTTAACTTAGGGTATAAATAAGTAACCTATAGAGTTGAGTAGAGCTGTGATCATCAGTATGAACAAGCTTCTTCGTTAACTTGGTGTCAAAACAGCGAACCGTTTTATCAATGTTATCTCAGAACCTAATAATACCCTTATAATATCTGAACCATCTATATTTTCGCAACCACGTCTGTCGTCACTTAAATCAGTAATCATAGTTTAAATTTACCACCTTAGTTTAACATTGTGGAATGAAAATAAATATTGAAAATGAAAACGAGCATAAGTACTTACATTTAAAAATTTGCACATTTTGCATGTTTTACACAATTTGCATGCAGATCGGCGCATCGGGCTAGTACTAGTCTAATAACCATATTTGCCCACTCAATTAAATAAATAAAGACCAACAAAATATACTGTTCTAAAATTTTACCCTTACTTGTAAATCTCTCGACTCGATTTTTTGTCGAACACTTTACTTTTGCTACCCAAGTAACTATACATATTTAAATCAAACATCACTTTTCATTGAGACTAAAAATTCCTGTTACTCCCACGGCAGAGCCCCGACAGCGACCAGTGGATACTCCCGATCATCCAGGGCTACGTCCACCTCTCTCAGATAGCGGTGGAGCCAGCAGACAGCAATCCGCTCAACACAGAGTCGTTGAACAACGCTAGCTCATGTGACGAGACCTTCACGCTGGGCGTCATATCGAGAAGATCAAGATATCAGGCTGGCACTAGGTAAGTACAGTTTAATTTGTCTGTTGTCTTCATGATGGAGTGTAGGCTAAGTGCAAAACAGCAAAGCTTTGATTCCTGTGTCGCGGTGCGTTACAAAACAATACATTTAAATCATCACGTCAATCGACTGGACGGATAGCCGAGTGGTATAGGTCACCAAACCAATTACTACTGTGCGCTTCGTGCTGCAGGCTCGATCCCCGCATGGGACAAACCTTTGTGTGATCCACAAATGTTTGTTCCAAGTCTGGGTGTTATTTGTGAATGTGAATTGAATGTTTGTGAAACCCCCCGCGATATAAGGATTTAGTTCCCTTGTGCGGAAGTCGTTTATTTAAAATTAAAAACCATTCACAAATATTGGTTTCATGCGGGAATTAAACGCATAGCAAAGCATTTCGTACAGAGGGTCATTACGTATTCGTACAGTCAAAAATGTATATGAATTTTAGGCTCTGGCCTCTGATAAACAACAGAGAATACATCTAGATAAAAACTATTTATCTTACTACAATATAGTAACAGTACGTCACACTGACTCACACTAAATGTGGGAATCGTGAGTATTATATTATGTAAGTAATTGTTTAATTACCAGTGGCATTGTGATCTACAAAATAATGCCGTAATGATCTAAATTTTTTTTGTGTTTTTGTATTTTAATATGGCACGTGGATTAATGTGTACCGTGGTTGAATGTCAATTTCAACTACGAAAGTGAACCTTCATACTATAGGAACAAAGGCGGTTTCAAAAATTATTATTGATGTATATGCATAGCGTTCTATACTTTTGTAATAGGTATACCTTTTTCCGTTGGAGGGGGTTTACCGGTTAGAAACACTGCCTTTTTTTTCTTTAAAGGGAGCAGGGAACTCATTTGCAAACGCCTTATAGCAGCAAACTTATTAATTTTTGACAGCAAGGAAAGAAGTCGAGGTTTATTTATTTGATTTTGATTTAACTTCCCTCTTCAACCAAAGATACATAATTAATAGTGCAGATTATAATTTGAAAAGTGTAATTATATATTTTATGACGAAACTTATGAAAGCATTAATTTTGATGAACAAATGAAAGCGGAACGTAACTACGTAGTGAATTGAAAGTAATGTTATGTAATTAGAAAGATCCACCCAATATTTATCGTTATATACTTAGTTCTGGTTTCTGAAAGGCTGATCAACATAAAAATCTGTTAGGTAGATAATCACCTGTCAAACCTCATGTTAAGCGCTGTGATTGGTTGTTAGTCTCACCCAATCACAGTCGTGATCAGTTGATTTGACAACAGATTAAAAAATTTAAACAACATAATTTCTTCACGATGCATTGAACTTTAATTTGGCATGTTTTAGGTACATATATGGTAAATTTCTTTTCTTCTTTAAAGTTGACGGCAATTTTTCGATTTGAGCCTCATTTGATTTGACTCCTAGAATTCTTTACAGGTCTCTAATGCCTTGGAAAATGTTCACACATTGCTACATTCCAAGCTCGACATATTCTCATGACTAATAAATAGGATGGTAGGGTTATTTAAAATATATGCAAACATATTTGTTATGTGTAATCTTGGCATTGGCAACTTTGATGTTTTGAGAATTTATTTTTACAACAATAGTAAAGAGTTTATATTAGAACCTTTATATAAACAAGTTTACCACATCTGTCCTTTTTGTTTTGATAGAATATTACCTGAAAATTATATTCAAGACAAATTTACACCTAACATCTCATACAGAAAAGTAATGAACATTGATCTCGACGTTAGGGAAATTTACCATTATTTTAGGTTACAAATAATTATTCCACAAAATAATCAAATTGTATCGTCGAACATTTTGTACGTAACAAAATATAACATTTACCTAACTTATATTACAGTTGTTCAAATATTTATAATATATTTTTAAAATCAACAATGTTCAGGAAACAAATTGCTTAATTATCCGATATCCTCAACCAACACGTAAAACTTTCCAGTTCAGTATTATATCATTAGATATACCTAGTAATTCAGCGTATTTTATCAGCGCATTAACGCCGTTACTAAATAAACAGTCGGTTACCTATTGTAATATACTTCAGATAACATTATAGATTTTATGGGATAGATAATAGTGGATATTTGTGTCTGTAAATAAAAAAAAGTGGTATTGGAACATGGACATATCGCGATGTATGACAGATGCAATATGGTTCACTGATAATAAATAAATAAATGTGGACAACATCGCATACATTACTCTGAACCCAAAGTAGGTAGCTTAAGCACTTGTGTTATGGAATTCAGAGACAGCGAAGGTACCACAGACAATGAAGAAAAGTGATTTTCTACATTGGCCCGGCCGGGGATCGAACCCGGGACCTCAGAGCTGGCGACGCCTTGAAAACCGATGTGTATGCCACTCGACCACGGAGGTTGTCATGATGGATGTGTACCTAATGTCATTACATGCCAGTTGTGTCCGTTACATGACAGACATCTTCGAGTAAACTATAAGAAATAGTCTGACCTTTAATTTGGTATAGTCACCCATTTTATACACTATCCTTATAATGAGTCGGTCCGTATAATTCTAGCTCCCGGTTCCCAAAAGGCTGATAAAGATTCTGATTGGTTGAACGAATATACTGACAGGCAATCACAGCATCTTAGCTACATGAGGTTCGACAAAGGGATCAACGATTACTTATCGATTGCTTATCAGCCTTTCAGGAACCGGGGTATTCTGATCTGCGAGCCTCCTACGCGTATTTTATAAAGTATCTGTTCCAAGTAGTTTAGTTTTATTCATCAACCACAACTTTTACTGAAAAGCAACTTTGTTAATATTTTCTTCTAGATACAATCGTCGAGGTATAGAGCCAGGCGGGAAGGTCGCGAACTATGTGGAGACCGAGCAAATTGTGTCCATCATATGCTCTGATAGCATACATCGAGCTTCATTCATTCAGGTAAATATTTGTACCTATGTACTTGAAATATATTAGTAAAACTGTGATGGCCTACTGCTTCGTCTATGCGATTTTATTTGATACTAGCTGTCCCCCGCGACTTTGTTCGCGTGTTTTAGTTTCAACGGTTTTTCATTTTTGCAACATTTTTCATTTATGCTCCGCTCCTATTGGTCGTAGCCTGATGTTATATAGCCTATAGCCTTCCTCAATAAACGGACTATCCAATACAAAAAGAATTTTTCAATTCGAACCAGTAGTTCCTGAGATTAGCGCGTTCAAACAAACAAATAAACAAACAAACAAACTCTTCAGCTTTATAATATTAGTATAGATTGTAAGAAGTGCTGAAGAGGTCTGTGCCTAGACGATATTTGGAAATGTATCATTAACATTGTTAATCGGTCACCGGTGACCGACATAGGTTTCCGCTCTAATAACTAAAGGAGGAGAAGGTATTGAGTAGTTAAGATTTATTTATTTATTCATTTATTGCACAATGTACACACAGTTACAGGCGTGGCTTATAACTAATGAATACATAACCATGTTACGGCGCAGCAAATTAACTTAAAACTAAAATATTGCAATTTATTATTATCTAAATATCTATTACTTAATTATTCTTATATTTCTTAATTAAAACATTATTTGACACATTTGACAATGCTAATAAAACATTACATAGGTATATACATATATTATAACAGTGTTTTACACATTTTTATCTTCCATAAATTCTTGACTACTATAATAAGATTTTTCTAACAGTTGTGACTTAAGTCTAGCTTTAAATATACATGGCGTTTTGGTGGACCGTATACTTTCTGGTAATTTATGATAAATTTGGATGTTCGATATTCTGGGCTATTTTTATAATAGATCTAATTGAAACGTCTTTGGTACTTAATTTAGGAATGTAATATAACTTATAAAATAATGCTCGTCTTACTCGAATTCCATAAATCTATTATATATTTATTTATGTGAATTAGTGAAATAATCGTAAAACGCGAAAAATTATGTTAGCAAATTACTATACAACCTCTAAATACCGTTATTTTAGAAGTTCACGTACTTTTCATGCTCTGTTGATTTTAGTTAAGATTTTTTATTAACATAACAGTATTTTACTGAAGCTTTTGATTTGGTATAAGATTCTTTTTCAAAGAGACAGATAACTAATCTCCTGGAAAGCTAAAGGCCCTCATGGTTATCGTTACATTAAGAAAATACTTAAATGCCCATATGGTACCATTTAAGTTTGCATTTGTTAGTGGATAACTCAGGAAGACTGACTCGATTCTTACAAATGTTCAAATCTTTCTCTACAGGTACGCGGCTCAGTGCCAATATTCTGGAGTCAGCCAGAGTACAAATTTCGACCACCACCGCGTTTAGACCGAAGTAAGTATATAACTTGTTATCAACTCTTTAACGTTTTCAGTTCAAACCGTTTTCGTCACCGTCAAAGTTAATAAATTTTCCACAAAGTTTGCTATTTGGCTTAAGCAATATGCATGCTAAAAGTCCTGATAAACGTGTTTGATTGTTTTCTTTTTAAACCCTCAATCAAGCACAGAATTTAAATATTGAAGCGTCCTGATAAAGATGTCTGATTGCTTATTAAACCACATCATGTTCGTTAGCTGAAGATGATTCTCAAGCGGCCTTCGCAAAGCACTTTTCTGAAGAGCTGAACACGTACAAGCAAGTGTGTATCGTAAACCTGGTTGATCAGCAAGGCAGGGAGCGCATCATTTGGGAGGCGTACGGCAACCATGTGCTGAAGTACAACAGCCCCGATATCATATACGCTACGTTTGATTTCCATGAGTATTGGTAAGTTTCGTTCATAGAATTTCTTGTAATTAAATTTTTTCTCACTTTCTATTTATAAAAATTCAGAAGTAAATTTTCGACATCTCTATTCTGAGTATTGGTTTTTTT
Source organism: Diachrysia chrysitis (assembly GCA_932294365.1). Lineage (NCBI taxonomy): Eukaryota > Metazoa > Arthropoda > Insecta > Lepidoptera > Noctuidae > Diachrysia > Diachrysia chrysitis. Next base: position 3,438,538 of record OW028664.1, read on the forward strand.
CGGCGCACCATTTAGGTATTTCAATTTTTTTCTATAGTAATTCTAAATAAAACACTTGTGTTAATGAGCTTAAACAATATTATTGGCCTTAGTCGCGGTATGCACTACGAAAACGTAAGCATTCTGATCAACGCTCTGGCCGACGTGATCGGTGAGATGCGGTTCTGTTGGCGCGACGACAGAGGGCTCATATGCACGCAGAACGGCGTGTTTAGAGTCAACTGTATCGATTGTCTCGATAGGACTAATGTCGTACAGGTAAGTGATGTAAGATAAGACATTCAAAGCGGAAGGAAGAAGGATTTTATGTGGAGATAATTTGATTATACCAAAAACCTTTTTTCAAAACAAGTCATTCTCATCAAGTCATCATTATCATAATTCTATCATATATAAACATATTTTAGTTATTTGAAAGATGTGTACTTAAAATGGCAATAATACAGTTAAAACAAATGTGGACATAAACGCCTAGACCATTTATGACAGTGATAAATTTTCACTCTGCTTGTGCCTGTACTCAAAATGTATTATTTAGTATTAATCTTCTTTATTCTTCTTGGACTTATGGATTCTCAATTTTGAGAGTTCCCAGGTTTTATTTTCGGTCATATTCCATAAAAAAATCACGTTACAACTATTTACCGAAAATGTAGTTTAAATTATAGTGAAATCTTTACATAAATCTCACCCACACTGAGGACTATATTCAAAACACATTTTATAAATAACTTGACATTATTACACAGACGGCAATAGCGAAGTACGTGCTGGAGCTTCAACTTTGCCGGCTAGGGCTCGGCACGCCGGGCTGTGGGCTACCGATATCACTGCGACAAGCGTTCCTCACCATGTGGGCTGATAACGGTGACGTCATATCGAGACAGTACGCTGGCACTAAGGCGCTCAAGGTATGTATTATTCAGACAGCAAAATCGAAGCACATTTTAGAACATGTCATTTAAAAGTCTGAAGTCTGTCAGAAAATGTTCTTTAAGTTACTTTTACATATGAATCTATTTACATTAAAATATTCGTCCTCCCCACAGGGGGATTACACAAGAACGGGCGAGCGAAAGTTCACAGGACTAATGAAAGATGGCGTCGCATCCGCTAACAGGTAATATTAGCATCATAAAATACATCCTCCATTTTCAGGTAACAAAACATCATACTTTTTCCAGATTCTTCATCTGTAATTTTAACGACAAGATCACGCAATGCGCGATAGACATTTTACTTGGGCAGCAAGTCAATATGGCGACTGTCGAGACGTTTGATAGTATTTGGTGCAATTTTAAAACTGCGTCTATGATGTTGTTACAAAATATGGACAGTGAACAAGGCAAGCTTGAAATGATGCCAAGTTACTTCGGACATACTTTAACCAGCGAATTGGTTGGCGCCGAAATCGCTTACGGAATGGGGAGGTCAGTTTTTTATTAGCATGGCTCCATATATTGGCACGAATACGTGAACGTTGGCCCAACGCTTTTATTCTTAACCTATATGTTGGATGTAAATATTGGGGCAAGCGTTGGAGCCAACATCCTAACCCAGATTTAGCCTAGTTCTGACTCAAACGTTAAAATCAGTCGGCTGGTAATTTTTGCTTGGCATATAAAATATTAAAAGCTTTTTTGTTTTAGCTGTAGGAAAATTGGTGTAAATACTGTCGCTGCAAAAATAGTTAATGTTTAATGATTTTAGGCAAATTTTGGAGCCAATATATGCAGTCGGTAGCTATTAGAATTTAAACTTTTCTAACAAATCCTTTTGTTTTTTTGACCTCCTCTCCGTATAACTTTGGCACATCTAAAACTGACGCTTCTTTTTTCTTTTCTGTTTACTATTTGCAATAATAGATTTTTTTGCAATGATACTTAACGTCGATTCAATATTACGTCACCTAAACGAACACCCTGTCCTGTTAGTAAAACCTCATTAGCTGATTACAACAAAAAAGTTTTGTGTAATATATTTTGTTTCTATAGACTTAGGAACATTTTTGTTTTGCGTTGCGGTGCGGTGCGGCCTGCCGATATGAGCGCTAGTCGTTAAACATTATTTATGTATGGAGTAAAATAAATAAATGGCCCGAATTTTCTTTGCAGCATATTTGATAATTGTGTTACGAAGTGGTGAATGAGTGCTTCTTTGTAAAAAACTAAAAGACATAAGTTGTTTAGGGTGACGGGCCTAAATAACTTATATATTTTCCCTTTTTTTATATCTTATCCCTGTAACAAATATTGGCATAAAAACGATGTGAAACTAGGTTCTAAACTATCAGGAGAAAAATTAACCATGTATTATCAAACACGAAACGGCTTACGCGATATAACCGAAGATGACCGACTAGTTCCGAACCCAACCGAGATTTAGAGGCCCGGTTGGGTTCCAAACTAGTTGAACATCTCTTATAATTTCACCTGAGTAACTTTGATTAGTGTTTAATAACTTGGTACTTAGTTCCTGTAATGAACCATAGACAATTTAAATATGGTCCAACAGACAACCCATGACTTCACGACTGCCAAAGATCAACGTATGACAGTCAGGACCATCAACTTAAAATGCTTTCAGAGGCACGAAGGGGTGTCGGTGTGTTTACAAATAGTCATCCATCCACGGACCAACCGCGGCGAGCGCGGCTTAACATTTATTATCCGTCAAACCGTACGGCTTACACATAGCCACAAGCCAGCTTAAAAACTACTTAGACCTGTGTAATTTTAAAAAATTGTTGTGTGTTGAAAAAAATATTGAAAAGTTAAGTCCAGGTTTCATTGACAAGTTCAGCTCCAGAAACTTATCCTTGTTACAGGTACTACCTCTCGACCTTTAAGGACGCGCTCCGTCAGGTCGCCATCGACGTGATGACGGGCGAGTCCCGCTCCATCCCCGACCAGCTGATCGTACCCGACTGCGCGCGTTGTACTTCTGTCAAGGTTCTTAGCTTCAATGTGCGTGCATGTTTGGCTTTTATTCATGCTTTATTTATTCATTCGACAATTTATGTACACACAAAACTTGACAGGAGCATTATAATAGCTAGTACTTTTGTAAGGTACTATTTATTACAAAAGAAATTTATTGTTTTTGTATTTAGGAACACAATTCTTATTTTTAAACCTGATTCTGGATAAATCAATCTTTATTTTCCATTTCGGGTATTCAAGTCAAGCATTTTTTTTTTACTTTTATTTCCAAAAGTAAAAAAGAGTTACAATCACAAATCCATGGCAGTTCTATTACAGTATATTTATACAGCTGTAATCATCTCTTTGCATGAGTAGCTTGCTTGCATTTTTATATTTATATTTCATCAGCTAAGAAGCATCTTAGCTGATAAAATATACATATATAGATGACAAGTCACAATTTTTTAACAACATATTTATTATTAAAAAAAAATTGTGACTTGTCATCGATATTACATTTATAGCGCAACGTCAAGGACGTCTTTCGGCTGATATGATTATATATAATAATAATATCATAGGACAGCTCACACACGGCCATCTGATCCCACACTAGGCAGAGCCTGTATTATGGCAACCAGACAACTGATAAACATACTTATATATTTCTAAATACATACATATTATAGATAAAATTACACCCAGACACAGAACAAAATAATCGGGCTCATCACACAAAGATTTGTCCTGCGTGGAAATCGAATCCACAACCTCTAGTTTAGCAGTCAGGGTCACTAACCACTAGACCAACAAGCCCGTCGAATATATTAATAGTGTTTGTCGTTATATTTGGACAGGATCAAGCAGAACCGGACACGGCCGCAATGGCGCAACACGTCAAGTCGCTGATCGACGACTGTAAGAAGCTTCTCGTGGATACAGAACCAGTGCTCGGATCTTGGGGATTGATCGATGCTGATCCGAAGTAAGTCAATCATAATTTTTATTCAGACTAGCTTTTTCCCGCAACTCCGCCCGCGTGAATATCGGTTATCCCGGTCTAATTTGACCATTGTTCTTACTTGAAGTTCCTATATTAAATTTCATCAACAGAGGTTTAGCCATGATATTAAACATGTATACTTTCGTGGGGGTATTCATAATTATTTAAAACAAAACGGTTTACTCACGCATTGTCTCGGGATCGCGACTAGTTTCAGGCTCAATAGGATTCCCAAATCATGAGCTGACGCGGCGGCGGTGGCACCAACCCAATTATGATATTAAACATATTTATTTCTTAGTACGGGCGACCCTCAAGAGTCCGATATGGACAGCGTAGTAGTGCTGACTAGCGAGGCTTACTACGTGGCTGACTACGACGAGACCTCGGACCGCTTGCTGGGCGTGCAGCGAGTGCCGCTCGGTGACGTTACCCTAATCGAGCTGGGGCCCTTCGACGCTAACGTTACTACTGTGAGTAGACACACGTACATACTAACACACAGACATACCTACATATACCGACACACAGCCACACGTACATACCGACACACAGACACACATACCGACACACAGACACATTTACATACTGACACACAGCCACGCATAAATATCGACACACAGAAATGCATACATATCGACACAAGACTCACGTTCACACTAACACACAGCCACACGTTCATACTCACACACAGGCACACCTATATATACCGACACACAGCCACACAGCCACACGTACAAACCGACACACAGTCACACACAGCGGGCTAGTGTTAACAAACGAGGCGTACTAAGTAGCTGACCTAGACAATGCTTGGACAAAAAATATACTTACATCTTGATTCCATATCAAATTATTTTCCAACTGTCAACTGTGTGTGTGTTAAATTGAACTAAAAATATATTATTTAGATATAATGTGTATAGGAAAAAACTGAGTTGCTAAATACCCAGTTTTCTTGTAGATATTCAGCGTAGGTCGCAAGAGTGGTTCAGAGCCCGTCTACTGCATCCGCATCAACTACACGAGCGGCGGCGAGGCCGGCTACTTCCACATGTTCCGGTCCACCTCGCTGCGGTTCTTTAACAACATGGCCGTGGTCATCAACACTAGGGATGAGATGATTGGTATGTATTACATATACATACATTATTACATATCTATCAATACAGTATTGAATCCACACGAGCGGCGGTGAAGCTGGCTACTTAATTTTTATTGTGTTACATACACGTACCCAAAGGTTGCCATCGGGACCCTATTACTACGCCTTCGCTGTCTGTCCGCCCGTCCGTTTGTTAGTCAGCGGGCTATATGTCATGAACCGTGATACTACACCGCTACGGAGTTGAAACTTTCCACAGATTGTGTATTTCTGTTCCCGCTTTACAATATAAAAAAAAAATAAGAAAAGAGGTCCCTATACATTTTTAGGGCTTTTATCGGCATAAATCTTGTACGGTGTCCGACTCGCACTTGGACGGTTTCTTTTTTACTCACCATTTCTGTCTTCTCTGCCCTCCTTTCATCTGTCTCCGTATATTCCATAGGATGAATTATTACGTTTCGCATTTATGGGAAATCTAAATGCTATTTTATTATATGAAGAAATTATGATTTTACAGAATCACTGCATTCGATCTGCGAATCGCTGATGGTAGCTCGGGATGTTGCCAAGTTACCACCAATACCGTTCAATGATGGAGCCAAATTGGAGAAGAAGAAATCAAAGGTATATAAAATAACATACACATTTATTGAAAGTTGAATAAATTTATGATTAGTTTTCATTGACAGTCACAAAAATGGGGTAAACTCATTCGCGGCTTCGCTCATGTGAATCTCGGTGATCGCGCTAAAAAGTAGGGTATAGAGTAAAAATTAGTAAACTATAAATAAAGTGCGCCTAACAGAGTATGAACTGTGAGCACCTGTATGAACAAGTAAAAGCGTAAAATTTGTGCAAAACAGAGCGCGCCGTTTTATGAAAACTATCTCAAAACCTAATATTACCTATAATATAATAATATCAGAACTAATATTATAATATCGGAACCATAGATATTTTCACAATAACTTCTGTCGTCGCACGGAAAATCACTTAAATTTATAAACGAGCGTATTACTTACAGCTAAAATTTTTTTAACGCTCGAAACAACGGGCCACTAGCGATGCGCGCAGTCTATGCTTTTCTATGTATACTATAAGGTTATGTCTTTTCTCAATGTTCAAGCTTGGAAAATTCATAGCAACCGTTTAGTAGCTTAAACGCAAAAGCATAACTAAAACAAAGACCGACGAAGTGACTTTCGTATTATTAAGTAACATTTGCATGGATTTAAAGAAAACCTTCCCATTAACCCTGAAAAACACCAAGTATAGAATATTTTGTTTTGTTTCCGTAGGTACATCCCGGGCAGACCGGAAGCGCTCGTGCCTCCCTCTATCTCGACCTATCAAAGCTTCCTACATTGACGCGAAACGTCAGTGAGACGCAACTCGTAGCCGATATCAGGAGTGTTGGTAAGTTTATATAACAGTTCACTTATATGCATAATAAATTATATGTAGCAATAATTACGTCAGTCGTTCAATTTATGTAATCTAAAAAGGGCTCAGTAAACGATCAAGCAAGCTTGTCAAACTTGCTTATCCAGTGATCAAACATGCAATCAAGCAAGAGTTTCATCAAGCTTGTCAAGCACGCAGATGCTTGACAAACGCGTCAAGCAAAGCCGCGGACGATGCAAATGCTTGACATGCTCGTAAAGATTGAGCGAATGCAGGGCCCTTAAAAAAAATTGTGAACTGTTTGAAATTATTTCTATTTAGGTACAGTTTTTAATGACACTTGTTATTTTTTATATTCTTTAAACCTGTATTTTACCAGTGTTATATTGTTTTTCTGATAATTTTTCCGTCAAGAAAACAATAAGTTTAAAATAGGCCAGAACAGCTACCAAGATTTTAATTACAATAGGGATGTTTCCTGGGTATAAAAAGTGAAAATCTATTTAGTCCGTCAGTTACATAATAAAAAAATATTAGACACTTATTTTTTCTTTTATCAAAACAATAAGAAATTACAAAGATACAGCGCTTTAAAGTTTCGGAGTGGGGGCTTATGACACCACGCCTTGGTAAAAATTGTAACGTGGAGTGACGTCACGCGAAATTTCCGTTCTCTGTATTTTGATCATTTTTTGTTTGCAATAAAAAAGAAAAAATACGTGTCCAATAAAATTCATTAATCTACCAGGCGGACATAAAATAGGAAACATGCCTATTGTTAATGGTACCTCGAAACAGTTTCCCTTTCCTTACATTTCCTACCACTCCGATCTACCACATCCTAATCCTATCATTACCTTATACCCTATCCTGGCAGATGGCGGTCAACCCCGCGTATCAGGCACGGGCGCGGTCCGGGACCAAATAGTCCGCATAGTGTCGCGACCCACCATGCATATGCACAGAAACGTCGTAGCCACGGCCAGCGACCGGCTCTCTCACTCTGGCTCGCAGACCGTTAGTTAACCCTTAGGCCGTCTGTACACGGACTGCTCGAGCAGTTGGTGATCTACACACCGTCAAACGCTCTCGAATAACACGAGCGCAGTTCCCGCCCCTTGCTTTATGAAAACAAAAGCAGTCAAACTGCTACAAGCAGTCCGTGTACGCTCGGCCTTACCAATACACAAAACAAGTATTTCAATCGTCCTTATATCCTTTCATTTCCTGTATTGTTTTACCTCCCTTTATCACTACTACTGTTTATAATATTACCAAAAAAAAAACAATAATTTTGCTTTATTTTAAGTTTTATTTAATTTCTAGGATCCAAAGCCCTGACGAACATGTCGGAGCAATTTAGCAAGTTGAACAAACTGAGTCACTCGCTAAACGCGCGCGCCCGTCCTAGCTTACAGTTGAAATTCGACCAGAGCGCTTCCCGGACCAAAAAGATATTCACCCTCGGACAAAATAAAGACAACAAGAAGAAAGGGAGCCTCTCAGATGGCATGAGCTCCGACTACTCGTCAGACGACGAAAACCGAACGAATATCTTCGAACCAACTTTAGACAACTTTGAAAACACCCAGCATTACATAGGCAGGCCCGGACAAAAAACTGAAGCAGAAAACGACTGTGAACTGATTCAGAACCCCTTATACTCTTCTAAAATTGAGCCAAATGATCCACAGGTCTTTATGCCTTCGGAAATAGTGACTAATATCGATAAGCAAGCTACGAAGACACCCAGCAACGTGAATAAAATAAATCCGTTTAATATAGACTCGTCTAAAAATCCTGAGATACATGTGGACAGTGCTTTCCCTAAACCAGCGCCACCAAACTCTTTGTTGTTGGCTCAGAAACTGTCTCACAGTTCCAATGAACTACATTTTGATGATTGTCAATCTGAGGGAGTTAACTTCCATGTGCGTTCGAACTCTCAGCATGAAATCACTTTGAATATTGCACAGTCGCACAGTGAGTCGGCCATCAGACAGTTTAAGAATCTTGCCAGTCCAGTTTCAAGTTCTACTAAAGATATGGTGCTTTCACCGCTGACGAAGTTGGCTAAGGGAGTGCAGAATCTGGGCGCTAATTTAGATCCGAGAAAGATTAAGGTAAGCATTATACATATTCCAGTCTAAAGTACTAAACTACTAAAGATTTTAAATATAATTTTAAGTACCTACATAAAAGTATGATCACAGCCAGAAAGTACTATTATACATTTCTATACCAATATGTGTTTTTGAGCGCTTCAATTTGTCGCTTAGATTTGACTAGACTGTTGGTATAGTGGTTAGTGAACCTGACTACTAAACCGGAGGTCGTGGGTTTGAATCCCACCCAGGACAAATCTTTATGTGATGAGCACGATCAATTGTTCTGTCTGTGTGTAATATTTATCTTTAATGTGTATTTAGAAAAATATGAGTATGTTTATCAGTTGTCTGGTGGACAGGGTCTGCCTAGTTTGGGACCAGATAGCCGTGTGTAAGTTGTCCCAAGAGTATATAAAGTATTTGATAAATTCTGTGAAGTGGAAACACTAATTGAAATCCAGAACAATATTGTTAAGTTTAATTTAATCTCAAGTAAATAAAATATGAAAGAAATTGCGCCCACAAATGTAACACGTGAAAGTGACTGAAATGGATAGTCATTCTTCTAATCTAAGCAATAATTTTATTTTAAATGTTCTTCTGCTATTTACATCGACGATATTTCTGTTACCAGGGCGCGCCTGCAGTGAAGCAAGTAACAGAACAGCAATACGAAGATCACAGAAAGTTGCAAGAAAAGTGGCGCGGATGCAACACGCGTCTCGTCGCGCTTTAATACCAGTGTTGCCAACACCAAGCTAGAGTTGCCAGGTGAAAATACTCCTGTTTATTCATCAAAGAAAGCCGCATACCCAGTCATATAATTTTTATTTTTTATTGATTTTGTTTATAGATTTCTCTTTTGTGTGCACAATTTTGTATATGGCGTAGACTTAGTCTGCATTGTACAGTTGAATTTATAGAACGTATTATGAGTGTCGTTTTCAAACCATACAGTATTGGTAAACTAATTAAAGTTAATTTACAATGTATAATGATAAATACGAATAGTTTGCAGGGTTATAAAGGTACGGTCCTTTAGTATTAGGGAATGATATTAGGGCAATTATAGTTAATCTACCTCTGTTTGTCCCTATTTATGGACCTTCCTAGATCTTCAAGCTCACAAGGATATTTTCTGAAAATTATCACGATAATGAGAGTGTTCGCGATTTAAAAATCCGCTAGGCTCGCATGCTGTCTACCTGTTAATTTCCACCAATTACGAGCCAGTAGCTTGTCTCTCATTGGTGGAAAATGACGGATGGAACTACACGCCAGACTAGCGAACCCGCCCTCATTGAATATATTTCGTCGCTGTTTTTTCCATGACTTTTTATACGTATTAATCGAACAGCTTTTTAATAATGTTGGTATTTTTGAGCACTTATTAACTATGAACTATCAGCTAAAATTAATTTATAAATTTTTGAATATAACTGTATTTCATATTCAACCAATTCCTGATAAAGAATGTCTTTGGATCCTGTTAGGACCTCCTTAAAAACATTTGCGTGTAAAAACTTCTGAGTTTTTTGTACCCGCAGAAAATTGATACTTTTTTAAATAATGCAGTATTTTAAATTTCAATAGTGCAGAAATAGCAAAAATAAAAGCCGGCGGAAGGCATTGTATACATAATAATATATAACTAGCTGTAGCCAGAAACTCCGCCCGCGTAGGTGTCGGTTATCGCGCCAAAAAGTAACCAATGTCCTTTCTTGGGGCCCAAGCTTGTGCCATACCAAGTTTCATTAAAATCGGTTCAGCGGTTTACCCGTGAAAGCGTAACAGACAGACAGATAGGGTTACTTTTGCGTTTATAATATTAGTATGAATTTATTATTTTAGCTCTTACACATTTATTCAGTTTCTTTAATCAGGAATTGGAGGGATTATATCTAAATGTTAAAGCTTTCGATGTTACTTATATATACTAAAATATACTATACTAAATTAGCTCAATATTAGTGCGAGATGTCTATTGTAACGCTGTATTGTACTGATTAGATGTTTGGACGGTTTATAGCTGATAGTTTTTAGGCGAACGTTTCAGCTAACTTTGTATTGAATGCGAATAGATCTTTATATAGCGTGTAACAAAAACCGTGTCTGATATCTAGGGGAACTAATTAATATAACACTAGCTAATTTTATTACATATTTAATGGATTTGGGTAATATTTTTTCTTAATAAATAAAAAATATTCTTCTTACATGGCAACATTGATTGATCCACATTAATAAAAAGCCATAAATGGGTCGAATGTTGCCAACAAACAAAATTTTCCTAATTTTATGGGTAATTTTGCATGCTTAGATACAGTAACATCATTTGTTCTTGCTTTACATATTTTCTAGAATCAACTAGAAAGACTTTATGGGTAATGACGTGGTTTTTGTTACATGAAATATAAACGCGTTGTTTCTCTACTTTTATAAAATTGACATTCCTAAAATATAATTATAGTATAACAATTAAGGCCTCGTATAGAATTTGGTAGAAACATTAAATTCATTATAATTCAATCTTCAGTATACATTAAATAGTAAATATAGTGTTGTATGCATTTAGAATTAAATTGTTAGTACATTGCGGGCAATGCATGTTGCACAGTGTAATCTAAAATGAAAAGTATTGTTTCTTCAATCGTTATTAGTGTTACCAATGACTAAATGACAAGAAAATTAACAATTTCTGAAATGGTTGAGATTATAAATCAGATTTTATTAACAAAATGCGCGCACGAAATCGACGCGTTAACGGCCGTTTGACAGATGGAAGTTAGACTGCAGGTACTGTACTATCCATGGGCGTGATTGGATACTATACATATTAGAAATATTTATTCTAGATATTTAAATTCCTAGAGTTTACTAACAAAAATATTTAATGTAAAAGACATTATATTCCCACCAGTGTAGTACATGTTTGTTAAATGTAGCTTCTTTGTCAACTGAAATTGTTACCAACTTTTGTTTTTGTTTGAACATATTATGGAGATTGCCTATTAAAATTGCAAATCGGCTACCCTAAATCAGACACTCAATTATTGCCTTATCGTCATAAAATAAATACCAACTTGTAACAGAGACTGTATGATAAAAGCCGATTTTCGTACAGTTAACAAAATTATTTTACAGTTTTTTTTTATTGTTATTTATGCGTATTTCATACAAAAAGTTGGTAGCAAGTTCAAGTGAATAAAGATTGTACCAAATCAGTAACCATAGCTTACGTTTGTAACTTAGGGTGTAACCCTAACAGTATTAATTAAAATTGTATTTTATGTGTATATTGTACCGTCTATAAAATATTGTCGTGGCTTCCATAGAAATATTTCGATGTTAGAATGTACTGGGATAGAAAGAAAAGTTACGGATTCATAAAAGAAAATGCGAGAAAGATTGTCAAAGAAAAAATAAACAATACGCGTCATAGACTAAAACGTTATTGTTAGTATGGCAACCCTAAAATGGCGGGTAGATCGAAGAGTATTTGCGTCCTTTTTATATAAAAACAAAAATCAATAGATAAAAAGCGATGCTTGTTGTCATTTAATCAATCCCAAATAAATACGCTATGCTTCGAAAAATTCCATATTCTCAGAAAATAAATATTGTACAAGTATTATTACATTTTTATTATCTGTCAATATATTAGTGTAGCCACTACAAAGGTTAATAAACTCATTTCATTCCTGTATCTAGTCCGTTTAAACAAATCTCGAATTATAAATTATATATTTTTATTTTATATTTTAGAATATTTAAAGAACACGATAACTTTCAAATAACATTCTTATATTATATTTAATCGAACAGAAATGCAAAAAAATAACTGCCAGTGTATAATTAAATTTAATGTCGCATTCACTAGTTTTAAATATAGAAATAGATATGCACCAATTATTAGACAAATGTTATTGATATATATTTTAACCATTTACTATAACATAGTGATAAATTTAGTTTTAGTTCTATTTACGTAGAGTTGTTAATGCAATCATTGATGTCTACCTATTCTATACAGGGTGCTACGGTAACTCGTTATCATATTTGAAATACTGCTTCTGCATATAAAAATGATCAACTTTCTCAAAGAAACTAATAGTCTATTCCCAAAAAAGTTGTGGATTTGGAGTTAGTGCTAATTTTAAAAAGCTGATAATAATTTTGTAATACCAATTTTTCTTTTTGGTATTAATTATGGTTTCTTTGAAGAAATTCGTTCATTCCAATGGACAGCAACAGTAAAATATCACTACGCATTTCCGTAACATCCTATATCCAATAATTATTTATAATTATAACATGCTAGTTCCATCGATGTTGAATTTAAATATTTATTAATTGCACAATAAAAATATTAAAAAATTGGAACACGTTTACGCATGCCAAAAATAATAATTGATTTATAATTTAGGTATTCCGTTTTAGTATATATTTGCATGTGAAAATGGCGCACATTGTCGCTTTTTATAATGAATACTAATTACAAGTTATTCACAAATATTACGAAATTTATCACATATTCCTTGTTACAATAACGAAAAAGTGAGAATAAAATAGTATTTTTAGTAATTCCATTTAGTATTTAAATGTTTCAAATAAATTAGTTAAGTTAGTGTTGTATGTGGCCAAGGATTATTGTTTAATTTAATACTTCCTGTTTGGATTATTGACAATATACGTATTAAATAAAGCTCGCTACCTCGCCGCGCAATAGAAACTCGAAATAAAAAAAATACTGGCATCCCAAAAATATCTGTACATGGTGTTGCCATACATTATAACATATTGAATACCTTGAAATAAGGTTTTAACAATAAGGTTAGAATCTGTCGCGTGGCTTTGTGTGTTTGGTCATGCCGTGTGTTAGAGTGTAGTTTGTAGGATTTTATATTAGCCGTATTATTCGACGTTGCTTAACGTTGTTCGTATAAACAAAAGTGTAGCTGCAGAGCCGGTAGTGAGGCAACGCATTTCTCTACATTTCAAGTGTGAGAAAGTCTGCAAATGACGCACTGTTCAAACATTTCCGTTAAAAAAACAATAGACAAAGAGATCGAGAAATAGCGCTGTTATAAAATCCTACTGAAACGCGTACAAAGCTGTTGTAATTGTAATTAGCTTGTTAAATATAAATAAAAGCATTCTAGGTCAATTCTTAATTATTGGTAGCATCTTCGCTAGTACAAATTGTTTACCACGCGAATATTACATGAAATATAAACGGCTAATTTATTTATTTATGTCTCAAACTGTTTTAGCACTATTGTGTAGTAGCTCAAGTTTTAAAATACACGTAACATTTAAATTGAGTGGCAACATTATATTGATTGATTAATTGGAAAACATTATGATATTGTTATTAAGATAATTTCTCGTTACATTTATCATGGATTTTATTCACATACGGTAATTCATTTTCTGAATTGAATTGTATAATTATCTTTCTACATAAAAACAGGTTTACAATATACCAACAACAAAAAGCTGTACCTAATGTTGAGTTTTGTCTGTGATTTATTTATGTCCTACATAATGTTTTGGTTATTATTTATTTTTTGAACATAAATAAATAATGCTTTTGACGAAGTAGCTGCTGTTTTATTCAATTTGACGACCGAACCCCTAAATGCTTCGTCAGTTTAACAGTACAATATGCTAATAGATTACGATTAGGTATGACTGTCGTAGTAGTCTAGCCGTTCAAAGACCGGATTCAAATGCACGTAGTTACTAAGTTCCGAACCCAGGCTACTACCAACCTGATTTCCATAGTTGTATGTACTTTCTTAAATATTCTAATACACTAGTGACAAACGGCTAAGAAAAATCGCCAACCAAGAGTGATTTTGGTAATCGATGCTTCTCTATACATTTAATTGCCCAGCAGTGGGTCAATGAGGGCTACCGTTAGTAATTCCTCCGCAAGGGACGCTAGTCAAAGGCAATGTCCGAAATATCAAATTCCATATTGTACAGGTGGGCTTTGACAGCTGACGCGCCGGTGCCAGTTACGCCAATTGGTAAGTGCAATCGCGCATTATCGATAGACAGAATCGGAGCCATTATTTAAATATATTTAAACTCGGTGGAAATAATTTTTTTCTACCTACAACTCTATATATAAATAGTCTGATTACTAACACACTAAATAATGTTGGTGATAACATACAAAAAATTAGACGCATCTCTAAATCTGTCAATGTCAAAATTATTGAATTGATGATTGCTTTACTTTTTGCCGCTCTGCTAATTAATTTTATTACTATAAGCTAACAAAAAGGAACTACGAGAACAATAACAAAGCAAGCAAGTTACTGTTTAATGTACATTTGAGTGAAGGATGAAGGTAGCCACGCGGACACGTAATAAATTACGAAGTAGAAATTCGACGGTATACAGTCACGATACAACCGATCAAAGATACTCACCGGAAAAGTGCAGGGTGTGTTTAGATGATGGAGAAATACCAATTTTCGGCGCAAAAGATATATCTGATGATGTAGCTGAGTTTGGTGAGATAAAAATTAGTGCAAATGATAACCTTCCTCAGTATTTATGCGAAGCTTGTTATACATTACTGGAAGCTGCTATCTTGTTTAGGAGAACCGCGAAACAAGCCAATGAATACCTTAAGAAGAATCGTGTGAAAGCAACATCGTCGGTTGCCTCTGATGACTCTAATTATCTCAATGACAATGAATCAGAAATAAAACGAGAATACCTTGAGTTAGATGAGACCTCTGAATCTGAACTAGACGACTTTGATAAGTTAAGACTTAAAATTGAGTCTGAAGATGAAAATATTGACTACCTTGCTTTAGCTAAGAATCATTTGAACATGTCAGTTAATTCAGACTGTGACAGTATAGATTACCGGTCTGCATCTGAATTTGATACTCAAGAAACAAATGACTCTCAAGACTATCAATTAGAGGAAATAAAAAATGAAGAAGTAGAAAGCGCTACAGATGCAGACAGTGAAATGATAATGATTATAGTATCCAATAAGGACAAACAAAATCAAGCCCAGCCAGCTTGTGACAAATGTAACATTGTTTTTGATAACATTGATGATCTTTTGCAACACAATGAAAAAAATCATCCAAAACCAGGTTTGGATGAAAGAGAATGTGAAATATGCCACAATTTTGTAAAAAAGAAATCATATAAAGTTCATTTGAAGGAGCACAGAGAAAAGTACCAAGAGAAACATAATAAGAAGTATGGTAAAGTGGAGTGTGAAGTTTGCAATAAGAAGATTAGTAAAGCTTATTATAAATACCACCTTAAAATGCATGGAACTGCTGAAGAACAAGCCGAGCGGTCTATGGAATGTCCAATATGTAAGAAAACCTTCAGTGCACACTACTTCAATGACCATATGAAAAGAGTCCATGATAAGAAAATGAAGCACAATAAACAAACATCTCAAAACCAAACACCCAAAGCAGAATCACCTAAAAAATTAAAACACAGTAAATGTCCAGTATGTGACAAAAAAATAAAACAAAGTGATTATAAAGTACATTTAGCAAAACATGGAGGTCCGTTGCGACGCTACATTTGTGACAAATGTGGGAAAGTATTTAAACATCCATCTGCATTCAAAACTCATTGCTTAACACATGGCAGTGAATTGAAATACAAATGCCAGTTTTGTCCATACAGAGGCCTTCATCAAGCGCTACTAAAGATCCATGTCCGGACACACACAGGGGACTACAACTACAAATGCACAGAGTGTCCCGCAAAGTTCATAACAAAAAGTAACTTGTCTAAACACCTTCAAAGGCATAAGGGACTGTGTAACTACAAGTGTGACATTTGTAATAAAGGATTTTATACAAAGCGTGATTTAGAAAAACACAACAATATTGTTCATTTGAAGCTAAAGAACCATGTTTGTGAGGCATGTGGCAAAGTTTTCGGACACAGGGATAATATGTTGAGTCACCAGCTCAAAGTACATAAAAGAGAGAAGATTATCACAAAAGGCCGAATGCCTTCATATCTGAAAAAGGATCAACAGCTTAATTAATTTGTATCACTGATCTATTGGCATTGACATTTGTGGTTTGGTGGTTTATGAATACCACAGTCAACATCAATCTTAACTACATGAACACTCTTATGATTATGTTTAATTTGTTCAATATAATGAATAAAACTTGTTTTTTATATTAGTAATTAATTGTATTGAATTATGTTATAATAAAAAAAATTATAGTTTTCTACAAAATTGATTTTTAATACATCAATAATGAAGTCCCTTAACAAACAATGAATATTTTTTTATTGTTGCAGGAGTAGGGTGTATTATTTAGCAAATAATAAAAAGAAGTGATTATTGAAACAATTTTTATATTTTAGTCTAAGAGATTGTAACATTTCATCTGTAAGGAATAAATAAAATACATACAGTGCATGCATGGACTAACATCCCTTCATACATATATAGTAATTATAAATTAGTATTCAAATTTCTCAATTCAGCTTCTATGTAAGCTGGTGTTCTTCCATTAACTTTCTTTTCTCGCTTGTGGACATCCAGTTGATGTCTCATCATGGTCTTCCTATAGCCAAATGCTTTTCCACAAATGTGACAAATATTATTCTTTATTCCCAAATGGGCTACTTCAAAATGTCTTTCTAAATAAAGTTTAGAGTGGAACCTTCTATGGCAAGTATCACATTTAAAGAGTGGATCTTTATGCTTCTGACAGTGTTTGTTCAGATTACTTTTAGTAAGAAATTTAGCTGGGCATTCCGTACATATGAATTTGTAATCTCCTGTGTGTGTACGCATGTGAATTTTAAGTAGCCATGAACGGCGACCCCTGTAGGGGCACAGCTTACATTTGTATGGAAACTCTGAACTGTGTATCAAGTAGTGTTTCCTATATGAACATCGCTGGAGAAATGATTTACCACAGATGTCGCAAATGTATCTGGCTGCAGTATGATCATGCAGAGCAAAGTGCTCTTTGTAGTAGGCTTTTGTAATCACTTTGAAGCATATTCTACATTGTACTTTAGCTATCTTCTTGGTTGGTCTTTGCTCAAAGTCATCAGCATCCCCGATGTCACTTGCAACCGACGAAAAGAAATCCTGTAAAACCAATGTTGATGCTTCAGGATTTTGCTCTTCTTTTTCCCGTGTTGATGATTCTTGAGCCTCAATTAAATCCATTTTTTTCTTTGCTAGTGTATTTTTCAATATCTGATCAGATTTTTTTGCGGTTTTTCTAAATAAAATAGCAGTTTGTAGTGATTTATGACACAGATCGCACATGAAATGAAGAGATTCATCATCTTCACTTAGGTCAATATCGCCGAAAGTACTGATATCTGCAACCATATCGTCGCCCTGATCATTATAAATAGGAATGGTGCCTTCCTTTAAACAAATTCTGCATTTGTTGATACTGGTTTCTGGTTGAGTTCCAGACGGACTTTCTCTGTTTCTTTTTCTTTCATGATTACTTTTCAACCTTTCAGACGTAGCTTTGTTAAATAATTTTACTATAAAATAAGAGTTAACCATTGTTATTTATTCAGAAATCAGAAATAATGATTACAATAACAAAACAAAGCTCTATCAAACCCGTTCCATAATCCATATCAATCCATATGTATAAAAGTACTCTGTGGTTAAGGGCACAGAACATACACTAGCGACAGCGAGACCACAGAATAAAATATATACACTACCGAGCGCGAGATTCACTGCTCACACTCCGAGTCTGTGAGGTTTGTTTTGTGATAGCCTTAGATTAAGTAGTAAGTACCTAGTGCTTAGATTCCAGTGATACATATACACTTTAGTTTATGATGGTATTTAAATAATATGTTCCGAGACACAGCTTATGATGTTAGTACATCATAAGCTGTGTCTACCTACCCAAAATAAATTCTAACTTCAGATTAGTTAGAAAAGTATGTGGCCAAAGTATGTGGATAATACCAGGCCAGCCCTCGTGGCCTGGCATTATCGACTGTGTCCAGTGTGTATCATAATTAAATGTGTGCGTGTTTTATTTATGTTTTCTAACAAAAGTTATGTTAGAATTTTAGGCAGCAGACACGTCTTTATTTAACTGAACTATTTTCAAAGATTGTTCGGTTGAAGCCACTTCTAAAGCCATTTTTTTTGTTAGAATGAATGCTGCGAATTTACGCAATATTGATTAGACAATATTTATATAATAATATTTTTTTTTGTTCATGAATTGTCCCGAATATGCGTTTCTTGTTTGAATCATTCGTTTATTAATGTAATTAATATTAAGCTAATCTCTAGATCAGTCCAAATAGTACAAAGTACAACGTAGACTCTTCCTAATTACTTTCTACGAAAGAATAATAAAAATCTGATATAAAATGAACCTGGAACTAAAAAGGCTTCCCGCGAAGAACGCGTGAGAACTGAGATGTTTTGTTTTCTATAAACTTGGGCAAACACGTTTGATCAGTTTTGTTGGGCAAAACACCACGCCACACCACGTTTTACCATCTTTTAAAAGTATTCTGAGATCTTTTGTAAACAAGTTATCGCAGCAGACATGACTTGACTTTCCTAATGACACTGATAATAAGCCAGCCAGTTGACAGATCTTTTTATTTACTTGTTTTGTTAGTGTGTCGTTACAAAGAATTTGAAGACATATTACTAAAGAATAAACTTCTAATAATTCACCAAATTGTAGGTTTATATATTAGTCGATAACTAAGAAATTACTAAGCTCGTGCCAGTTTAATTTACAACAAATTAAATATGCTAACATTGTATTATTTGTTGAAAAACTCTAAAAGAAAATCCAAACTAAGTGGTTACGAGTATTACAGTATATTGAATGAAAGTAAACGATTTAAACTAAAAGGGGGTTCAGTAACAAAATGTCGAGTGTGTCTGCAGGAAGGTTCTTTTCCAATTTTTGGAAATGAGGACACTGCTCTCTTTGTAGATGCTTTACAAATGGTTGGTGACATTCAAGTAAACGAAAACGATGATTACCCTAAACACCTATGTGACATATGCCACGAGTTTATTAAAGGTGCAATATTATTTAAGAAGGTAGCAAAGGAATCTGACAATATTCTTAAGCAATCTGTGAAAGAAGAAACTAATTGTGATCAGTCATTTGATCAAGAAACTCAAGACTTCAGTGACAGCAGTACATACGATACGAAACAACCAGAAAAATGGAAAAATGAAAAAAGCTGTAAAGTAAAAACTGAGAAAAAAGTTAAGATAAATTATTCGCCAAAAGTCACTTGCAAGATATGTAATAAGGTGATAAACAGGTCATACTATAAAGAGCATATGACCATGCATGATCCTGACCACAAGAAATATGTGTGTGATGTGTGTGGGAAGTCATTTAGGCTCAGATGTGCTTACCACAACCATAGCTTAAGACACAGGAAAGACTTCCCCTACAAATGTCAGTTCTGTCCATACCGGGGCAAATATGCTGAGCTTCTCAAAACCCACATGAGAACACATACAGGGGACTATAGATATATGTGCACGGAATGTCCAGCCCGATTCCTATTTAAGAGTAATTTAAACAGTCACATGTTGAAACACAAAGAGCCACAGTTCAAGTGTGAGGCTTGTAAAAGAGCTTTTCACACAAAGTTGATGCTGCAAAGGCATTATGAAGCAGATCATTTAGGGATAAAGAACCATGTATGTAATGTGTGTGGGAAAGCATTTGGTTACAGAAATGCTATGATGAAGCATCAAAGACATGTGCATAAGAGGGAGAAAATGATGTTTGGTAGAATGCCTGCTTATTTAGCAGCTGAGCATAGAGTGGAGAATAGCTGCTGAATTTTCAAGATAATTTAAAAGCTATTTACACAACTTAAAATGTATAGTTAGATGTACTTTAATTGTATTTAGTATATATGTATTTAGTAATAATGTTAACTCAAAAGAATAATTATTTAGTAGCTTTTCCTCAAATAATCCATACATTAAAACTATAATACAGAACTATGGCTTTTATTAGGGTTCTGTAGATTTAAAGGTAAAAGAAGAACCCTTATAGCATCACTTTGTTGTCAATCTGTCTGTCAAGATTCTTTTTCTCAGGAATTCGTGAGTTTAACAGCCATTTCCCATTCATATTCGAAAAACTCCAAACCAATTTCAGTAAATACTTCCCATAGACCCAGAATCACAAAATTCGGAATGATTTGGCTGTCACAAAAACGAATAAAGTTTATTATTTTAACAAATAATATATAATGTTATTGCTATAGAAAAAATAATGTGTTTTGGTTTGGAAAATTCAACGTGATGACCGTCAAAATTTTAACGTAAACCTGGGTGCGCAAGTTAGACTCGCACTTGACTGGTTTTCATTTAGAAATTAAGTTATAATTGGCCTATTACCAAAAGAAATAATTTTATTGTAACTACCATCTATTTAGGATACCAGTACGCCTAGTTTCACAGCCTTGTCAATGCACCAAGGGTCTAGTGAAAGGAATATAATTAAAGGGTACACTTTTGATCAAGGTTCGTTTCCCAAGAACAAAATACTGTAATTTATATAATATATATATATGAATGATTTTTTTTTTGGCGGTCATTTTTTTCTTTATTAAATATTATTTACAATTTTAAATATATACAAACTTAACTATATATACACTTAAAACAAAACTAAAGTCTTAAATAATAAGAATAAAAAAAAAAAACTAAAACATAGCGTCAAAGAATTCATCCGCATCGCTGTCGACTGGAAGTGTACCCAAAAGACTGGCGGCATTGCCACGTTGAATGGCAATGCTTATTCTCTGTCCAAGGTAAAAGCCAGCCCTTGGGTCACGCGAGGAGTCAACAAGGCGTTTCGCCAGATCTTTATATAATATGTGTGCACTCGGACCCCACGGTCCAAGTGTTTGAACCCCAAACGGCTGGAATGTATAACTTCCAATAAGGTTGTTATATTTCCGCCGTTTGAGGTTCTCAGCAGCCGCAGCAGCAGCGCCAGCACAGCACGATGAACTAGGAATATAAGATGGCGCAAGAGTATCGACACAAGTAGCGTCCCACACTAAAGGCCTACCCATCTTCCAAGGAAACAAAGACATGAATGATACTATACTTTTAATATTATTTAAGACAAGTACGTCCTGTTCTTATAAATTGAAAAATATAAGACGATGTTCGTAGAAGTAGGTTTGTTTTTTAAGTGATTTAATAAAATAATGTACTCTGTGTGTGATAGAAGTGTCAAACTTCAAAGTCAATACTTTCAGCTCAGCTGTTATCGTCAAAGACGTCACTTGTCATTTCTATGTAAACAAAGCGGGGGTTGATTTAGAATTACAATTTAAAACAATGTCCGGATCTTATTTCATGTTACAATTTCTGGAAGAAGGTCGATTTAAAGGGCATCAACAAAACTTAAACAAACAACGTCCTTCAACTAGTCATAATACAACTGAAAATGCAAACAGTGATAATACCAAGTGTAGGATTTGCCTGAAAGAAGCTACTATTTCGATTTATTCCTGTAATTCGAAATTGAATATTGAAAAATCGATACGCACTTTCGCTGGTATAGCGTTAAGTCAGACTGATGATCATCCTAAACATGTTTGTAAATCGTGCTACAATTTTCTTCAGACTGCGACACAATTCAGAAAATTGGCTCAAGATACAGACAACTTTTTGCGTCAATTGTCATCACACTACTCTAATGTAGGTTTGGATAATGAGACAGATGATAAAATTACTTCTAACGATGATCATCGTTCACTAGCATACACTTGTAAACTATGCAAGATAAATTTCGCCACTTTTAATGAATTAGTTGCACATAAAAATTCCAATCTACATAAAAAAGTTCGCATACAGTGTCCTATGTGCTTTCGTCTGCTGACAGCTCATTTGTATAAAAAACATTTGGCTAGACATCAGTCAGCATCATACCTAGTGTGTGAAGTGTGTGGTAAGTTATACCGCAAAGACAACTTGGTCAGACATCTTCAACTTCACAGCTTTGAATTGCCATACCAATGTCAAGAATGTCCATATAGGGGACGATTTATGGAGTCTCTCAAAATTCATATGAGATCACATACAGGGGATAGACCATTTTCTTGTAATAAATGTGAGTTACAGTTTCTCACACGTAGCAATCTCAACAGACATCTTTTAACCCATAACAAGGAGAGGCCCTTTAAGTGTGTTGAATGTGGTAGAGGTTTCTATACAAAGAGGGATTTGGATGTCCATTTTAAGGCAGATCATGCGGGCATGAAGGAGTTTTGTTGCAGGATGTGTGGCAATAAGTATAGTAGTAGAAAGGCTCTCATGAGGCATGAACTGAGGGTTCACAAGAGAGATAAAATGGCAAAGGGCCGAATGCCTTTATACCTGCAAGCAGAGTATCAGAAGAATAGTGAAAACACTTAAGTTTGTTAGTTTCCTTGCTGCAATATTTCATGTCATAAGGTTTGAAGGCATTTATAAATAAAGATGATGAATTATCTAGTCATATCTACATTATTTTATTTATAATAATGTTAAGAACATTTTTTTAAAAGTTTGAAGGGATGTATGTAGGTCTAATTAAAAGAAAGAATTTTCTATTAATGTATTGTTTTTTATTTTCATTACTAGACAATAGGTGTATATAAAAAATGTGGTTCTTACTTTTAATATTTGTAATGACTTCAATTTTAGATCTTGAAAAATTAAAATACTTTTTTACTGGATTTAAATTTAAACTGTAAGTCTATGTTGAAAGAGAACCATCTTGGTTTTGAGGGTGCTGCTGTGTTATGTAATTACTGTATATATTATGTTAAAAAAACTTTTTGTCAGTATAGTATGCCTGTATCATCTGGATATTCATAAAAGTATGTTAGAAGTTAGAACATAATGTTTTCAGATGCCACCTTCTTTTAACTATAACGTTAGTTCCATTTTTCGCCACGACGGCTCTCTTTCCGCACAGACTATTATTTGTGAAAAATATGAAGTATTATGAAAAGAATTTGTTTGAATCTTATTAAAATGTAACAATATTGTAAGACTAGAATGCTACATAGATCAATAAATAGTATTGCAATAATATTTGGTCAATAATTTAAGGTATACACATACAGACAACACTAAGTACATATCTAAATAAAAATCACACACACATTAATATAAATCTTTAGTGTAACATTTCTACTGAACAATGGAAGATCTGATAGTAACTATTATGTATACCATATCTAAATAAAGGCCACATTATCACTTATGTTACACTTATCGGATGGATACAAACAACAGGAAGGCTTCTATGGTCTCCTATAATTACAATATGTTTCTTATGTTACAATACTGGCTAGTTACAATTTTAGGAGATATATAAATGTTACATCACTTTGGGACAATGCCAATCTGTTCATAATTACTTAAATTGTCGTGAAAAATGTTAAACTTGTGCAAAATAATGTGATGATTGTATTTTGTTTTCTATAACAAATATACTGACTAGAAGTTGTTTTCTTAAATTAGTTAACAGTTAAATATATTTTTGTTATAACACATGTATTTAATTATAATATAAATATTTAGTTTGTAAATACACAGTCTTGTAATTTAAGTAACAAAATACATTTTTTAATACTTTAATTTGTGTTTTACAAAATAGTGACTAGTGACAAACATTTCCGATTTGCACAACACATTAAGATTTAGAATTTGTTGAATTATTATTTTAAAAGTAATAGTGCAATAAAATGCATTAAAAAAATTAAGCAACATCAAAAATTTCTTACACTATAACACTACAGTATATAACATAGTATATTCCTTTACTAACTATAAATAGGGGTATATAACAGTTTTTAATTACATAATAATTATGTATAATATATTTATTTAAAATTTCTGTACCTTTAAATATTATTATTTTTTAATAAAAATAATATAAATTTATAATGAAAGCAATATGGATGCAAAGAAGGCATAAACAAGTCTTAATGTTTTAACACCAGACTGATTGATTACTTTGTGATTATAAAAAGTATTTTGCTTGGCAGCTAAAGCCTTTTTAATATTGGGCCAATGGGCCAGCATTAGCTCAATTCAATAATATATTTTGAAATTCATCACTATTAGCTTTTTTAAAAAGGTTCTTTTTTTTAATAAGTGTTCATGGTTTTCTTTTGTTAATGTTATGACTGCTATTACCTAATTTGGCTCAATTGATTAGTTTTAATTACAAATGTTTGTATGATGTGACAGGAATTATAATGCTTAATGATATTATGAAGGCACTACAAAGGTACTAGGTCTTTTTTAGATTGTTAGTCATTCCTTAGAACATTTTTACTACTGTATGATGTTTATTTTAATAATGATTTCTATGAATAATAATTTATTTTTGTTATAAACCTGTTAATTTTATTTTAATTATTTGTCACAGAAAGGCTTACTTAGGAGAATAGTAGTAAAAATTTGGTGCATATCCACACCTCTTTTGTACTCAAGTACAGTATAATATAAAATGTTATTCAACATTTTGCCAAAATTTGTGCTTAAGGCACTCAGCCCATGACAGGTATAAATATACCAGTCAGTTTTTAAAACATTATAAATTTTAATCATAGGATGGTCCTCTGCATAGAGAAACAATAAACATGGATGCAAATACAAACTCCAGAGTTTGTATGCACAGCATGAGAGTACACCAAATGTACTCTATTCTGAGCACCACTACTTGGCAGATGAGGAGGTACAGGACACCCATGATAGATGGCACTGTCAGCAGCACTGAGAATAACACTGGTATGTCTGAAAAGAGATATAATACATACTTAGTAAGTTTGATGTTTAATATATAAAAAATACAGTACTTGAGAATTTAAGGCGAAAGTTATAGATAATGATTATAAAAGATCTGTAAAATTTAATATTTACCTTTTTCACTCAGACTTCCTTTCCGCCCTAATATAAGACGGGCAGCTTCAATAATGAACAACCCTATAAGCACCCCGTAGTCTCGCCCTAGTCGCGTTGGATCCTTTTCCACTTCATACTTTTCAATAATCAAAACCGATTTCAGGATAAGTGTGCCTAACTCGCATGTTGCGAACAGACCAAAATAAAACGAGTTAATATACAGAAGAATTTCATACGCCAAACTCGAATTAACCATTTTAAATTTAGTTATTTGTTCAGCTCGGTCACTTAATTATTAAAAACTAAGAAACTTTCGTAGGCACATTAATTTCATATATAATTTTGTGTTAACACTACACGTATCTAACTTATTTGAAACAAGGAACTTGCTCTAGCGAGAAATTAATTTAAAAATAGAACACGAACCAAAGTAAAATAAAACGTCGAATGAACAAACGTCCACTGATAAAACTGACAGTGACAAGTTCAGTACTTGTGACATCTTGACCTAAAAATCAGGAAATATTGCCAGGACACAAAACACTTTATTAACCTGTAGTTAGTATCAGCTGACATTAAGTATAAAACGATATTTAATCTTGCAGTAATGAAAGAAAGAACATTTGACTTTGATTCAGTATATCTAAGTTGATAAATCTACATAGCCATAATTACATATTTGACGAATTTGGGTTTGGCTGTCAATGACGATGAAGTTAGTATTTTCACAGAGTACTTTTATATATAGTATTTTAAATGGCAATACACAATTAAGTGCAACGAACGACGCGAACGGGGGTGGTTGTGTTGCACGTGTTTTTGATTTCTACTCTAATGCAGTTATTATGAATAAAAAACTTTAATATATCTTTCAAAAGTGTTACGTTTATATCAGTAATTTATAATTGTCGTACCTGCATAGTATGTTTTGGTAAGTGTTAAAAATTGTGTGTTATGATAACCACGCGCTCAGTAGGGCACATTAATACTGATCGTCTTTTTGGTATTTAAGTGATTTTTGTTTTTTTTTGTCTGAAAGTTTGTTGTTATTTTAGCCGAGAAATAAAGGTGTGTTAATTGGGAGCTTAGTGAGGTTAAGTGATGCTGTGGATGTGTAAGAGAGAGAGATTTTGTCTTATCACAGCAAGAATGCGGCTCCAGAGCCTAGTTATCATTTTCGAAGTGAACGGTTTACTATTTTCTCCGTGTGGGTCACCGGTCAATGCACACAGATAAAAGCATTGGAAAGTAGTGTTCTTATTGATTCTTATTTGTTTTTTTCATCATTGCATATATTTAGAACTGATAGGTAGTAACTATAAAACTAAGTTTAGAATAATACTTAATACTTACTTTACTTATTTAGGTAGTATATATTATAAGGTTGTATATAAATTGTAATTTGTAGTGGCCAGTCTTAAAATTAAAAAAATTGTTAAAAATCTGAGTGTGGTGTGGATACTATATTATTATTTTCGTGTGGGCCTTATCTTAGGAGGTTTTAATGTGTAGGTATCATATATTTTATGAAAAAAATGAATAATACTTTTGTGCAAAAAATCCATTAATCAGAAAGTCAGTTACTTTCAAGCCCATACCGGATTGAAAATGGTTGTAAAAATTCAACACTTCATAAACACAAAATCAAACAGTCTAATTCTAAAGAATACCTTTGCATGAATAAATGCAGCCATAGATCATGAAATATTTAAATCACTTTTTTAATGCAAAGACATGGTCAGTCGCACATCCTGCCTATTATGTTTGGTTTACACAATGAGCTAAGTGACTCGTATTCATAATAATGACTTTCTTTGTAACTTTGACACTAACAGTTTGTTTAAGAATCAAGTATGTGCTCAATGTTTTATTACTTTATTTTACATTAATAATGGACTTATTAATGATGTACAAAAATGTTGAATGTTTTTATAATTATTTAGCATGAAATTGAAATGGTTTACAGTATACATTTCAATAAATTAGGTAATTATTTAATTATTTCTATTTGAGTATTCTCTCTAGCACATAAAATATTCTGGATAAAAATAAATATCTCAGTGTTATTAAGTAAAAAGTTTTGAACAATATAAAAAGAAATGTGATTTTAAATTAAAAAGTAAATTTGTGACCAAGTAATATGAATCAGTCAAAATAATTATTTGAATTATTTAAAAAAATATATATTTTATTATAATAATATTCAATGCCATCAATATCTACATAATTAATATAAGATTTAGATACTATTACTGCATTATCAAGATAAATATTGGGTAGTGACAAAGATTACAATTTTTACATAGATACAAGCATTCAAAGATATGAATAAAAATGTAGCACAGAAAGCTATAATTTCTTATAATATGTCCTACTTAAACGGGTCATTGACACATTATTTAACTACTGACAATGTCAATCCAGTACATATTTTATTATTGTTTTGTATACATAGCTACCTACCTATTTGTCAATAAAAGTTTGGTGGTTTTGTTTATTTTATGATCTGGACACAAAAAAATACATAAATCGTAGGTATCATCACTAAATTAGGTTTTACCATGGTGGTAATGTTTACTTTCAAATTGCAGATTAACAGTACTAACTAAAGTTTTTTATGGTAACTGATAGTATTAAGAATAGTCAATTAAATACATTATAAGAATTGATACAGTATGAACCGTTCGACCTTAGACCTTGACCCCTTGCGATCCCGTTAAGATAATAGATATACCTAATACGGAAAAAAAATTGCATTTGCGTGATAACTAGTGACTGTATCAGACAGAACTAACGACATTGCTGGCAACATTTTCATATCGATAGGTCAAAGGTTACTCGGTAAATATACACGTACTCAGCCCATCACTAATATAAATCACGGATTTTTAAAAGGTCTCTTTTAACTTTCGTTTTATAGGATCATCGAAGTTTTGAAAGACGGCCTTAGATTTAAAAATGTTGCCAGCCAAATAATAAAGTTATCGTTAACTCTATCAACAGTTACTACGCGACTGCACAAATTTGGTTGCATTTTATCTTAACGGGATCATGCGGGCTTAAGGTCCAAGGTCGTACGGTTTACTACTATGTCAATTAATATAGGGCCTTATAACAAAAAAAAAGTTTGTGCTTTTTGTGATATTCAATTACAAAGTAAATACCTATTTGAAAAAATAAATCAATAATAAAACTGATAGATATGAATACGAATAGTAAACTAAAAAGGAGTTTATTAATAATTATTTATTGAAGGCTCTACTTTTTATGTTTTACAATGTGAAAACATTGTATTCCATTCCCTACTTCCCTGTAAGTTTAATACTCTCTCATTAAGAGGTAAAATGGATGGAATCCAAACTAGGACAACAGTGACTGTAGGACGGGCTGTCAGCTGCAACTCGCGGTGAAATACTTTGAAAGAAGTCTTACGGCCGTTCTTTGAACGTCTACTTCAAAAGCTGCTTACAATGTAGACAAATACCGTACGTCGAGGCTAGAATAGTTTTAAAGACAAAAAGAGTTGAAATGGAGCAAAGACCGACATAGCAGGTACTAGATAGGTATAATTCGATTATTTATTTAAGTTTAGGACAATAGTTTGCTAAGCTATATAGTAAAATAGCTGTATCCTGCGGTTTCGCCCGCGTGGATGTCGCTTATCGCGGCAAAAGTAGCCTATGGTCTTTGTCAGGCTCTAGACTAACTGTGTACCATATTTCATTTAAATCGGTTCAATAGTTCAAGTTGCAATGTTATCGGGTGATAAATTGTTCTTTAACTTCTTTTGTTGTGTTAAAAATTAATTGTAATTACTTTCTCACCATTTGCCTCGTTAATATGACTAAGACAAGACGCAATATTTGCGTATGAACTTTGCAGTCCGTGGGAGGTAATTTGTCTTTACAATATGTACATTCCAGTTATACTATTTATAGCCTACTGACATTTGCCCGCGAATTCATCCGCATGAAATTATGAAAACATTAAATCATCCTACGGGTAGGTTCCCGTGACGAACACGAATAAAAATAGTCGAGTAGTATTCGTGTTTTTGCCTGCGGCTCCGCCCGCGTGTTGGTTATCGCAACAAAATCTAGCCTATGTCCTTACTTGGAGGTCAAGCTATCTCCATACCAAATTTAATCGACTGCACGGATAGCCGAGTGGTATCGGTCACCACGCCAATTACCTCTGTGCGCGACGTGCCGCGGGTTCGATCCCCGCATGAGACAAGCATTTGTGTGACCCACAAATGCTTGTTTCAAGTCTGGGTGTTCTTTGTGCATGTGATTAAATTTCATAGTGGTTATTCCTAGTTTTTTTTAAAAAAATAAAAAAATAAATCGGTTGTGTTTTAGCTAGTATAAAATAAAAAAAGACGGAAAGACTGACAAAACAATATGGACTATAAATATCCAAAAATTTTCAAAATCCTCTGCAGTCTGCGTGTCGAAGTAACAAACATATGTAAAAATTCAAACAAATCAGTACTCTTACCATAAAGTCGTATAATGCGCGACTGAGTGTACTAATAAACATAGCAACTCACGTTAGGTCAACGGCCAATTGTAGATGATTCAATCACCAGCAATATATGAGCTGTATTGAATTTAGCTGATAAGTAAATATGCAACAATTGTATTACAGTGTCAAATTTAGTTTACCTACGTAGGTTTATTTGTCTGTTATTATTGAATTTTGATACATTTGTTTAAATGCAAAATCAGTCGTTTTTTTTTATTGCACGTTTCACAACAACACTCTCGACTAAGAAATCTTTCAAACAAAAGCAACTTAATGAAAATAGGTTCAGCCGTTCGAGAGCTACGAGCGCACGAAGACAGACAAACAAAGACACAGACACACACGTCTTATAAATCCGTCGTTTGTGCGTCGGGGTTTAAAAAAATGATATTTCAGAATTGGTAACTAAGTGATCTCTTTTGTTTAGTTATCTTTATAATTAACTGCAGATAAAACTATTAATTAAGGCCGACTACTGATAATATGATATGTTATGTTTAGGCAGTTGCGAGTGGCTTAGAGGGCAACGTACTGTCTTGATAATAGGTACAAGGTTGTAGGTATAAAGCGTGCTTAGTTTAACGAGGAATCCAATAATATTACTACCTATATTATTATTATACATGTATATTTTTTATACCTATAACTGAACAAAGAAATATCAAGTGAATAGGTTTTTTATAATAGTGTTTAAAAAATTGTTATCTTGACTGACAGTTATGGAGCACGCTGTGTAAATGTGTGTACGTTTAAATTTTAATCTGTTATAAAACGAGTTATACATAAAGTATGTAATTCGTAACTTAAAATTTGCTGTCGCGTAATAGTTTCTTCTTGCATTTTAACTCATAATGTATTTAACCGAAGACCACCAAAAGTCTCTTACAACTACTTAACCTTAATATTTTTATTTTCATGTTTTATTTAATTTAAATACTTATGTATCAAAAATAGGTCAACCAACCATTCATCGCAAATCCAAACACTTGAGAATCCTAAACAGTCTAATATAATTCACAGACGCAGTCGTCGTTAACGCCGACCAAGAACACACGCACACAGATGCACGTATCATATTTATGATATTAGTGGAGCACCTGTGACCAGCCATGGAGATGTCGCACCAGGGAGGGGCGGAGGCCGAGAGCCTGCTGCGGCCTGAGAGGAACGCTGTCGTGATGCCAGGACAGAGACAAGGACGTAAGTGATACATTATTTATTACACTATAATAATTTAAATATATAAATGTGTAATATTACCGGCCTGTAAATGTCCCACTGGTGGGCAAAGGCGTCTTCTCATGTTAGTTCATTGAAACGAGAAATGATCACCACGGTTGCTCACTTGAGGGTTGGCGATTTAAGATTCCATTTTGGAAGCCGTGTTGCCTCACT
This sequence comes from Diachrysia chrysitis, assembly GCA_932294365.1. Taxonomy (NCBI): domain Eukaryota; kingdom Metazoa; phylum Arthropoda; class Insecta; order Lepidoptera; family Noctuidae; genus Diachrysia; species Diachrysia chrysitis. The sequence continues at coordinate 3,469,943 of OW028664.1, forward strand.
ATGTTTTTCTCCACTAATTGTCAACGGTATCGAAGTATAATTAAGGAAGTCCATATAAATTTGAATAACTCGCATTACTACAAATCTGGGATCGGACCGGCATCGCATCCGATCATTGAACATAGGCCACCACTACCTCAAACATAAAAAAGCAAATAATACTTAATTATTGGCAGCAATGTGACAATGTTGTTATTACAGACAAATAAACCTACGAAAATAATAAAAAAACGGTTACTATTATAAGAATAGTTCTAGCTACCCAACGCTGAAAGTACGTAAAAAATAACCTTGATTTTATATCTATAATAAAAAAACAACCCTTCGTCAGTCGGGTAATAAAATACCGGTTCCCGACAAGTTCTTGATAATAATCACTTCAAGTTATGTCAAGTTTAATGATAAACAATGAATATGTGATACATTACAGCAGAACAGTACAATCATTTTATATACTTTCTTTGTTCTTCATCCATACGCATTACAAACCTTTTTGCACTTACTCATTTTGCGTAAAGAGGTAGATTGCTTCCTTCAGGATGCCTCTGATTAGCGAGGCATTCGTACGGTCATAAATGTGTTGAAAAGTACTTTTGTGTTTAGCAATAAGGCCTTTAGAATGTTTAGTCATCTCTAATAGAATCACAGAACAGTCTGTGAATAGAATAATAATGAACGATGCGGCTACTAAGCACAATTATAATGCGGCAGTCGTATTTTTATCACAACAAATTTATTTTTTTAAAGGTCAAATTATTTATAAACATAACCAAAATGGGTCTGCCCTTAACCACTTTTTAGTGCTTAGATTGGCATTGCTAGAAATATGAAATGGCGTAACAAAATCCTATGTTAAATTTTATGGTTTTAAACAGTACTTATTTAAATATTTACATATCCGATATGGTGTTTATTCCAAAACTGATAAGGCATCTTCCGTTTCTACCGAGAACCGCTGGCAAACATACAATAAATATTAAACAGAAAAGTATGAATCATATTTTTTTTTCAAATTTGATATCAAAACAAGAACGCCATTCGGTGGATCGTTTGCCAAAAACGTATTGAATCAAACTGTGTAAAACTTGTCGAAGATGAAATCATGGACGAATCATCGCTATAAGCTACTTAAGGTTATCCGAGGTCACTGAGATGTTCTAAATGCAGCGTCATTGAAAAACTGGTCATTTTAAAATGAATTATGGGTAGATGTTGGTCGGCCGTTCGGTGGAAATCTGAACTTTTGTTGGAATTTGATGATTGGTGGTTAAAAAAAGGATTTTGCATATAATTGGTCTATGTTGACCCACTGCTAAGATCTCGATAGATCTTTATCGACCTTTTTAAATTTGTAGCGATCACTTTCGTAAATGGTGAACCACTCCACTTCTATCACAAACTAGCTAAGCTACCCCGTCTTCCACGAGCGGTGTGAGATTTTCAAAATATTTCCATACGTCTTGTTTTTTGTTATAAATACTTAGTACAATAGAGAATATAAAAAAGTATCATCCGATTTTGTGCAGTCGTTGGCGTGACCCCCGGAAATCGGGATATATTTTTTTACATATTCTATCATACATTAAATTTGTTGAGATTTTAATTACGTAGGCACCTATGTAAGAGATTGTCTTGTGACTAACTAAATTCCTGAAACTTCAGCTATGTCGATGGTATGTATTAAATATCAGTCTGTGAAGCCGCTATATCTCCCCAAGGTGTAAGTTTATATACGAGTCCGTAATTGTAAGCTTAATATCCATCTAATTATTGAAGCGTGTTATACCATGGTTATAATAAGTTAAGGAAACGAATTGTCCACGTAAATATAAGGTTATTATGAGCTTTCACGGACGAAGTATTTTATTCATACTTGGCCTTAATTAAAAAAAAAATACAAACAGAAACAATACTTCTATTAGAAATATCGCATTCTAAATAAGCTGAAAACGTCTTTTACAAATTACCAGCGGGAGAAAAAAGATATCCGAAGAAAATAGTCTATCAAATACTTATTAAATACCTGCAGAATTTTATGTATTCCTACAGCACAATCTTGTTTATTGAATTAAAGATTACATTAAAGAACAAACATAATAAAAATCTGAATAAACAGCATAATCCATTAAAGTAGTCACAACGAAACCAAAAGCAAATTTGTTTTCTTTATAGCTCACTTTACTACTTACATAAAGTTAGTTTTATGACTTAAAAGAATATAGTATTGTCTTTAGATAGTCATTTGTCAATATGTACGTATAACTAAGGCAGCACGTGTGGTGGGAACAATGGATCATCGTGTATAATACCGACTGCAGTGTACATTATAATATAGAAGTGCTTAGGTAATCGGAAATATACAACGGTGTCTCGTGAACTACCATGCTTTGTTAGCTAGCTTCGCAAAATATTAGAATTCTACACCACCTAGATATCTTGTGTGTTAGACTTTAATGACGTAGCTATTTGAATATTCATTTCACCTATATGTTACAATAAGTCTGTCTAATTACAATAAGAAAATATCGAGGTTATCGATGCGATAGGTCTTGTAGCGTATGAACTAAACCATAAAATAAATGAATAACTTACTTCTGTTTATTACAGAAATTAGTATCGGACATTTCATTTTACCCATTAGTTTATAAATTATACTTTTTATTGTAAGTAGTAGTAGTTATTAATATAAAAGAGCTGAACTGATTTACATAAAATAAATATTTAATGATGAGGGAACGCCAATTAAACTGTTTATTCTTTTGTATGCCTACGTATATAAAACTGTAGATATCGTTTAATATGACTGGTATTCAATACTCATTGAGTTAATCACAGGTCTTTTGAGTGCATTTTACATTTACAGACAAATCCCAATTAGGTTCCTAACCCAAGTTTGCATAAAACACCTCAAAATGCAAAACTAACAGCCAGCTTTGGGTATAGACGTGAATTGAATTTTAAACATCAAATAAGCTGTGTCATTTTATGATTCTTTAAAAGGTCATACGAATTTAAAATAACTTATTATTCACTATCCGCCTCATATATTTTATACTAGCTGTTTCCCGCGACTCCGCCCGCGTGGGTATCGGTTATCACGGCAAAAAGTAGGTATGTTCTTTCTCAGGCTCTCCTGTGTAGCAAATTTCATTTCAATCGGTTCTGTAGTTTTGGTGTGAAAGGGCGACAGACAGACAGACAGAGTTACTTTCGCATTTAATATTAGTAAGGATTACGTCACGTGTACATCTTATGAATCAAGTTTTGAGTATGAATTAAACAAACGGAGGGCGCGCCAAAAATCAAACATTTAAAAATTTATTTTTGTAATGATGACAAAATTCTACGGCTGCCAATTTAATGAATAGGTATTGGTATAGTTAAGATGGCTAATCATAAAACAAAATCGATAAAAAGAACATAAATCCTCATGACAATTTATCAATTTGTAAAAAAGGTTTCATTAAATATTTTCGTTGCGTATCAAGTATTAATGTTATTAAATCCTGCATTCCTACTATAACCGATGTATACTTCGTGTTCTTCGTACTTAACGCCAGATTCCATAAATTAACACCTAGTTGCAAAAACGTCTGTAAATGTGAATTCAATGTTATTTCAGTTTCAGACCGCAATTTTTAACACCATGTAAAGAGTTTCAAGTCGAGTAATAAATCAGCTCTTCTTTATATTGTGTATTTGTGGCGATTCAAGTTAAAATCGTACCTCTACAATGCAAGTATATTTTTAAGTGTTCTTTTAAGTTGTATAACCTCTGTTGTCATCTCTCAAGTACGGTAAAAAAAACTTTTAATGAAAAACTCCTAACATTCTAAGCAGGATAAAAGTCAGCTTTAAAAGTTCAAAACAACAGGAAGAGCGCTTTATAAAGTTAAGCTAAAAATTAATTTGGGTGAGTGACATCGTAATTAAAACTCGTGGTTCTTTTTATTTGATACCTACATCAAATAAAAAGATCTTTATATAGACCTCATATTCCTTAACAATGCCTGACCTTCGCAGGTCGATGTTCCACGTGGGTGGAAACCACTTCTGGTGGCTGAGTAGCTTTTGTTCGACATGCTTATTATACATACATGTATGTATAAATGGCTGTCGTGTATGCCTTTCCTTTGTACAAGAATTTGAAGAGCGCACCCTTTGAGATAATAACGTCTTAACTAATTGTAACTCAAATTGTTGCTGACAGTACCTATGTCTTTTGCAAATATTTGGTTTCAGTCTAAGATAGTAAGTGTCTACATGCCTATCAATGTATTTTTGTATTCGTACGTATTTGAAATGTATTGTGGCTTTTTGTAAAAGATTTCGGGTGTGGTCTGTGGAAGATGGAACAATGGGGAGTAGGCCTGTTTTAATGAAAACATTTCGAGCATAGCTGAAGCTAGTTTGTAAGCGAGTATTTATAAATTTGAAAAAAGTACTCATGTATTTAGAATAACACCTATATTATATTTTTTTTAGGTACGTAAGTGCTGTTTTTTGTTGCATATACATAAAAGTATAGGTATATTAATGAATTATTAATATTGCATGTGGTCTACAGTATATGTAGAGTACAGTTGTTGAGGAAAATTAATGCGGAAATGATAATATTGCTATTGGCTAAAAACTAGAGTGCTGCTTTATGTAGGAAGTCCCGCTATTTGATCCATTATCAATAAGTTCTGTGACTTCACGTATAATTCTCAATAAATAAAAACTTGTAGTATTTGCCTAAAGGCTAACGATAAGGTTTTATTAGGTACTTATAATGTGTATTATGTAAGATTCGTCAAGCTTACAATACTGATGTATGTCCCCTAATGTTAACCTCAGCATTTTAAAACAAGTCGTTTAAATTTTCACCTATAAATAGAATATTTTCTAAGTGAACATGCATCAATCGTATTAAAAATGCAAATTATTTATTCCTTAAACCTTAAAGACCAACAGGAAAATTGTGATGGCTATTAAATATTTGAATAGAATCCACAAGAAGGATAAATTAAACAAACAAAAACAATTCAATTATTTTTGTAAAAATTTGAAGGGTTCTCTTTTAAAAATACCTATTTACTAGGCAGTTATAATGTTTTCAAAATTCCAAAATTCTTCTTCTTAGCCGTTGTTAACCAGTTTGGTGTAAGCCTCCTTTAGTACTATGTAAATATTACTAATTTAGTAGGCAGTTAGGAATTATCATAGCTCAATCCATTTCTATATTTAATGAAGAACTTAACCTCACTAGGTCGTATATTTTATTTACGTGTGGTACTTATGTTTTACTGACGTGAATAATTTTGTTTATGATTGAGGTCAATTAAAATTAAGCACACCATTCTCAATTGACTTGTGTGCGGTCATCAGTTTAAAGCTTCATTAGGACAATCTAATCAACGAACACTAAGAGCAAATGGCGAACACACTAGATAATAAATCATAATGATACGGACGCTGCGACGTTATCAATAAAACGAGTGAGACGAGTGAATTATGAACGAGCAGCGTTCTACAAATCTACACGGTACATGTGGCCGCGGGCTATAAGATAAACATTTACGTTGTCAGTTAGCTTTATGATGCCACGTCCAAACATGTGAAAAAATCCGGCCAAGTGCGAGTCGGACTCGCGCACGAAGGGTTCCGTGCAATTATATATAAAAACGGCAAAAAATCATGTTTGATGTATGGACCTTAAATAATTGTTTTATTTTAATTGAATTATTAATTTCTAAAGTAAATACATAATTAAATATTCTGTAAATATTAAGGCATTGACCGAATGGTGGCCAAGGTTAGGCAAAAGAATTGTCGGTCGTGCGGGAGCAAGGTAATGGGTAGGCGACATTACTAAAGTTTCACAGGATCGAAGAGACTGGCACATGAAAGGAGAGGCCTGTGCCCAGCAGTGAGATGACAAAGGCTGTGGATGATGATGATGATGATGAAATATTACAAGCGTCTACCAGTTGCCATTATCAATATCAAGCAAATACGAGCAAAAAATATCACGTTCGTTGTATGGGAGCCCCCTTAAATAATACATGCCGGTGACAGACGGACGGACGGCCAGCGGACTCTTAGTAATAGGGTCCCGTTTTACCCTTTGATTCCGGAACCCTAAAATCATGGTAACAAGCAAATATCAGCTCGTTTCCAGGTATTGGATATAACCTATAGCACGAATAGGGAAAACGTGGTTAATTTAATTGGTAATTTTGCTTATTCGTCTTGAAACACTTACCAACTTAAAGACAGATTGTAGACAGAATTTTCCATTGGAACGTAAAGTTACATACCTGAAACTTTTGACCGAGGTCAGATAATCACATTAAGGGAAAATACTCCAGGTGAAATATTATGTGTTGTGGACTTGAGATATTCGTGGTCTCATTAATTTTGGGTCAAACTCTAAAAGGATTATGAGTTGGGTCTGCCCTTCTAATTTTGTTCTTCCACTCTTTGCCCTTGTTGATATTTCGGCGCTCGGAGCTGTTTGTACAAACATGCGATGTCAATACAATTCATTGTAAATATTCATAATACATATTGTTCATATGCTCGGTCATAATACGCATTCCAGGTGTCGTTTGCCTCTCGCTTCATTTTACAAAGCATTTTGATACTCTTTTAATAACACAGCAGAATTTTTAGGATTATATACAAATAAAATTTCCACATTTTTATGAAAACCTTGGAATGTAAAAAGTCTATTGGAGATTTATTTTAAAAATTAACACCTTTAGCATAGTTGCTATCGCTATTTCAAGAGTTTGAAATTAATCTTTAGAGGTTCCAATCAAGTAGGTCACAACCTCATACTTTTTATATTTTTTTATTACGCAACTCCGGTTATCTCTGGGCTTTTAATGTCATGTTATGCTATTGAAGTTTATGTGCATTATTTATTGTTCTTCTTTATTGATAAAATATGGACTTTGTTTTCCATTGTATTGTGCCCTTTCAGACTTAGAGTTCTCAAAACGATTGCTTATTGAGTAAGTTGTACGATTGTTTGAATTTTGTAGGATATTGAGTAAAAACCTTCTTAAGCGTTGAATATTTTGTTTGTTTTGTTTTAATAGGTTCCTGCAGGGTTATTCGCTATGGCGGTTGTCAACAAAAGCTATTGTTGCCTTATAAAAAAGACAGTTAAAACACAAGTTTCTTACCGTGTAACTTCCACGACAAACTAAATCTACTACTACTTAGTTGGTTACCGACGTTAGCCGAAACTAAATAAGCATTTTTATACTTATTTTTATCCGGTAAACATCGGTTCGGTTGGCAACTAGAGATAGCGAATAGGCCTACTGATCTTGTTGCAAAATTGTATTAGAACATGCTTGTGAACTGTAGTTTTGAACTAAGACATTGCCGATCAATTTTCTTGTAACCTCTAAAAGCTTTTAGGTACAGTAGTAAACGTTTAATTTTATGAGCAGTAATTTACGGCAGCCATTGTATTCTTGTTTAATTTTATTATGCGCACATATTGTGTAAATGGCATACCATCCAGAAACCACGTGGTTTTATTGTCTGTAAATGGCGGGAAAACCTCATAAATCAGCTTGTGAAAGTCTACAAACTGTGGCCAGCACATTCACTTGTTGAAACATGTCAGTACAACCTGGCTACGCACTATGTTTGACAGACATGAAAACAGCCAGACTTAAATAATGTTTATTAACTTTTCTCCTAAACGTAAAGCCGTGTATTTCATATTTTCCCCCGGGTTAACCATAAATATAGCGATAGGTACAGTTTTATTGCTCATAACTTAGTTTCTAGGATTTACAACGATCGTATGCTCGCACGCAATATTCTTGATAAATCATCAAAATGTGTATAAATTGTCGAAATTACAATTTTTATATTAATATGCATAATTCTGGTTGGTTTATTATGTTGTTAGACTTAGAATTAAGAATAATTAAGTATATCGTAAAAAGAAAATAATATAGGTACTGATTATTCACGTGGTATTGACCCAATTTTGTTACGTGGTGATATCGACGTGGTGTTAATGGGATCGAGGTTGTGAAACAGTTTTATCGGATACCAGGCAGCTGTTGACAATGATAGGATTTGTATTAGCTCTGACACGTGCCGTTTAAAAAAGTCTAGGAATAGTTTTGTAACACTTTATAATTGGTTAAAATAATACGGTCACGGTATTGTTTTCATATCACTGGGCGCCTACAGTTGCCAGTCTTATCTGCTCGCTATTTTCAGACGTCCTTGAATAATGGTTTTTGTTACTTCTCATTAATGACCTTGTTGGTCTCATATTTGAGTATCCCGGCTGGTGAATCACTTTAAATTGACGACCTCCGTGGTCGAGTGGCGTACACTGGTTTCAAGGTGTCGCCAGCTCTGAGGTCCCGGCTTCGATCCCCGGCCGAGTCAATGTAGAAAACCACTTTTGTACATTGTCTCGGGTCTGGGTATTTGTAGTACCTTCGTTGTCTCTCAATTCTATAACACAAGTGCTTTAGCTACTTACTTTGGGTTCAGACTAATGTATGTGATGTTGCTTATATTTATTAATTATTTATTTAATTAATGACCTTTTTGGTGTCATATTTGAGTATCCCGGCTGGTGAATCACTTAAAATTCTAACTGTACGTAGTTCTGATACTATAACCTATGAGTATTCCCTTATCTATCGATCTATATGATGTAAAAATGCATCCTGATAACCCTTGGTCTCGCTATAACTTCGGAAAGACTGCATTAATCTGATAATTCTTTTTTGTTATGATCCTTGTTAAAAGGTAAAGGTTTTTTAATAAAAGAAAAAAAATAAAAGTATGGAAATGTTTTGAAAACCTCACACCACCCGTGTTCGATGCCGGGGCGGTCAGCTGGTTAAAAATAATATTGATTTAGGTTTTTGATTTTAAGCTGTTGGCCAAGTCAAAGTGTTACTTAATATGAATATATTTGTTCTAGATAAACATTTATGTCAATTCTTATCGCGTTATGTCATTTGATAAAGATTTGTTATCGAAATGTAAATTTATTTTGATTATTCTTAACCAGATTGGTGCATTTTTCAAGTATTGGTCAGAACTTAAATTTTTACTTAGGTATTTATACCTTCTTACTTCATAAATAGTAGTGCTTAGTTTCTCGTATCAAAGACTCGACGCATTGGTTAGACTCATTGAATAACCACAACTTTTAATTAGAATTAAATATTTGAAAAAAAAAAATGCAACTAGTCTAAAAAAAAAACAAATCTAGGTAGACACTGATTATACAATGTTCAAGATATCCAAATCCATTGTTTTTTAATATTTAAAAACTAACGAACTTCTTTCAAATACGTATAATAACAATGATGAACAGTAAGAACTCTTTAATTTTAGTCACGTCTTATCTAGGTCTATACCGACAAGTTTAATGAGTATTTAGCAAAATAATGGCCGCGTCTTAATTTAATTGTTTTCTCTGTAATGCTGGGCCCACGCTAACGTTAATTATCGCGATAATGGACGTTTAACATTAGTGTCTTCATTATTTTATCTGCCAATATTTATCGCGATGATGACCATTGACGTTGTCCGTTAGTGTAGTCCAGGCATAATAGGAAATATGGACGTTTTTTTCAATTACATCGTCTTAACACTAATAAATAAAACATCATATAAAAAATTTGTTATAGGTACAATGTCACAATAACCGTTAGTTTTCACGTAAAAAACATTTGAATCAGCGCCATCTTCTCTGCCTTTCGTTGGGAAGTCGAAGTCAAAGGAAACAATGACAATGAAGCAGCACGGATCGTGACGTCACATTAGGTCCGACCTATAACGTTGCGTTTTGATAATTCATAAATCCTGCGTATATTTAGAGATCTATATTACTTTTTTGGTCCGGTGAAGCAGTCAAAACCTACGCTCAGGCTAAGTGTAAATCGTAAATCTCTTAAAAAAAATATGTTTTTTTCGTGTTTTATTGAATTATTGAAACAAAAAAATATGCATTACTTAATTAGAACTGAAATAGCATTCGATGTAAAAGAAACCAAATCGGTAAATTGTTCATATTACCTACTATGCACTTTGCCGATCTAACTGGTCGAATAACGTATGCCCTAAGCTTTAAACCCGATCTACTGTAAACAATACAGTATACAGGGACCTAATCAATATACAACGTTCGATGGTATATGAAATGTAATCCGACCGGTATTCTACAGATCATCATAAAAATAATTTTGACTCTCAAACAGGCATGCCCTTGAGAAAACAAAAGGTAACGTCAACCACACAATTTTGTTAACACTTCAATTTTGAATAGGTCTTAATTCTATAGTCGTAAGGTTCGTTTTCGATATTCGAGGATACCACTATTTGAGGTTGACTGTACTTTGGTAAGGTCTTTCGTTTCGGTAAGGATGAATAGCTTTCACAAAAATGTAGCCTCCCGTAGTCATTCAATCTCGGTAATCTCATATTACCTCGTTTCCGCCTTCCCGCTGACCTATAATATAATGTAGGGTCACCACAATTTACTTGTTAAAGTATATTTAGACACGACAAGTATAATCCCCGAATAATCAATCTTAACTTAAGTTTAAGACGTTCTTATCTCACCTTAAATTGACAGTGACAGCATGAGACTGGCTTTGTCAATTTTAAGTACGAATCCCCGGATACTCAATCTCAACTTAAGTTTAAGACGTTCTTATCTCACCTTATATTGACAGTGACAGCATGAGAATGGCTTTGTCAATTTTAAATGCGAATCCCCGAATACTCAATCTCAAATTAACTTTAAGACGTTCTTAACTTACCTTAAATTGACAGTGACAGCATGAGACTGGCTTTGTCAATTTTAAGTGCGATGTAGAAAGGGACACTGTTTAATAGAGTTCTCATTGAATTTGAATGAAACGTGCTGTTAATGACTTTAATTAGTTGACACTTTAATTTGTTAATTAGGTTTTAGTTTTTTATTGTTATTGTAGACTTATTATTTTTCTAATAGCATTATCGGGTCACGGTTAATTCAATGCACCGGTCGGTTTGGTATAAATTATTTTATTTTACTATAAATTAGAGATTGTTTTCTTTGTTTTTACCACTAAATATAATAATTATCGTAGTTTATTTATTATATATGTTTATTTACTTTATAAGATAATTGATAATTTACGCCTTAAATTCTAAAACAACGGAAATAAGTCATATATTATCTCATTCAGATTTATATACAATGTTTAAGCGTGGGTAGTATATGGGAAGGTGGTCTGTGGGAATGTCATTGCGACGGATGATACTTCACCTACATACTTACAAGTCAAGAATAACGGAATATTTAAGTCCTACACATATCTCACAAAGTCAGTCAAGTATGGTGTTTCTAGCCATAACTGCTTTGAACCTGCTAAGTATTGTTTGCCTGCATTTACTGGAGATAAACTAACTAGTGTAATCAGTAGCGATAATAAGACGTTCTATGTTAATTAACCTTAATGGTCGTAAGAATATAGAGACTATTCGGGTGAATAATATGTTTTGTTTAGTTAAGACTAGCCGTGTGTTTAGTTGTGTTTAAAGACATCCTAAAAGATAACGGTGACTTAAAAGTTGGACGTTTCCGTATTGGGTTAAAAGTCAATATTACACTGATTAAATTTTGCCTGAATAGTTCTGGAATTCGTGGCGTTTATTGTTTAAACAACAAAATACAAAGTAGGTTTGATTATGTGTAAGTATTTGCTTTACTACATTAAAAACATAGCATTTTGTTCCAACATCTAACTATATAAAACACCCAAAATTCTAAATATAATAAACAAAAACCATAATAGTTCAAAGGGTTTAAATGATATACTTAAAATGTTTACTGCCTTTTTTATTTGAGCTAAGTTTTAAATTGTATAAAGTAAACACATTATGCACAGTTGCATACAAAGCATGAATCGTATAAACCGCACGATGACATCCTTGTTTCCATAAAAACAGACGTTAGAATCGAATTACACAACATGTAGTCATATGTAAAGGTTTTTTAGGTAAATCATAATTATGTTCGTTTAATAAAACGATTAACCCTAAACAGATAAGACATTTAAATACCTGGAGATTCATAAAATAAACTTAAGGACTAAAATAGGATGTTTAAACATTTATTTCTAAATCAATCTTCTCAATAATGTCGCGTTTCGATATACCGCGAAATAACAAAATATTTTTCTAATTAAAAGTCTAAGTTTCAAATTTATCGGACCTACAAACATTATTTCAATTCGTAATAGGAATTTCCGTTTTATACTAAACCACAAATCTTAGCAAAAATTTCCTACTATTGTTTAACTGATATAAATATATAAATAAATAAATGCGGACAACATCACATACATTGCTCTGAACCCAAAGTAAGTAGCTAAAGAACTTGTGTTATGGAATTCAGAGGCAACGAAGGTACCACAAACACCCAGACCCGAGACAATGTAGAAAAGTGGTATTTCTACATTGAACCGGCCGGGGATCGAACCCGGGACCTCAGAGCTGACGACACCTTGAAAACCGGTGTGTACGCCACTCGACCACGGAGGTCGTCGAACTTGTATTGGCTTAATCTTAGTCTTGCGAAATTTCAAAGATCGATATCGCTGGAAGGGTGTATATAATGAGTGCTATAACTAATGTTATCGAATGGCAATACTATATAATCTAGTTTGTCTTGTGGTTCGTAATGAGAACACGTCCCTAATGTACTGTGCAGTGTGCCTTTGTTAATGTATTTATCTTGTAAATAAGTAATAAATATTTAAGACAACGTGCTATTTAAACATGGTGTATAAATATGGAACATTTGATGGCGTTCGCGAAAAAAGTGAGTTGAAAATACTTAAATTATTTTAAAATTGATTTGGATTATGGTTTTATATGTTAAGTTTTATTATGCAATTCTTAGTAATCAATTCGTTTTTACAAAGAGTGTTGGTTTGCTCTGTCCATTTGATAACATTAGGTTTATCGTCATATATTTAGCCCGTATAGATTAATTAATAGTGTTTGATAATGCTTATAATATCATAGAGAATAATATCACAAGATAAATAGATCTTCTAAGTATTTTATGTCTAGTATTTGACCTAGTATACCTATTTGTTTACATTGTGAATGTTTATTTTCTAGTGTAATATCATTAACTAGAATCTTATGATATTTGACAATAGTGCTGATTTAATACGTAAATGCACTGTCTGTGTATGTAGTACTGTCCAAAAACATTGCTGTGATTTTAAAACTATGTGCTTACTACTTCTCAAGTAATTTTGGCCCTTCCCCAAACTCCGCATTGCGTACAAAAACGAGCTTAATTTCCTAACATATGGCAACCCTAGTGTGGTAAAGTTTTCCCCTCCCAAGATAAATATTTATACAGCCTACAGGTGCTTGCTTCAATTTTCATTTGTACATTTGTTCGCTGTAAATATTCATATAAGTAGTGTAGTTACATAATATGTGTAGACAGGTCCTGTCTGGTTTTGTCTGTGGTAGAAATATTTAAAAATGACTGTGAAAATCGTACTTGAATAACGAGTGAACTTGAAATTCAAATAAAAGGTAGTAAATAATGTTATCTATTAGTGGCCTATTATTTCGCAGTGACGATTTATATAAATTGTTTTTTATGCAAATATATTTTTACTAATTCCACACGATGCAGACATTCATTTTGTTTTTGCAACAAAGCGGTACGCCGAAATGTCGATGTAATATCTGCGTATTTGTCGGAGACAAATAAGTAATTATTTAATTAATTAATGTAAAGCAGATAGTATCATCCCTGTCTTGCATTTCTCGGCTCTCCACTCCGCTAGACTCCGCTTACTCGCAAACGAAATAATTATTCGAGTAGCGCCTTAACTCTGTCCGTCTGCTGTGTTGTTAGTTTTTAATTGCTTTTTAAGTTTTTTTCTTAGAAATGGTTTGCTTGGAAAATTTGTTCGACAGTTCTAGGTCCTATATACATCACATTTTTTTCAAGGGGAAAATGAAGGAGAAATTAAAACGCCTATTTCAAGCACTACTGTTTGCAATTGTACCTTTTTACAAGCGATAAAAATCGATAAAATGTTTATTACGAGTGAATGCGATAATACCTCTATTGTTGCGATACGATAGATTGCATCGCGTTAGCCCGCCTCTAGCTCCCATTACGTTAATATTGTGACGGAAATTAGTCTGCCGCAGTGCATTTAACGTTTTTATAAAAAGGTTGGGTAAAATAAAAATACAAGTTTTTGACCTACTTGTTGCTGACGTTTTTGTGTTGCCTGTGAAAAGTTGGCGTTTTAAAAGTTACTAAATTTACGTGTTTTAATTTAAAAGTGGGTTACCTAGTGCAGAGCAGTAGAATTAAGCATATTGCAAACAAAAATACTGTTAATTGTGTACTATGTGATTTATATGGAATAAATATAGTTTATGGAACCGGCGTGATAACATTTTCTATGTTGAATATTGAGGTGAATGTTAAGATAACTTTTAATGCAGAGTTGTAGAGAGAGGTGTAAACTTAGAATAAGTAATTTGGGATAAACAATATAAAAACGTTAGGTAACATTGCCTCTGTACAAGAATCCAATTATGTCTATGAGTATTCAATTATGTTAATTACAAGAACGGGTCGTTTTCAGATAATCTGTCGTAAAATCTCACCCACGAGACAGTTTAAAATAACTTTTAATCGATTTTCAATACTCAAAAGTTGTACATTCTTAGTGTTCAGTCTCTGCAAAGTCTTTGGGTAAATTATGATTTATAATTTATATTTCTTTTTAAACTTGCTTTTTCTGCATTAAGGAGTCGTATTTTAAATAGGGCGTTATAAAATGTTGTTTCACTGAGCGAGCCCGAGTAGAGAGGGCGGAACAAACGACCTCTGGAACCCTCCTTGTATAGTTGAGGGTCGTGAATAGCATGCACTTGTCGGCTTTAAACGTTTGTTATTACTGAACATTATAACTGTGAATGTACTGTTTTATAATGTATGTTATTATAAAACTATGTAGGTACGATCTTCTTATGGGGTGTAGGAGGGAATACCCGACTAGTTGTCCTGTTATCATTTTGTAAACATTTTAATCGTTTGTAGTGGTTCATTTTTTATTAGTAAATGTATGATTTAGCCCTAAGTATTATTAGATCAAAGAAACGCTATTACTGGACACGTACAAAAATCGTGCTAGTTCCGCAGTAGCTAACAAAAAGATTGGTTTGAATGGTTTTTTGGTAACGGAATGACCATTTTTTTTGCATCAATTTTCATGTAAAGAAATTTAGAGTGAATGTAATTTGTCTTGGTAGCTTTCAATTCTACGTTCTTTGAAACGTTTCCGCGCACCCTTTTGTAGCAATGACATCATGTGTTCTTGAGTTCCCTTTTCCATTGTAGATCGTTATTCGCTTACGGTACGGTTCTTTACATTTTTGACATAACCTCAACATATCGATTAAGTATCATTGTTTGGTTGCCTAGCATTTATATACCTTAAATACTGGGCTTCGAACACGTGTATTCCAACATAACCTAGCTACGATATACATTTCGTTTCTGTATGTTAGTAGCGTAATGCAAGATTGATGTTTGTGTACGTGATGTGTTTATAATAACGGAACTCGGCGCTTTGTATTGTAGAATTTATGTGAACTTAATTAACTCTGATGTAGCTTTGTGAGTCAAGTATTTACTATGTATTTTGTGGTTAAAATCGACCTTTTAAACCTTCAGAAAAACGATAGTTTGCCCCTTTTCGATGCTAAAGAGTAACTAAGTAGACTTTTGCGTTACTTTTCCCAAAAACATGCTGTTGAATATTTGATGTTGAGTGGTATATTTGTCAACCAAGACTGTATTACGAAACCTTCTTAGAAATAAGGTGACAAGATAGGATCGGAGAAAGTAGACATGTTTTTTATTCTACTATAGGAAAATTGGTTTTCTTTGTTGACGTTTCCATTAGTTTCAACTTTACTTATAGCTACATATTTAAGTAATCGAGTCACGAAAGGTTTGTTTGGTCATTATGGAGAAATCAAGGCTATCGTGCAATTTAAAGCAGTTTCAAATAAAGCTTTATTTCAAAATATGTTTTTTGAAGCGAAAATGATTTTTTTTAAAAGTGACATTATGACCATCGTGGAAGGGCAGGATATCCATAAGATTAACATTACACAATACTGAAGTTGTAAAAAAATATAAAGGCTCACCTATAGTGCATGATGCACCGCTCATGTACCTATGTCCTGTATATTATAGCCATACCTACCTAGTGGTAATAATAAAACTATAAAATGGAATGTATAAAACATTCAGAATACACGCTAATAGTACCTACAATGAACAAACAAGTCATTAGATGTGTTTGTTTACGTTAAAAAGAATGTTTATAAAAATCCGAAGTGTAATTTATTAATTAAGGTTAATTTATTAATGTATTACCGTACATAACAGAATAATTTATTTAACCCGTCATTAGTGGTTTCAAACTATAAACAAAATTCGCCATTATTATCTATACTAATATTATAAAGCTGAAGAGTTTGTTTGTTTGAACGCGCTAATCTCAGGAACTACGGGTTCGAATTAAAAAAATCTTTTTGTATTGGATAGTTCGTTTATTGAGGAAGGCTATAGGCTATATAACATCACGCTACGACCAATAGGAGCGGAGCATAAATGAAAAATGTAGCAAAAATGAAAAACGGTTGAAACTAAAACACGCGAACAAAGTCGCGGGGGACAGCTAGTCATAAATATTGTTTAACCGCAGAGAAAATTAGGTAACAATAAAAGTCTAAATTAATAATATAAATATCCAATAAATCGGTGTAGTTTCAGCGTAATATTTTCTTCATTTTTCTATAGAAATTGTAAAACATTTGCATTTTTAACAAAAAGGTGTTCAGCGTGTACCGTTAGTTAATAACCAGAAATCAGGAGCTTTTGTTTTTAGCGTTTTTGTCAACTAATCATACTAGTTAGCAATAGTATTTACAAGAGAATTGTCTGCCTTCAAGAAACTAATCGTAAATGAAGCATTATAAAGCTGTAAAACTAAACAGGACAAGCTTACTTCCTACTTCGTTATAAATCACAATAGATCGGTAAAGATGATCCAATAACGATCGTCTATTGTCGTTTCAATTAAGCTCGCACATTGAATGCAGATGTTAACAGCAGTTATTATGGTCGTAGATATAAATCTAATATGTAGCTCTTAATCTATATCTATGTTAGAACTACTCACGGTATTACCAAGACGGAGCTTTGACAGCAATATATTATTTAATAGTAAGACAACGATTGTTGAAAATTGTTATGCCGGGGCCACACTTACGTCAACGTCAACTTAAATGTCCATTCTTTTCAATGAAATTAGCGTTTATGTTTCACGAATTTCAAGTGACAAACGTAGTGTGGCCGCTTCAGTGTATTAATTCCCTCGAATTCACTTTTAATGTACCGCCTCGAGCTAGCCTAACGTCAGACGGCAATGTTAATGCCTTTGTAAAATTATCGCGGTATGTGTTTGCTACACCAACGTTAAACATACATCATCGCGATAATTAACGATGTTTCCCGTTGGTGTGGCCCCAGCGTTATGGTGAATTGCTAAAACTCCTAAGATAGTACGTATTTTTTGCCATGCTAAATGAAATCAGCTCTGGCGGAGCCACGGGCGAAAGCTAGTTACAGATATCATTTACCTTAGTATTATAATTAAATACGTTACTGTATCTTATGCTTTTTTTAACAGCCATGTTTTAAAACTAGGTAGGTTCTAGTAGGACATAAACCTACATACGTCTTTACTTATCCTTAAAAAGACATTTCAGGCATGGATTATGCGTATTTATGTTCTCTAAACCTTAAATAGGAGTTTTAAATCTCCACGCTTGCTTAATTGCAAGTGCAAGTAAGCTATCAATTTATATTTCGTTTCATCTTCTATATGAAACTGAAAATTACAGTCCAATATTCTATGTATCATTCTATATCTCAGCTTCATTTCTCCGTACTGTCATAGGAAAATTCGTATCCTACCCAACTAAAATTAAACGTTATTATTAGGTTGGGATGCGGCGGACGAGAAGGCGCCATTCCTCCGCAACGAGCCGGTGAAGCTAACGCCGGCCTGGGAGGGCACCAACCTGCCCAATGACACGCTCAACTTGAAAGGTAATTGGATTCTAACACGACTCTTAACGTTACGCTGAGCAATGGAACACGATACGATATGTTATGTAGGCTGTCGTTTTGAGATAGCTGTGATGATAAAATACTTTATGCCTTTGCGTTCAGGATTTCCCTTGATTTACGTAAAACTGCATTCAAAATAATGGGTTCGACTCCCCCAAGAAAATTTATATTCTACACTTGTCAAAAAAAAAAAAAAAAAGCGTTGGCAATTTTATTAAAAAAAAAAAAAAAAATGTTACAATGGTACCCTAAGTTTGGAAGATTAGTATAAGTTTAGTTAATAAAAGCGCCATCTATTGTAGACACAGAGAAACGTGCCAGGCCTGAATCGCGCAATCAAAGTTTTCATCCGCGCGAGCACACGCGTTATTATTTCGTACTGTAACTAAATGATGTCCCACTCCCAACGCAGTGTCTTCAGTTAAATATAACTGGTTGTCACATTTTAACATAAGTGGGTAAAGTAAAAGCTTCACTAAAACACATGCAGGTTCCTGTGAATTTGTGTGCACCTAAGTATTGCGACAATTTATTTGTTTTAGTTTAACCAAGAAATATACAAAAATCTTTGAAAAAGTTTAATATCGCGTAAATATTAAATTTGTGATGTACTATTTCGCATTAAATGTCAAGAAAATATGCCAAAATTTTTTTTTTAATACAAAAAGACATTTCCTTTGGGATTTGAACTCGCGGCCAAAGAGAAGTTTACATTGACATTTGAAAACGAGTCGACCATGGCCTTCAAATTGTCGATGATAATTTAATTTCCCCTGTAATTTAATGTTGTGTTATTGTTTATGGAAATAATGTGAGAAATAGGTCAACAAATTAGATATTATTTATTTATGTAGTTGGCAATGTAATTATAAGGTAAACATATCCATGTAAAGCCAAATGTATCACAAGATTTTAATTTTAAAAAATAGTTTTTCTTTATTATAAATTAAATTGATTAGAAAAAGTACTACGTACATTTGGATGCGGAGAACGGAGGACCAGGTATTTTGAAGCTACTGGGGAGAGCTATGTGGTTATTTCCAGCAGTCTTAGATTAGTTCCAATCATTTTTTTCTGAAATTATTCACAATTTCTTTCAATTCACAAATTATAATAATATTTCTATAATTAATATCATAAATGAATTATAGCTACGAACAAACTCTATCTCGTGAGGTTTAAAAAAAAAACCCGCAATGATCAGTCCATTTGTTTAGAAGCTGCGATGTCACAGGCAGATAGTCACGTCACACATGTAACACCCCTCTTTTTGCGTCGGGGGTTAAAAATACCATGTCAACATTTCCAAGACTTTGTTTTCACATAACAACAAATCTAACACACACATTTATTATCTAGGTATAGCCATGGATTTGGCTCCGCCAAAAGATAAATGGAACCTCATCTTCCTGACTCTTCTCCTCCACGGACTGGGCACGCTAACAGCCTGGAACATGTTCATCACGGCGAAGGATTACTTCGTAAAATACAAGCTGGTGAATGCGCCGGGGTATTCGGAGCACTTCCTGGCTTACGTCGGCTGGGCCAGCCAGATACCTAACCTTTTTTTCAGCTGGTTCAACGTCTTTGTTAAGATGGGGTATGTATTATTATTATAATATAATATAGTGTCTAATATTATTGTGGTGTATCAAGACAAGGAAAGAAGCGATGGAAAAGTTTTCAAAAAAAATAAAATAATTAGGTCATTTGGTGTGCAATAAAAAATGTTTTACTATTTTAGAGAAGTAGAGAAAATTTGTAGCTGATCAAATTGGCAGAAAGGAGAGGTAGGCTTTTACCCAGCACCAGCCTAAAAGATCATTTGATTTGATTCATTTGTTAGTTTTTATCAAAGTTTACTTAACAAATGGTATATGTAAAAGTACCAATATATTATAGTGGAACTGTTCTGTGCATTTCTTATTGGATTTTGGTAAACATGTGGTGCACTTATTATGTAGGTATTATTAAAGATAGCTTATCCTTTTTACGAGCGTGTAGATTTTTTTCACAAACTAAAATCGCCGTAATGCTCCCATTTCTCTTATATAAAACACTAGCTGACCCGTGCCCACTTCGTTGGGCATAATGTTAATAATCCTTTTTTAGTACATATATTATGACACATATATACATACATATATCTTATATTTGTGTCAACTTTGCGGTCGTAGCTGTCGCTCCCGTATCGGCCTTACTAGCCATCTACGTAAGTGCCGGACCTCCCAAACGAACGCTGCTCAAACCATATTTCGTAGATGTATAAGGCCTTTGATTGATTGATTATGACCTAACGATTTAAATTATTTTATTAATATTAAAAATTAAATTATCCATACTAACTAATATAAAAAAACTACTTTTTGTAACTCAAATATAAAAGTTAGACATATGCTGTCGTTGACTTTTTTGTAGGCATTTTCAAGCTCCACATCTTTTCTCTAGAACTCAAAAATATATACTTCATAGTTAAGGCAGCGTTCGTAAGAAACGCTTTCATTCGACCGTTTTTTCTCCGATTCACTTTGCAAAACGGACTACCACGTAAAAGCCTTTTTATTTTTCGGTTTTTTATATAACCTATGACACTCAGCAAAAATGTGGCTTTCTATTGGTGAAAGAATTTTTAAATCGGTTCAGTTGATCCCGAGATTACCCCTTACAATTTAACAAACACACAAACTTTACTTATTTATAATATTAGTATAGATTACGAAAGAAACTCTAACTACATATTAGTATAAAAATTGCGAACGGGTTGCTATATTTTTTGCCCATTTTATACAAGTTTCGTGGCGGAACGTAGCGGGCTGGCGGCGGTATTAAAATTAACAAAACGATGCTTGTATTTTTACATTAAGCGAAGCTGACTTACTGTAGCGTACTTTAAACTTAAGCTTAACGGATTGAACTGAGTATATTAACTTATATTCTATTAAAATTATTGAGTTAAATGGAAGCCCCTTGAGACTTGCTTGAATAACTTAATTCCCTGCACTGTATAGAAGAGAATTAGTTTATACTAGCTAATCAATAATTAATTGGGTCGTACAGTGATGATTTAAGATTCCCTGAACATCAAATCGCAGTTTCCTAATTCAATATTAAAGTTTTGTTATACGACCCGCCCCGGCTTCGAAGTATCAAACACTAGCTGTCCCCCGCGACTTCGCCCGCGTGTTTTAGTTTTAACGGGGTTTCAATTTTGCAACAATTTTTCATTAATGCTCAGCTCTTTTTGGTCGCAGCGTAATGTTATATAGCTTATAGCCTTCCTCAATAAATGGGCTATCCAACACTGAAATAATTTTTCAAATCTGACCAGTAGTTCCTGAGATTAGCGCGTTCAAACAAACAAACAAACAAACTCTTCAGCTTTATATATTAGTACTAGCTGTCCCCCGCGACTTTGTCCGCGTGTTTTAGTTTCAACGTTTTTTCATTTTTGCGACATTTTTCATTTACGCTTCGCTCCTATTGGTCGTAGCGTGATGTTATATAGCCTATAGCCTTCCTCAATGAATGAGCTATCCAACACTGAAAGAATTTTTCAAATCGGACCAGTAGTTCCTGAGATTAGCGCGTTCAAACAAACAAACAAACAAACAAACAAACAAACAAACTCTTCAGCTTTATAATATTAGTATAGATATAGATTACAAATATTTAAAATTCTCGTCTTTACTGTACTTATAAATTTATTATATATAAAACTTTCCTCTTGAATCACTCTATCTATTGCAATTGCTTTAATATTCGTTGCGTAGTTTAAAAGATCTAAGCGGACAGACAACGGAAGCGACTTTGTTTTATATGTGTATAACATAAAGATTATTGGTAAACAAACGATAATGTATACTATAACATATCTTTACTAAAGCATAATATTATCTATGTTGGTACAAATATACTACAAAATATGTAGAATGAGTACGATGTTAGCTTAGAACAGCCTTTCCCAAAGTGGGCGATAACGCCCCCTTGTGGGCGCTGCAGGCCTAAAGGGGGGCGCTAAGAGACCCAGAAATAAAATCAAATCTCCGCTAATATAGCTCACAATAATAAATTTAATTTGAAGTTATAGTGGTTTTGAAGTAGATGAAAAAATGTGGACGCTAAAATATAATTTATTCTCAAAGTGGGCAGTAGACAAAATAAGTTTGGGAACCCCTGGCTTAGAACGTATCGCCTATATTGTCACTGAGTAGCTTTTATACAACATAGTGGTAGCGTTAAATCTAATATACGCGTATTTCAGCCCCACCTACCGTTACGGGCATAAATAATTTATATACGCTAATGGCTTATCTGAACATGTACAGTCAGCAACAAAAGTTGATAATAACAATCAGATTTGCAAAGTGCCAGAAATGTTTAGAGATATTTACAATATTGGTGTTTAGTAAGTTATCACAAATTTTTAAATGTCGAGCAGTTGCTGCGATTACTATTGCATTTGATTGTATACAGGTGTTGTGTTACATATCTGACAATTTTCACGATTTTTGCGGACTTTACAATCGAGAGCACTTGGTGAAATTTATAGTGTCTTTATCACAATGGAATAAAGTTCATTTTTGTGATTAATTGATAGTGATACGTGTGGTTGATCGTACAACAGTATGTTTAGGGGTACCCGTATCATCGGAATATTTGTCCGTTGGTTTTGCTGTTTAATATTATTATTATTGGCTTGGTTCGCTGCACCGTTTTAATTACTTTGTTCGATATTACCAATTTCGATATGCTGATTAATTCCTCATTGTTATTGAATAGTTCGACACTATAGATTTGACCTTATTTAAGTGGGTGTATGCAGGTCGAATTGATAGTAATAGATGATTTCTACAGACGTTGGATAAAGACTCTAAACCTTAGATAAAAAATAAGTTAATTAGGTATAGAGTGTGCCTAACAGAGTTGTTGACTGCACGGATAGCCGAGTGGTATAGGTCACCACGCCAATTACCTCTGTGCGCGACGTGCCGCGGGTTCGATCCACGCATGGGACAAGCATTTGTGTCATCCTCAAATGCTTGTTCCAAGTCTGGGTGTTCTTTGTGCATGTGATTTGAATGTTCGTAAAACCCCCCGCGACACAAGGATTAAATACCATAGCGCAGGAGTAGATTTCTTTAAAAAAAAAAGAGTATGGACTGTACGCACTAGTATGAATTAGGAAAATCGTAAAATTTGTGTCAAAACAGAGCGCGACGTTTTATTAAAACTATCTCAAAACCTAATGCCCTAATATATCTCAAAACCTAATAACCTAATGGCCTAATAATATCGGAACCATCGATATTTTCGCATAAACGTCTGTCATCGCAAGGAAAACCAGTAAACAAGCGTAGAATTTACAGCAAAAAAAAATCTTACGCTTTGCACAACGGGCTACTAGGGATACGCGCACTCTGTCTCGTGTGTTGTCTATGTATACTCTAAGCTCTCAACTCAACTAGCACAATGTCTTAAAGAACTTGACTTCAGCATAGAACAAAAAAGGTACTAAGGAGACAGGTTTAGAGATACGATGGCTGCTCTCAAGGACGGAAATCGTCCTAATTTTTTTATTCTTTTATTCATCAATCTGTCTTTACTTAGATTCATCTTATTTTAAGATTCCGATCCAAAAACTCTCTATCTTAAGTTATTAATAGAATTCACAACGCTTGTAATTAAATGTCGGTTAGAAAGTTATACATTTCGGTGACAGTTGAACGGACAAGGTCGAATGTCCAATTGTCTGTTCCAGTGTCCACCCACGCGGTTGCATAATAAGGTTTCCTTGTTTTACTAACTAAACTTGGAGAGTAGATAAAATCAATATCCAATTAATTTTATCAAAATGTCCAAAGAACTTATTAATACCAATTTATAACGAAAGACTTCTTTCTTTTTATATGTTGCGTTGATACTGATTAAATTATCTTTATTGTAACATGTAAATCACGATCTTGTATTTGATTGAGGCTGTAAATCACAATTTGTCTCGTTTACTTAAGAATACCTTATTAATTCATCGCTTATCTAACACTAGCGACCCGCGGCGTCGCACGGTTAGACAAAACATAAAAAAAATATACATATAAAATAATAGCTTATATATTTAGACAAGGATAACTGACGTCTGGTTACGAACGGATGAGAGACAGCCTGGTGACGGATCGTCACGTTAACGAAAAACGAATCAAAAGATATTGGATCTAGGCGTATGTCAGTTATAAAAACGATTGGTAACAAAAATTAAACAAATAAAAAAAAAACTCGAACGTCAGTACTATTGCCGTTAAACTGTTACGGCTACTGAAATTTAAGTTTTTTTTTCATTTGTTTTGTGAGTTTTTTATAACAAGTGTTTTTGTAACCGATATGGAAGTTATGACTTTCGTTTGCACGACGACAAAAAAGTCACCTTGTGTAAGCAATAGATAGAGTGATTCAAGAAGAATCTTGTACCAATCTTATTTACTAACGAAAGCTGTATTAAAAACCGTTGCGTAGTTTAAAACATCTAAGCGAACAGACAGCGGGAGCGACTTTGTTTTATACCACTGTAAGATTAATATATCTTGGGACATCTCACACACGGTCATCTGATCCCAAACTAGGCAGAGCCTGTGCTATGGCAACCAGACAACTGACAAACATACTTATATATTTCTAAATACATACATATTATAGATAAATTACACCCAGATACAGAACAAATGATCGTGCTCATCACACAAAGATCGCCCTGGGTGGGAATCGAACCCACGACCTCCGGCTTAGCAGTCAGGGTCACTAACCACTAGACCAACAGGCCCGTCAAATATTATGGATATATAGGATTATGCATCTTACATAAGATACGCTTCGATATATCTTAGATTGTTTTTATGATTGAACAGAAGAACAGATTGACTTTCCTCTTGACATAATCTCTCAAGAGTCACTAATAGCCCCAACACGTGGAGTCGAACTGGCATACACGAATTACCAGGCGGAACTTGACATTGATCGAATCCACGTGTAGTTGAATTAAAGCGGCCATTTGTTGATTAGGTCGGCTTCCTGTCGTACCAAACAACACTGTCAGTAATGTACTATCAAGATAAAATTTGTTGCAAGATGTAATGTCCTTCTAGTTCTAGTCTCGTCGATTTAAATTATAGTATCTTTATATTTATTTCCTGCCATGAATAATATGTTATTATAGTATAGTAGTTATCAGAATCAATGTAGCAACACATCTCATGAGTGGGCGAGTTTATCAGCTCGGTTATAAATCCCTACCAGCCAGGGATTTACTAACGGGAAAATTCCAACTAACAACTTCTACAACTAACTACTTCCTTTTGCAAGGAGGTGGAATTCCAGATTTTTTTTATAGTATTATTAAATGCTTTTAGATATTTATTAAGGACTAGCAACAGGCCCCTGCTCTGCACGGGTATTTAACAAACAATAAAAATATGATATAGCCTGTGTAAGCCGGGGAAAGTGTAGCTTCCCAAGAGTGAAAGATTTTTTTAAATTGGTTTAGTAGTTTCGGAGCCTATTCAATGCAAACAAACAATCAAATCTTTCCTCTTTATAATATTAGTATAGACGAATGTCGTACTTCTTTAATTAATGTATAGGTACTTGTATGGATATAGAATATGGAAAGATATGGAAAGGATGGTATGAAATATTAAATGACTGATGAAATAGGTAGATAAAAACTAGGCCGCTCGCACACGGACTGTTTGAAGCAGTCTGTATAGATCGCCTGGTTCAAGCTGCAACTTTATAGTAAACTATAAACTTCTATGGCCGCCTGCAGACGTACTGCTTAAAGTAAGTCGACTTCGGACGGCTTTAAGGGTGATATTCATTGCGTCAACTTTTAAGTAACTGGGAAACATGTCAGTTTAGCCCTAACAGTCTCCTAATCAATGAGACGAGAGAATCTTACCGCTGTAATTTCAACATTATTTAATTATATGAAATGTTTTTTTGTTTCAGGGGTAACTTAGCAACGCGTATCGTTTGGTCGCTGATGATCGAAGTAGGGATCTTTGTAGCTACAGTGGTTCTAGCCATGGTGGACAGCGCATCATGGCCGGGCGGATTCTTCTGGCTCACAATGATATCAGTTTTCTTTTTAAACGGTGAGTTTATCATTTTTTTTTCGAATGCACCAGACTGGTATTTTTCGAGTGTATGTATATTTCTTTGTCACACTCTGTAGCCTAAACAGTTTTATAGATTTGAGCTTGAGATGTGTCGTTAGATTCGTCTTAACTGTGAGACGCTTCTTAGTAAATATTATTAAACACAAAAACGGTTAATAACTAAAAAACCTTAAACATTTACAAAGTAAAATAATCTGACGAAAAAAAAAAACAATTGACTCAATATTACGATGCGATGATACTAGATGGATGTATTAACATAAATTGATAAACAAAAGATAAGTGCCCGATCTCCGAATAAATAAATTGGCCCAGAGGTCAAGGGCACAAGTTCTAAAAAACAACTTTTAAAGAGATCAAAATTCAAGTGTCTTCAATTCATGTTCAATTAAGACGGTCTTATGGTCGGTCCCTATCCAAAAACAAACAAGAGTAACGTCATCGACAGGTCAGCTTATCAGAACTCCTACATTTCTGGTATCGTTGTGGAGATCAAGAAGAAAAAATGATATAGACGGTGCATCGAACTACAAGTGAAGTCAAAACGAGATAGAATTTTCAAATAACGTTCGTTTTTTTTTAGTTTTAATTCTTGTTCTGCTAGTGGTTTCACGATAATCGATTTTAATAAAAGGAGGTTCTTATTCGACGTTATTTTTTTTTTGTATGTTACGCGATATCTTTGGCAATTATAACTAGCTGTCCCCCGCGACTATGTCCACGTATTATAGTTTAAACGGTTTTCATTTTTGCATTATGCTCCGCACCTTTTGGTCGCAGCGTAATGTTATATAGCTTATAGCCTTCGTCAATAAATGAGCTATCCAACACTGAAATAATTTTTCAAATCGGACCGGTAGTTCCTTAAATTAGCGCGTTCAAATAAACAAACTCTTCAGCTTTATATATTAGTTATAGATTTGTAGAAATTATTTTTGTCATCGATATGGTATAGCTCAGAGGTGGTCCCATATAAATTACATTGAGTTCGGTTTCTTTTTACATTTATGTGTACTCAAATTTATATAAGCGGACGCTCCTTTACAATATTTTTTGGTCTTTGCTTGTAAACGTTTTAAAACCAGGTGACAGGGATAGAGATATACAAACAAGTATCGCCATCTCTTTCATAACAGAATTATGATGGCTTTAACACTTCATAAATGTCTTAGACTTACATTCCAATGATTCATTGTGTCGCCTGAATTGAAATGAGCGTTAAAGCGTTCTATTTAATGAATACTCTCAGTATAATTGAAAAGGATTTGTTAGATGTTACAATGAATTATTAAGGTGTTTAATCATTTCATTGTTTATAATGGCCTAAATATATTAATACTTCTTTCAAATGATCGCAAAGAGAATAATATTCTAATTTTTTTTTTGAGGATTGAGAACCGTTTTGGCTTCTTCCATCGTTCTTGTGGTTTTATTGTTTGAATCTTAAAAATATCGCATTTTTTAAAAATTTGCTCTGTCATGTGCTATATAAATCTGCACACAGCTTAAGACACATCTAACTAAAATTAAACGTCTCTCGTCGATCTAATTAATATGCTACAGAAAAAAGAAAATTAGGTAAAAAAAAAATACTCTAATATTATTTAAACATACTCATTAAACTTATTTATAGGGTCGTTGTAGCGAGTTGTTGCGAATAATTTAGACATTTAACGACACTATTGAACGTTTCTGTTAAGTCTATTTATATATTTACAGATCTATTGACACAGTTTCTGTTGTCTGCTCATTAGGTCAAGACTATTTCGATGGACTATTTTAGATTTAAACATTTATACTTATATTAAATTTTAGGCGGAGATTCAAAGCTAATGATTATGTACTAGTCTACTTTGCCGTAAATAACTGACATTATCATGATTATTTGAATACCTGATTGGGACAATGACCGTGTTAGACTTTCTGTATTTAATAAGCTATTAGTTAGTAGTATATTTATTATTCTGTGTTATTAGTTCGATCCACACAGGCAAGGTTAAAAAGTATTTAACTTATTCTATTATTAACTCATTACATACTTGTTTGTTAATTTTAGCCACGATAAAAAAATATATTCTATGGCTTCAAATATAAAAACAAAAAGGCCACCTGAATATTAAATAAAGGTTTTGTTTAACTCCCAAAATTGACTAATTCAGCAAAAAACTTTACTAACCGTTTTTAGTTCTTGATGACCATGTATTTATGTTATTTCCTATGATTCGTTATTGAATTGTATTTTTCCAGCATTAAAAATAGGTTTTTTAGTTGGAGCCTACATATTAACGTATTGCTAAAACTGCTTCTGATACTAAAAAAAATGGCAGTGGAAATATTATAATATAAAAATAAAAATAATGATAATAATGTTTCTTGAAAAAAAAAACGGCTCAAGGGCAAAACACTTTCTTTTTACTTCTACTAAAATATAGGTAATTAGTGAACCATCGTAACCACCACCGTCTAATCCATCATCACTCCACAGGTTTCAACGCGATATTCCAGAACTCAGTGTACGGCGTGGCGGCCCGCTTGCCCCCCAGCTACACGGGCGCCGTAGTCCTCGGCTCCAACATCTGCGGCACCCTCGTCGTGTTCCTCAGCTGGTCGTCGGAATTCTTCGACAGCGTCAGAACTGCCGCCATATATTACTTTATAGGCGGCATGTTTGTTCTGCTGCTGTGCTTTGATACGTACTTCGCTTTGCCGTTGAATGTGAGTAGTTTTGTTTTAAGTTTTCTTTAAAATAAATAATATCTTGGGACAACTC
The DNA here is from genome assembly GCA_932294365.1 of Diachrysia chrysitis. NCBI lineage: Eukaryota > Metazoa > Arthropoda > Insecta > Lepidoptera > Noctuidae > Diachrysia > Diachrysia chrysitis. The sequence continues at coordinate 3,499,113 of OW028664.1, forward strand.
ACACTCGGCCATCCGATCCTAAACTAGGCAGAACCTGTATTATGGCACCCAGGCAACTGATAAACATACTTATATACGTATTTCTAACACAGAACAAATGATCATGCTCAGCACACAAAGATTTGTTCTGGGTGGTAATCGAACCCACGACCTCTGCTTTAGCAGTCAGGGTCACTAACTAGACTTGACCAAGAGGCCAGTCAAAAGATTGTTGGTCACGTAAACCATGAATAGAGAAGTTCCGGGGAGAGCATTTCCTACTCAAAAAAAAAAAAAACATTACTTCATGCACTGTAAGGTACATAGGCGGACTTATTGTCAAAAGGCATTCTTTACCAGTCAACCTTAGAGCCTTCTGTAAGCAGTAAACTATACATATAAGACAACTATAGAATCACCAGTTGTATACTTATCCATATATTTGTGGTTTCCAGAGGTTCTACCGCTACCACGACACTCTCCAGCAGCGCACGATGCGCGTGAACCCCGCGCTCGCCGCCACCAACGACCCTAAGAATAAAATCCCCTACGGCCTCATATTCAAGAACGCTGCAGTGCAACTGTACAACGTGTTCATTACCTTCTTCGTCACTCTTGCGGTGTACCCCTCTGTTAACTCAGGTAATGTTTTTTTTTTATTTAAAAAAACGACTCCCGCACTAAGGAATTTAATCTTTGCGTCGCTGGGGGTTTCACAAACATTCAAATCACATGCACAAAGAACACCCAGACTGGAACTGGAACAAGCATTTATAGATCACACAGATGCTTGTCCTATGCGGGGATCGAACCCGCAGCACGTCGCGCACAGATATAATTGGCGTGGCGTGATCTATACCACTCTGCTATCCCTGCAGTCAAATAATGGAAATTATAACAAAAATCGCAACACAAATGTGCGCTTCTAGATGGTGGCAGTATGATGACCTACCACTCTGCTATCCGTGCAGTAAATTCATTATTTCAAGCTGGGAAATCCAAAATGCGACCTTCTCCACGACTATATTACCTAGTTATACAGATATAGGTATACAGAATACACATACAGTGACATTGTTTGCATATTAATTATAATGAAAAAATAATTTACATCTCCATTTGTATTTTCAGACATTATGCCAAACACGCCAGGGTTCCTTGGTGCAAACTTCGTCCGAGTTACTTGCTTCTTGACGTTCAATGTTACTGCCACGTTAGGAAATGTTACTGCCAGCTTATTCCAATATGTAAGTATTATATGGATATTTTTTGATAGTACAAATTCTACATGAGAAGGCGCCAGTGCCCAGTCCAGTGGGACATTAATTAGGCTGGTATTATTATTGTTATTATTGTTAGTGTTTATATCTAGCTAAAGAGCGTGCCAAAAAGTATCCAAGCTTATCCCATACCAAGTTTCATCAAAATCGGTTCAGCGGTTTAGTCGCGAATGCGTAACAGACAGTTAGAGAGTATAACTTACGCATATATAATAGCATTATATACGTGCAACCAACGGTTTTTGCAGCGCAAGCCAGAAAACCTCCCAGACGGCAGAATTTTTCCCTACTTACATGACACTTACCGTTATATTTTGGTTAATTTACACAATATCTTTATAAATAATAGCCTATGTGTTATTCTTAGCCCATTTATCGAGCCCCATTTCCCACCAACTGCACACGCGAGGACCAACCAAAGGTATGTTTGCTCGTATTACAACTTTGTGATTGATTTTCAGCCAACTCGTCGCTGGCTAGCAGTGTTCACGACGGCCCGCTTAGCCTTCATTCCGTTCTATTTGCTGTGCAACTACAAGCCGGATCATCGAACGCTGCCGGTGCTGGTGACCAATGACTGGGTGTTCTGGATCGGCGCCATGCTGCTCGGCTGGAGCTCCGGACATGGCAGCTCCCTAGCCATGATGTATGTCAGTGGGTGAGTGTCTAACAATATACCTACTATTGTTTATTTACTCAGGCCGCGGATCGGATCAATCAACTTAGCTATCCACATTTTTTTTTTTAAATATATGTGGACAACTTCACATACATTGCTCTGAACCCAAAGAAAGTAGCTAAAGTACTCGTGTTATGGAATTCAATAGACAACGAAGGTACCACAAACACCCAGACCCGAGACAATGTAGAAAAGACGTTTTCTACATTGACCCGGCCGGGGAGCGAACCCGGGACCTCAGAGCTGGCGACACCTTTAAAACCGGTGTGTACGCCACTTGACCACGAAGGTCGTCAAACCTCTGGACATGGTCTCTCTCATGTTGCGCCACAACACCCCCGGTACAGCTTCCGCATCCAGTCTGACGCTCATTAGTCAAAACTATTTACCATCTAACTCTCCTATAACTATTTCCAGTAAAGTGGTGCCGGAACACGCGGCCACCGCGGGCATGATTGGAGCCGCCATGTTAGTGACGGGCATCATCACGGGCATCACGTTCACGCGCGTCTGCCCCATCATCGTCAACATGGACTTGTGGCGGGGCATGTAGCGCGCGGCCGACTACCTCGCCGCCGCCTGGGACGTGCTCACGCACCGCCTGGGCCACTGAGGAACTGGTGTCTAACTACACTGAACCTAAGTGTGTTCTCAAGAGCCCTCAGCTAATGAAGTGCTCAAGTAATTCAAGTGGGCAACAATGAAACAGTGTGTTGAGGACTCACTCATATAAGTTAACGTGCAACAGTGATTCTAAGTGAACAAAGTGTTCACAGGTGATATAAAGTGTGTAGCTCATGTTACAAAATGGAAGTGTGCAGCAACTGAATTAGAGTCTTGTAGTGAGCTCTTGGAAAAAGGGACTGTGTATGGAAGACAAGTGCATCCCATGTTTAGAAAGTTATTAAATGTAACTTGTCTAAAATACAATGATAAGTGACCTCATTAGGTATCAATATTTGAGAAATCAAGTTGACAAGTGTCTCGATATATAAAATGGAGCCTCAAGTGAATATGATATTAAGAATGTGACAACAATGTGTTCTTTATATATGCGAAATATGTATTTTATGTTGTGAATGCATTCAGTAAGGTGTTGAGATGTATATTGCCAAAAAGTAATAGTATCAGTGTTGACTGTGCCTTTGTTTGTTGCACTGCTGTTAGATTGTTGGACCTGCCGTCACATATTGCTAGAAGAATACACAGGGGTCTCACGGGCCATTGGCTACAGCCATAAAATTCTTCTACTGAACTGTAGACTGCAGTTTTTGTACAATTTTTTGTTTAAGCAATAAAATGTTCTCTGCAATTCGGAGGAAGCTCTTTGTGGCAGTATTTAGTGGGCCGTGTGCAGTAAATCCTTTAAAGTTTATAAGATAACAGTCATGCATTTACTGGGTTTCCCTTCTAAATCCTTTGTAGTTTTGAATGCTAGTAATCTTAAGTTAACACCAAATATTTAGTTTTTTTTTTATCCAAGAGGTAATATATCAATGACGTGAGTTAATCAACTTGCAATTTATGAATTATGATAAGTTTGGTGCTTATTAAGAATAATATATTGATTTGGCTGTTGACTCCCGGCGAGGCTAAGTAATATAAGAGGTTAATGTATTTAACATAGAACACAATTTAACTGAAATATCTTTTTTAAACCTTGATTATGTTGCATAACCAAAACCCTAAAGAACAACCATAAAATATGTGAATAGCTTAAGTAAAGTGATATGTATGTACTTTTGTTGCTTATTGAACCTTCCTTCAGGTTGTCATAGAGGCTTTATACAAAGCATTACGTAAAAAACATGTTTTTACAACATAAACGTGGTGAGAACTTTTGAATAGAAATAATATAATACATATAATTGTTATATAAAATGTATATGTATACTAAATTTAACATATAATGTCGCTATATAAAGTTATATATGTATAGTTTAAAGTTTGTAAGTGTGTTGGAAGTATATAATATTAATAGGTAGTACAAAATGTTAGGTTATTGTTGTTCATTATTCACGATAAGTTACTATATGACATTGTATTGAAACTTATATGATATTTTTAGCATCCTTCAAAAAGTTTTTTCCTAAATTTCATTGATTGATATTATTTTAGACATACCTGTCCAATATTTAAGAACAGGCAAAATTTTGTTAAGAGTATAAAAACTGCATTAGGACTCGAAGTCGATTTAAAGGTATATTTTGACTGCCAGTTTTGTTGACTAAATACTAATCCAAAGTGCTTTCTATATTTCAACGAAATTTAAGTTAATTAGTATATAGTTCTTTCGTCTTTGCACAAATATCTATTATTATATTGAATGATTTTAATTTAGAATAAAAGTTTTGAAGTTAGATACATGATTGTTTTCAGTGACAGTGAGAGACAGAGGTATGGACATAGTACACACGGCAAACTGGATAGGTTTGCAGGCCACACGAACATTTTATATATTATTATACACTAAAATTTTTATTTCATATTTTATTCCGCTTATGTAAGCACAATATAATATGTGTATAATATTATTATATAATATAAAATATTTGTGTGGCCTGCAAACCTATCTAGTTTGCCGTGTGTACATCTCTTTTCCACAAAAGAGCAATGATGGCTTTAAAACTTCATATTGTGTAATCACTAATATATTGACCATAATTTTCTCTTAAATTCTTCTTTCTGTCTTATAGTTACTAAACCTTTCTAAGGTCATTCACGTATTTGTTATAAATAATTATTGTTAACAATATAATTATGTATGTTTTACAGACTGAACCACTAACATTGAAGTAAGCTATCATTTGATTTTAAGTTATTGTAAGACTTAGCATATTGTTATAAATGTCTCTAGGTAATCGATTAGTCTAGCGTTTTTATTGCAAAATGCGTGAGTTTTTATTTAGTTATGAGTGATTTGTAGTGCGTTAACTGTTTTTGTGACGATATTTTAAGCGATAATTTGTGCTGCTCGATGTAGCGGACATTAACGGGTTTTGTTTTGCAGATTTATTTTTTCTTTGTGTGTTCATTGCAGAGACCAAACTTTAAAATTTTGTAGTTCTACGCCCTGGTTTCGTTTCCCATCCTAGCATGACCAATGTTAGTCGCTATTTATTTGAAAGTAAAATGTTATTTTTTAAATTTTCAGTTTTTTATTTTGTTTTCACCTTATCCCTTTGTAAATAATTAATGAGAAGTATGATACTTATATGAGAAGAGGCCTGTGTCCAGCAGTGGGACATTTATAGGCTGGTATGATGATGATGATACTTATATGTATATTCGTAGATGTTTATGGAGAAGGAGGTTTCATAGATTGGATGCGTAGAATTAGTTGGTGAGCTATGTATCTTATTAAAAAACTACTCTATATTCCATTATGAAACTAACCTTAATAAAAATCTTCTGTATTTTTATTGTATTTGGTACTTACTCAATAACAACTTTGTTAACTTTTTAAAGCTTAGTTTAAAGACGTATAATTAACTTTCATTGTTATTTTCGTAACTTAACTCCCACTCTGCAGTAAGAAAGCTTAAAAATACTTGTAAATAGGTTCAACTTCACGAACCATTTTGCAACAATGTGCCAATTTAATGCGTTTACACAGCTCACCTATTATATTAGCAACATGAAAAAATACAAGTTGGAAGACATATGTTCGGTTGACAAAATGCTTAGATTGGTGTTGGTTGTATGACCCAGGTGCCTTATCCATCTTCCATTGGTTTTTAATGTAGTTTAAGCGGAGATTATTATTTGCAAAAAACAACATATTTAGCCAACAGATAATCACCAAGGAATTGATAGTTACCAGTCCATTATATCAGAATTACAACAATTTTTGTGTAGCAATAACGCTGTCAGTAAAGGCTAAAAAAATAATGAGTCTGTGCGGAAAGAGAACCGTCTTGGGATTTAGGTCGCTACTCGCTGCCATTTTGAATTACCGTATTTTTTTGTTATAAACACTGTTGCATCATTATAGTGTTACTCTAATATCTGGATATTTATAAAATTGTGTTAGAACATAATGTTTTCAGATGCCGTCTACTAATATTATTTTATATTAGTAAGACTAAGTTTATATGTTATCATTATGTTAGTTCCATATTTCGCCACGACGCTTCTCCATCCGCAGCGCACAAACTCAATGGAAGTATTTCCACAAATATAACGTAATTGCGACAAAAAATAATAGTTGGATCTATTTAAGGAACCCTTTATTTTCAAAATTAGGCATTGTCTTTTAATTATTTTACTCTGTACATGAGTGGTAGAAAAATAGTTATTTCTATACCTGCTAGGTGCAATTTTGAAGAGATTTATGCAGTTAGCCTGAGGGCAGGCTTTGACTGCTTCACCGGACTTTCTGCTAGGTGCAAGCCTCATATGTATAACACCTATTTACCCACCTGTGGTATAGGTAGGTATTCTTTTTGTTTTTTAGATTTTAATACTTTATGCATGCTTTCGTCTTGGAAATAACTGGAGAATCTATCCCACATTAATAAGTCCAGGTAACATCTTTTTAAATGTTTTAATTACTCTAAACATGACAGCGTTATTATTGCATCACGTATAAATATTATTTCTGTAGAATTATGCGAAATAAACTGAAGACAATAAGAGATTATTGAAAATTGCCATATAGTTAGTAAAATTAACAGAGAAATATTTAATAGGACATAAAATATATTATTATAATAAAAGGATGATTTCACCACTTTTGGTGTAAGAAAATACATGAAAAGAATTGGTTATATAATGTTATAGCATCAGTAGTGGTGAAATAATTCAAAACTACTATATCTTGCACAATGAATGTAGGTATGTAACAATTACACTTTTACTAAAACCTATTCTCATGATCTATAAATTAAATTTCTTAACTTTTACTAAACCTTCGTATAAAGAACCCTTCTACTTGCAATAAACATTACTCAACTTCATATAAGCTAAGCATAGACTATTTACAAATCATAACAATAAGTTATAGTTTTCATTTCGTTATTATTAGGCTGTAGGTAACAATATTATTTGTATAATAACTTTCGTGAGGAGTATTCATAATTATTAAAAACAATACGGTTTATTCAAGCATATTCTCGGGATCGCCCAACTAGTTTCAGACTCAATAGGAGTCCCTAATCATGAGCTGACGCGGCGGGGGTGGTGTCGAGAGTCGAACTGTTCATATGCGGGAGTAAACCGTATTGTTTTAAATAATTGTCAATATTATATTACAGAATTGAAGAGAGCAAGTTTTTTAACGATAACGATGACGGTCAAATACTACATTTGAGCAGGAAATTTTATACAGCCTAATGTGTTGAGCTGTATTTTAACTGATTAAATATTTAGACTTGTTGATTTAATTATTTTAATTTACGATTGTTTAAAAAGTCATTGATGAATATAAATATTACTTATTTAGAGAAAGTACAGTCGAAAAGACATCAGTGAAACGTTTAATTTTCATAGCAGTAAGGGTTATTTTGTATGTCATTTGCAACCACTGGGTCTCTCATTGAAAATATGCGCTGCTATATTCTTATTTGGAAGAGATTTACGCAGTTAGCCTGAGCGCAGGCTTTGACTGCTTCACTGGACTTTTGGCGAGAACCTTAAGGGCTTCCATCCAGAGCAATAGAAAAACTAACTACGTCAGCAACGTTCACTAAGGGCGCCCCCTGTGGGGTTCGGACCTTGACTTAGTGCGTTGCTAACAGCTAAGTTTTTGTTATTTAAGGACATATTTTTATTGCGGTTTTCTGCGGTTCCGAAGAATTAATATGCGCTGTAAGGCTGCATATAAAGCAGTGTCTCATATATATATAGCTGAATGAGTGAGTTTTGGTTGGCGCAGCTTGTTTATTGTAATGTAGGTTTTGAATATAGGGTACCTACCTATATAAAAATGATAACATAATAGTTTGCTGCAGTAACCTACAAACCTGTGTGTATTTTTTTTCTGTTGTCTTACTGGCCAACAAAGAACTTTTTCTTTTTTCTTTTACTGATGTCTTGTCAACTGTAATAATTAGTACTAAAATTTATATTAATGATACTCGCATAAATATCCATATATTACTATATTATGTACTCGAACATTTAATCTATGTATGGTTAATTAATTATAAATGAGTACCTTAATGCACTCCTTAGTCAAAGGCTGTGAAATAATAGCTTTAACCTTCCCTTTGTAGATTCTATATCACAAGCACAATTTCTGTTCAAATGAAAAATGCATTGTCTAATTAGTATAATTTACTCTTTATATTTACTACTAAACACATTACCTTTTTTACCGTAAGCTACTAATTATATTAATTCAATGATTAACTTTTCACTCTCTAAATAGCGGAGTTGTGTAGTGGAAGTATCACTGCGCGACGTGCTGTGTGTTCGATTCCCGCATTGTACAAAAAGGTGTCTAAATCTGTGTTCTCTGTGTAGGTGAATCATTTTAATGTATTTGAAACCCTCGATATACAGGCATTGATCCCAGTCTTGGTGAGCTGGTCGTACTTAGAAGTATATCACATCACAATAATGTGCGAAACAAATGAATGATTTATTTCAAAGTAACCTTTAAGTATTTACAGGTAACAACGTTTTGTTTGCCTTATCCGTTATACCTAGTTTAATGAACAGGTTTAAAAAAGAATTTTACGAATCTAAATAAACTACATATATATTTATTCAATAGTTTAGATTATGCCTACTCTTATATAAAATATTTACAGTTAGATTTTATAGGTCTATAACAACATTATCCTAAACGCCTAAGACCATATGACGACGATTCAGAACCTTAGTCCGCCCTCACACGGACTGCTTGAAGCAGTCGAATGCTTCAAGCAATCTGATTGCTCCGTGAAGCAATTCGATTCAAATATTTTAGTCTAGCTTCGAGCAGTTGACAAAACAAAAACCTGCCTGGCGGGAGGCGTGCCCTCGTGCGGGTGGAGAGCTAAGTAATCGCGGGAGAGCGGTCGACAGCTCGACCAGTCCGCGTATTTTAATCACTGGTTAACTGCTCGATCAATCCGTGTACGGGCGGCCATTATAATAGGGGATCGGACATTTTTTTTAATTTACTCGTCACATAGATATTAAAAAAAAATAGAGACGTATTCTTTATTTTTAATTAAACAAACGATGAGGAAAGTACAATGAATGGAAATTTCGCTTAACGTCACTTGTGGCTACAATTTTTTTTACAATTCAAGTGACGTCACAAGCCCCCACTCCAGAACTTTAAAGCGTTTAAACTTTGTTATTTTTCATTGATTTGATAAAAGATTTTTATCTATCTGGTGGACTAAATAGATATTTCCTTTTCATACCCAGTCCGATTCCTATTGTAAGCACTGGCTATTTTTATATCGCCAAAGATATATATGTATATTAAAAAATCCTTTTGCCTTACCTTATGGATGTAGGCTTTATGTGTAAATTGTGATTTTTCATCTGAATAGTTGTACCTATTTCCTACCTTATTGTTCACCTGTGTTACAAGTACAAAATATATGTTTGTTTATTAAATGAGCAAGTAATTTTAACCCTCTTAAGTATTGTATAGTTAGTATATAATATAACGTGTTAGCGTCCCTGTAAATAGTGCATTTATACTGTATTTATATACTGTAGTTAGCTGCACAACTGTTTTCTAACAATTTCGTACTTGTGATTGCTAGATAAAAATCATTTTTCGCAGGTTGTAATGCAGTAAATATAAGTACCTATACTTAGGTCTGTATAGGCATCAATAATCTACCTGAATGTTGAATGTACTAGATATAACTTATAGGTTCCTATTTGTCAAAAACGGATATTTAGTTGAATATAGCAAAATGCCAAAATTTTCAGAGTACCTATCTTTGATTTTCATTATTTTTTATTTAATTTTTAAATCTTTGATTTATTTAGAGTAAGTATATTATATTTATTACACTGCAACCTAACTAATCTATTCTCCATTTAGTAATTAATAAGTAGGTATGTACTTATACAACAACAAAACCTTTTTACTATTGTAATCTTTTTCCAAAATTTTCAAGAAAATCTGTTTTGATTGTAACTAGATTGGATAAAAACTATATGAATTTATCGGGTGTAGTAACTGAAACCATACCTAAATGACAATAATAATGAACTTATAAACATCTTTGTAACCTAACCTAATTTATTTTTTCACTTTTCCACATTACTGTGTACCTATTTAATAGAATGAAACACTTTAAAACCTCCTAATCACCTGAAATTGTGCTAATCGAGTTAATATATTGAATAAAGGAAATTGATTATTGACATCGCGCCTTTTAATAAAACCTTTTTGGTAGTCGTCTGAAGATAATTATAGACATACACTACGAGGACTGGTACGAGGTGGTGACTTAGTGAGTAAAAGAAAAAACGAACTTGGGTAATACCTTTCCTTAGCAGTACCTACATAAGACAGAATATATATATTTTTACAATTCTTGGATCTAGGTCGCATGATTACGTATATAAAAATGCCTCATAGGTACATTGCTCTGAACCCAAAGTAAGTAGCTAAAGCAGTTGTGGAATCAGAGACATCGAAGGTACCCCAAACAGTACAAACGCCCAGACCCGGGACAATGTAGAAAAGTGTTAATCTACTTACATTGCACGGGCATCGAACCCGGGACCTCAGAGCTAGCGATACCTTAAAAACCGATGAGCAGTCGACCATGGAGGTCGTCAAATTTAGTTTTTTTTTAATCTACGCAATTTATTTCCTGCCTTTGCATCATTTTGCTTTTGAGTATTTTGCGATTGAAAACAGTGCAGTGTAATAGGATTTTACTACAAAAACATTACCTAGAATGTTAAAATTTGTTGTTGCTACTTAAAATAGGTTTTTAATAAATTTCTCGTGGTCATTGTTTTACAACGCTCATTGTTGATGCCCGATGCTAATAGTGCTTAGGTTTTAAGTTTGATTTGTCCGGTGCCTTAACACAAGCGAAAGTTCTAGCTACTAAATATAGATAAGACGTTGGCTTTAGCGCTAACTACTTTAAGTACAGACTTAGGTACTGTATAGAAGTATAGAATGTAGGTATATAAGCATCATATTTATCAATACATGGACTAGCAGGATTATTTTCTATAGCAGTTGTCAAAAGCGATAAACGCTTAAAAAAACACTGAAAATACACATTTCGTATCTTTTAACGTCGATGATCAACTAGATCTACTACAACGTAGTTGGTCACCGACGTTAGTTGATACTAAATTTACGTTTTTACCGTTTTTTTTACAGTAAACATAGATTGGATTGTCAACTGGAGCTAGCAAATAAGCCTACAGTGCATTTTCATCATATACCTAAATTAAATGTATCGGAGTTTTAATTCTTTTTGCAGTTTTTTAAGTATTCAAGGAATTCCTGGTCCATTTAATTCGAAATCATATCACGTTTATTTTACAGTACTTACCAACAAATGTCCTGACCTGACCTCTATGGCAAATTAGGGTCATATCGCCCGCTAATCGGATTTCTATATCATTTCAATACACATGCCCAAATATGATCACATAAAAATATATAATTATATGCTTGAACCTATACATACTAAGCAGGAAAAGCAGGACAATATATTGAACCGTGTCGTAATAGGTAATGGTGAAAGTTTATAAGAATGCATTTCACATTTAAATAGGTTTAGAGGACTTTCGTACCTGGTCTATTAAAACCCTAGGGAATTTTTATGGGACAATAAGTAGGTTGATTTCAAAATGCCATTGTCATTTTATAGCACCTTGCTTATAGTAATGTATTGCATTCTTTATTTATTTTTAGCTGGTCATTTGTGGTGTAGTTTAGCGGGAGGATTAAAAAGCAATGATTTACCATCAGTAAAACGACAGTTTCTTTATTGTTCGCAATAAATAAAACATAAATATCTTCAATAAATAACTCTTCTAGACCCTAGCCGTTTCATTGGTGCGTGCGTCAAAACACTATGTACAATGCGTTTCCCGTGCTATTTACATGAGGTAATTCGTTTAGTGTGTGGCTGATGACGATGATGATGAGACGGAAGACACGCTGGAGTAGCTCGGAGACTGGTTGGAGGCAGCTGAGGAGCTGGAGTCACTGGGGTAGTACGAGCTGTAGGCCAGCTGAGAGGGGTCCCATACCCTGGCGTAGGGGCCGCTGCTGGCTGGCTCCCACGCTGGTCCATACGAGTCCTGGGGGGCGGAGGGCGCTGAAGTCGAGGGAGGACCGTACTGAGAGGCCGGGGGACCGTATTGGGGAGCGGGAGGGGCGGCTTCCGTAGGCGGCATCATCATCATGGGCATGGCTGGCAAAAGAACAAAATACAATTAAAAATACTGAATAAACTTGACTTATGTGAGTAAAGATTGCAGTTCTTGATATCTAACCTCCTTTCTTCATGACCAAATTGTAGATGAGGAATCCGAGGACGAGGGTGATGGCGAGCTTGCTGAGGATCAAAGCCTTAATGGACTTAATGCCGATGATGGCCACTAGGATGGGCATCAGAGCCTTCATCTTGAGTTTCAGCAGCAGGAGGACGGGCAGCAGCAGCTTCTTCTTCAAGATGCCACGAGCTGGAACGGAAACTTACTATTATTTTGATATCCGTAATTTATGCTTAATTTTGAGGGGTCTTCGTAACTTACCTTCACCGTTTTCACTGTCAGTCGTCGGGAATTCTACATCCAAACCCTTGTCTGCTCTGTAGGATACCTCAGCACCTTCGAAGAGGAACTCCGGCAGCTGGAACTTGACCTCATTGTTGCTGAGGTACTTGCCGACGCGGTCAAAGATCACCTTATCGATGTTCTTGTCGTCGAAAGCTCTCGCAGACTCAGAGCTGACGCCCAATTTGGTGTCCAGGAAGGAGAGAACTTTCACTTTGAGACAGGACATTGGGGCCTCAGCTTCAAAACAATCACTGATCACACTCTGGAGCAACTCATCACTTGTCCGTAAGCGCGCCGTCTGTATCTCATTGTCCTTGATGCTGTATCCGCTCACGAGCGCCACGGAAGCCAGGAGTAAGCACACACACTTCATTTTTATTTATATCACTTTGTCATTAGATTTGATTAATTAGACGTTCGGCCCGGCCGGTTAATGGAGCAACAATGATTTAATTTTTCAATGGGCTTGGTTTTTATACGTGATCCTTTGGGCGGTAAGGCACGCGGTAACCGCGCGTGTCCAGAATGCGAATCGCTTTCATACTTGGCAAACTATATATTTTCATTTAAAGAAAGTCTTGTTGGTGAGAGTGAGAATATTTTGGCGATCATATTTGAAATTATTAATATTTAATAACAATTTTTTTCAATCTTTTGAGAAATGATGTTAAAGTAATAAATAAAAATTCTCTGTTATTTGTATTTTTTTTGTAAGTTTACTTTTTTCTTTTATCATACTCAAGTTGAAGTATTTTTTTATTAAAAAGCTTTTATTGGATCCTTTACGTAATATCTTGAGAAGCAAAAACAAAGTTCTTGATCATTGGAACATTCAAAGTAATCTTATAACATCAGCACGCGCTATTTCTTCTTGTACCTAGACTGTCCTGGACAAAGTATTGCCTATTCCTTTATATTTTGATAACATTTTGGAAACAAAGGGATATTTGTTTAATATTATTCTTTTCAGCTATAGTAGTCCTATTTAGTAATCTATTTATGTGTTCATTATTTTAAACATATAAATTTTGTAGGTCACGATTGTCATTGTTTTACATTTAACAGGTGGAATTAAATAAAGCATGTAAGGATTAAACCCTTAAGTTTATAATTGTTTAATTTAAGATCAGTTAAAAATAAAAAAATATTAAGGCTTATTATTATTGAGAGGATAATAAATGAATCATCCTTTTCAAACAGCCAGTACATCACTGACCCTTTGCCTTATTTATAGATTAACAGATTCTCAATTGAAATTCTCTACAGGAAACTTGAATTAAGAGTCTGCTAAGCAGTTGCTAAACACCGTCGAGATTTTGATAAATAATTTCATATTTAAGGCAGCGTGGTAAAAATATTACACATTTTAACATAATTATTTAGGTTTCTTTGTGTTAAAGTATTATAATCAACTAATTGTTATTTTTTGTACAGTAATGAGCTTAAAGTACCTATACATAGCATAAGCAAATTTATTGCTGTAAGTAGGTACTAAGTTCGTTTACTGATTTAAGTGACAAACGTTTATGCGAAAATATCGATAGTTCCGATATTATTAGGGTAATATTAGGTTGTAAAATAGTTTTAATAAAACAGCGCGCTCTATTTTGACACTTATTTTACGACGACGCTTGATCATACTGTTGCTCACGGTTCATACTCTATTAGGTCTAAATTTATCTTATATATTTATATACCTACTTGTATATTTATTAGAAGTTATGCTACCGTTCCCTGAAATAAAATAATTCATACTTGTATTCATTTGCCGGTTGTAATAACCTGTGCAAGTTATCGTAAGATTTCAATGCTACGGCGTAGATACTGTACGTACTACCTACGCCGATTTCGTTACGTCAGTATATATCAAATAATAATAATAGAGTAAATATTATATAGACTTTTCTTTTTGCTGGCCAATAAATTTATGTTGTTGGTTCACCTTGCATCCCTCGCGACCCCGAGAAGATTTCGGGTGGGCTGGTTATAACAATCGTCATATTCTGACTAATCAAATTATTGATGGTCAAGTGTTAAGTAATTATTTTGTTAATACTTAACAACTAAACCTCAATGTTTTCTTGTCCCACCCAATTGAACGTACTTCCCATCAACGTGCATGTTTGATATCCAATAACCATAACCATAACTTGGCGACCTCCGTGGCCGAGTGGCGTACACACCGATTTTCAAGGTTTCGCCAGCTCTGAGGTCCCGGGTTCGATCCCCGGCCGGGTCAATGTAGAAAACCCCTTTTATACATTGTCTCGGGTCTGGGTGTTTGCGGTACCTTCGTTGTCTCTGGATTCCATAACACAAATGCTTTAGCTACTTACTTTGGGTTCAGAGCAATGTATGCGATGTTTTCCACATTTATTTATTTATTATTTATAAAACAGTCTATTTAAATTTTTGACTGCACTGATAGCCGAGGAGATCACCACGCCAATTACCATAAAAGCATTTGTGTGATCCGGAATTGCTTGTTACATGTCTGGGTGTTCATTGTGTATGTGAACCCCGGCACAGTCATAAAAACAAAAGAAAAAATAGCTTCAATCACACTCTGCAGGTTACATGACAAGCTACAATGTTAATGAACGCGTAAATTGTCATGCAGTGTCGAATACAATGCTCTCACCAGCCACTCGTACATACAAATCAATACCACTGCTTTTGTAATGCACTTTGTTTACAATTCTAAATATGTCCTCCGCCAGACTGAATGGCACGACTTTTTTATATAAGTTCTATTTTAGTTAATTGTTGTAATTGTTTTTATGTCTATTTAATTCGTGAACCTGCATGTTTGTAATAACTTCATTATGTGCGGTCTGGTGGATTCAATGTCATAGATAGTAAAAAGGTTCAGATTCTCTTTAAAACGATTATTATAGCATCACTCTTCTAGAATATTTTTTTAATTTGCAATTGTTAATATGGATGTTGACTGGGTATGAAAGTTATAATCTATTCAGTCCGTGAATTAGATAATAAAAATATACTAAACAAGTATATTTACTTTTTCAAAATTACTAATAACTAAGGAGATAAATAGTATCAATGTTCAGGAGTAGGGGCTAATTACGTCACGCCGGTACACAAAATCTTTGACATCGTGACGTCATGCGCCATTTTAAATCGTATTATAAGTTTTGGTTACGTATAAAAAAAACAAATGACGTGTCAAATCATTCCTCCAACCATTAGTTCCATTATTAAAGTTACACGGATAACTATTTTATAGTCTGCATCTTTTGTAGTAAAAGTATTTCGTTATTAGAATTTTTATAAACATTTTCCAGAAACTGTCCACAACAAGTTACATATTACTACGAATTACGTAAACATATTGTAGTTTTACAAACAAAAGTGAAACTGCTCCGATTGAGCTTTGCGACCGCGTCCAACGCACCACATTATGCAATAAGGGTTGACATCGCGAATGCTGCGCGCGCGCACATTACCATAGACGCCATGTCCGGATTGTGAAATTGCTGTTTCACTTCCGTTCTGCTAATGCTGGCAATAAATTTTAGTATTAGTTGCATTTCATTGACACTTTGAATGTTATGCTTTGGTATATGTTGTCGTGTGGTCTTCAGATTCTGATAGGTCACTTGTTTAATAGATAGTGTAGAATTTGCATTTTTTTAAAAATTTAAAACGACTTCGGTTTAACCGAAATACACAAAGAATACCCGACAAGAGCTGATTGTTCCAAAGCCAGATAAATTTATCCGAATAATAGTTTAAGTTTTTGACAGTTCTTTCAAACAAAAATTAATTTATTTAATGAGATTGAACCTGCGCAGTACGTCGCACAGTTTGAGTCATCAGGTTAGAAATATGGTTGAATTATAGAAATAACCATATACTATTTATTTAGTATCCTATTATAAACAAATAACAGTAAAACATTCAAGAAATAAACTCCGTGACCGTTCCACTAAAATTTCATCCAATAGTTTTATTAAGGAACCTAATATCTGCAAAATACTATTTTTGAATGAAGGTAATTCACGAATTTAACTCAGAACCATTTATAAGTTTTTATGATAGAGAAGAGTTTCCGATAATAGGAACACGCATAGAAAGTAATTACATTAACATACTGCATACTAATAATATTATAAATGCGAAAGTAACTTTGTCTGTCTGTTACACTCTTATGTCTATACGACTGAACGAATTTTTTATGAAACTTACGTACGGGATAAGCTGGACCCTAAGGAAGGATATAGGCTTTTTGCTGCGATAATCGACACCCACGCGGGCAGAACCATTATCAACAGTTATTGTTAAATAATTATCAGGATTATTTATTTTAATGGGTAAAGCTTGTTTTCTTAACAATTAATTGTGATAAGCTACTTAAAACATAATTTATTTTATTCGCAATAAGAAAGTAAATAATTCGTGTCGTCCATATTAGGTAACAGTCTTCACATAACACTGTCTACTTACTACCATAGTGTACGTGATACTCATACCAACTCGTCCCAAACCCATCATCTACTTCTACATACAAATAGACAAATTAACCTTTACCATCTCTAGAATAACAATCAAGCAATTCTAAACCTTATCCCTTTAGAATAACGAAAATATCATTTTAAATTTTTGTATTTAGATTTGTCAGGAGCCTTCGATAAGGCGGTCATGTTATAGGAACCTAAAAATAGTTGAGTTATGGTCTTGAATCCGTGCTAATGTGTGTCGAGTGGGTCAGGAGGGTAAAGCAGGTATGCTGGTCGATTGCCGGACGCATCCTGAGTGAGGACGGCGCATTATAATGAGGAGTGCCGCAGGGCTTCATAGTAAGGCCCCCAATTATATCGAATTCGTGCACTTGATTTGTGCAGAATCAGTGTTTTTTTTAAGTTTTATCAAAATGCTCTTAGGTTAACTCTAGAAAAAATGTAAATAAGTTGTATCGCAGAAAAAAATAAATTTTCTATGTTGTTTGCTGGGATTATATTCTCTAAAATTTAATCGTCGAGCGTGTCAGTGTCCAACGTCAAAACAATGTTAAATAATATTTTTTGACATTTCGACATTGTATTCAGCGCTGTTTGATTTTTATGGCCTTATTTATAAAAATCTCAACGATGATTAGCAAATGATTAGCAGATTCTTATTTCAATTGTTGTATAGAGAATTTGAGTTTAAAAGTTTCTTAGCAATGGCTTAATACCGTTCAGATTTTTATAAACAAAGCGATTATTGTTTAAAGAATAGCACGGCATCTAGGTACTTAACCAAAGATGGCATCATCGATGTCAGGTGTTTGTGTGTGACATTTTATGATAGAATTCACCTACGGTATATCTAGTGAATATTTTGGGCTCACAATTACGTTGTAAATC
Source organism: Diachrysia chrysitis (assembly GCA_932294365.1). Taxonomy (NCBI): domain Eukaryota; kingdom Metazoa; phylum Arthropoda; class Insecta; order Lepidoptera; family Noctuidae; genus Diachrysia; species Diachrysia chrysitis. The sequence continues at coordinate 3,517,136 of OW028664.1, forward strand.
TGATTGTAATAGTTAAAATCAGCTTTACTAGCTATTTAATGTTCTAGCATTTAAAGAGTATAAGCTCATATTTTTCTTTATGCATTATTTAAGTTTTTGTCGATCATTCAGTATACATAGTTACTAACGTCTACCATTAAACTAGGCTGCGCTAAGAATACTGAATGGAAAGAAGATGAATCAGTAAATGGTGTCAACAGCCAGGTGTAATTAGTTGAATTGATTAATCACTACTATGCATTACTCAGTGGTAGTCTGGCTGTTTAATTAAATAGCTGAGCGTTGACCTTGTTTTCCCACGATTCACGGAAAGAAAAGTACTTTTCCATTTTACTCTTTGTAACTACGGTATAGCTAAAATAAGTATTGGTATTTTCATTTTCATGGTAAGGAAACATAACTGGTGTAATTAGAATTTACTAATTTTTTTACCCGCCCCGGGTTCGCACGAGTAGATAAAACATTAATGAATTATAAACACAAACCTTCTTCTTGAATCACTCTATTCATTGGTGAAAACCATATTAAAATCTGAAGTTCAGTCAGACAGACAGACGCGGCGGGGGACTTTGTCTTATAATATGTATAGATATTTGTTGTATTAGGACCCGCTACAGAATATAAAAAGATTGAGTTTGATTGACAAAAAACTATTTGTCCGTTAGATAATGATAATACTTACTAGTAGGTAACCAAGAGAACCGTTTAATAATTCTCTGAGGTGATATAAAAGTGAATTCCAGCCACATTGCTAGTAATCTTTAAAAAACAAAAGGAATATAGGTGAAATATGAAGCGCAAAATATTTACTTTTTTTGCATGTGTTGTCAAGTTGAAACCACTAATAACAGTCTAAAGATGAGTTTACTTTGATAGTATCTAAGTTGACCATCCAATGTGCAATGAATGAGAAAGAGAGCTCTTAAAGTTCCATCTAAGTAAGCAAAGTACCATTTCCTTGCTCCATAAGTAACATAAGAAACATTAATAATACTTAAAGTAGTGCTTAATCTCATTACAGTACACTCGTTTAGTAGGTACATCATACACACACAGTCAGGGTCCATTTCGGTTGGTACCTACCTAGGTTACATAGGTACCAGCGTTGTTGTGTAGGCTAGGTACTACATAGTCTAATTTACAGGAGAATCCAACCAAAGCCTAACAACCAATCCTATTAAAAACAGTTATCATTGACGATACACTGAAATTGGGTATTTGACAAGATTTCTTTTATTTAATTTAATTTTAAGTAAATATATTACAAACTATGTCGAGTTGTAAAAACGGCAGATTTATTCGCTTTGAACATTGAACAAGCATTTCAATATTGCTAATTGATATACCATTAGGTGACGTCACCTTGTTAATTCTGTATACTAATCTGGGGCTGCCCCGTAAAAGTCGTCGTTTTGCGAAAAAGATATAGAACATGCGTCATCTAGAAACTTCAAAAGCTTATATATTTTATATTCGTGAACATTTTTTTGATGTTATTTAGAAGGTCTGCTTCAATATAAATACTATTATTAAAAATATATGTACTAAATAAATAATTCAAATAAAAAGTCCCAATTGTGACACATTATTCTTTTCACAATTTACTAAAATACATTTATAGACTTTTTTAAACCTTGATTAATTAATGCAAATTACTAAATTCAGTCAATTTAAAACAATCAGCTGTCACTTTATCTAAGGTAAACTACACGTGACATTGACAGTATCTCCTACGTGTCCCTCATAGCAGATGAGTGGTCGGTAGAAAGCGATTGGCACTGCAGCGGAAACTTAATGTGTTGCAAATGCCATCGCGTATCGATTTTCCTGCCTTTTAGAGAAAGTTATTTTATTACTACTGTAAACGATGTTGATATTTGTGCTAAATTTTCCTTGGTATGTTGACCTATTTTGTAAATTTTGTTGTATGTCATACTTTGTTTTGAGAGCGGAACTTAAGGTGTGTGATAGATTTTTTAAGAAATTGAAATGCGTTTTGTATTGAGTGAATAAAGAAATTTACAAACATACAATATACGCACGAAAAAAGAATATTTAAGAATAAGAACATTAAAATTATGTTTCATTAAATTGCACTTGCTTTTTAGAGGCTTGTTTGTTGACTAAGGGTGTAAGTAAATGCTCATTCTTCTTACTGTATAGTTTCTTGAAATACAAGCTTATTTTGTTGCTATATATAATTATAGTCTTTATATTAAATGACGCCGTAAAACTATTTTTTTTTTATTGCATTAAATGTAAAACACGGAACATGAAATAAAATACTTTTTAGATATTCTTCAAGGATTTATTAATAATATAAATAAATAACATCAGTCATACATCACAATCACACGCTCTCAAGCACATTATTTCAATAAATAGTCGCATTACATAGTATTTACACGGTTACGATTTCTGTACAAAATCGTTTATTTGGTCTATGTTGGCCTATTTAGCAGCTGGTTAACGTGATAAATAGGCTTCGATACAGGTCGTTGGGTAAGGATTGTTGGGATTTGTTTAGAGGTAAGCGTTGTAGGCGAGTTCTTGAGCGAGCTCTTCAGGTTCCGCGTCTCTCCTGCGGCGGGTGGCGGCATAAGCAGCATCCCAGGGACCATGGGCCGCGATCTGGGGGTGCGAGTTGTCCGCCGCAATCTGGGTAAACTACAATGTTAGGCTTATGGATAGTCGAGTCGAGAAAGATGGTTAGTACACAATAATAGTGTTAAAGTGCTCAGTATGATTAAATGTGCGCAAAGTTCAGTGCCAATTGTAAAAGTTGTGTGCCAATAGTTTATGAGAAAGTGTTTTATTAAATCAGTGCTACTTTAAAGGATCTTCAATTATATTGTTAAAATACAAGCATTGTTTTGTTTCGCGAACAGTAAAAGCTTAACTCACCTTCTTGCAAAGTTGGAAGATGGCCAGAGCGACGGAGACAACGAAGGAGAAGAAGGACAGCTGCAGAGCGTTCCAGGCCTTCAGACCGAGGACACCAATGGCCAGAGGGATCAGGGTCATGGCCTTGAGAAGCACAAACACGAGAATGGGGACGATGATCTTCTTAAGCTTGGCCTTACGAGCCTCACCAACCGAGCGGGCTCCATCCTTGTTAAACTTAACGTTTAGAGACAGCTCATCGTTTTCCAAGTTCCTCGGGCTGACGGTGATCTGGGTATCGACAATGGGCAGCTTGAAGGTCACGTCGTGGGACTGGATGTAGCTCTCAATGCTGTCGAAGAAGTCGCCAGATGAGCGGCCCGTGACGTCATTGGCAGCACCATTCTTCGTCACCTCAACGGCGTCTGAGATCTGTGGAGAAATCGAAATTTATAATTGATAGTTACAGGTAAATAGAAATTGTGAATGTTGGTGTGGTGAAAGCCGGATACCTGGAAGGTGTCCTTCTTGAAAATGGAGTCCAATAACGACATGACCTTGTACTTGATGCAGGCGGTGGGGTCGGAGCCCTCTGCGCAGCCGGACCTCATCTCCTCCACCATGCCGTCCATGGGTGTGCCTTTCCAGAAGGCATCCTTCGCCGGCTGGGCAGCCGCGCTCCCGAACAGGGCCAGAGCCAACACGCACACTACTTTACTGGACACCATTTTGTTCAGCTCCTGTTGTTCACCGGACGATGGTTGGATTGTTTGTGATAGTTTCGACAAGGACCCCGCGGTTTTTATACAGCTATTTCAAATTCAGCACGTAGTCTGCAGTTCCGGTAGTCATTGTCTTTCAACGTACGAGTCGAACGTGCACATGCGACCTTCTGGCACGGAGGGGACCCAAGTGTAAGGGAAAGCTATCTGATACGAATCCTTCTTTAGTTATGGAATACAAAACGTCTTATGTTCTAACATTGTCAGTCACTGATCGTTCGTTTTAGAATCGTTTGTATTAAGCGCCTTTTCTGTTGTTTGTGACACCGTACCCTGATTTGAAGAGCCATGATCCAGTTCATGTGTCCCTGTTTGTCTAATGGGTAGTAAGGGTGGTGTGAGCGAGAGGTGCGACGGGTGAAGTAGTAAGGTGTTTGATATGGAGGAGGAGATGCGCGTGCGCACCTCTTTGCATACGTAATCGTGTTTGAGTTGATATCATTGAACTTGTCCGTCTCGGAGATAATGTCATTAATGGATTAAACGATCACTGTAATGTTTGTATGTACTTTAGAAGTTAGGAGAAAAATCTTTGAACTAAATTTAGGTCAAAAGTGTAGAACAGATTGTTTATATTGTTGATGACCTTTAATTCTTATTGGCTCTGCGAGAGTAAGTAATCTGTTTATAAAAAAAACTAGAAAAGGCATGTGTTGTATTTTTACAGCCTGTTTTAATTAAAATTATAATTATGTCTTAAGAAATAGTTTGGAGACTAGAATCGATCGATTTTAAATACATGCATACATTTACTTCTCCTTTTTTTCTTATGAAACTAGTAAGTATTATCTATTTTTTTCATTTTTAATCAGTTCGTATTAGCTAATTATTTAGTGTCACTAGGTATATTTATAGTGAGTGCACGGGTGTAAGTGTTATGCTACATTGGAATAGTGAATTGTTTATGCTCATATGATGAGCATGTGCGTCGGATGTGCATGTGTTTTAGTGCGAGCCAGATTCACATTTCAACTGCAAATATGAAAAAAAAAGAAAATTCATTTATTGTCCCATTATAAGTTTGTAATCGCAAAAAACGTATTTTTAATGTTACAAAACTACAATTTTAGGATATTTTTCTTTTACTTGCTACGTGAAGACCTAGCATCATGCCGATTTCGTGATTCTGGGTAGACAGGAAGTACCCTAGATTGGGAAAAACGACATAAATGGCTGTGTTTTGGGATTCCGTTGACATAGAAGCTTTAATAATATTTTACAGCTTCAAGGGACCGTAGACCTCATTATTTGACATGAATTGTTAAATTGCGTAGCCCATCTAGATTAATCCTTAGCAAGCGTTGCTCACCCACATAAATTCCTGCAGCTTTTACTCCGCGAACCTTTAAATGTAATCCAATAACTGACACAAATTCTTTAGTATAAGGTAACGGGTGATATCCAATTATTATTGATCCGGCGTTGTGCAGGCTTATGGAATACTAATGGGGTGACCATTTGCGTCCCATAGTTCCGCCATGGTGAAAGTGATGGGCGCACTATTAATTATATTAATGAGCCTCGAATTTCGACTGAGGCTTAGGCCTGGTTGCTTCAACATACATTGACATGTCTGTTAACGTTAAATATGGCCGTTGTATGAGAATTTCATATTAACTTAACGTTGACGTACGGACTTACGATAACCGTCTGTTTTGAAGCTTAGTTAAAGCAACCCACCCTTAGTTTAGGAATAAAAGGTTTGATTTTGTAGGTTGGAAGTCAGTTGGAGTTATGTTGGTACAACTTTGGTACGTTAGAAGTGGTTTGCAATTGCGTTCTTCCCACCTGTCCCTTGGGAATCGCTACAAGGTCCATGCCATTGGTTTTGTATAAGAAGACAGTTTGCCTAGTCTCCCTGAAGGAGGTAGAATTTCATGAGCATTTTCATTGGATAAGACGAAAAACTCTGCGGTCGTTTGGTGTCGTGTTTTAATATTACTACATACTATAGGTAAATACTGCTTATTTTTAACATGAACCTTTTATAGGCTTTTAGAAACTAAAATAATAACATGATTATAGTTTATAGATTCAGCACTTCTTCTTTTGCCCAGCCTTTTCCCAAGCTATCTTGGGGTCGGCTTCCAGTCTCAGTCGGGACCCACGGCTTAACGCGCTAATGATTACAAATGGTCACCCATCCATGGACCAACCGCAGCGAACGTGGCTTAACCTTTATTATCGGTCAAACATTACGGCTTACACTTAGCCAGGAGATCCCCTCCAATAGTATCAGCACAATTGTAGAAAATATTAAGATTCAATTAAATGTACCTAAGTATTGCAGTTTTTAATATATCCTGTCCTTGTCCCAACTCTCAAGATTTGTTAGCGTAGGCTTTCAGGCTCATCGGACTCAGCTGAATATCTGAGCATGATTCATAGAGCTATTGCCTAATACGCTTAGTACACTATCCTGATTTTAGGACCCTAAATTAAATCGTTCCTTTATTTAGAAAGGTAAAAACGCATTCAATCTTCCTAAATGCAAACAAAACAAAAGCTTTGACATTAAGGTTTTTTTATTCAGTGACTAAATTAGGAAAAAGCTTAGGATAATGTAATAAGCGTATTATTTAACATGCAAAACCTATTTTACTTTGCTAATACAGTATCCTATAGTAAGACTTGTTATCACAATCGTAATGACTTATTGAAGGTTTGAATAAAGTTAAAAAGAGAAAAAATGTTTGTAATATTAGGCCGCCTTTTACATATTAGCTACTTCTCTATACCACATGATATATTTTATTAACTTGTTTGTGTGCACACAAATAAACAATAAATAAATAAAATATTAGCTAATTAGTAATTTTGTAAGCACATACTTTTAGAATAATTTAAATAGGTAAGTGGCTGATATACCTTTGTAGGTCACTGCTGACAGAAGGTTGGGTACCTACGCACATTTTAATCTATACCAATATATAAGACTTAAGAGTTTGTTTGTTTGTTTGAACGCGCTAATCTCAGAAACACTGGTCCGATTTCAAAAATTATTTCAGTTTTGGATAGCCTATTTATTGAGGAAGGTTATATATCATTACGCTGCGATCAAAAGGAGCGAAACATAAATGAAAAAAGTTGCAAAAATAAAAAACCGTTGAAACTAAAATACGCGGACAAAGTCGCGGGGGACAGCTAGGATTTTATAACTACCTATTTAATATTTGGAATAAATTTTACACCTTGTATGGAAAAGAAGTAGGTACATCTACATTGTGACGTAGGTCAGCATAACAGTTCGCTGATGTCATAACTAAAATATGATGTAATAGATATAAAATAATATGATACAAAATTACAGTACACTTCTTGACATCATTGGTCTTATGGCCAAACGTCAAACGTCTTTTTAGAAGTAGCCCAAGTTACTCCTTATTACATCAGCTATCTGCCAGTGAAAGTCCCGTCAAAATCGGTCCAGCCGTTCCAGAGATTAGCCGAAACAAACAGACAGACCGACAAATATTGTAAAAAAAATATTTTGGTATATGTACCGTATAAACATTCATCTGCATGTACTAAAAAGCGGTTATTTTAATATTACAAACAGACACTTCAATTTTAGTTATTTGTATATATGTATATATTTGTTAAACTACATTGATTGATAAATTACAATGGCAAATTGTAAATTATTTGTAGTGGAAAATTATTCAAATTCAATTTATAAGTTGACGATTTGCCTTGAACTAAAGTGGTTTTAATTTATTCGGAGTAGTAAGACCAGATTATTGACATTCATGACATAATTGAAGCATTCCATTATTTGCGTATAGGTCCTTTACTGTATAAAATTAAACACCGTTACCGTTTATCTCCTTTGCAAGCGTTGTAATGTCAACATTACAATGCAAACTGCATTAAGACCCACGCCAGCCAATCAATTCTGCTTATAATAAATTCATTGCCACGCCTAGGAAGCGCAAGCAAACCAAAAGTAAGGAGCGAAGCCCACACTTGGCGCGCTGAGGCCAACCGTTCAACAGTCCGTATGACCGCCCGCTTAGTGCCATGATCGTCATCACCGACGACACAAGCGTCTGTGTAAAATTCTAGTTCAGTGATACGAATTTTCATCGCCTTATTTATCACAACGCTAAATATAGACATGTCTAAGTTGAACGTCACGAACTTCAGCAAGAGAACTGGAAGCCCTTTCCAAAAGGGCAAGGAGTCACCGGAAGCAAAGGTCGTGCACGAAGAAGTTATCGAGAAGACCACCTTCGAGAAGCAGAAGGAGAAGCAAAGTGAATTGATGCAAAAGGTAAATAAGAAGGCCGCGGAATATCAGTCCAATAAACCAAGTACTGGTGTGTTTACTGAGGTCGTCACTCATGGCGCATTTACATCTAAAACAAACACGAAGAGCTCGAGTAATACCAGTACACCAAAAGTTGAAAGCCCGACTCCACCGAAATCTAACGGATCAAATGGATCAAAGTCCTTGCTCGGATTCCCATCATCAGCCAATGATTTAGCTCTCGACGCAAAATCCGACTTAGAATCAGATGCAAACATATCAAAAGATGTAAAAGATAAAGTGATTGAGAAACTATTTGCTCTCGTCTCGATGGTACAGCACACGTACGAGTCTAAAGTGAGAATAATGACTGAGTTCGAGAAATATAAAGATACACACATGAGGAACGAGACACGAAGAGAAAAGGAACACTCTGAACAGTTGTATAAGCTTAACATGAACTTCCAAAACGAGGTTGTTCAAGCAATACAAAGGTTGAAAAGTGAGTTAGATATTTCAAGAAACGTTAGTAAAAATGTTGAAGAAAGTAATAGCGGTACCGGTCTGAAAGACACTTCAATAGATTTTAATACATATGAAGCACAAGATCCCGAAACAAATGATAAAGTTAATAATAATATTCAAAAAGAACAAGGAATGTCGGAACATAATACACAGCGAGTTGAAAATGAGACTTCACACAGTGATGTAATTAAAGATGAGTAATATTGTTCTCACTAAACCTCACTGTTATGTTCTCATCTAAATTTAAATACAATTAGTCGTAAAATAAATAAATTGTCTCTTTTTTCGTATTTTTATTTCGTAGACAAGTTGGTAGGTATGCCAGAATCTACTGCTTATTTGCACTTGTTCGTCGTACGGAGTATTATTATTATGCGTAGGTACCTAATAATTATTTGCTCAAAGTAATCGACCTTAGGCAGAAATCGAAGAAAATCTATGAGCTTATACTAACTTTTATTCAAAATTGTTTAGTTGCTTCAACCATTATTCTAAATCGCGAATTGCTTAAACATTAGTGTAAGCGTCAATATGATACAAAACAATTTTTTATAGTGAATTGATTTGTCGGTCAAGGTTAATAAGTACTAATGGATATTAGATGAGTAGGTGGCAGTAGGCGTATACTTAACACCGGTATTAATACACAATGATCGATGTGCAGCAGCAAATATTACCAGTAATTAAATAGATATCTAAACTGAAAATAACGCCATCTAGCGAAGTTTGTGACAACTATTTGAAAAAATGGTTTGAGTATGAGTAGCTTGACCATATTCTATAATGCTTTACACTTTACAGAATGATATCTAGATCTTCTACAACTACATATAAAGTCGAGATTGTTAGCAATATTAATACTATAGTTATTTCTATAAGTACTGTGTCAAATTTTCCTTGTTTCTATGCTTTTCCAGTACCTACCTAAAATGTTTAATTGTTAGTAAAGTTATATTTTATTCGACAGTGACCAATAATGGAAAACCACTCGTACTTGCTCAGTTGTTTTTATTCCTGTCTGTCGGAAGAAGAAAGTCGCAAGTTTGTTTCCAGTATTTGCATCATACCGCGTCATATCAAAATATACCCTAAGGCGGTTAAAAATGGGTTGAATTTTCAAGACTGACGCCGGACAGGACAAACTGTGGGGGAGCTTCGGTGCGCGGTCCGTGGCCATCGGCAGTGCGGGGCAATCCGCGGTATCGCGCACTGTAGGAAGCTGGCTTGATACATCTTAACGGTAATCCATAATATTGGTCCTTTTCTTTCTTTCCTGTACTTACCTACATACCTAAACGTCGGGAATTACGCTGCGAAAATATATTGTCACATAGACTATTAAAATATTAGACACGTATTTTTTCTTTTTTTACTTAAACAATGATACAGCGAATGAAATGTCACGTAAAATTACTTGTAGCTACAATTTTTACCCACACGTGACGTCTCAAACCCCATCTCCTGAACTTTAAAGTGCTTTAACTTTGTAATTTTTTATTGATTTGATAAAAGAAAACATGCGCTTTTTTTTCTTTTTTTATGTAAGTACCTATCTTGCGGGCTGAATGGATATTTCCTTTTCATACCCAGTCCGCACCCCTATTGTATTACTTTAGTACTTATGTACGTTTTCTTGTATAGAATAAATGTATTTCCGTCAACACCTTTAGCTGAAACATTGCTGACATATGTTCAGTTCGTTTGTTTTAAAGATACTTATTTAGACTAGTAAGAATCTGCCAATCACTGGTGTGAAGTGGGTATATTTTTTTCTTAATTATCTCAATACAGAGCAGATGTATTGTAGGTATATCTTCATTTCACTGGTAAATATAGACTCCGATACTCGCGGAGCACTGTCCACAAGTTTATTATCTGTTTTTTTAAACTTCCAGAGGCCATTGAGCATCTTAACGACGACTTAAAACTAATTGACATTTCAGTATTCGGCTATTAGTTTAGTTTAGATTTAAGAATAATAAACTCTTTAATAAATCTATAGAAACCAAACATTTACGAATAACAATTTTAAATATATTTGTATGAATCAGTAGGTATGATTAATTTATCTTTAACTATAAATTATTGTCATATAAAATTACTAAGCTCATAAATTAAAGCTAACGTGACAAAGCTCGTACGGTTGTTATCAAGTTATTAAACACCGTTACCGTTTATCTCCTTTGCAAGCGTTGTAATGTCAACATTACAATGCAAACTGCATTAAGACCCACGCCAGCCAATCAATTCTGCTTATAATAAATTCATTGCCACGCCTAGGAAGCGCAAGCAAACCAAAAGTAAGGAGCGAAGCCCACACTTGGCGCGCTGAGGCCAACCGTTCAACAGTCCGTATGACCGCCCGCTTAGTGCCATGATCGTCATCACCGACGACACAAGCGTCTGTGTAAAATTCTAGTTCAGTGATACGAATTTTCATCGCCTTATTTATCACAACGCTAAATATAGACATGTCTAAGTTGAACGTCACGAACTTCAGCAAGAGAACTGGAAGCCCTTTCCAAAAGGGCAAGGAGTCACCGGAAGCAAAGGTCGTGCACGAAGAAGTTATCGAGAAGACCACCTTCGAGAAGCAGAAGGAGAAGCAAAGTGAATTGATGCAAAAGGTAAATAAGAAGGCCGCGGAATATCAGTCCAATAAACCAAGTACTGGTGTGTTTACTGAGGTCGTCACTCATGGCGCATTTACATCTAAAACAAACACGAAGAGCTCGAGTAATACCAGTACACCAAAAGTTGAAAGCCCGACTCCACCGAAATCTAACGGATCAAATGGATCAAAGTCCTTGCTCGGATTCCCATCATCAGCCAATGATTTAGCTCTCGACGCAAAATCCGACTTAGAATCAGATGCAAACATATCAAAAGATGTAAAAGATAAAGTGATTGAGAAACTATTTGCTCTCGTCTCGATGGTACAACACACGTACGAGTCTAAAGTGAGAATAATGACTGAGTTCGAGAAATATAAAGATACACACATGAGGAACGAGACACGAAGAGAAAAGGAACACTCTGAACAGTTGTATAAGCTTAACATGAACTTCCAAAACGAGGTTGTTCAAGCAATACAAAGGTTGAAAAGTGAGTTAGATATTTCAAGAAACGTTAGTAAAAATGTTGAAGAAAGTAATAGCGGTACCGGTCTGAAAGACACTTCAATAGATTTTAATACATATGAAGCACAAGATCCCGAAACAAATGATAAAGTTAATAATAATATTCAAAAAGAACAAGGAATGTCGGAACATAATACACAGCGAGTTGAAAATGAGACTTCACACAGTGATGTAATTAAAGATGAGTAATATTGTTCTCACTAAACCTCACTGTTATGTTCTCATCTAAATTTAAATACAATTAGTCGTAAAATAAATAAATTGTCTCTTTTTTCGTATTTTTATTTCGTAGACAAGTTGGTAGGTATGCCAGAATCTACTGCTTATTTGCACTTGTTCGTCGTACGGAGTATTATTATTATGCGTAGGTACCTAATAATTATTTGCTCAAAGTAATCGACCTTAGGCAGAAATCGAAGAAAATCTATGAGCTTATACTAACTTTTATTCAAAATTGTTTAGTTGCTTCAACCATTATTCTAAATCGCGAATTGCTTAAACATTAGTGTAAGCGTCAATATGATACAAAACAATTTTTTATAGTGAATTGATTTGTCGGTCAAGGTTAATAAGTACTAATGGATATTAGATGAGTAGGTGGCAGTAGGCGTATACTTAACACCGGTATTAATACACAATGATCGATGTGCAGCAGCAAATATTACCAGTAATTAAATAGATATCTAAACTGAAAATAACGCCATCTAGCGAAGTTTGTGACAACTATTTGAAAAAATGGTTTGAGTATGAGTAGCTTGACCATATTCTATAATGCTTTACACTTTACAGAATGATATCTAGATCTTCTACAACTACATATAAAGTCGAGATTGTTAGCAATATTAATACTATAGTTATTTCTATAAGTACTGTGTCAAATTTTCCTTGTTTCTATGCTTTTCCAGTACCTACCTAAAATGTTTAATTGTTAGTAAAGTTATATTTTATTCGACAGTGACCAATAATGGAAAACCACTCGTACTTGCTCAGTTGTTTTTATTCCTGTCTGTCGGAAGAAGAAAGTCGCAAGTTTGTTTCCAGTATTTGCATCATACCGCGTCATATCAAAATATACCCTAAGGCGGTTAAAAATGGGTTGAATTTTCAAGACTGACGCCGGACAGGACAAACTGTGGGGGAGCTTCGGTGCGCGGTCCGTGGCCATCGGCAGTGCGGGGCAATCCGCGGTATCGCGCACTGTAGGAAGCTGGCTTGATACATCTTAACGGTAATCCATAATATTGGTCCTTTTCTTTCTTTCCTGTACTTACCTACATACCTAAACGTCGGGAATTACGCTGCGAAAATATATTGTCACATAGACTATTAAAATATTAGACACGTATTTTTTCTTTTTTTACTTAAACAATGATACAGCGAATGAAATGTCACGTAAAATTACTTGTAGCTACAATTTTTACCCACACGTGACGTCTCAAACCCCATCTCCTGAACTTTAAAGTGCTTTAACTTTGTAATTTTTTATTGATTTGATAAAAGAAAACATGCGCTTTTTTTTCTTTTTTTATGTAAGTACCTATCTTGCGGGCTGAATGGATATTTCCTTTTCATACCCAGTCCGCACCCCTATTGTATTACTTTAGTACTTATGTACGTTTTCTTGTATAGAATAAATGTATTTCCGTCAACACCTTTAGCTGAAACATTGCTGACATATGTTCAGTTCGTTTGTTTTAAAGATACTTATTTAGACTAGTAAGAATCTGCCAATCACTGGTGTGAAGTGGGTATATTTTTTTCTTAATTATCTCAATACAGAGCAGATGTATTGTAGGTATATCTTCATTTCACTGGTAAATATAGACTCCGATACTCGCGGAGCACTGTCCACAAGTTTATTATCTGTTTTTTTAAACTTCCAGAGGCCATTGAGCATCTTATGTTGTGTGAAATGATAACCTACGGTGTCAAGATTGTTTTTTACATATATTTTGCGAGTTGGTGAATTTTATGTCGTGTGGATTTAAAAATACGAGGTAAATGCTTGATTTTATATTTATTCCTGTTTTAATTGAATATGCTCGATTAAACTGTTTAACATCTATTATTTAGTATTATTAATTATTTTATTATCGAACTCACTTTGGATTTTGTATATAGGTACCTATCCAATTATATTATTAACACCGTACTAAAGTAATTTTTAGACAACAGATTTTAAATACACTTTTAATCTTGTTTCTTTGTGTGTCAATGACTAATTTAAATTGGCGTTCGTTAGCTTTCATCAAGTTCTAATACTATTTAGAAAAATAATAATTTTTATTTTTTTACAATATCGCCATCTTTTGTTTTGTATTTCCAGATATGTCTGCACTTCAGTTACTCATTTTGCTGACAGTTTTAATCATCGTTGAAGCGCAGCCAACATGTAAAACGAGGATCGAGGGCCATATTGTATGTACTGGTGGCGAAATAGACTATACACTAGAGAGAGGTCTAGTTTCAGACAATGCTAACACAACAAGAATCAGATTAAAATCATGTAGGATATCTGACGTGGAAAACGAATCATTCAATAATCTCATTGCTCTGAAATATCTAGATTTGTCTCAGAACAAAATTCAAAGACTAAATCTTGGCGTTTTCGATGAAACGAAACACCTTATCCATCTCAACTTATCGTATAACCAAATAGCTGGGTTCCCACTTGGCCTTTTTGATCAGGTTACCCATCTCACCCATTTAGACTTCAAAGGAAATAAAATTAACAAACTTGAATTGAATATTTTTGGAAAGTTGCGCAAATTGAAGTATGTGGACTTATCTGACAATGACTTTGCTGGTCGTGAGCTGAATCCTAACTTATTCAATCATAGTCCACACATAACACACATAGATTTTTCTAGAAACGACATGATCGCTGCTCCTGATGATTTGCTGCACGCGTTTCAATCTTTGGAAATCTTAATTCTCGACGGATGCTTCCTAAATGAAGTTCCTGGGTTTGCAGTCAAGTCTAATATGAAAACTTTGAAACAACTCGTCTTATCCACTAACCAAATATCAAACCTAGAAAACGAAACATTGTTTGTTAATCTGGAAAACTTGGAGGTTTTAGATTTGTCCTATAATATAATTGGAAAATTTCTAAAGGATAAAAAAAAGAAGAAAAAGAAAAGAAAGAAGAACATTAATGGCGTTATTTTTACACCGTTGAGGAAACTACAAAAGATTTCATTAAGTAATAATAAAGTTAAAATAATGCCTGATACTCTATTTCGGAACATGCCCAAGTTGACGACCATCGATTTAAGTGAAAATAAAATTGAAGAAGTTCCTGTAAATGCATTCAAGGGCAGTCCGTTGAAGAACCTGAATCTATCGAATAACAAAATAACATATCTTCCAGACAACTTTTGCCTCGAGTTACTGAATTCTGGAGGTAAATTAGATAATTTTATATTTGATCAAAATCCTTGGCAATGTGCCTGTCTAGTGGACTTACTCAAAGAAGTGAAAAGGCTAGGAATTGAATACAACAGTGCGAGTTACAATGGAAAAGATCTTGTATGTGTGATATCGACAGAATTCAATTGTATAAGAAACCCAAGTGTTATTGATATGTATGTTTATACGTATAGGGAATTAGCGAGTTTAACGACATCTATATAACATGCAGCGACGTCTTTTATTAGTTATAAGAACTTACGATAACATTAGTACTATGTTCTCTGGATAGATGACCTTGTACACAAAACTTTTATTTTTGAACTTGCTGTCCCCCCGCGACTTTGTCCGCGTGTTTTAGTTTCAACGATTGTCTTTTTTGCAACATGTTTTATTTATGCTCCGCTCCTTTTGGTCGCAGCTTAATGTTATATAGCTTATAGCCTTCCACAATAAATGGGCTGTGCAACACATTTTTTTTTAAATCAGACCAGTTGTCCCTGAGATTAGCGCGTTCAAACAAACAAACTCTTCAGCTTTATATATTAGTATATAGATTGACGTCTTAGGCCGCCCGTACATGCACCGCTCAAGCTGTTAGCCAGTGGTCAACATACACGGATAGCTCAACCTGTCGACGGGTCTTACGCGGTTACCGCCAGCTCGCATTACGTTTTGCCGACCGCTCGAAGCAGTCTGTGTATGAGTGTATATAGCAGTCCATAGTTTACCATGCAGTCGCAGCTTAAAGCAGTCGGTACCTACGGAGTGTTTCACTAGCAGTCCGAGTATGGTCGGCCTTAATTATCTACTATTTAGCCAAATTAAATTTTGTCAAGTCAGGCTACGAGATAAACTGTACTGAATATTAATAACTAAACTAATAGTAATTATGTATATTTATGTTGAAAAATATCTTCTATATATAAGTAGTAAGTACCTATTTAGTATAGTTTATCTCGTAGCCTGGCTTGTCAAATTTCATTTGTATTTTTTTTTAAGTTTAGTTATTAATAAGTAATTCAGTATAGTTTAGGGATAATGTTTTAATTAGTTAATAGTTATGTTGTTTTTTTTATATATATTTTTTTATTTACTATATATGTAAATAATTATATATAATTTATAGCAATGAAAAAATTGTCCACATCGCTGTCGACTGGAAGTGTGCCCAATAGGCTAGCGGCATTGCCACGTTGTATGGCACAATGTTTATGCTCTGTCCAAGGTAAAAGCCAGCCCTTAGGTCACTTGTTGCTATAATGAATATCTTTTTTAAAGATAATTTTAATTATCTTTTCTTCCCCTGTCTTTATTATTTTCTTCAAAGGCTTGACAAACATTCTGCGCCGAGCAGCTGCCGCTTTATTATTGGTGATGGATGTCCTGTGTTTACAAAGTGGCTTCTGCCATGATTACTTCATTCATTTGTTTTATATACCTATGCCTAAGCAAACCACATAGGTACCGTCGTAGGAGTTTTAAAAATACCTGTAAGTTTAAAATAACTATCGCCTATTAGTCAAAACAGGTTCTATACGTATTTCATAGATAGGTACTTACATAAACTTCATAATATTATTCCTTACATTACCTGAATTAAAAAATTATGATAAACTATGATGACTTATTGTGAATATTTTTTTATACATTTACAGTAACATGGAAACTGTTGTTGTGGTTTTAATAAAACGATGGTATGGTAAAATAATACTATTAGATAGTCAAAATCTACCTATTTCTTTGTTGTAAAATGTAAATAATAAATACTTTATCTGATTATTTTACTGAAACTGCGTATTATTTTTTTCTTAGGGATTATAGGAATTAACACGCAGTGTGATCTACCTATCCTCCTACCATACCACCAAACTATCATATTATACCATCCTACTATCCCTTCCCTTCATACCATCCTTTATACATTAAGTATTATAAGTTGAAGTCATAGATACACCACACAAAAATAGTGCAATACAAATTGTATAAATTTATTAAAAACTATATATTCATGTTAACGGTACAACACGAAAGTCCTCCTTGTATCGTTAAGTACCATAAGTAACCTTTGTGTGGGTGGTACGGTAAAAGATTATTATTAACTAGCTGTCCCCCGCGACTTTGTTCGCGTGTTTTAGTTTCAACGGTTTTTCATTTTTGCAACATTTTTCATTTATGCTCCGCTCCTATTGGTCGTAGCGTAATGGTATGTAGCCTATAGCCTTCCTCAATAAACGGACTGTCCAATACAAAAAGAATTTTTCAATTCGAACCAGTAGTTCCTGAGATTAGCGCGTTCAAACAAACAAACAAACAAACTCTTCAGCTTTATAATATTAGTATAGATAATAACCGGTAATTATTAATAATTACTTCTAAATTTGGTAAATGTTTTAATCGATTATTTTTAGGGTTCCGTACCTCAAAAGGTAAAAACGGAACCCTTATAGGATCACTTTGTTGTCCGTCTGTCTGTCTGTCTGTCAAGACCTTTTTTCTCAGGAACGCGTGGAGGTATCAAGCTGAAATTCATATCAAATACTCAAGTCTATGGTCTCTTGGAGCTGTGAAAAAATCAAACTTCTAAGTCAACGCGATCAAAAGATACTCCCGTTTATGCCGCAAAATTCCGCAAATTTTCGAAACTCGCACGGGAATCAAAACCTACAGGGTACTTCCCGTGAACTCAGAATCTTGAAATTTGGTACGAAGTAACGTCTTATAGTACAGATAAAGGAAAAATTGCGAAAACCGTAAATTTTTAGTTACATCATATAAAAAAAAATATTTCTGATTTTTTTTTTTTTTTCATTTTGCAATTATCATACCATAACTATGACTCGATCGTAGTGATGGGTGAACTTTTACTTATATACCTACAGGTGTGTACGGAACCCTCGGTGCGCGAGTCCGACTCGCACTTGGCCGGTTTTTAATAATACGACATTAACTTTCCTCTTCAGTGAAAATAATAAAACAAACTAAAAACGATGTTTTACAAGATTTTTTTAATTGTTTACTATTACTATTGGTTAGGTTCCTTTTAGATTGCAAACAAAGGGTTTTTTCTTGGGGCTTATTTGGGTTTAATTATTGATAATCATCAGTAAGAGTGATAAATTTATAAATTTATAACTTTTACCTAAAATTCATTATAATGATTGGTAATATTATTAATTACCGTAACTTATATAAGTGTAAGTGATTTGAATATTGGTAAAATCAATTGCGGGTTTGCGACGCAGGTATTACGTTCTTTTTATAAAAAAAAAATGATAACATAAACAATATCAAATTTAACATAGTACTCACTCAGTATAGACATAAACAGCTATTGAATAAAATGTTGATGTAGACCATATTCTAAATTGAACTCTTATCTATTAATATAGGTACCTACACAGAAATCTAAAAAATAAGGCAATGGCTTCTTTTTTGTTAGTTTAAATGAGCTAATCTCTGGAACAACCAATCTGATTTTACGGGACTTATACAACCAGATAGCTGGGGCTATGGGAAATAAAATAGGCTACTTTTTAGTATAGAAAAAAATAATCGGAATTCAATCATGAAAAGCTAATTAGGTACTTATTCTACGAAAAAACTTGATTGCGTGTATCAACATATACTATTCATTATACATACTTATACATCGTATACAAATATAACATCCATACGGTATGAATGGATACAGGGAAAACCCGAGCCACTGAGAAGGCAACAGAACTTGTTTTTAGAAGCACAACCACAGATTATAGGCATAATAAGCTGTTCTTATGTGACTATTGACTAACTTCAATTCATACATTAAGTAGACCTATCTTCATTCATTTTACGTTCACACACAGACGTTAGTACACGTACAACTGGTTCATTATCTTTTGTCAATTGTTTTTATAGACGAGGGTTATTAAAAATTGGTAGAAATATGATAACCTGTTAGTTCAGTTATATTAATGTGTGATTGATCCCGTGAATATTTTTAAAGTTTCGGTTGGATTTATACACAAGGTAAATTTTTGTTTATTTCGTATTTTAGCTGTGACTAAGTAAGTTGTTCTTTGTAAGTATCATTACATTGTTTATTATTGAGGTTAAGCTCACTATTTTAAAACTTGTTTTTTATTTGATAACTATAAATTAATATGTAAAAGAATACTTATCTAAAAAAAATCGACGACCTCCGTGGTCGAGTGGCGTACACACCGGTTTTTAAGGTGTCGCTAGCTTTGAGGTCGCAGGATCGATCTCCGAACGGCTCAATGTAAAAAAGCGTGTTAAAAATAAAACACTTTTTTTGTTTTGGGTCTGGGTGTTTGAGATACATTCGTTGTCTCTGATTCCAAAGTACAATAGGCATGTTTCCTATTTTTTTTTTTAATGTCCGTCTTGTAGATTAATGAATTTTATTGGACACGTATTTTTTCTTTTTTCCTGCAAACAAAAAATGATCAAAATACAGAGAACGGAAATTACGCGTGACGTCACTCCTCGCTACGATTTTTAGCGAGGCGTGGCGTCATAAGCCCCCACTCCGAAACTTTAAAGCGGTGTATCTTTGTATTTTTTTATTGTTTTGATAAAAGAAAAAATACGTGTCTAATATTTTTTTATAATCTAACTGACGGACTAAATAGATTTTAACTTTTCATACCCAGGAAACATCCCTATTGCTTTGACTATTTACTTTGGGTTCAGAGCAATGTAATGTTAACCACATTTATTTATTATAGGTATGAATCATCCCAAATTCCGATTGCTATTTATTAACACCTACCAAAAATTGTTGTTTACTTGATGATTTCTTCGTTAACAACGAAACTTTATCAAAATAAAGTATTAAAATAAATCATCAATTACAATGTTTTTTTTTTGCAATTACAGAATGTCTTCATCCCGGCATTTATTCATTTTGCTGGCGGTACTAATCATCGTCGAAGCAAAACCAAAGTGTACAACGAACGGAAACGAAGTAGTATGTACTGCTGGCAAAACAGATTACAAACTGGTGAAAGGTCTAGTATCTGATAAGTTCTACACTACAGCTGTCAAACTAAGATCCTGCAGGATATCGGACGTGGAGTACGAGTCCTTCAATAACCTCATTTCTCTAAAACATCTAGACTTGTCTCAAAACAAAATCCAAAGACTGAAACTAGGCGTTATAGATGAACCGAAACAACTCACCCATCTTAATTTGTCCTACAACCAACTCACTGGATTCCCACTTGGCCTTTTTGACCAAGTTACTCATCTAACGCATTTAGACCTAAAAGGAAACAAAATAAACAATCTTGAATTGGGAATTTTTGATATGATGCACGATTTGAAGTTTTTAGACTTATCTGACAACAATCTTGTTGGGAAAGATCTGAATCCATACATATTCGACCAAAGCACACATATTACAATCATAGACTTTTCAAGAAACAACTTTAATGGTGCTCCTCAGAATTTATTGCATGCATTCGAGTCGTTAGAAACCTTAAATCTCGACAGATGCTTTCTTACTGAAGTACCTTCGTTTGCAATCAAATCCAACCTGAAAACAATGAAGCACCTTATACTATCAACTAACCAAATATCAAACCTAGAAAATGCAGCAATTTTTGTTAATTTGGATAACTTGGAGATCTTAGATTTGTCCTTCAATGTAATAGAGAGTATAAATGGCAATATTCTGTCACCGTTGAAGAAACTACAAAAGATTGTCTTGAGGAATAACAAAATTAAAATAATACCTGAAAATTTATTCCGAAACATGCCAAAGTTAATAACAGTACATTTATTCGGGAATTTAATTGAAGATGTTCCTGTTAATGCTTTTAGAGGTTCTCCATTAAAGAATTTGAACCTATCGAATAATAAGATAACATATCTACAAGACAATTTTTGCCTTAAATTACTGATCTCTGGAGGTAAATTAAAGAAGTTTTTTTTTGATCCAAATCCTTGGCAATGTGCCTGTCTGATGGACTTACTCAAAGAAGTGAAAAGATTAGGAATCGAATACAACTCTTCGAAGTATAATGGAAAAGACCCTGTTTGTGTGACATCCAATGAATTCAGATGTAATCGACAATCAAATTTAAATGAAAATTATATCGATATGTACAACGACGTTACGAATAAAAAAGGTTCTCGTGCCTAAACTTAGTTTAACGCCATCTGTGTAATAATGTAGGAACTAAATACAGTATAGCCCATAAGAGGCATTACAGTAACATCTGTGGTTCGTTTTAAGTAAATGGTATTAGTTCTATGTTCTACTAATAGATGTCTCTGATGGAAATGTAAGTAAGGAGTCAATTTATAACATTATTAGATTTAGGATGCTAAAAAATATCAATAAATCCATAATTTGATATATTCCAATTTTTTAATTATACTTACCTACGACCCAATCAGGTCGTAGGTAAGCATAATTTAAAAATTGAATGTCAATTCATTAGACAAAAATATATTTAAAATAAATTTAGAAATTATTTTTAGTCTCTCTTTAAGTTTATTGCTAATTAAATGAATATTGAACCTGTTTTTTTTTAAATGGCATTGTCATCTCTTGAGATATGTACGCATCAGACCATTAAAATAGTTGGTAACGTACGTTCTCTTTATTAATGTGAACACTATGGTATTAGATTTTTTTGTACCTATTTGGGATGTCTTCTTCTTTTGCCTAGCCTTTTCCCAAGCTATGTTAGGGTCGGCTTACCGGATTCAGATCTGAATACCGTATTTTACTGGGTAACACAGTATCCTAAAGTAAGCTGTACCTACATATTACACATTATTTTATACGTACCTATTAAAATATTCGTAACAATTGTAATTTTATTATAAAACAAAATTAGTCAATGTTTTTTAAAGATGTAAAATAATAAATGTGATGTAAATAATGTATGTTGTTAATAATTTTTCAATGATAAATTATCACAAAGTTTATACGTGTTGACTTAGTTTATGATTTTTTTTATTGCTTAAACATATAGAGATATAAAAATAGAGTATTTTACAAGCGCGAATTGTTTAAGAAATAGTAAATTATGGGTCTTAATAATTATTTCACTAATGGTCAAAACTAAAATGAGCTCACCCATCAAAGTTTATATTGTTTAAAGCCATCGTTTTAAAACTTAATCTACTAAAAGAACGATCTATAAACAATGTTTCGCCATCATTACTATAACTTTTCTATTCATTTATAATTAAGCCTATTTCATATTTCTGGTCCATTTCATAAACTACGGGACCGCACACTTCAGTTTAGAAAAGGTTAAGCACGAACTTTTGTTTGCCTGGGTTCTGTATATGGAAAATAAACTTTATCAAACCATAATAATATTTTATATATAAAAATAACTGTCCGCTTGTTTGTTACGCTTTCATGACTCAACATATAAGTATATGTAAGTTAGTTTATGACTAATAATTATTATAATAGACTAAATTATAGTCTAGCCTTGACGTGTGTTAAATAACTTACGAATTTTAATGGTTTTTTTTAAACTATGTTGAAATGAACGATGAACATTTTTGGAAAGTTGCGCAAATTGAAGTATGTGGACTTATCTGACAATGACTTTGCTGGTCGTGAGCTGAATCCTAACTTATTCAATCATAGTCCACACATAACACACATAGATTTTTCTAGAAACGACATGATCGCTGCCCCTGAAGATTTGCTGCACGCATTTCAATCTTTGGAAATCTTAATTCTTGACGGATGCTTCCTGAATGAAGTTCCTGTGTTTGCAGTCAAGTCTAATATGAAAACTTTGAAACAACTCGTCTTATCCACCAACCAAATATCAAACCTAGAAAACGAAACATTGTTTGTTAATCTGGAAAACTTGGAGGTTTTAGATTTGTCCTATAATATAATTGGGAAATTTCTAAAGGATAAAAAAAAGAAGAAAAAGAAAAGAAAGAAGAACATTAATGGCGTTATATTTACACCGTTGAGGAAGCTACAAAAGATTTCATTAAGTAATAATAAAGTTAAAATAATGCCTGATACTCTATTTCGGAACATGCCCAAGTTGACGACCATCGATTTAAGTGAAAATAAAATTGAAGAAGTTCCTGTAAATGCATTCAAGGGCAGTCCGTTGAAGAACCTGAATCTATCGAATAACAAGATAACATATCTTCCAGACGACTTTTGCCTCGAGTTACTGAATTCTGGAGGTAAATTAGATAATTTTATATTTGATCAAAATCCTTGGCAATGTGCCTGTCTAATGGACTTACTCAAAGAAGTGAAAAGGTTAGGAATTGAATACAACAGTGCGAGTTACAATGGAAAAGATCTTGTATGTGTGATATCGACAGAATTCAATTGTATAAGAAACCCAAGTGTTATTGATATGTATGTTTATACGTATAGGGAATTAGCGAGTTTAACGACATCTATATAACATGCAGCGACATCTCTTATCTATACTATATACTAATATATAAAGCTGAAGAGTTTGTTTGTTTGTTTATTTGCTTGTTTGTTTGAACGCGCTAATCTCAGGAACTACTGGTCCGATTTGAAAAATTATTTAAGTGTTAGATAGCCCATTTATTGAGGAAGGCTATAAGCTATAAAACATTACGCTGCGACCAAAAGGAGCTGAGTATAAATGAAAAATGTTGCAAAAATTAAAAACCGTTGAAACTAAAACACGCGGGGAACAGCTAGTTAGTTATAAGAACTTACAATAACATTAGTACTATGTTCTCCGGATAGGTGACTGTAGAACCTTTTTCACCAAACTTTTATTTTTGAACTAGCTGTCCTCCGCGAATTTGTCCGCGTGCTTTAGTTTCAACGGTTGTCATTTTTGAAAGATGTTTTATTTATGCTCCGCTCTTTTTGGTCGCAACTTAATGTTATATAGCTTATAGCCTTCCACAATAAATGGGCTGTGCAACACATTTTTTTTTTAAATCAGACCAGTTATCCCTGAGATTAGCGCGTTCAAACAAACAAACTCTTCAGCTTTATATATTAGTATAGATTGACGTCTTAGGCCGCCCGTACATGCACTGCTCAAGCTGTTAGCCAGTGGTCAACATACACGGATAGCTCGAGCAGTCGACGGGTCTTACGCGGTTACCGCCAGCTCGCCTTACGTTTTGCCGACCGCTCGAAGCAGTCTGTGTATGAGTGTATATAGCAGTCCATAGTTTACCATGCAGTCGCAGCTTAAAGCAGTCGGTACCTACGGAGTGTTTCACTAGCAGTCCGAGTATGGTCGGCCTTAATTATCTACTATTTAGCCAAAATAAATTTTGTCAAGTCAGGCTACGAGATAAACTGTACTGAATATTAATAACTAAACTAATAGTAAATCATGTATATTTATGTTGAAAAATATCTTCTATATATAAGGAGTATTCAGTATAGTTTATCTGGCTTGTCAAATTTCATTTGTATTTTTTTTTAGTTTAGTTATTAATAAGTAATTCAGTATAGTTTAGGGATTACGTTTTAATTAGTTAATAGTTAGGTATGTTGTTTTTTTATATATATGTTTTTTTATTTACTATATATGTAAATAATTATACTTATATAATTTATAGCATTGAAAAAATTGTCCACATCGCTGTCGACTGGAAGTGTGCCCAATAGGCTAGCGGCATTGCCACGTTGTATGGCACAATGCTTATGCTCTGTCCAAGGTAAAAGCCAGCCCTTAGGTCACTTATTACTATAATGAATCTCTTTTTTAAAGATAATTTTAATTATCTTTTCTCCCTCTGTCTTTATTCTTTTCTTCAAAGGCTTGACAAACATTCTGCGCCGAGCAGCTGCCGCTTTATTATTGGTGATGGATGTCCCGTGTTTACAGAATGGCTTCTGCCATGATTACTTCATTCATTTGTTTTATATACGTACGCCTAAGCAAACCATATAGGTACCGTCGTAAGAGTTTTAAAAATACCTGTAAGTTTAGAATAACTATCGCCTATTAGTCAAAACAGGTTCTATACGTATTTCATAGATAGGTACTTATGTCTTACATAAATTTCATAATATTATTCCTTACATTACCTGAATTAAAAAATTATGATAAACTATTATGACTTATTGTGAATATTTTTTTATACATTTACAGTAACATGGAAACTGTTGTTGTTTAAATAAATCGATGGTATGGTAAAATAATACTATTAGATAGTAAAAATCTATCTATTTCTTTGTTGTAAAATGTAAATAATAAATATTAAATACTTTATCTGATTATTTTACTGAATCTGCGTATTTTTTTTTCTTAGGGATTATAGGAATTAACACGCAGTGTGATCTACCTATCCTCCTACCATACCACCAAACTATCATATTATACCATCCTACTTTCCCTTCCCTTCATACGATCCTAACTACATTAAAGTATTATAAGTTGATGTCATAGATACACGACACAAAAATAGTGCAATACAAATTGTATAAATTTATTAAAAACTATATTCATGTTACCTAACAGTACAACACGGAAGTCCTCCTTGTATCGTTAAGTACCATAAGTAATCTTTGTGTGGGTGGTACGGTAAAACGATTATTATTAATAATTATCGGTAATTATTAATAATTACTTCTACATTATTGGTAAATGTTTTAATCGATTATTTTTAATAATACATTAACTTTCCTCTTCAGTGAAAATAATAAAACAAACTAAAAACGATGTTTTACAAGCTTTTTTTTTCAATTGTTTACTATTACTATTGGTTAGGTTCCTTTTAGATTCCAAACAAAGGGTTTTTTCTTGGGGCTTATTTGGGGTTAAATTATTGATAATCATCAGTAAGAGTGATAAAAAAAAAAATATTGGTTGCCTGTAAAGTCGGTATACGGGCGAAAGTTTTACGTGACAACGACTGTCAATGTCAATGTCTGTCTCTCTCGCTCTTAGGCGGGCTAACCATGCGACGCGTGCCTCTCACTCGCTCTCATTGTGAGCGCATAACGTGAGCGGAGCGTTACCCAGTTTCTTGAAGTGTCACCCGGCAAACCAATTTATAAGACGTTATCACGTCAATAACTTTTACCTAGAATTCATTATAATGATTGGTAATATTAATAATTACCGTAACTTATATAAGTGTAAGTGATTTGAATATTGGTAAAATCGATTGCGAATTTGCGACGCAAGTATTAAGTTTTTATTATAAAAAAAATGATAACATAAACGATATCAAATTTAACATAGTACTTACTCAGTATAGACATAAACAGCTATTGAATAAAATGTTGATGTAGACCATATTCTAAATTGAACTCTTATCTATTAGTATAGGTACCTACACAGAAATCTAAAAAATAAGGCAATGGCTTTTTTTTTGTTAGTTTAAATGAGCTAATCTCTAGAACAACCAATCTGATTTTACGGGACTTATACTGCCAGATAGCTGGGGCTATGGTGAATAAAATAGGCTACTTTTTAGTATAGAAAAAAAATTGGCTTCCGCGTAAATCATGAAAAGCTAATTAGGTACTTATTCTACGAAAAAACTTGATTGCGTGTATCAATATATACTATTCATACATACTTATACATCGTATACAAACATAACATACGGTATGTATGGATGCAGGGAAAACCCGAGCCAGTGAGAAGGCAACAGAACTTGTTTTTAGAAGCACAACCATAGATTATAGGCATAATAAGCTGTTCTTATGTGACTAACTTCAATTCATACATTAAGTTGACCTATCTTCATTCATATTACGTTCACACACAGACGTTAGTACACGTACAACTGGTTCATTATCTTGTGTCAATTGTTTTCATAGACGAGGGTTATTAAAAATTGGTAGAAATATGATAACGTGTTAGTTCAGCTATATTAATGTGTGATTGATCCCGTGAATATTTTTAAAGTTTCGAGTGGATTTATATACAAGGTAAATTTTTGTTTATTTCGTATTTTAGCTGTGACTAAGTTGTTCTTTGTAAGTATCATTACATTGTTTATTATTGAGGTTAAGCTCACTATTTTAAAACTTGTTTTTTATTTGATAACTATAAATTAATATGTAAAAGAATACTTATCTAAAAAAATCGACGACACCCTATTGCTTTGACTATTTACTTTGGGTTCAGAGCAATGTAATGTTATCCACATTTATTTATTATTTATTTATTATAGGTATGAATCATCCCAAATTTCGATTGCTATTTATTAACACCTACCAAAAATTGTAGTTTACTTGATGATTTCTTCGTTAACAACGAAACTTTATCAAAATAAAGTATTAAAATAAATCATCAATTACAATGTTTTTTTTTTGCAATTACAGAATGTCTTCATCCCGGCATTTATTCATTTTGCTGGCGGTACTAATCATCGTCGAAGCAAAACCAAAGTGTACAACGAACGGAAACGAAGTAGTATGTACTGCTGGCAAAACAGATTACAAACTGGTGAAAGGTCTAGTATCTGATAAGTTCTACACTACAGCTGTCAAACTAAGATCCTGCAGGATATCGGACGTGGAGTACGAGTCCTTCAATAACCTCATTTCTCTAAAATACCTAGACTTGTCTCAAAACAAAATCCAAAGACTGAAACTAGGCGTTATAGATGAACCGAAACAACTCACCCATCTTAATTTGTCCTACAACCAACTCACTGGATTCCCACTTGGCCTTTTTGACCAAGTTACTCATCTAACGCATTTAGACCTAAAAGGAAACAAAATAAACAATCTTGAATTGGGAATTTTTGATATGATGCACGATTTGAAGTTTTTAGACTTATCTGACAACAATCTTGTTGGGAAAGATCTGAATCCATACATATTCGACCAAAGCACACATATTACAATCATAGACTTTTCAAGAAACAACTTTAATGGTGCTCCTCAGAATTTATTGCATGCATTCGAGTCGTTAGAAACCTTAAATCTCGACAGATGCTTTCTTACTGAAGTACCTTCGTTTGCAATCAAATCCAACCTGAAAACAATGAAGCACCTTATACTATCAACTAACCAAATATCAAACCTAGAAAATGCAGCAATTTTTGTTAATTTGGATAACTTGGAGATCTTAGATTTGTCCTTCAATGTAATAGAGAGTATAAATGGCAATATTCTGTCACCGTTGAAGAAACTACAAAAGATTGTCTTGAGGAATAACAAAATTAAAATAATACCTGAAAATTTATTCCGAAACATGCCAAAGTTAATAACAGTACATTTATTCGGGAATTTAATTGAAGATGTTCCTGTTAATGCTTTTAGAGGTTCTCCATTAAAGAATTTGAACCTATCGAATAATAAGATAACATATCTACAAGACAATTTTTGCCTTGAATTACTGAACTCTGGAGGTAAATTAAAGAAGTTTTTTTTTGATCCAAATCCTTGGCAATGTGCCTGTCTGATGGACTTACTCAAAGAAGTGAAAAGATTAGGAATCGAATACAACTCTTCGAAGTATAATGGAAAAGACCCTGTTTGTGTGACATCCAATGAATTCAGATGTAATCGACAATCAAATTTAAATGAAAATTATATCGATATGTACAACGACGTTACGAATAAAAAAGGTTCTCGTGCCTAAACTTAGTTTAACGCCATCTGTGTAATAATGTAGGAACTAAATCCAGTGTAGCCAATAAGAGGCATTACAGTAACATCTCTAGTTCGTTTTAAGTAAATGGTATTAGTTCTATGTTCTACTAATAGATGTCTCTGATGAAAATGTAAGTAAGGAGTCAATTTATAACATTATTAGATTTAAGGTGCCAAAAATATCAATAAACCCCATACCTTGATATATTCCGCATTTGGAATTATACTTACCTAACTGATTGCATTGAATGTCAATTCATTTGACAAAAATATATTTAAAATAAATTTAGGAATTATTTTTAGTCTCTCTTTAAGTTTATTGCTAATTAAATGAATATTGAACCTGTTTTTGAAGTAAAACTTCTTTAGGCGCGACTAGGGAGTAACTCAGATTTTTTTTCTGAAGGAAGTAACGCTTACTATAGTCTGTGTAGTTTCCGCCATTTAAAAATAATAATTCTGATTGGTTGTAAGTATATGTCATATACTACACGCTTCTTGACTTATACGCCAGCTAGTGGCAAATATCATAATCAATTAGGATTATTTATTTTCAAATTGTCAAACGGATCAATTGTGAATAGCAAAGTGAATGAAAAATTCAACAGTTTTAAAAACATTATTTTAAATTGCAAAATTTTTTGAAAATCTCTAAATATACTTGTTTATTTATTACTTTTAAAATAAGTAAATTAAAAATAAATTTTCTGACAATTGCGACATTTTATAATATTCAATAACAAGGTTATATTGACATGTGCTGATCTAACCTTCAATTTGCTACTCTCAATTATTTTATTTAACAAATGAAAGTATTTATAAAATATGAAAGTTATATTAATGAATTTTAAATAGAATATAAAATGAAATAGTGAATATTAAATGAAATGGCAGAGTCCCAGGAACATTTTACTCTTTCATCAATAAATAATAATAAAAGAAAAAATCAAGCAAAGAAGTTTTACTTCCATCGCGCGTAAAGGTTACACGCACACACTTTTTTTTTTTTTAAATGGCATTGTCATCACTTGAGATATACAGTACGCATCTCAGACCATTAAAATAGTTGGTAACGTACGTACTCTTTATTTATGTGAACACTATGTTATTAGATTTTTATGTACCTATTTGGGATGTCTTCTTCTTCTGCCTAGCCTTTTCCCAAGCTATCTTGGGTTCGGCTTCCAGTCTTACCGGAATTTAGATCTGAATACCGTATTTTACTGGGTAACACAGTATCCTAAAGTAAGACCTATTTTGGATGTCTGTACTACATATTACACATTAATTTTATACGTACCTACCTATTAATATATTCGTAACAATTGTAATTTTATTATAAAACAAAATTAGTCAATGTATGTTAAAGATGTAAATAATAAATGTGATGTAAATAATATTTGGTGTAAATAATTTTTGAAAGATAAATTATCACAAAGTTTATACGTGGTGACTTAGTTTATGATTTTTTTTATTGCTTAAACGTATAGAAATATAAAAATAAAAGTATTTACAAGCGTGAATTTTACAAGAAATAGTAAATTATGGGTCTTCATAATTATTTCACTAATGGTCAAAACTAAACTGAGCTCACCCATCAAAGTTTATATTGTTTAAAGCCATCGTTTTAAAACTTAATCTACTAAAAGAACGATCTATAAACAATGTTTCGCCATCATTACTATAACTTTTCTATTCATTTATAATTAAGCCTATTTCATATTTCTGGTCCATTTCATAAACTACGGGACCGCACACTTCAGTTTAGAAAAGGTTAAGCACGAACTTTTGTTTGCCTGGGTTCTGTATATGGAAAACAAACTTCATCAAACCATAATAATATTTTATATATGAAAATAACTGTCCGCTTGTTCGTTACGCTTTCATGACTGAACATATAAGTATATGTAAGTTAATTTATAACTAATAATTATTATAATAGACTAAATTATAGTCTAGCCTTGACGTGTGTTAAATAACTTACGAATTTTAATGTTTTTTTTTAAACTATGTTATATCTGTAAAGTAGTTATAGTCAGTTAAAAAATATTAAATATATATTTTTTTTGCATGATTATTTATTATTATTTTTTACTACGTAATTAGCCAATTTTATTTTATTTTATTTAAAAAAAAAAAACGACTCCCGCACTAAGGATCCTTGTGTCGCGGGGGGTTTCACAAACATTCAAATCACACGCACAAAGAACACCCAGACTTGAAACAAGCATTTCGACGCCCCAATCGAATAAAGACGTAAAAGCTTTAACATGATTTTTAATTTTATTGCATATTTGCATTCTACGAGATAGGTTACATTACCTGAATTTTTATCATAATTTTACTGCTGTTATATTTTAAGTTATCAAGGAAGACGTCTTTATACTTCCGAAATTCTGCACAAAATATATGGCAGAATAAAGTCATTGTGACTTCTTAAGTTAAGTCTCTTGCCCTTGCGGTAGTAGAATAACACGGCTACCTTATACAAAGTCTTTATTCGTCTAAATACATTGAGTAAGTTTATTTGTATTCAAGTCTTACGGCTTTATTCGTATAGTAAATCAAATATCTGCGTGACGTAAATATTATTAAAAATTTATAATAGTATAACTTTCGACCACGTCGTTTGCTTACGTTTATCAAAGATTATTTTTTGAAACGTATTTTGAATTTATATTATTTAGAATTACTTATCACGGTTGTATGTTTTACTACAACCATGATCTACAAATTTGTTTATCATTATTACGAGGTAAGCATTTGTTACGATGTATTTTTTTTGTGAATTATGAACGCAGGAGTATTTATTCGCCCTGTGAGCTCGTTTTGTTACTGCTCTGCCCGAGTGTAGCGCGTTCTCCACTGTCCGAAATAATGTAAACATTGCGCGCACGTCGCGTATACGACTTATTTCAAGCATTATAATTATTAGTATCGTTTTTTTTTAATATGGCTTCTATTAGCGATAAATGTTTGCGTAATTTACGTTGTAGGCGATTATTGATTCTATGAAATAGTGAGCTAAAGGCTATATATACAACTATGTATAATTCTATACGGTTGAATTATACTGATTACTTCCTACTTGACTACCTCAGTGGTGTACCGAGTAGTAGTGTAGTGAGTGCAACTTCTAGGCACAAGGTCTAGAGTTCGATTCGATGCACAAACTCAAGTCCGGTCAATACAATTTGAATTTATTATGAAAACCACTCGCTTATATTGTTTTATATTGATATAATAGTTGTGTTGTTAAAATATGACTACTTTTACTTTAAGCAATACCACATCCAACGATATTGCTACCCAAGACGATACAATAAATGATTATTCACTGGATGTGTCAGAATATATTCCATCATGATCACCATCAATTAATTCTTCTTCTGTTACAAAATCACTACAAACAAATAAAATTAAAACAAAGACTTTTCAATCTAATTACCCTGTATTAGCGGCATTAGCTCTTGGCTTAGTAGTGCAAAATCACGTTTAATGTCAGATGTGAATTTTATTGCATACCATTACAATTTGTATGAGTTCAAAAATTCTGAACTTCCTGAAATATCGTATGTGTAAATCACCAGACCAGATGTATTCCATAATAAATAATACAAGAATTAATAAAGAAAAAATTAATTTAAAGGAGTAGCAAACATATTTTTATGATTTTAAAAGCTTCATAACAGGTAAGATTAAGAATTGGTTTCAGGACGATAAGAGTGAAAACAGATATTGGACTAAAGTCAGAGAAGTCAAAATTGATTTTGTAACTCCCGATAAACTATACTTCAGGTACACTTTAGATGATGAGTATGGAACATTTAACATTAACCGCCAAATTTCTCGTCGTCAAAAGAACCACACTAGTCCTGAAAACCAGTCTTTACAATCGGCTTATATCGAATTATTTTCTATACACAGGCTCTCATACAATGATTCAATAAGTTTATGTGATTCAGAGGCTATTCCGATCCAGTATCAGGAGATTTACAGAAGACTGGTACCCATTAAACAGTCCTCAACTAATGTAGGCCCCGAGATAGATGACGAGGAAGAGGATAACGCCTGAATGATAAATTTAGTGGCGAAAATATATAATTGTCAGTTATGATAACTGCTTATTTCAATTGTTTATAATACGTAAATATATTTTGGTTTTATTATTGTTTAATGTGATTATTTACAATTAGTTCCTAGATAAATAAGACTGATAGTATATTTCACTGTCAGTCATATTTTTCGTATGACGCTTAGAAGATTTATGTAATTAGGTTTTCGTTAGTATATTTTAAAAGATTTTTGTTAAGATTAAGATTTAAGTGCCATTTTTATTTGTTATTTATTGGTGAAAAGAATTCGTCTAAACCTGTTAATTTACTCGTGTAACTCTCTCAACAAATCTCTAATATATCATAAACGATTATTATTGTGATACTTTTTGTGTATGTTCATTAAAGTCTGATACTTTACTTTTATAATTAGTGTGTTTTTGGAGTCGGAAGATTATTATTTTTTAAATAATATGCCTATTCTTCAAATAATAGCCGGTTGTTACTTTAGAGTCTTGTTCTTATTTTTATAGTGTCGTTAAGCATTTTATTTTTATTTTATAATGTTTTAGTTGTTTAATAAGTAATTCTATAAAAAATATATCCCAATATTATTTGTTTTTTTATGTTTATGGTCAAATAAGTTCAAATTACATGACATTTTGATATCTTAAGTATTAAAAATATTAGGAAAGAAAAAAGACTTATTGTTAATGTACGAATATTGAAATATCAAGTATTTGAACGAATAAAGGCGTATAAGTATTATACAAAACTAGTAAATGCTTACAAAAGCATGCTCAGAGGTAGGTATGTATGTAATACATATACACATTGGTAATAGTTTGAGACGAATAAGGACGTGAAAATTGATACAGCAAAAAAATGCACGAACTGGTAGATGAATATAAATGTAATATGGTTTTTAATTATTTATTCAAAACTTATGGATTCATTATATTGGCTTTTACATTCATCTGAAAGCTATTTTTTTACCGCATTTTACCATATATCATTTGTTGGTGTACTAGATTCGTACAAGAATTGAGAGCGTTTTTTACGTTTTTTAGCTCTCCTGTAAAGTAGCAGTTTTCATATTACCGCTTTGTTCGTTTGGAGCGTCGATTTGTGGGTCACACAAATGCTTGTCCCATGCGGGGATCGAACCCGCGGCACGTCGGGCACAGAGGTAATTGGCGTGGTGACCTATTATACCACTCGGCTACCCGGCAGTCAATTTAATCAAGTTTAGTTAAGGCTATGAGATAATCTGTACTAAATATTAATAACTAAACTAATAGTAATCATGTATATTTATGTTTAAAAATATCTGATAACGAACTTAACTATATAACTATAGTATTCAGTATAGTTTATCTCGTAGCCTGGCTTGATCAAATTTAATTTGGATTTTTTTTTTAGTTTAGTTATTAATAAGTATTCAGTATCTATAGTTTAGGTATTACGTTTTAATTAGTTAATAGTTATGTTGTTTTTTATATATATTTTTTTATTTACTATATATAAATAATTACATATAATTTATAGCATTGAAAAAATTGTCCACATCGTTGTCGACTGGAATTGTGCTCGGCTGGCGGCATTCCCAGGTTGCATGGCAATGTTTATCTTCTTTCTAAGGTAAAACCCAGCCCTTAGGTCACTTATTACTATAATGAATGTCTTTTTTAAAGATAATTTTATTTTATATTTCCAAGATATTATTATCTTATCTTCCCCTGTCTTCATTCTTTTCTTCAAAGGCTTGACAAACATTCTGCGCCGAGCTGGTAGCCCTAGCTTCATTTTACGTGCACACACAGACTTTAATAAACGCATCTACAACTGGTTCATTATCTTGTGTCAATTGTTTTATAGACGAGGGTTATTAAAAATTGTTATAAATATGATAACTTGTTAGTTCAGCTATATTAATGTGTGATTGAACCCGTGAATATTTTTAAAGTTTCGAGTGGATATATATACAAGGTAAATTTTTGTTTCTTTGTATTTTAGTTGTGACTAAGTTGTTACTTGTAAGTATCATTACATTGTTTATTATTGAGGTTAAGCTTACTATTTTAAAACTTGTTTTTATTTGATAACTATTAATTAATTTATAAAAAAAAATCGACAACCTCCGTGGTCGAGTGGCGTACCTACACACCGTTTTTCAAGTCCCCGGTTCGATCTCCGGATGGGTCAATGTAAAATAAAAACACTTTTTTACTTTGTTTTGGGCCTGGGTGTTTGTGATACATTCGTTGTCTCTGATTCCAAAGTACAATTGCTTTGACTACTTACATTGGGTTCAGAGCAATGTATGTAATGTTATCTACATTTGTTTATTAAGTATATGATTTATTTATGGTATGAATCATCCCAAATTCCGATTACGATTTATTAACACCTACCAAAAATTATTGTATTTTACTTGATGATTTCGTTGTTAACATAAAACTTTCAATGTTTTGTTTTGCAATTCCAGAATGTTTTCATCTCGGCACTTAGTTATTTTACTGGCGGTACTAATCATCGTCGAAGCGAAACCAAAGTGTAGAACGACGAACGGAAACGAAGTAGTATGTACAGCTGGCAAAACAAAGTACAAACTGGTAAGAGGTCTAGTATCTGATAACACCTGCACTACAGCTGTCAAACTAAGATCCTGCAGGATATCGGACGTGGAGTACGAGTCCTTCAATAACCTCATTTCTCTAAAACACCTAGACTTGTCTCAAAACAAAATTCAAGAACTACAACTAGGCGTTATAGATGAACTGAAACAACTCACCCATCTTAATTTATCCTACAACCAACTCACTGAATTTCCACTTGGCCTTTTTGATAAAGTTACTCATCTTACCCATTTAGACCTAAAAGGAAACAAAATTTACAATCTCGAAATGGGAATTTTTTGTATGATGCACAATTTGAAGTTTTTAGACTTATCCGACAACAATCTTGTTGGGAAAAATCTGAATCCATACATATTCAACCAGAGCACACATATCACATTCATAGATTTTTCAAGAAACGACTGGAACAGTGCTCCTCAGAATTTATTGCATGCATTTGAGTCATTAGAAATCTTAGAATTTAATAGATGCTTTCTTACTGAAGTACCTTCGCTTGCAATCAAATCCAACCTGAAAACAATGAAGCACCTTATATTATCAACCAACCAAATATCAAACCTAGAAAATGCAGCCATCTTTGTTAATTTGGATAACTTGGAGATCTTAGATTTGTCCTTCAATTTAATAGAGAATATAAATGGCAATATTCTGTCACCGTTGAAGAAACTACAAAAGATTGTCTTGAGGAATAACAAAATTAAAATAATACCTGAAAATTTATTTCAAAACATGCCAAAGTTAATTACAATACAATTGTACGGGAATTTAATTGAAGATGTCCCTGTAAACGCTTTTAGAGGTTCTCCATTAAAGCATTTGAACCTAGCGAAGAATAAGATAACATATCTACATGACAACTTTTGCCTTGAATTACTGAACTCTGGAGGTAAATTAACGATGTTTTTCTTTGATCCAAATCCTTGGCAATGTGCCTGTCTGATGGACTTACTCAAAGAAGTGAAAAGATTAGGAATCGAATACAACTCTTCGCAGTATAAGGGAAAAGACCCTGTTTGTGTGACATCCAATGAATTCAGATGTAATCGACATTCAAATTTAGATTAAAATTATATCGATATGTACAACGTTACGAATAAAAAAGGTTCTCGTGCCTAAACTTAGTTTAACGCCATCTGTGTAATAATGTAGGAACTAAATACAGTATAGCCAATAAGAGGCATTACAGTAACATCTGTGGTTCGTTTTAAGTAAATGGTATTAGTTCTATGTTCTACTAATAGATGTCTCTGATGAAAATGTAAGTAAGGAGTCAATTTATAACATTATTAGATTTAAGATGCCAAAAAATATCAATAAATCCATACCTTGATATATTCCAATTTTTTAATTATACTTACCTACGACCCAATCAGGTCGTAGGTAAGTATAAAATACTGTCAATTCATTAGACAAAAATATATAATTTAAAATTAATTTAGGAATTATTTTTAGTCTCTCTTTAAGTTTATTGCTAATTAAATGAATATTGAACCTGTTTTTTTTTAAATGGCAAAGGCATCACTTGAGATACGCATCTCAGACCATTAAAATAGTTGGTAACGTACGTACTCTTTATTTATGTGAACACTATGTTATTAGATTTTTTTGTACCTATTTGGGATGTCTTCTTCTTCTGCCTAGCCTTTTCCCAAGCTATGTTGGGGTCGGCTTCCAGTCTTACCGGATTCAGATCTGAATACTGTATTTTACTGGGTAACACAGTATCCTAAAGTAAGACCTATTTTGGATGTCTGTACCTACATATTACACATTATTTTATACGTATCTACCTATTAATATATTCGTAACAATTGTTATTTTATTATAAAACAAAATTAGTCAATGTTTTTTAAAGATGTAAAAATAATACATGTGATTATTTTTTGTAAATCTTTTTTTAATGATAAATTATCACTAAATTTATTATGACCTATAAACACGACATAAAAAACCTGTTTGGTGACGAAGTTTATCATTTTTTTTATTTCTAATACGGCTAGATTTATAAAAATAGTTCGAAGTATTTACAAGCGCGAATTGTTCAAGAAATAGTAAGTTATGGGTCTTCATAATTATTTCACTAA
This sequence comes from Diachrysia chrysitis, assembly GCA_932294365.1. NCBI lineage: Eukaryota > Metazoa > Arthropoda > Insecta > Lepidoptera > Noctuidae > Diachrysia > Diachrysia chrysitis. The sequence goes on from OW028664.1 coordinate 3,554,477, forward strand.
TGGTCAAAACTAAAATGAGCTCACCCATCAAAGTTTATATTGTTTAAAGCCATCGTTTTAAAACTTAATCTACTAAAAGAACGATCTATAAACAATGTTTTACCATCATTACTATAAGTTTTCTATTCATTTATAATTAAGCCTATTTCATATTTCTGGTCCATTTCATAAACTACGGGACCGCACACTTCAGTTTAGAAAAGGTTAAGCACGAACTTTTGTTTGCCTGGGTTCTGTATATGGAAAATAAACTTTATCAAACAATACTACTTAATATTTTAAATGTGTAAATATTTTTGTTCGCTTGTTTGTTACTCTTTCATGGCTCAACATATAAATGTCCTTAATATAAGTTAATTTATGACTAATAATTATTTGTTTAATATTATTTAATTATAATTCTTGACGTGTGTTAAAGAACTTACAAATTGTAATGTTTTTTTCAAGAAAATAGCTTTTAATTTTTATTATAATTTTCTTATTGCTTCTTATCTTTACAGCTCCCTACTACTAATTAGTTCGCCTTTTATTTATATAGCGAATACACGCTTATTCGAATATACGCATTATTATTTTATTAATTTTGACATTAAAGTTTCACAGTAAAAAAGATGTTAAAATATTTTATTTGAAACAATTTTCAATATCTTTTGTGATTGTTTGTTAATGAGTTTTATTTATCTCTTAATGTTTTGTAAGTAGCTAGGAATTTGACAGCCACCCTTTTGTGCTCGACTTATTAGTTTATATCCAGGCAATGAAATTATCGACATTTTTTATTGGCAGTTTGACTTGATATGGATAATCTGGTTTTAGCTAAATTATACTAGGTAGCTACCTGACTAAAACTATGTTATTTCATTTCTATAAGTATTTATAGTTAGTTAAAAATATTTTTTTTTTTTGCTTAGTTAGTTATTATTATTGTGTCATACTAAACGCGCATAAAGAACCCTAAAACATCAAAACACGTGCAAGAAATTTATAAAACCAACATCTGCGAAATCGTATTTTTTTCACGAGAATTTCTTTTGAAGTTTTGATAAAAAACGCGGGCTCCGCTGTTTTTTAACGATCGCATATCAGATAGATTCGGCGCACGATTGTGACGCGCCGGGGCTATGGTATACGGCGTGATGCAGTTTTGACATAGTAGATACGTTTAATTTTTCATTTTTTAATTTAGAAAATAGTATAAGTTAGGAACTTTCGTGAGGAGTATTCATAATTATTTAAAACAAAACGGATTACTCACGCACATTAACGGGATCGCCCGACTAGTTTCAGACTCAACTTGACTCGCTGCACCACCGCTGCCTCCTATTGAGCCCTAAATAATTATAGAGTTAGGAACGATTAAATTATTTGACAGTTCAGCAATTTAGGATGGACAAAAACGGAAAAAAATGTAAAAATATTAAAAATAATTTGATGGTCAAAGAGAAAAGACCACGCTTCTTCCGCCTAGCCTTTTCCCAACCAATGTTGGGATCAGCTTCCAGTCTTACCGGAGTCAGCTAAATACCTAGTGTATTTTACATGGAGTGACTGCCTATCTGATCTTCACAACCCATAGAAGAGAGACCACACAGTAATATAATAGACCAAGTAAGTATGTTTTGCATTAAACATAGGTACTTGGTCAATTATTATATTTTAAATTGGGTAAATATTATCGGGTTAAAGTCTAAATATTACTTAATGAATTATTAGAATAACTAAGGCAGTAGAGCCGTAAATTAAAAGCTATTATGAATTTATGAAACTTAAATAAATTAGATCAAAACCTATGATATTACCTGTCTACATTATAAAAGCAACGATTAATCAGAAGGCATGCAAGTTTATCGAAAACATAATCCTCGGTTTGTTTAATAATCTTGCAGTTTGCAATTTTTTTGCGCTCCTTAACAAAATTATATCAAAATTCTTAGCAAACGTCAAGTTATCGCTATCTTAAAACATAGCCACCTGTACACACAGAATTTAGATAGCTCAGGTAAACATTTTTTTCTTAATAAATACCTCAAAAGCCTTAATTATCTGGCACGAGATCGCAGTTTTTTATAATTTTGTTTTTTATTATGCGTTCCGCGCCATTTGGCTGAACGTCACATTATCTGTGCCGAATATAATCTGTGGTTATTATTTGATGCGTATGAAATGGATGCGATGTCGAATTAATTAAAGTTTTGTAAAGTGGTAAACTGCGGTTGTTTTAGACCTGTCAAATGTGTTGTGTGTGATTTGGTTTAACATGTTGGTGGTTATGAAGTGGCGTTTCCGGGGGGAGAGGAGCTCAATACTTACCGAGGTTTCCTGTAAAAATAAACTGTCTTGTGTGTTGACTTTGCTAAATTAACACATATCAAGAGCAGGGTCCAGCCCTCCCTAACGACAATCCAGGTATCGCCACTGGTTATATTTAAATTAATTGAAGGTCAAGGAAGTTTTTAGTTGCCCACTCTACTAAAATCCTCCTAAATCGTGTTACATTTTTTCATAGGAATTTACAACAGTGGGTGTTTAGATGGAGAAGCAAGAAATTATTAAGAATGAGAACATAATTATAAAATAGGATTGCGCTGTTTTGGTGTGTTTGATGATTTGATAACATTCTATTTTAAAACTAAATCGTCTCTATGTTAATATGAGGTTGCAAGTTTATGGTTTGTCGTATACCATAAAACACAGTGACGTCATATTGGCTATTAATAAAATTCCTAATGCAAGTAGAGAGCCTCTTCCGTGCTCTCCTTGGGGAGTAAAATTTGCTATCAACTTTATTGAATGGCCAATCTCTACTCTAAAACATAATGTTGAGTGCTATGATTATATAAATAAATGAATGCGGACAACATCACATACATTGCTCTGAATCTGAACCCAAAGTAAGTACCTATAGTCTTGTGGAATCAGAGACAACAAAGGTATCACAAACATCCAGACCCAAAACAATGTAGAAAAGGGGTTTTCTACACTGACTTGTCCGGGGATCGAACCCGGGACCTCAGAGCTAGCGACACCTTGAAGACCTGTGTACGCCACTTGACCGTGGGTCTAATAAAAACGATGGAAAATAATGGTGATTACATCTAGTTACGTCAGGTAAGCGGGACCTAAGCCTTTCTACACCGAAGCATGACCTATTTAAATGTAACATTTAGGCCTTTGAAAAGGAAATAAGTAGGTAGGTAATAAATAGGTTTTCTAAAAAGAGTTTTCTTAGTAATGCCTTCGCGATGAAAGTTTATTATTAGTGGGGCTTAAAAACAGGTAGGTTTAAGTAGGTGATACAAAAAGCTGTATCTCTTCTGCATTTGTACAATTAAATCAAGATAGTCACAGACTTTTATGAACATTTTAATATTTAGTTAGACAGCATTTACATCAATTATTTTATCAACGAATCTACATAATAACATTAGTTTGCCTACTAATGTTCCTTTACTTAACAACCCAACAGTTGTCACCACAGATGTTTAAAAATACCCACTTTCTATGCGAAAAGCGCGAAATCGGGAAGAAAGCAAGAGTATGTCGGCAGCTGACTAGCACGCGCTAACCTTCATCCGTCTTAATTGTTGCTGTGATCATAAAAAAGTTAATAAAAAAAGTTAGATAAAAAAGGTACAATTTGGCAAGGAAGTTAAAAAGACAGGAAGAGGCGGCATGCGGCTACTTCCGCGGTTTACTGACGCTGTGTTAGTGTGGACATTATCTTCAGCTTCTATCGTTTGTGTATAGATCGTCAGATAAATATGGAGATAACATTTGAAATTAGGGATTTGATGGAAAAAAATATAATTACATACAGTATGTACCTAAGTAGGTAAGTTAAAGAGAGAGAAGAAGAGAGAGAAGGAGAGAGAGAATAAGGTAAGTCGTTATTTTTCTTTCTATTTTTTGCATTTTATTTCAAATATTCTCTCCGTATGCGTTAATGCGGAAAAAACATTATAAATAAAAGGCGATTCAAATAAGAATAGGAATGTCAATAACCTCTATCTGTCAAACGTTACTTGAGAACACAGAGTACTTTTATATTATATGGCTTGAGAAGTACAATTTGCAATAAACTTATTTTCATTCCAATAATGCTTGTCATATATAAAATTTAAATTAAAACGTTAAATACTAGTTAATTAATTAAAAATTATCTATATGTAAAATTTAATTAATTCAAGTCATAATTCACAGCCATGACGTCAAAATATGGCGCAAAGCCAATTTTATCGGCATATAAGCGACAATTGGAAACTTACTAACTGCATATTTCATTTCATGCTAAAAGTTAGTAAAAAGTTTAATCCATATTATGACTATCGTACAGTAAGGGCCATTTTGTAAACTTTTTTCTTAATTTGATCAACAATTGTTCAGATCATAATAACACACTCATAGGAGAATAAATAAAAAACATTTCGTGGCTCGTGCTCAACCATTTTTTCCATAAACTAATGCCATTTGCTTTTTTATTCTTTTGTGTTTTGGTGCAATGTAGTGAAATTAATGGCAGCATGTGTTTAATGACGAGATCTTTGCGGCAGATGCATTAAAAAGTAAAATTGGAATCTGTCTATGGCAGATTCAGAAATAAAAATTGAAAGTTTTCTTTTTAAGGCCTCTATGTTATTTGGTATGGCTATAAATAATAATGTTAATTGTGAAGAAATCAAAATAAGTTTGTATAACAAAACCTTACATCATTTACAATCAAATTAATAAATATAAATTGCATTAAGAGCAGTTTTTTTTAACTAAGCCAAAATAATTATATCGTATATCGCTCTTTTATACCAACATAAAATATGTATGCTTGCATATCTATACTAATATTATAAAGCTGAAGAGTTTGTTTGTTTAAACGCGCTAATCTCAGGAACTACTGGTTCGAATAAAAAATCTTTTTGTATTGGATAGTCCGTTTATTGAGGAAGGCTATAGGCTATATAACATCACGCTACGACCAATATAGGAGCGGAGCATAAATAAAAAATATTGCAAAAATGAAAAACCGTTGAAACTAAAACACGCGAACAAAGTCGCGGGGGACAGCCAGTCTTATTATATATAGGTATTCTACTACTATAAATTGCTTTGCCGAACACTTTACGCCACAGTCGCAAAATTTATAATAACTTTATTATTACTAAACCTTAATTTAATAAATGCAAGTAATTTTAAATGACATTTACTTAATAACGTAACAAGACTAATGAAAAATTCGTTAAGCTGTAGCTTAGTAAGTGGGGGAAAGAAGCAATTATAAACATTACAGTGCTTGTATACTAAAACTAGTCGTTATAAAGACATAAATATTTGATAAGTGGTTATTTAGGCAGTAATTATACGTTAAGAATAAATTATATATTGTCTCATGTAGTGGAAACTTTATACCTAGTGGGTACGGAGTAGGGTAATAATATTTCATCGATGCAGTAAAACACTGTCAGTTTGTTAAATATACGACTTGGTAGTTCTTAACCGAATGCAGAAATTTAACTATAAAACCTGAAATCATAACCTCATTTTGTAGTCTCACGGCAAATAAAAAAAGAAGTAATACCTCTTTGCTACTCTATGCATCAAATACCTCCCATTCTCTTTAAAAAAAGTATTTCGATGCGTAATCATTTTTATACATTCGATTCCGAATTCAAATTTATTTCAAAATGGTTTTTGCAAACGCTTCAAAAAGTCATAAAACGATGGTCAAGAATGCATAAAACTAAAAACAAAACAAACAATACGCACTGAAGTGTACATTACCGCCCAATATAAATAAATACTATTAAAAAATTAAGCATTACGGCGAACAGCGGAAGTTTGGCACATGCCGCGTTTAAAAAAACATCAGCATTGCCATCTAAAAAAACCTATAGTTTTATTTAAACTTTTTTTGTAAACCGCGCGCTTTTTAGCAAGTATTTTTTATCTGTAGGCACAAAGGTTTTTATAGTGACCAGATGTTGTATGCAGATGACAATTTTTTTTTTCTTAGTGCGATTTTTAGTGGTTTGTCGGTAGATCAGACTTTTTTGAAGGCAGATGGTTTGCATATTTATATTTTTTGTTTAATAGGCTGTATGAGCGAAAAAAGCGCGCGTGCGTTATCAGCTGCTCGTTATAGAATTTGCATAGGTTATGAATGGTCGAGATGAATGGCCAGCGTTCGCTCGGACTGAATTATAATATTAAATATTGTACTCACTAAAATACAAATAAAAGTTAAAGTTAAAATTTAAAAAATATATAAACATGCGAATTGTAAAATAAGACAGAGGCCTTAGACTACGGGTATTCTGTTGCTAAGATCAATATTATGTTTAAGTAAGCAATTTACCTACTCTTATCTTTGTTTCAACCTACTTACCACCTCTGATATTCTATCTAATACAATTTGTTAAGGCCGAATAAACATCAACTTAAACAACGTTTTAGGTACAGTATTTTTTCTGCTACAGAGCGCCTGTAGTGTAGTGCTTCTTAGCTATTAGATATGTAACTTGCATCTAACAGTTTCGTATTACAATTTTTACAGGCGCACTTGCTTGGTTAGAGATTTATAGAAGTTCGTACTTGACTGGGTGTAGCAAGTGATATACCATGAATATAAAAATAATTTGTAGAAATACGGATAACTTATATAAATAGGAAACATTATTGAAAAAAAAAGAAAAAACTAAATAACATGGTTTCCATTCTTAAAATATAAGTTGATTTTACTCCGAGGCATTAAAATATGAAGTACTATTCAGGTGCATTATAAAATAAAACCTATTCATCTCAATTAAAAACACATTATACCAGAAAATACTGAGCATAAGTATTCAGCCAATTGCTTAATTGATTAACAACTTCATTATCCAAATACTTAAGAAAAATACGAAACAGTAAGCGAGCAACTAAGTTGTACCATGTAAGCATCGCTTTTTTATCATAATCACGCAATTATCTTATGAAATCGTTGCACGATGCTCATCCAGATTTTTAAGATGGCAACCGAGACGAATTTCGCGGAAATTAGAAACTAAAGGGTCATGCGAGATACTTTTATAATAAAATAAAATATAATTGCCATTCAAAAACAAATAAGTCGTGTGCCCGCCTGCGGCATGGCCGACAATCAAAAGATTCTTGATTTGAATAAATCAATCCCTTATAGAAATGCACCGATATACAGGCGATGTCAGATTGTGAGATGTTGCCTGGATTCAATCAAACGTGTATTGTTATAATACTGTCAGGTAAATAGCCGTTTAGTACATTTCTTTATCAATTAAACTCCTTACGTAATTAAAGCACCTAAATACATTCTATAATCGTGTGTACTGAGCACGTTTTTCAGAATTTAATGTAGATTTGATGAAGCAACATTATCGTACATAGCTTGTAGTTTTTTTTTACCAGTTTCATGTAAGTATTGGAATTACATTATTGTAGATAGGGATAAATAAGAAGGAAGAGTATGTAGGATAAAAAAAAAATGTAACTCCGATTAGGAGTCTCCCATTTGATATAAACAAAACTAGTGTATGATAATACCGCACCGCCTGAAAATCTCTATATTTTGTACATTAAATTCTGTATTATTTATATATAAGTATGTGTGATTTAAACTCAATAATCGTCATGGCTTGCTTAGACCATTGGGCTCAATACGGACACAGGAATCACACCCTGTATCCGTGCACTTTTTCCTAACGTTTAGAGGTCGCTTTTTGAAAGGTTTTTTCTCCATTTCGATGCCAATTATGCACATTTTTGCCGTTGCGGCCCGTTTGGCGGGCAAGCGTTCGTCCTCTTCACATCTCATACTCGGTTCGACGGATTCCATCAAATAAAAATCGGGTAGGACCCTTTTTGTGAAGCTTTTTGTCCGTATATTGATGAGTCTTCCAGATTTTGAAGAAATTCCTTAGAGGGCGACGAGGGCAGACGCTATTGTGTCCCATAACCTGATCCCCGTAAGTCCTGGAACATACTATACATATAAATACTGTAAATGGACGATTGTCAGATAGGAAAGACTGGTAAACTTGGTAAGGCTTGGAATGATATATCGGAGCCAGTTTTAAGGAAACGTCTTAATTTTCAGATCACTCGGAAGATTAATCTCTACGCCCTCATTTATATAGGATATGAATAATCAATCAAGTCTTCAAAAGACTTAACATTAGATAACAAAGGTACTAAAGTTTAAAATACCTAACCTTACATATGATTCAGAGTTCATGAGTCACAAACGATACATTCTTTTGAATTTTTAAAGGTTAGAGTCATACGGATGGCACATATTCTTTGTGTAAAAACATCTGGATTCGGGACTTCACTTGTTTTTAAGTGTATTGTATCTTGGAAAAATTGCAACTTTGTTAAATATGCATTTTTTATTGTTGTGTGGTCATTATATAAATTAGATGCATAAGTATTATTACTATTACTTAATAACCCGCTAACATACTTAGCAAAAAAATTATATTTCATCTTGTAAAATGCACTTGTCTTCAACATAATTTAGGGCCAATAAATACTACACATTAATTTCCTATTTTGCATAGAACAGCGGTATAGCAAACGAAAAAAAAAAAAACAATTTGAAAAGTACCACTTAAACAGTGCAGGGAAAAAACCTTTTGCAGTTTCGCAGGCTTGCACGCTTTAATCCCATGTGACAATGCCAGTCCACCTGTCAAAACAAGACTTGAAGGCACAGGTGAAGCCACACCTGACCAGCGGAGCCAGGGGAGGGGGTCAAAAACCAGGTGACCAACAGTATATTGAAATAATCCATTAATGGAGCCTGCATACGCTGATCTATCATTTACAAGACCTACATTTGAAATAGGTACCTTTAGTTAGTTTTCTTTTGATACCAATTGCGGAAAGTGGGGCATTTGTAAGTATATATAGGTTTGTTGTCGAGGTGTGTGAGTTTTTGTTTGTTTTTGATATCGTTGTTAAGACTTATATGGATTGAGGTGAATTTAATGTTAGTATCTTTACAATCGTTATCACAATTGCTATACAGGAGCTTGGCATGACGCTTACTGCTCTATTTTTAAATAATAAATGTTTTTTTTTTTGTACAATGGCCAAATGATTTATTTTCACGCTTGTTTAATCCACTTCTGAAATAAGGTTATTGATTTTACAGAAATCTTTCGTGACATATGTTTGAATTTTTTTGTAAATTACGTCTAAAATGTATTTAAAGTACCTTGAGCTTAGTTATGCCTTGTCATTGCTTTTGGAGATTACTAGTCACCTGTTAGTCTACCAATATGGTGGGCAGATGTGTGGCTCGTGAGCTCACGTACATATTTAAGGTGTAATTGTTTTGAGCATGTTCTACAGACAAGATAACGTTTTGAAGCTGCACGAAGACTGGTGAATTATTTTTTGCAGAAATACTTGTGTAAATTGGGATGTATTGTATGATCAAATTGCGTATTGAGCATAAGGTTAAGAAGTTTGGAACAAACTTTAACTTAAACTACGTCTTAATAAGGGATATGAAAAATAAAATACCGGTATTTCGCTAAATACGGCGAGATAAGAAGGCCAGCAGCATAATTTGGGAGGATAATAAAGGAAGATATGTTAGAAGAAAAAGTAGGTAATAATAATTAAATTAAATGTAGAAATATAATATAAAACCTAATCCCTTTTTATTGGGGTCGCAGCAAATACTAACCAAAGGTAATTTAAGCTTAAGAGTAAAAAAAGATAATTTATTATATTTGCTCTCTAAATTACATGAAACTTCAGTTTTAAAGGGCAAAGTGTTCATGTGCTAACCTATAACTATTTAGGTAAATGTTATTTTTTTATTAACCCTTAATCCGCTGACGTTATATTTGATTTGCAACGGTCGCACAATCCGATGACAAGCGCTTGCAAAAAGTATTGTGTGCTTATAATATTGACGCTTTGTTTAACCCTTTATAAAGTGCGTGTAGCTCTACTAAATCATTTTAGGAAGGCTTCACAATATATTTTGTGTATTTTTTAGTTATCGTTTTTTAAGTTTGAGTTTTGAGTCATGAAACCTAAGTACCTTCGTCCGGTACATCGGGCAGTCAACCTCACTACCATCCTTCATGACTGGGCATTCTGGGCACGGCATTATCTGTCGTTTCACTGGGATATGCTTAATACATGAAGAAAAAAAAAGGATAGTCAGGGAATATAAGTTCCAGCTCCATTTTAGTGGCCCTAACAAAATTGTTAGCCATAAGTTTCCGAAAGTGATTAAAAACTAGAACCAGCTTTGATTCTTGTCTAATCCTAACCTCACAGAACTAGTTTAGGATCCCTGACTATATATAATAGGCCAATTGAGTCTAGAGAGCTTTTAGATTAGTTTAATGCGTTACATCCCTTTTACCCACTGCAGTTATAATTTATGGTCGTTTGCCATATCTCAACACGCCACATAGCAAAGTAGAATCAACTTACATCAAGGAGGTTTCAAAATGGCCCTAATTTATGTAAAAGTCTCGCTAAAAGATCTTCATCATCTTCGGTTTCGAGTAATCTACACCTGGCTTTAAAACCTGCATTTATTACCTATTTTAAAAGAATAAAAATATGGAAACAACCAACTATAGCTATCTCGTTCCTTTTTTATAAACTGATAGCTTGTCCACATTTAATAATACATACGAAAGGTGTTCGTTCAATTATTAATTGGATTTTTTAAATGATTCAATACAAGGATAGCGTTTTCTTAAAAAAATGTAAACCCTTTATTGCATCACATGTGTTGAGGAACCTAAGTAACTGCGTACAATAGACTCGTGCCGATTTTTTCTATGCGGAAGACGATAGGCGAAAGCAAACATTGTACAGCCACAAAAGAATGGCACACTCCACTCAAGATCGAGTTTCTTGGAAAAAAATCGAGAAAAAAAGATAGCACATGCCGAAATCTGATTACACCACCATATTTGATCAAAGGGTTGCCGTTTTACCAAACACTGGTGATCACAAAAACTATCGGAACGCTGCGTAGGTAAGTTTTTGCACCCGCTTGTTTTTTGTGAAAAAAAATGCAAAATTGATTTCGGCAGATGTCCACAAATAGAAAGGGTTTGATATGTTTTTTTTTAATAAAAAATAGCAGACCCATCGCCTGTAGACAATGGGTTCGGTCCGTTATGGATCGACTGTCAAAATTCGCCATTAATACAACTAAAGAGTTATTTTGTTAGATCATTAATTTGATGTGTTAAATAGCTGTTTTCTCTTCATAACAAGTATGTAATTGGTTTTTTATTTAAACGGAACAGGATGTATGGAGATCAATATTTTTTTAATTAGTTTAGCAAACGTTTAGAATCTACAGCCATCACATTATTATGTTCTTGTTATAATAATTCAAATTTGCTACTTTATAATATAATAATAATATAATTTATTTCGATCATCACTATGCATCCTGTATTTTAGTTTGTGCATAAAAAAATGCGTTTTATCTTAAAATTCTTGTTAATTAAGGTAATGTATGCAGGTGTTGAGTAATTGTAGTTGCATATCAGCTTTTATGTCACTATTCATTTAATATGGAAACGTTCCATATTGACGGTATGACGTTATAATTGCACAAGGCATTTTATTGTAAAACCTGCATTTTTCAGATAAATACAGCGATATTAATGTCCTTTTATTTAGTCGCAAAAATTGTATTGGCGTTATCTTTGCGCACATATTTAATACAAAATAATACAATAAGACATATTGTCTTGCATTAAAGTACGGTTTTTATTCAATAAATAGTAAGTTATCTGTTCAATCATTGATGAGTTTGACAAGACGCAGTGTTTCGTTCTTAGCCAAGTAATGTGTACTTTCTCTGCCAATGGTTATGTACACAATAAAATCGCAGTAAAAACTTAATTTCTAAATATAATTTCTAAATTTAATTAATTTTATATGTAATTTCTAAATATAAAATAATAACGAAATCATAATAAGTAATTTGGTGGCCGCTTGTATTCTTGGAATTCCTGTATATTTCTCGGAAGATAAATATCACTAAGGAAATATATTTCTTTCACATAATTTACTGTTGGTTGGTCTAGTGGTAAGAGACCCTGACTGCTAAACCGGAGGTCGTGGGTTTGATCCGCACCCAGGACAAATCTTTGTGTGATATGCATGATCTATTTTTTGTGCCTGGGTGTATTAATTTAGAAATATATAAGTATGTTTTTAGTTGTCTAGTTGCTATAATACAGGCTCTGCCTAGTTTGGAATCAGACGGCCGTGTGTGAGTTGTCCCAAGATACCTAAATTTGCAAAAGTCACATCCAGTGAACTATATATATTACAAGTAGTGCCTCGATGGTCCTATTAAGACTAAATTTACACTGACACTATGCTTCATTAGGATTCAAACTAAGTAAGACTTAATATAATCAATGTTTTTTGGCTTTCTATCTTAGATCTTACGTCATTATACTAATTCTAGATTTCGACCACGTCTGTCTGTCTAGTTGATCTATGGTTATTGATCGATTATAGAAGCCTTCTTGTTTGTTTATGCAATGTTTGTTAGCAAGAGTCATTGCACTTTTTAACTTCAAATGAAGTCTTTATACTTTTAACTAAAAATACTCTCATGTATTTATAAAATTTTGAGCTTTACATAAAATGATAACAATAATATCAGTCTATTAATGTCCCACTATCGGGGCACAGGCCTCTTTTCATATAGAGAAGGAACTAGCATCGATCACCACGCTTGCTGTTTGCGGGTTGGCGATTTCAGATTCTATGTTTGCCTTCACCGATTGTCAATGATGTCTTAGAATAATTAAGAAAGTAGATACATATTAATTTGAAAAAGTTACATTAGTACTTGCGTGTAATGGGTTCGAACTGGCAACTTTGTGCAAACAAATCCGTTTATTGAACCATTCGGCCATCATAACACCAACTTTAAACTAAAATATTAAGATAGTCAACTTTACATAAAATGGTTTTCCAATAATTAAATATCATTTCACTGTCGGTACCTAAATAACTAGGTACAATAAAAAAAGAAATTATATGCCACGTTATAATTTCAAATAATTCTAACGAGCCATCGATTCGAATTAATCGATTAATTCGTATACTTAATCGATTTTGCACATCGTTCGGTCCGGCCTTGTTAGTCTTAAGCTTCGTCTAAATAAGGCTAAGGCAAAGATTCCTCACATACAGCCAATGCGTTTTTGAACACACGACACGGCGACGCGACGTCAGGACTCTTTCATACATACCTTTATTTTGAAAGGCCCGCTTAAAATACAATAGGGATTTGAAATGTATATTGGAGTTATTCAGGATTTCTATGTTCGAGTTTCGTGGATTATTAAGTTTTATTTGGATGTTTTCATTTTGAAGCGAGGCAAGTTAAAAATTTATATAAAATGGTAAATATTTTTAAACTTGGTTTCCTTCAAAGTTAGACATTAATTTCATTAGTATTCGATTAACAAAACAAATGACTATCGTTATATTTTAGTATAAAATTTTATGGTTGGCATGAGCGTAGATGACAATTGTTATTCAGACTCTAAAGCACTAAAATTCCTAATTAATACAAATCCCTTGGACATGAGATTTTTTCTTAAACGCAAAAATCCAAAACGTTTATTTCGAAGCCGAGGGCTTTCCCTTTCATCTCCATACAAGGCAACCCTCAAGATAGAATTTACGTCGCGTGCCATAGTAAAGAATTACCAGATCTTTTGACCTTCGTTCCGTAGCTCCTAAAAATTACATGCACCTTATTTCTTTTAACATAAGGTTTAAAATCGTGAAGTGTTTGATTTGGAAGAGTCTTGATGTTTTTGGTCCGGATTGTCGATCGAACGTACGACGGATTTGATCAGTTTTTGTGGTGCGAAGGTTCTTCTTAAACTTGATAATAGGACTGTTTGCTTTAAACTCCGATGTGTTTATTCATCTTATTTTATATTTAAGGTTTGTTCAAAGTATTATTGTCAGGTGCTTGTTTACAGCTGGATTGAATATGGATCGAGACCTTTTTATTTACAAAAAGGTCTATGGAATAAGCATTTAGATGAACCCTAACTTAGAGCTAATAATTACATTAAATTGGATGGTTAAATTCATTGTTACGGTTTCGTACACGAAGCTAAGCTTCCGATATCCGTCTGTCTGTCTGTCAGCGAGCTGTATTTCATGAACCGTTAATAGGTAGAGGGTTGAAATTTTCACAGTGTGTGTATTTCTCTTGATGCTATAACAACAAATACTGCCTGCACTGCACGGATAGCCGAGTGGTATAGGTCACCACGCCAATTACCTCTGTGCGCGACGTGTCGCGGGTTCGATACCCGCACGGGACAAGCAATTGTGTAATCCACAAATGCTTGTTCCAAGTCTGGGTGTTCTTTGTGCATGTGATTTGAATGTTTGTAAAACCCCCGCGATACAAGGATTACATTCCTTAGTGTGGGAGACGTTTTAAAAAAAAAAAAGTACATACTGTTATAACAATATATTATCTTGTACGAAGGTAAGAAATCCTTCGTGTGTTAATCCGACTCGAACTTGACTGGTTTTGTTATAGATTTTAACTAATTGGGTACCTATTAATAAGAAAAAAAGGTTTGTATCAAACCTCTAAATTTTAAAATTATTGTGCTGATTTTGTTTTATCTAAATCTGGGTGAGCGATGTGTAAAGGAACACACTTTTTTCTAAATAAAAAACAAAAAAAACATAATTGAAATAACAAATTAATAAAAATCACAATCCTGACCATTAAATCATGTCTGTCTTGCATACATGTTATCGAAATACATAATAACACTAAATAAAATATTCATGTATTTTAATTATGGCGCTAAATATAACCTAACATAAATAGCGCTGTAAAATGTTGCCAACAATTATTTATTAGGTTATAATTATTGTCACATTGTATTTTGGTTTAACGACAGTAGCAGCTCTGTATTGCTGCAGTTAACAAAGTAATATCAAGTTTAGCATTGACTTGTCTTGATTTAAATTCGCGTTTCCTAGTATAATCGCAGCCATATTGGTTTTCTTTTATTTATTTCGTGATCTGTTTTATTCATTTAATTAGTTACGTTATTCATTACTTTGTCATTTACATTAACTGTGGGTATTTTATTTGCACTTTTCTCCAGCTATTTCAATTTTACCAAATACTACCTACATACCTAGGTATTTTACACTTAAGTATTTACATCACGTGTGGTTTAAAATGCCTAAACGAAAATAAAGTATTTAACGTGGAAGCGTCAGAGTAGACCGCGAAATTTAAATTTTCATTCAGTTTTAAAATACGATTCGCGATACGTAATACGTTTTTATTTACAGAACTAGCTGTCCCCCGCGACTTTGCTCGCGTGTTTTAATTTCAACGGTTTTTCATTTTTGCAACATTTTTCATTTATGCTCCGCTCCTATTGGTCGTAGCGTGATGTTATATAGCCTATAGCCTTCCTCAATAAACGGACTATCCAATACAAAAAGAATTTTTCAATTCGAACCAGTAGTTCCTGAGATTAGCGCGTTCAAACAAACAAACAAACTCTTCAGCTTTATAATATTAGTATAGATTATAATCTAACCCTCTAAGTTCATGCAATCCCATTGAAAGATATTTTATGACAAACTCAACTCGTAATTGGTGGAAATTGACAGATGGGCCCTTAGAATTATATAGACAAGCATAGATTGTGCGCATCGACCGATGTGCCGAGCGTAAGCAAATTTTTAGCTGTAAGTACTACGGTCGTTTACTAATCTAAGTGATTTTGTGACAGACGATTAAGCGAGAAATTATGGTTCCGATATTTATTAGGATAATATTAGGTTTTAAGACGGTTTTAATAGAACGATTTGACTAGTTCATAGTGGTGCTCACAGTTCATACTCGGTACGGCGCACTCTATAGTTCACTTGTTTTTATTCTTAGGATGCGACACTAGCCAAACTAGTGGATTTTTTAATTGCGAACACCCTTATTACATATTTTATTGGCTAATGTTGAAACATACTAAAGCGTGTGGCAAATTAGAAGCATTTAATATGTAAAGTAATGACAAGTTGAACGTTCTGTTCCTTATCTCATGTGTTATGTAGTGTAAAGTTGAATAGCCGGTAATCAACGGTAGGAAACGGCGAATAAATCGAAAAAAAACTATTGAAAATCGGTTCATTGACTTGTTACAATGCTTTGTTACCTCTTGTTTGCGACGTTTTGTTATTCCGATAAAGACTAAATTATATTAAAAGCTAACGAAGTCAATGTAATTATAACTAGTTTTAAATTAGAATCTTTTTAAATACCTTACACGTGGTTAAAGATAAAAGTTGTATGTGACTGTAGCTTCTAGGGAATGATACACTAGAACCTGATTTTTTATTGTTTTTGGGATTTTATTACCGGATTCGTATGTAAAAGTTTGCAGGTTCAAACCCAAGCTTGTTCAGTCTGTTTCTAATTATAGATTTATTCTTACTTAGCAGTTATATCAGCAAATACTGCAAGAATACGCTAGGAAACCTGGTTTTATTCAACTACATATCAGCAGTTACTAAACGTAGTGATCAATGCTTCTCAAAAAAAAAAAAAAAAACTTTAGACCACCATAATTGAGACCAATATTAAGCTGTTATATTGCGTTTAATAAAATTAAAATAATTATCATAATATATACTTAAGGTAATTAAAAATGAACTTTAAAAGCTACAGAAAGCTAAAATAAAGTATTAACATCTAGATTTAAAATTTATAACCCAGTTTTATTAAATCAATTATTTTTGTGATATTAACAAAAGTTTTATGTAGATTAATTTAATTTAAGAATACCAGTTAATTGTGGTTTTATTTAATTTAAGAATACAAAATTTAATGTATTTTTACAAGCGAATCGCCGTTGTCACCGACATTACTTTAAAATAAGGTTATGGATACATTTGGTTGTATCAGACGCCTGCAATACTGCCAGCAAATGTCATGGCCGCCTGTATCACCCCGTTATGAATATTACGATTAAATGTTTATTCATTACTGTTTATTATTATTTAAAAGTTGACACCTGACTGTCCTGTTTATTTTTGTCGTTCTAATGTTTTAGCCATTCTGTTTTGTGGTTTAGCGCCATTTGGAATTTTCGGATTCATATGGAATAATTGAATAGCTGTTGTAATTAACTAGAATTTTCACATTACACTAATAAGTATATTATACCAACGAGTAGCCAGCCATCTGCGACTTCACCTGTATTATATTTAAAAATAATGTGTTAATCTTATGTTTAAGCTAATGTTTGCATGTCTGTTCATAGGTTTAGGTACATTTGGTGTAGTCTAAAGCATTTAAAAAAAATCGTTCCTTAATTGCTTATAAAAATATTCCAAGAAGTGTTTATGCTATTCTGCTCACACAATTCCAAGAGTTCTCATTATTAAAGTCGATTAGATATGCAAATGCCTCACACTAATACTAAGGCATCATAAGACACAATATTCAAACATTAATTTGTACAGGTGATCTAGTATCTAGTATGTGGTAACAAATTTATCATGTCATTAAACATACGAAATTGGACTTTAATGCGTTGGTATAGGGTTGATGTGATGTGTATTATAATGTGTGAATTACAGACATATGGTAGTTCTGCAATTATAGGAGAACATATGCTTCGAAGCACGTGCCACTGGCTTGAACAGGAGCGGACGTCAAGAATTGTTCTTATTTTAAATTCTGATCTTGTTTGTTTTTCTTTTTATTGGTTGGCTGTCAGTACAATTTGCGAGTCACATTTTTGGTGAGCACCTGGTTAATTCTATGATTTATTTGGAATTCGAGATTTTAGAATTCCAAAACGATGAATTGTTTCTTATTTATTAAAGTTGAAGTTTTAAGTATTTACATATTACTACATCAACTTTAAATTAAAATATTTAATCTAATTGTTTTGGGTTTCCGAGTAAAGAAATAAAAACAAGGACGATTGTAGTAAGTACTTTTGACTTATTATTTTTTCTTTTAACATATCTAGATATGATAACATATTAAAATACATAATTTACTACATAAAAAAATGAATTTTTACTTCGATAAAAAATAATGAGAGAAATAATGAAAAAACTAACTTGAATTAAATTTTACTGCGTAGAATCCTATTTAAATTTTTAATTGAAAATAATAAATACTTTTTGTATTGATACGTATATTGAAACGTGCTATTTATTAGAACGAGTTTTATAGTTATGTTCCTAATTTAATATTTTATTATAAAAAATCATGTTATTGTGATATTTAATTACAAATTGTTTTGCATATTGAATAAATAACTAATTTTTCATTTTAATCTAACGACTCCATACGTTTCTGTTCTAGTCCTACCCTTTTTTTTTTTTAAATCAGTCTTATAGTGCTAAGTATTGCCACCTGTGTCAAATACACCTGTTATTGCAAGTTTTATTTTAATTTCTAATCTTTTAAACATATGTAATCGGTACTAATCGTTCGCCATTAGAAGTAAGGGAATCTATAGTCTATAGTTTTTAAGCACACACCTTGCTTAGTATACATGTGTATGTATGAAGACTGTGAAGACATTAGCTACATAATTATTATGTGACATATTATATTGTTTGTTTTATATGTGACCATCTATTGATGACTCTGTATTTATTTCATTCTTGTATTTAAAGGAATGAAGCGTTGGATGTTGATCAATTGCCAACATAATATGTGTGTAGTTAAGTGTTTTCTATAAAATTAAGGGACTATGTCGCTTTTAAGTGAACAATTACTGGTTATTAAGAAAAGGCTGGGTAAGACATTATGTACCTACTGTTTAAAATAATGTGATTAGTTAAAAAAAATGAATAAAACACCTCATATATGTCGGTCTTCTAAATTCAAATATCGTTTGGACTATATGCAGAGGTATTTAGTGGCTATTTCTTAGTTAATATAATACTTAAAATAATTAAAATGACATCACAATGACCATATTGGGCACTAATAGCAATAGCCATTACGATGACACAAGAAAATGTTATCGTTTTTCCTAATACGCCACGTTGCGTCACGAAATACCTCTGTGCAGTTATGTGATCCTGGTACTTCAGAGTTTAGTTAAGACGGCTTAATCCGGGTTTAATACAAATCGTGTGTAATGCATACAAAAGCATACATAAGTTTTTGGAATTAATTCACAATTGATTATGAAGCCTTTATTGTTTCACTATTTTTATATCAACCTATGTCAACGTGGTTCAAGAAAAAATGATACGTTTCAAAAATGCACTGGTTAACCACTACACTAGAGTAAGAATTCATTTAATTTTATATTCTGGGTGTAATGTAATGGACTATTGGCATCTTTTGTTCACAATATGAATATGAAAAAAATACAAAATATGGCATATGGCGCCATGGAAACTCATAAATAAAAAAATAATTGACGGCTTTTTTAAATTAAAAACAATGTAAATACATAAGTTAGGTATTTGCAGCTTGTTCGATTCTGACAGTCTGTGCCTAGATCTGATCTAGATAACCTAGGCATTATTCTGATATCAACACCTTGGTATTCAATTTTGTATTTATTTTTGTTTTTAGCTCACCCTGTGTTTATAACGAAGTATTAATAAGGATCGTATCATTAAATTATCTAGTGTCATAATATTTTATAATATATTTTTATAAATAGCTTTCATTATTGTTGGGTGAGTGGAAAATCAGCAATAATTGTGCAAATTTTGCTAACAAATGCAAAATACGTAATTCGGCAGACTTGCGCAAGTACCTTTATCGTTACGTGTGTCGCCGGCATATAAATTCTATAAGTTCTCCTATTTCAAGTGGGAGAGAAGAAAACTAATAATAAGTATAAATAATAAATGAATTCTCGATTTCTCTTCCACAAAGGTTCTTGAAGTTACTAATCCTTTGTGGGAGAGACTGGTATGCGCACTAGGAAAGGTTCTATTAATGTCGATATAACATGTTTTTTTTTTAATTCATTCGCTTTTTGGCTCAAACGGCCAAGCAAATAGCCATCTTATGGGTTTTTCTTTGAAAAGTTCATTGTTTATAATAATGTTCATTTTTTTTTCTATGAGTACGTAGTTGTCTTTTGAATGTTTTGTTTGTTCCCTAAGTAGTTCCCTAAATTGTAGGTTAATGTTTTTATATAAGTAGCATTTTCATTCAAAAACATAAGCAAAATTGGCTTTGGCCCTAAAAAGTTTGATCAGTATAACTTTATCTAATACTTACCATCAAACGTTAGCATTCAATAAATCATTAATAACGGACACGCACGATCTTTTTAATTTTTCGCGTTACCCGTAGAAAAGATGTTTATCTTTTTTCGAGATTCGTTTAAAAACTCCATGATTAACGATACACGCAGCAGATGATACTTTGAGTAAAAAATGATTTTACGAACAAAACGTGACAACTGCTTAACATTTTGGTGTTGCGATTATAAAATTTTAAATGCTTTTTATGCGAACAAAATAATCTTTATAATCAAAAATATGTTTTCGAATAAGTAAATACTGGCTGATGTAATTAAAGCAAAATAATAATGAAAGCAAGTATGGAACAAATAATTTTCTTTGGGAATCATCAATCCGGAATGAGACATTGTACGTATCAACAAATATATTTGTCCCAATCTGGTTAGACAATGTGTATTTATTGGTGGTTATTAATAAAAGTCGCGATGGAGCTTAACAACGGATTGACAGATTCTAATTTTAAATTTTCCATAGAAAAATTTAATATAGAATCTGCTAAGCTATCGCAGTCGAGATTTTTATTAATAAGGCCATATAGGTTTTGAGTTTCTCGGAAATGTATGGGAACAACAACATAGATGGCTGTATTTTTGAATGCGTTGACATAGAAGTTTTATATTTTTTAGTGCGAGAACGGGCTATAAACATTAGTATTTGATATTAATTTCAACATGATACTACCATGCATCCCTAAGAAAAAAATTCTTGACTGGCAGACGGACAACAAAGTGATCCTATAAGGGTTATTTTTTTTTTTCTTTTTAACCCAAAACCCAGAAATAATTTAAGCTTAAGTAACTGCCTATACTTTAATAATAATTTAATTATTTCTCTTACCCCCCCGTCCCTAGATCAAGCTGGCCCGAGCCGGCCAAACTAGCAATAAAAATATGTCCCTAAATAATAATAACTCAGATCCAGCCATCCCTTGCTGTTTTTGCCTTATTAAGATAGTCAGCAACGCACTAAGTCGAGGTCCGAACCCCGCAGGGGGTGCCCTTAGTGAACGTTGCTGACGTAGTTAGTTTATTTTACTTGCTCTGGCTGGAGGCCTTACGGTTCCAATTGTAAACGTATTGCTAGGAAAGATAGCATCTGTACTAAGAATCTCATAACAGTTCGCTTAAATCTCACCTTTAAATAAAGGTGCATTACACATAAGTATCCAATTTCTAGAATTATGTAATATGGGCTACATAATCTCGGAAAACTGAATAATATTAGGTAATTATGTTTCCAATTCTCACGTTAGCAGCTAGTTTGATAATCAAAGTTTTAGTATTGACATAGTTTAATCTATTAATCGGAATTAATAAAGAACTATTGATAATTCTCAATCACGATTTCGGGTCAAAGTGCCTACGACCTGAAGATGGATCGGACTTAATGAGGAAGGCGGGTGTTGACTGTTAAGGCGTAACTTGGGAGAGGCCTGTATCCAGCAGTAGTCCTAATGGTTTGAGCAGACCTGTATCCGTACTCTTTTATTATTTTTAATTCCAATACAATACCAATGCTAAATTGATATTAAGACACGTGCTACAGTTTTCTTGAAAAATAAAAATACTGTCACTGAAACGAACGAACTGGATCTAAACATCAACAGTAGGCACTTTTTTTTTATTTTGTGTTATTTGTGTGCCTTCAAACAGTTCTGCATTGGCATTGTATTTGAATTGAAATTCATTCAAGAGTTACCCTCTGCACTTGTAAGTTCCTAATGTCAAGAGTAATATACCGCAAAAATTCAATGTTAATTAGAGAACGTACTTTGAGTTACAAAATGTTTGACAAAACACCCCAAATCAATATCAAAGTTAGTTTAGTGTGTTTAGCCCATTAAATGGGTAGTGGAGGTCAGAAAAGAAGTCGTTTTATGTTAAATATTGAGATTCAGCTGTATCCGGTGAGATTGGAAGCTGACCCCAACTGTTATTAAAAGGTTAGACATAATAAGACTTTCTTAATTAATGGTGATTAAAATGGTGAGTACTTAATATGACTAATGTCTGAATACAATAGCGCAAGACAGTTTTATTTTGCTGGCTCTGTCACTTTAGGGTAACGACATATAAAACATATAGTATTGAATTAAAACTACTTTTAAAACGGATTCCATCGCGGTTTATTTAGATTTTAGTTCCCGACGTTTCGACGCCTTTGCAGGTGTGATGGTCACGGGCAGACTGAGGAGGTATTCGTCTTGACAGTAGATGTTGCACGTTCTACCTTCTTATTTTCTAATCGATTAAAATATGAATTCGGAATTAATCCGACCTATGCAATATGAGCTCATCGTGACTTATCTATTTCAAATTTGTGATATTCGCGTAACCCTTAGAAAGCATAACATAATAAAGTAGTGACTTTTATGGCCAAATACTAATACGTCACTCAGTTATAAGTTGCCGTTAAGCCTCATGCTGTCCTTGTCACTTTAAGCTGTAAAGTAGCGACAGCTATAAATTTAAAAACATCTAATTTGCGTTTTAGTACTTCTGGATAGATATTTTAAGAGGCTTAAAATTAAGTTTCCTTTGGGTATTCAGGGGTAAAGAGGCTGACTTAGTTAAGGGTCCATAACCTTGTGCGAACAAGTCTGTGAACTAAGCTGAGACATGTTTTTGCATATTGCATCATAGATATATAATATCAAGTTATATAACGTTAGATTCTTCAGCGCGAGGAAGCGACTGGCTTATTAGAATACAAGATGCATTTCTCACGCGTCCCCAACACACGTGATGTTTGTAAAAACAGCCATACACGGAAACGTTTATAGTTACGAAACGACTTTAGGGTTGCGGCGCGAGTCTTAGAAATCTGGTTTGAATTAAAAATAGAACGTTCTCGACTACCAGTCTACAAAATGACGTTCGGCGATTTGTCGCTTAAATAAGTTCTATATTTCCTACTGTCATTGGGTAACACAAACCGCGAAAAGCCAGTTTAAAAAAAAGTTCTTAATTCAATTAAAAAAATCTTAACTATATTTGACTAAATTTGAGTTTGTTCGATTGTTTATTAAAAAGTTATTAATATAAAAAATAATTTTGTTAAATCCTGTGGACCAAAACCTGTGTAACAATATTTTTTAATTAAGAAAAAGTTAAATTTTTCGTTATGATAGCATAGTGATTCTTTGTATTTATATTTAGGACTCGATCATTAAGTATACTTAAGATGAAAATTTTAAGCTTAGAATCGTTGCAATATCTTGATGACTTTTAAAATCATCATGATTAAGGTCAGGGATTTAATATTGACGAAGAAGTCAAAACTCTATCTCGTAGGACAAATTATCCACGGATATGTCGAAAATTTCCAACATTGTAACGACGGATCCATCGCATTACATAATACATTTGTTGTATGAAATCTAGTTTAGTGTTTGACGGCCCTGTATTCGGAAGTGTGTAAACATTTGCCATTGTTTACAAGACTTGTAGCTTACCACTTGCATAAGGTGATGCATTTCCAATTGTTTAATGATTCGAACTATTACAGCCATTATTGGTTACACCTCATAAACTAAGAACATAATCCTCTTATTTAATTTTATTAGGTCTAAAAGTTGTTGTGTATTTTGTATCTACATATTCATTTATGTGAAAACCAATGAATTATTTTTTATAAAACTTAGGATGTAGGTAAACTTTGTCCAGAGAAACCAAGATATTTTTCTGCCATGAAATTGAATTTTCGTGGAATAACAGTTTAATTTTAACGATGTATTAGTACAACGATTTCCTTTCGAATCTATCCAATAGATGGCGTTGCCCAAACAACTTTAAGCGATTTCATTACCATTTTTTTTTATAAAGTAATCATTTTATACTAAGCATCCTGTTTTATGCCGTTAATGATATATTTACCCGCGGCTTCGGAACGGGTGGTCAACTCACAATCAAAAAGGAGTAACAACCAATCACAGCGTTAAACGTAAGATTTGTCACGTACCAAATTAACAAATTATTGTGCCGATCAGTCTTCCAGAAAACGGGGGTATGTGAAGGTACCTTCTCAGTATTATGAATCAAACATATTTTCTTTCAACAGGAGTAAATGTTACTAGTATTCAACCTTATAATATTATAAACACTTAAGTTTAAGTGGTTGAATAGTTGTTTGTTACTTTGATACGGACTTTAAGCAAACCAGATAATACTTAACTAGTTGTACCTATACCTACAATACAGATAGTTAAATATTACCTGTATTAGAACAAAATACTGTACCTACTTTAAATCTTCTATTTTATTATAGACGGAATCCCTAAATATAATTCGGACCGTTTCAAACTTACCCCATTTTTTTCTCTATCGCCAAATGCGTTTGAAACCAAATGGTCCGACCACATTTCACACCCGGAAACATATCTAAACTTTTTGCGGCAAACCTTCTTGACTTTGAATTAAAAAACTCGAATGTCATGTCTATGATTTTGGGTCGCGAAGTTAAAAATAAAAAAGTAGATGACAGGTATTTTTGTTAAGATTACTGTTACAGTTGTAGTGTTTTGAGCTTATTGATAGCGCATTGTCTGTAGCTACTGAGATATTATAATAATACCAATAATACCGGCCTATAAATATCCAACTGCTGGGCACAGGCCTCTTCGCATGTAGAGAAGGCCCAAGCATTGATCACATCGCTTCATCACTGAAGTGGTGGCGATTTCAAATTCCAATTTTTGGAAACCATGATTCCTCAATATATTTTTCTTCACTGTTTGAATAATATTAAGAAATGACATATACCTTACTTTGACAAAGTCACATTGGTACCTACTTGCCTGTAGTGGGTTCGAACCTACAACCCTATGCCAACAAATTCGTTCGTTAAACGCTAGGACATCACGACATTTCTGATATAGTTAAAAGTTAGATTACTATGCACGTGTAAGTCATGCGATGGAAGTCTTAATAATGTCTTAATAGCCCATAATTAACTTGTTAAGTATTCAGGAATAAAATATAAAAGCTGTGAAATGTTTATTTATTCTACTAGCTGTCTCCCGCGACTTTGTTCGCGTGTTTTAGTTTCAACGGTTTTTCATTTTTGCAATTTTTTTCATTTATGCTTCGCTCATTTTGGTCGCAGCGTAATGTTATATAGCTTATAGCCTTCCTCAAAAAATGGGCAACACTGAAAGAATTTTTCAAATCGGACCAGTTGTTCCTGAGATTAGCGCGTTCAAACAAACAAACACATTCTTCAGCTTTATATATTATTATACAGATTAATAAAATGTATATTACATATTAATATGTGAATATTGCTTTACGGGGTATAAATTGTTAACTTCCCGCGAGGGGCGATCTCGTGTGAAGCTGCCACCCTGCTCGCGCGAACGCTACCTTGGAGATATGAAGCTCAAGTCTTGGCGCAGCTGCACGCTTGGCGCACCCAGGCAACACAGGACAGCGTTCTGTCGCTGAGCGAAAAAGGGAAGGAGCTGCGAGCGGCGGCCCACGCAGTCTGGCTGGACCAATTGGGCGATCCCACCGCTGGGCATAATACAATTGCCGCCATCCGACCTGTCTTCTGGGACTGGCTGGAACGGCGGCACGGAGATATCACGTTCCGACTGACACAGGTGCTTACCGGACATGGCTGTTTCGGGAAGTACCTGTGCCGAATCGGACGTGAACAGTCGAAGGCGTGCCATCACTGCACGGAACCGGAAGACAGCGCCGCACATACACTGCAGGCCTGCCCAGCGTGGGAAGAAGAGAGGCGCGAGTTGGTCTCAGAAGTTGGAGTACAGGAGCTCTCGCTCCCGGCTGTGATCGCAGCCATGGTCCGGAGTGAGAGCGCTTGGCGGGCGATGGTCGCTTTTTGCGACCTTGTTATGGCGGCCAAGGAAGCTGCTGAGCGAGAAAGGGAGGCCAGCTCTTTGCTTCCTTCGCGCCGCAGGCGCATAGGGCGCCGAAATAGGGCGCAAAACGACCTCAGACCACCGTGAGGTCGGGCCTGCGGGTGACGGGGAGGGCAACCCGGCACCCGATCAGCTGACAGGCCACGGAGAACACGCACGCGACGTCCTACGCGTGCGATCTCGGATGATGCGAGGGGTGGGCACTTTACACCCACCTCTCTAGAAGAGGTCCTTGAAGGACCAAGGCCTGCCGGAGCTGCGCTGAGAATGCGCATGTGATCCCGCGGCTCTGGCTAAGGCAAAGACGGGACCGGGGTGTTTTTAGTCGGTGCGAGTCCGACATATCCCCACGCCGTGCCCTCGGCGTGGGTCGAAGTCAATTAGCTTTTCACCCCGTAATCAAAAAAAAAAAAAAAAGGGGTAACCGGTGAGCTTTATAGTGTTTGTTTTGTTTACAAGGAGCCATAAACTATATTTATTTAGATACGTAATTTTATGGCCAATAAGACTCCTCTTATTGCTAATGCGCAAAATCCGACAAAAAATATTATAATGTACCTATGTTCTCGCTAACTGGCTTAAGTATATAATATCTAAAGCGTTTTATTTTATTCACCATAGAGTACACCATAGTGTTTTTCATCTGTAAGTATGATAGAAAATGATATTATGACTCTAAAAAAATGCGTACAAACTATGGTATGCAAATTCGTTTTTAAATAAAAGTTAAATGATTTTTAATCACAGTTATATGGGAATGATTATTTTACACTTAAGATTACTTAATATCCTACAGAGGTCGGCCATGCGTAATTTTTAAATTTTTAACAAAAACTCCCATCTTGGATTTTTATAACCTGCGCGAGATCTATTGGGCTAGTAAACTGTCATGGCGGATCGTAAACGTCAATTTAGTCTGTCTTTTAGTCTCTGCTCTGTGTGGAAAAGCTTACGTTAATTACTTTGAACAGTACTAATTAATAAAGCGACGACGCCATTTTGAATTTATGACTTCCCATACATCATACTAGATCACTAGACTTGTTCTTTTTTATTTTTATCGAACTTGAGTACCTACTGATAATAGCTTTTTTATTACTTTCTTCACTACTTCGTATTGTTGATCTCAACAAAACGAAGCAGAAGAACTATCTAGTTCTTCTGCTTCTGCTTCGTATGGTTGAATACTGTACAGTGTTCAGTAAAATCTTAAATAGCACCCAGAGACAGCTTTAGTATTAAAATGGCTATATCCTCCTAACCTCCATAATTGCATTGTGCACTAGCTGACTCGGCAAACGTTGTTTTGCCATATAAATTAGTCCAAAAAATTTAAAAAACAAATTTTGGATAGGCCACCCTTGTAACTTAGGGGCATAAAGAATAGTTTACAACCTATTCTCAGACCTACAGAATACACACGAAAAAATTCATAAAATCGTAGCCGTTTCGAATTAGTTTGGTGACAAACACTGGGACACGAGAATATTATATATATAGATGTAGGTACCGGATATCTAAGCGAAAATGATGACATTTACTAACATACTCGTAAATAGGTCGTTTCAACTATTTATATAACATGCCTATTGCACGTAAATCACAGGATAGTGATTTACGTAGTATTAAAAAAACTTTAGTCATCAACAGTTATCATCGATAGCTGCTATTACGCAGTTCTGATTGTCGGTAATAATATTAAGCATTCATTTCAAATGTTGAGTTAGAAGGAGCACTCAATTCTGTGGCTATCTTAAATATAGCATAAAGGATCAAAGATTAAAATTCAAACCGTAATATATATACTAATTGCTAAAACATGTAAATTAAGTATCCAAACACAAATCTTGATAAAACATTAACTTAACATTGTCTAACAAAGTTCGGATACACACATAAAAATATGTCGCGTGTTTATTACAAAACATTATCCTTCTCAGAATTATGGCGCTCATTCCAGAGAGCAATGGTTCTAAAACTAGATGTTATCCTACCGCAGGATGGTCATTCGTCCGAGCAAGTAATGTCGGGGCCAGTATCCTGTACTGAGA
Source organism: Diachrysia chrysitis (assembly GCA_932294365.1). Lineage (NCBI taxonomy): Eukaryota > Metazoa > Arthropoda > Insecta > Lepidoptera > Noctuidae > Diachrysia > Diachrysia chrysitis. The sequence goes on from OW028664.1 coordinate 3,582,731, forward strand.
GTACATACAAGTTGGGCAATTTAAACATGGAAGTATGAACTGCCCTGACTACTCCGCAGGTTTAGGGGAGCAATGACCTATATCCTAGCCGCACCTCACTCGCGCTATAACGATTCAACTACACGAACACACAAGAACTATATTAAACTCTATTTTTTGTGTATTAGAATCGACTTCTAATCATAGATTTCAGGAATTCTATCCGAATTGAAACGTCATAAGTAAAAATTTCAAATAATTCTAACTTGATTCCTATTGGATTGTGTTTGGTTCGAGATTTGAATATCGTTCGTATCATTTATAGCCGTTTGGTTGGTGTTAGCCCGTGAAGTTTATGTTTTTTAAGAATTTATACTGAGGCGATCGCTGGTGCGCCTGACTCGGTTATTTTTAACCAATCCAAAAGTTTATTACATGTGCTTACGCAATTAATAGGAGTTTTTATTGGACCGGTAAAGGACTAAAAGCGTTTGATCGAACGCGATGCGTTCAATGGTATTATTTCGGGAACATTAGACGCTGTGTATGTGATGACCGTACACCTAGTTGTATGTACTCTTAAGCTCGGAATTGTTTGGTTATATCGGAATGAAAAGTGGGCTCGACTCATGTGTTTTGATTTCTTTAAGATCTTACCTCAAGTTTAAAGAATATAGTATATATACCACATTAAACATCCTTTATTTTTCATACAGACTATTAAAACGTAGATTTTACGAATGGTATTATTTTCTGAGCAAGTCAAACTTACGCGATAAAAACAATATTAGCATAAAAAATGCACTGGAAGCCTACGCTATACAATAAAAGCTTAAAATGATTATTAAACTTCCTCTTAATTATAACGCTAATTAAACAGTTTGGTTTTAGACTAGACTTTGCGCTAAGGTATTATACCAAATTTATTGCATTTTAAAAGAATTTTATGCAGTGGAACGCTTAATTAAGAAACTATTTAAAAGGAAATTTATTCTTTGCCCATATTTTTAAAGAGACTCACTTCTTTAAAGTATTTACTATATTTACAAACTAGGTACATTTAAATAGAAGAATTTGGTGTATTATCGTATTTAGGTACCTATTAACAATTAGTAAGCCAAGAAAAGGTCGAATGTAATTAGGGTCAGTTCGTACTACACCAGAGTCTAAGCATTCAAGCGTCAATCAAAAGGTAAATATAGGAAATACATCCCTAACTCAACAACGTAATGCTCATATTCCTTCTAAGATAAAAAAAAGAATTCGCGCGCAATCCGTTTTACGTCTTACCTTGTTGAGAATATCTTTTAGATTGACTAATAGATATTATCTTTTAGATTGACGCTTTGATGCACTTCGACTATGCTGTAGTATGAATTGAACCTTAAAGAATTCTTTATATGAAAGCTAAACCACAAAACGTGAAAATTAAAATAGAGTACTAAATTTTAATAAACGGCAAAAGGAAATCAACACATACCTACTTAGTATTCTAGGTTACTAACAGAACGATAAGGGGATATATTTTCCGTTTTTTATACATACGAAAAGATACCAGACACGCTTTAAATAAGATTAAAATGGAACTTAAAGGAGCACTATTTAAGAACTCAATTGCACCTGTTGCACACTATACAGCCTTATTTAACATTTTTTTATTCCTTTTTTCTCAATTAGGTCAACACCGACTTTAAGTACAGAAAATAAAAATTTGGACCGTCCAAAGACAATTTATTCTCCCGCTCAAATTCTCACCTGAAGTCAATACGTCACGTTGTCTATGGATCACCTCTACATTTGTCTCTGCTAATTGCCATCTTTAATTCGTTTCATTTGTTAAAACACTTAATGTCTTTTCGTTTTGCTAACCCAGTAAAGATAACAGCCATATTAAATTGCGCACTCGGTATTGAACAGAGCCACGGGCTGAAATTAGTCGCAGATAAAAAGAACAGACTATCGATAAAATATCTTTATCTTACATAACTCGACTTTTAAAGGGCAGGTGGTAGGTTATTTTTGTTACATAAAACATGTCCCAGAACAACACATTGTACGCGAGTTTATAAATGTAGGTATAAATAATTGCTATCATTTTTGTTGAATTAATAATTATATCGATTACGTTTTCACTCGCTTTATTATCGAGAGTGATGTTTAATTGTTTTGCATAATTATGTATCTGTGTAATATGTTAATAGGGGAAACAATAATGAGTGTTATTACTCGTGTACCAGAGAACAAGTTAAAATACTTCGCTTTAAATGTCCCTCAAGGTATCATTTATTTTATAGAGTCATTACTTGTTTACACGTCACCTGTCTACTAACCTGCTTAAGATTAAATCAGACAGTTACCAATCATCTCTATTATCGATACTCAATAATCGAATGATTCGATGCTAATCGATACAAATTTGTTCGGTTATAAACCTCGTTTCCACCGAAAATGTTTGACAAAGTAGGGAATAAACAACATTACCTATTGTGTGAAAATCGATCGTTTGTTAGAGTCCTTATGTAAACGGTTTATTTAATATTTTGATTGTTTAATTAAGATTGTGCTAAGGCGATAGTCGTGACTATTACATTACTGGTACAATATCGGTCTTATGAATTCATTATTTCTTTGGTTTACTAGATTTTAATAATACTTACATACCGAGTGTTATAGAACTGTAATAACTTCAAAGATAAGACGTTGGAGAAATATGTTTTGTAATTATTGCATTGTTTTACTAAATTTTTTACTGTTTAATGTAGATGGATATTTAGGGAAGAATAATGAATATAATGAATGTAGAAGAGTTTAATTCGATAAAAGGACAGTTTAATAATTATTTAATTCTAACTCATTCTGAATAATTTAGGTAGTTTTTGTGCCTTTAAAACTAGATACAAATTTTAAGGCAAGAAATACCTTTTATTATGTTTCTGTAAAGTAAAATAATCTGACGGACCGGGGTGTTTTTAGTCGGTGCAAGTCCGACAGTGTGAATTAAAGTCATTAGATTTTTATTACGTAAACAAAAAAACACGCAACAATACATAAGCACAAATGACGGTAAATCATAAGTTTTTCCACTTTCATTGGATTTAGTTGTAAAAGAGTGATAGGTATAAAAACAAACTAACAATATTCATTAAAAACTTTAACCTTATTTTCTTCTGTATTTTTATCAAACTAAGCATAATAATAACAAAATCTAAACCAAAACATGAACCGATTTACACTAAATCATTTCAATCATGTAGATATTATTATAATGAACTTGTCTTGTACATAGCATCCCATAATGACACCATTCAATCTAAATAGGTCATTCCACCCTCGAAGGTCATTAGCCTTGGGTAACAGGACTATAGTTTTTTGGGTGATAGGACGGACAGGCTCCATTTTTTATCGGCCGCCCTACGAATGATTTTATATAGGTACCGTTAGATACGGGTACACGTGGGAACGATCCTACGAGATGGATCTGAAGATATGTTGAATTATCAATGAATTAGAAATTTTAAGGTAGAATGTAGACTTGTTGTTAATACGTTGTATATCGTTAACCTTTTCGTTAACGTTTTTTAAATGTGCAATGATACACTTACGCCCGGTTTCTGAAAGGCTGATTAATTTAATTTTTTGACCAATCAACTGATCACGACTTTCATTGGTTGACCAAAAGACTAACAACCAATCACAGCGCTTAGCATGAGGTTTGACAGGTGATAATCAAATTTTTGTGTTGATCAATATTATTATATATTATATATATATTATATATATATATTATACAGAAACCAGGGGATAGAGTTCAGGTCTAAATGAACAAAAACCGGCTAAGTATATTAACAACTGGGATATTAGATACTCTATTATAATCAGTAGTCCCAGTATTAATGTAGACAAAGAAAATAGAATATTAAAGCCCAGTTAAAAGGCATTTTAGAACATTCCCAAACCTTACTACAGTATCATGGAATTGCTTGTTTTTTTTTTCTATAATTATTAAATTAAGAGCTACCAAATACTATCCATGATTCATGATAACAGCAAGTCTTAAAATCGTCAAATATTGACTGATTACAGCGAATCAAATTCGCTGTAATCAGTCAATATTTCCATGTCATTATGTCATGTCATGTGTATTGCTATCTCGACACAAATCGAACCGGTGAGGAAATGACATACTCAAAGTACTATATACAAAGTTTGGCCCAAATTCAAAAATACATATAACCAATGTCTCGGTGAAATGTTGTTCAACAATGAAAGGTCAAGTGGCACCTGTTATTGGCAGCGGCATTCAACTCCACTGACATTAAATCACGATTTTACCAAATATAGCTTATAAAACTTAACGGAAAGTAATTATTGTGGACTACTGTGCATTAAGATCTTAACAAGACGGTCAAAGGTTGCTTCGAACTTCACCTTTTGAACTCGTATCGAATGGTGATTCGATTTAATTTATGTTTTGTTTTCTGAATCGATTAATGAGTTTAACTCTTAAATTATCATACTTGCCAATTCATTTTTTGGCACGAAAAAAGAGCATGGGATGTAATTAATTCGAGACACAAAAACATACACAGCATGACTTCTGTATAATTCAATAGTGCACTTGTTGTATGCATAATATTACAATAATTTAATTTGGTTGAAATTTCTTTACTTAAAACATACTTAGTATTGTTTATGTTTAGTTTGATGCCCATTGTATCATACTGATAAAGATAAGATTTGAAATAAAAATCACGAAAAACAAACAAAATTTATTTGCTGTTAATGAATATAGGGAACAAAAAAACATAAAGAAATAAAGAGAAAAAAAAATAATTAAGATAGTCTCAACGATCGCTCAAGTACGCTCAAGTACCAGGGCAGCAGAACTACAAAGGGCTATCTAATGATCGGCGGTACAGTTATCGTGAGTTCGACAAATCCCATGGTCGCGCGGGGTGTAGCTCAGATGACGGCCTTCCGCATTCCGAGCGGCCGGCGACCTACTGCGCCACTGGCCGCGTATCCCTGATCCTGTCGAGGCATGTACTAGAACTATCGATTGTCGATGTTTAGATGTCGAGTGCAAGGAATAATTTTATTGTGATCTTTTAGTTAATTGGTTGTGGTTTAGTAAAATTATGCATTGGTTATTCTAGTTTAGTTCTATCGAGAAATTTATAGTTATCGAGTTTTTTTTGTTTGTTATTCTATTTACCTTTATAGACATTACAATCGTAAATGGCCATTTTATAGACAGAAATACTTGTTAAGGGGTTGTAAATACTGGCTGGACGCTTAATATAAAAAGATCTACTTAGCATTTAATTCTGTCGACTAGATATTCATGTCACATACGCTACGCTCTCTTTGAAACCTTAAAATCCTGAATAAATAACTTATAGGTAGTATCTTTCTTGCAAGTTATTTAAAATTTTTACATGACAAGACTTAGAAAATCGACGGTCAAAACAATCGATACAATAGCAACGCGATCGACACATCACTAGAGCTATGTTTAACGGGTCCCAACCCTACATAGTCGGCTAGCTTACATGGGTACCGCTAAACGATACATCAAAGGTTAGTACTTCGGTAATAGCTTATTACAGTAACTCCTATCTGTGAGTTGTGCGATTATACCGTGGCTGCCTCGGAATTTAGGACTAACGGTTGACCTTTATCATGGGCCCATGATTTATGAGCTCCTAGTCATGTTATTTATATTTGTTTGATGTTTGTTGGGTACGCATTTGTTATTTATCTGACAGCTCTGGTTTCCTGGTAGTTCGGTATGTAGTATATGTATAAAACAAATTAAAGAATGGGGAATATTTATGTAATAAGTTGAGCATTATAGCAGTATAGTAATTAATTAAAATTAGAGGATTTATGAGCGTGATCATTGAGGCGTGATGATCCTTAATCCTTCTCTAATTAACAGGAGGCTTTTCGTAGATTAATATTATCGGTATATATTATTATTTGCCCCGGCTTCACATGGTTAAGTTTTTAACATTACATATCTTTGATTCTCATGGGTTTTTTGTACTGTGATATGCATGTACTATACATATAAACCTTCCTCTTGAAACGCCCTATCTATTGCTGAAAATTGCATTAAGATCCGTGACGAAGTTCAAAAGATCTAAGCCTACAGACAGCAGACTGCGGGGCGATTTTGTTTTACACTATGTAAAGAAGAGTAATAATCAAGTGTTTGTAATAATTATATATACATAAAACTAATAAAAAGGTCTTATAATATGCGTTTATATGTTGTGTATTGAATGCAATTTATTCCTAAACAAATAGTTACATATTAAGCAATCGATTTCTATAAAAGGTATGGGATTTAGTGATGAGCGTACTTCTAATTTATCCCTTAGGGCATCATTCTATGAATATACATTATGTAATTAATATGCTTTTATAGTGCATGTAATGTATGTTAGTTAGTGGTCATCAAGTTAACTATGAATTCCTAACGATCATAATTCTATTTTACTAAATGGTATACTTATAAACTTGAATTAATAAGACCTATAAAATATAGCCGACAAAAGAATTAAAATAAAGCATTTTTAAATTTAAAATATAGTAATCGTTTTATTTATATTTGTAGTTTTATTATATTTATTTTTTTATAGGAATAAAAAAGAAATAAAATAGTTAAACAAACTCTGTTTTTTTGCTATATTTTTTGGTGTGTTTGTAATTGTTAGGACAGGGTTTGTATGAACGAGAATTTGCTAAAAATCCGCAGTAAATGTCGAAAAGTGTACGGACAATTATTATTGTCAGGCCTGCTCGTTATTTGATATATTGTTGAAAGTACTATGTAGATCTTCACCATTGTAATTTTCTGCCTATTTATAACTCGCTAAGTTAACTTAATTATAATACATAATCTTTACTAATATCATAAATGCGAAAGTCTGTCTGTCGGATATAGGTACCTGACCAGTTTTATCCAATTAAATCCAGATTCAGATATATACCTCTGTCAAAAGTAGATCAAAGATCTATTCATTTTCTCATACACGTCAACATAAAAAATAATTCAAAGAGAATACTCCCATTGACCTCTAAAACTACAATCACGAATCCAAGGCTCGATAATTACGACCATTAATAACAGTTACAGGCCTAGGACTGGTCGAGGCAGATGACGTCACTGACTGATGCCTCAACCAATTAGTGCTTGTCTCTTGTTCAACAAACGCATTGACCTAGGTCAGTGCCTTTGTTATGATAACAGACGTGGAAATAGATAGTGTTTTGCACGATGTTTTATATATTGTAAGATCTAAGTGCGAAAGTTTGTCGGTTAGATGTCTCGTCTCTCGAAAACGTATTGTTGGATTTTTATGACATTGGGAAGGAAAGATTTTTTACAGCTTAAAACGGCATCAAAGATACTTTTTATTCCATCCCCTTGGCAAAGTGATTTTTTTACAAGCGTTAACGCTGATCGAATTGCTCAAATGTATGGAAGTGCAAAGTCCAAGTCACGTGATTTATCGAAAAGAAATTTAATGTAATTAAAGCGATTTCTATCATCGTTGTCGAAATGTCACTTGTCGACGGCAGCTATCATGATTGTTTATTGTTAGCTAAAGTTCAGGTAAAAATTCGCTGGTAGAAGTTAGTGTAAGACTGACCCCCGTTTTCTGAAACCTTGATTAGTTAATCACTTGTCAAAACTCATGTTAAGCGCTGTGATTGGTTGTTAGTCTTTTGATCAACCAATAGCAGTTGTGATCAGTTGATTTGACAACAGATAAAATTGATCAGCTTCTTAGAAACCAGGGGTCATGGTGTGCTGCTGTCTCATGTTAAGTTTTAATCTTCAATTCTCTTCTAATACCTATCCTAACTAATATTATAAATGCGAACGTAACTCTGTCTGTCTGTCGCGCTTACACGCCAAAACTACTGACCCGATTCAAATGAAATTTGGTACACAGATAGTCTAGAACCTGAAAAAGGACATAGGCTACTTTTTGCCGCAATGCCGCGGGAAACAGCTAGTTTAATATAGAGTTTCATATACAGTTTCTTTTAAAGTGTATTTTAAAGCAATGCAGGTAGATAACCCATAATATTCGCTATTCCTTTATTTTAAGATCAAAGCTTTGACAGAAAAGACCGCTTTTATCATTACGTTACGTCATTTGCGCATGCTCAATAAACAGACCTACCTGAAACTTGCAAATTATAACAATAAAGGTAATAAAATGTTTCTTTATTTGTGTATATAAGCCAATTGTTAATTTTTCTTCTATTATTCCTTATAATGGTCTCGTTATCTGTTTTGCGAAGTTTTTTTTATTGTCAATTGTTTGTTTTAGCCTTAGAGAAAAAATAAGTAGACTGTAGAGTGTGCATATCGCGTATGAACTGTAGGCACTAGTATGACCAAGTAAAATCGTGAAATTAGTGTCAAACCAGAGCTCGTCGTTTTATTAAATCTTTCTTATAATATCGGAACCATCGATAGATTGGTGCATAGAGCAAAAAATGTGTTTTTAAAGAGCTCATTTCAAAAAAATTATCTATTCTGGACAGTTTTTTAATCGTGTAAATAGATCACCATTTATTTTCATCATATCCTCTTCTATCTAGAAACCAAATTTCAAGTCAGTGTTTTTTATAGTTGCTAAGTAAAAACGAAATGAATATAGCTAAAAAAAATGTGTATCGCCTTAAAAAGTTTAATTGCCAAACTAGTCACTACTGTGCGCACTAAATAATCAATTATTGAATTTAATTTTAATTATTAATAAACATGTTAAGTGTTGTCAGTTGAAAATGTAATGTTGATTGACCACTGAAATAAAATATTTATACTTACTTATGGTAATACAGAATAGCATCTTCCTTTGTGATGTTTTGTTGTATTAGGTCAAGGGTCCATAAATAAATAAAAAATCAATTTCAAAATAATATAAACATCTTTATTACCCCCTATATTATGCCTTTACTTATGCTTAAAAATACATAATTTTCAAACTTTGTAGGGTGGGATCCTTTCCGGGCCTTTTTACCGTAAGAAGGACGAAAGAGGTTAAATTCTTTAATTTTTATTAATTCAGTCTTTATTGGCAACACTGAATTTTTTAAAATAGCCGCTTAAATTTATCGCAGTCTTATCTAATTTATCTACATAATAATAATAGAATATAGTAATGTATTAGGACGAAAATATTTAAAAGTAGAATCTTAGAGTCAACAAGAAGCATTGGAAAAGCGTTGCAACTTTATTTACAATTTATCAAGCGGATGGTCATAAAATGGTAACTCGAATTGTGTTGGAAGTTACGTATTCAAGGAGCCAAAATCATAATCTAGACTTAGAACTAATAATGTTTTCTATATATATGTTTGCGGTAAATTTTTGAAGGTCTCTCGAAATAATGTACAGTAAGTATAAAGAAAACCATTCAAAAAACCCTTTGCCTCATTTTGCTTGTCATTCAATTTTCTTAATCTAATTTTGATGTTACTTTTTTAATACAATAAGTTTAGAATCAACTTAACTTAGTTTAGAAAATTTATATCAACAAAGTAACATCGGCTTAAAATAATTATAACAATTTATATAAAAATACAAATGCATGAAGGATATGTGCAATTATTTCTTGTGAAAATAATATCAGTCGTATAAAATATTATTAACTAATGAGTATTAATCTTAATGAAGTAGAATGAGCTTGGATTTGGTGATGATGATGAAGGTGATGATTAGTGATGATGATGTGAAGCTGAAGGCCGATGCGGTCGCGATTACATCTGAAAATAAAGAAAGATCATATTAGTTATATTTAAGAATTTTTATTCTAGATTTTATTACATTAAAATCATGGCATTTATCTACAAAGGTTGGTCAAAATAAGGATTTATTCTAAACTCGTAATTTCTCTAAATTAATATGCATGTCTTATAAAACTTCCTCTTGAATCTGTCTTTCTACTTTCGTTTGCTGATAACTACATTAAAATCCGTTGCGTAGTTTAAAAGATTTAAGCGTATAAACGGCGGGAGCGACTTTGTTTTATACTATGTAGTTATATGATCTGTATGAATATTTAACAGTTTTATTCAGTCAGTAGTTAAAATATATTGTTTTTTATTTTAGGAACACATCATAACTAAAAACATGACTATGAGTAAATATTGTTAAGTAAAATACAAAAATTATCGCAAAATTATTTGAACATACTGGTAAAAAAAGGAGTTTTGTGATGTTGCCAGTTTGTCACATTATTTAGTAACTACGGAACATTACATTCAGCTAGTACTAATGTATACTTATTAAGACACACAACTTTATTTTATTTCTTACTAGCTTTTGCCAGCGACTTCGTCCGCGTTTCCGTCGTTTTTCGTAAAAAAGTAGCATATGTCCTTCCTCACTGTTCAGTGGTTTTGATGTAACAGACAGATTAACTTTCGTATTTTAGTAGGGAAATATAATATATCACGTTACACAATAAAAATAATCCTTATAGCATGATTCAGTATTCACGCGCGACGGCGCGATGGCTTATTATCGTATTTCATGTATAAGTTTGGTGTTTCTATACCGATTTCTATGATTCTTTTTTTATTGAGTAGGATGAGTGAGAGTATTATAAACGTAAGAGTAAACAAATATAATCAGAAATCTCCGAACTGCTAAGCTATCGGGAGTTACACGTGTTATTGTGAGTCAACCATAAAAGATAGACATATGCTGTTGTGGGATATTTTTTAGATAATTTTATGTAGAACATTTCCGTCATACATGATTTCTATGTAGCTTTAACCATTAAGGCTGCATACGCGACGAAAGCTTAAAAAATACCGTTTTCCCAACATTTCCCTTCACTGCTCTGCTCCTATTGATTGTAGCGTGATGAAAAGTATACTATAACCTGCCCAGGAGTATGAAGAATAAATGTACCAAGTTTCGTTAAAATCCGTCCAGTAGTTTTCGTTTCTATAAGGAACATACAGACAGACAGACAGACAGACAGACAGACAGACAAAAATTTTACTGATTGCATTTTTGGCATCAGTATCGATCACTAATCACCCCCTGATAGTTATTTTGAAAATATATTTGATGTACAGAATTGACCTCTCTACAGATTTATTATAAGTATAGATTAGAGGTGCCCTCTGTTTTACCAGCTTAAGTAGTCGCCGTTACCGTGAGTTTTTTTTTTACAATGATTTTATATTTATTCTGCTATTCGGGGTGGAGTCTTCTGCCCAACAAATCGAAGATTATGAAAATCGGTCCAACCGTTCTCGAGTTATAGGCGTTGTAACAAACCCGACTTTGTTTTATATATATATTAAAATAATTGGATATTAAGTAGATGAACAACTAAACTACTAATATGTTCATGTTATATAATATATATGCTGTACTTTATTGCTGTTTATAATACGTTTACGCACATTGGATAATCATTTGACACACTGCCAACATCTCGTTGCCTCCATTTAGCCCTAAATACCTGTTGTAAGCTAATACACTCTAAACTTGTCTTGTTACATTAACCATCATCACACATGTCGTCAGGTGGTCGCCCAGGACAATTTAAACTTTTTTTTGTATAATTATATTTCAGCAAACTAGTGCCTGTTTTATAAAAAAAGTTGAGGTTATTAAAATAATGTTTAGTGTCAGTGTAGTGGGTGGTTGGATTCGATTTTGTCTTTGGTTGTTTTAAGAATTTGTGTAATTTTTTTAATCGTATTTTAATTGTATTATAATAAACCTACGTTTAATTATTATAACTTGGTTTGTAACTTGTAGAAAGAATCAAGGTACGTTAAATTAAAATATTTTTGTGTAACTATAACGTCCTAAAAATTTTTGATTATTGTCACCAAAGTTAGAAAACAATAAAGCGGCGTCCTCTTTGATATTTTATAACAATTGAACAATAATCATAAAGAGGGTTTTTTGCAACGCGCCCGACCACCTAGGACAACCCAAAACCATTACAGTTTTATTACAAGGCTATTTTAATGTTTTTTTCGCAAAGGCATTTTTTAACAATCCACATTGCAAAAAGTGGTCGTTTGTTTTCTATATTGTTTTTATTTGTCTATTTGCGCAAGCAATTGTTGGCGTATCGATTTTTGGGTCTTTGGTATTCAAAATGGTTAAGTGCAGTTTTTCTTTTTATCGTATCCCGACATACCATGAAATTACACGCCCTTGCACAAACTTTTAAAGACAGCTTTGGTTTCAGTTGACGCATTTTACGAACGCTTAATTTGCGATGAATTAATGTGTATAATATACATATTTTATTTTATTTTTTAATTTGAATTGAATTTCATTCGAAGTTCCGGCCATTTGTAGATAAATACTTAACTTTTTTATTTATCAGCAAAACTGAGTGTATATTTAAAATTATAATAGTCGGCAGTTGTCAGGCTCTACATTTTAATTCACAATTGCTACACATTCTGGACACAAAGGATCGAGTTTTTAACGCGACGCATCCAATTACAATCTACTGATAAAGACACTAATTATAATAGAAGTGTACTGCGTCTCCGCTCATGTCCTAGAGCAAAAAACTAGCCAATATTTGCCGCCATTTGTCCCAGTGTGCACCGGCCGCCAGTAGTCATCCTTGGCTGGGGCAGGCTCCATGCACCTGTCATTGTTCAATTAAACCTAGCGACACATTGCCTTAAATAATTCCTCAAATTGTACACTCGCTACACTGTGTATCCAACTAAAAATACCATCTCTGTCCTGTTTGATCATAAATTTAATAGTTTGACGCTAGTCGATAACAGATGGCGGTGCGCGGCTGGGTGCTGTTTTAGTATTCAGTTTCAGTTTTGTATTTTTTTTTTAATAGCGTTTTTTTAAATTAATATTACTCATCTCATCTCATTAAAACTAAGCATAGATTTGATTAAAGTTCTCGAATTACGATCGTCATCTTGTGACTGCTCGGATCGTCAACTAGAACACTTAGTACCAGGCGAGCAGAATTCATAGGAGTTGTAAGTTTTCAACGTTAAAGCGTTGCGCCTTCTCAGCAGTTCTGAATACCGAGTGTTGGTGTTAGTCGTATGAAAGGACTTGCAAGTTCTTGCGACCTGCCTAAATGGGAAACTGGGATTTAAACTTAAACCCAGGTTTATTTTTTTTATAATTCCAAATACCATTCATGCTTTGCTTACTTATATACACTAGATATTTTGTGGTAACACGATTATTATTGAATTCGGATTTAATTTTCTTAATCCTTATCTAAAAAAAGAACACGGAAGCTAAAATAATGCCTTCCTTTATTGTCAGATCAAGAAAAGCGAGTTATCTTCAGCTTATTACGGGGAGACGAGGTACCAGGCTCGCAGAGATTGCGGGAGGCCAACTTGTGACGTACGTCGTTTCAATGTTGTAGTTATATACACAGACGTAACTACGTGGGCTCGTTTGGAGGTGTGCGTGAGCGCGTGTAGGCGCGTCACAATCACAGCGACTGACGACATTTTGACGTAGGCAGCACATTTTGTTACTTTTTCTAGCATTTTTAGCTTTAGATTAATAAAATGTGTTTTAGAAACGAACAAGTTAGATTTACAGATTTTAATTCGTGTGTATATTTTTACATAAAAACCTACTTTTAAAAATCTATAAATATAAAATCCGGGCGAAGTATGCGTCAAGGCGAGGCGTAAAGCGACTTTTTTCTAATTCGTAAGGTTGACGCTCTCGTGTTCACACGGGGGCAAGCCTTCACACGTTCATGTTCGTTGCCTATGCGGAAACACAACTTTGCTATTAACACGCGTTCCTTTACTATGAGATACTGCCACTTATGCACGTACATATATACATATTATACGTGTTGTACGAGGAAAGCGTTTTCACTACACAACACACAGGCATTCGACCAAATACACGTAGAATGAGAGCATGCGCTGTGTACGCATGTAGATTTTGCACTTGTGTACGATTTTCCACATGTGAAAGTTGCGTTCATGTTGTGTTACAGATTCGTTCGTGAGCAGTTTCTATGTTTCGGATACTAGGGGAACAGTAGCATAGAGGAGTTTATGAAGACACACACGTTCTAGTTTTGTTAGTGTGCGTTATCTAAACGTTGCTCTTATCTAATAGACACGGCAAACACATCGATAGATGTTTTGATTACGATTTGAATTTTAAAAATGTTCGATATTTTGTTTTGCAATGGTTTTTGGAACATGCTTGTTCAGCGAACGTGTTGATAAGGTGGATGCACCGAGAGAGTTGAGTGAACGCCTGCGATCTCATGATATCCTAGTAGATTGGCGTCCAGTGCAGCCGTGTCAATGACTTGATCGATGACGAATCTATCGGTAGCCAGTGTGGCTGCAGAAAAAATACGAGGATAGGTATCATCAGTGACCAAATTAATATCCACATTATTTTCATCTGGGCAGGTATCTCTTTTTTTGTAAACAACAAAAAGGTGTTTTTCTTATTCAAGTTAGGTAAATGGCAAAACAGATTTATCTTTCAAATAATGACGCAATATATTTAATTTTTTAAAACCTTATAAATAAAACTATGCTTTCAATTATGAGACAAGACCCGACAAGCACTATAGTTCCATTTTTGCAAGTGTCTTATTACAATTTGGCTGAATTTATTAATTAATTGTTCTTCTGTGAGATTTTCCTCCGCACTAAGGAGGTATCTGTATATTTGTTAGCTAACTATTAAGGCTGTTAGTTAGCGAGTTATTTTATTAAAATAATAGCCTTTATCCGGCTTAGTAAGACTTTTATTAAAGTTAAGTAAAATGGGGATATGAACGCTGAAATGAGAACGACATTGTTTTTAATTTATTGGCCTGTCAATAAATCTTAATTTGGTTGAATTGCTCAATTGGTCCGCCTTAACTGTCGTAATATCGTTAACATAATGTCGTAAATTGCTTATTGTCAGGCGCTTTTTTACGTTTGTAATACTTTGTTTGTGAACTTATTAAGAGTTATATGCACTGGTGAGATTGACATAATTATTATAATAATTTATAATTAATGCAGAAAACAGTTTCTTAAAATAGTTTATAAAATTGAATGTGAACAACGTTAATATAAAACATACATATAAGGCATTTATTTAAAAATACAAGAATTTTAAAAATAGATTCAATGCTGTTCGTGTATGTATTGCTATCCACAAAAACAGCGAGCATAGATAATAAATAGGTAGTCTAATAAATGAATGGTAAAAATAAATTATTAAAACTCCAATTCAAATGGAACACTTGAAAAAGGAACGTTCACGCGGATATTACGGCAAGCGATGTGTTATGCAAACTGTGATGCAACTAAACTTGTATTGTAACGAGTAAGGTTGCAGATAAATATTTAATTTTAGGTGTCTGTGGCCAATATTTGACCCACTGACTGCATTTACTGACCAACGCTTTGATGTAAGTTCGACACGAGGTTGGTAAATGTCAAATTATAAATTAAAATACGTATAAACAACTTAATGATGTCATGTTTTTTTATGGTTCCTACTTCAAATATAATACAGTTTAAAACAAAACAATTTAAGTAACTCAGTTTTAAGATTTAATTTTATATGGCCTAATTAAAAAAAAAATCTGGACGGCGCGCGGCGATTAGCGATTTCTTAGCAGATTCTAAATTCATTTTTTTCTATACAGAATTTAAATTTAGAATCAGTTAAAGACCGTCGCAATTTTTATTAATAAGGTCAAAAGAGTTTTAGATCACGTTTTAAAAAAAAAATATTTAGAATAGAAAAATACGTTTCAATCAAAATTCTCTTCGACGCGGAAACATGTTACGACTAAAAACTTGATTAAACTAGCTACAAACAGAAAAATAGCGTCTTGGAAATTAAAATAGTAATGACAGGTTACTTACATATCGCGTGCAACTATGAAAAGAAAAGTTTGCAAGGAAGATAAGCGGACAAAACAATGCAGTTTTTTAATTTCCAGATAAGCATAGAGTATAATGCCAATGAATTAATAAATCAACAGACTATATCTTGGCAGTTCTTACATTTATAAATAAACTATTTAGAATATTAGCTGATTAAATTAATGATGTCATATTTCTTTGTATTGAAATTAAACATGGCGAGCATTTGAGGTTAAAGTTTTGAAATAATTTCGCAAAATCTGACATACAGTTCTGACAATCCTTTTAATTTTAAATTGTGATGGTCTGAGTGAAAGGAATCGTGTCATTTCAACGCTAATAAGTTAAGAAAACAGACAAATCTGTCATAACACAATGGCTCAAGGCTACAACTCTTTTGCTTTACGATTTACGTGACATAAGTCACTATTGTCTACTGTAAATAATGCAAAAAAAATGAACTGGCGTATATAGACTAGTGTGTTCATTTTATAAAATTCATGTCGATCTACAATATAAAAACGATAATATGATTAAATGGTTAGTGACCTTAAACAAGTAGGATGAGGCTTTGACTAAAAAGGATAAAGTCAAAAATCATAGATAA
Organism: Diachrysia chrysitis; assembly: GCA_932294365.1. Lineage (NCBI taxonomy): Eukaryota > Metazoa > Arthropoda > Insecta > Lepidoptera > Noctuidae > Diachrysia > Diachrysia chrysitis. The sequence goes on from OW028664.1 coordinate 3,599,232, forward strand.
ACCAACTGTCCATTAGAGTAAAGAAATTTCAAATTTTAAAAATAGAATTCAAATTAGAAAAAGTTCCACAATCAATTCATTGACAAGTAATTAAGCAGCGCGGGTATCTATTCGACAATATTGTATTATCTTTTTTTCTAATGTTTGGTCAAAGATTTTGTGTTCAAACAAATAGGAACTGGTTCTTTTCAAGTTTATTGACTCCACCAAAATTCTACCATACATTCCTTGTCTCATATTTTTGATAGAAAATTAAAAGTCTGATGTCTTTTTTTCTTCGCTCGTTAACGATTATGTTCAATAAATGATTCTAGATTTATTATCTATGAGGTAGTTAATGCATATCACGTTTGAATTAAGACTTGGGAATTTGCGTTTAAAGTCTTCGTAACATGTAAAGGTTTATTAGCTTTGAATTAAATAGTATCGCGACAGGCAAATTGTGGACGAGTGACAGTCTGTAATCTTGTAAAGATTAGTTCTATTTACAGGCCGCTACCTGTAATGGATGAGGTAATATAAGCTAATAATAATAAAAAAAAGAGAAATAAGGTCTTAATCAATACTAAGGATTAGATATAATGCCTGTTTCATGTAACTTTATTTCTGTTACTTTCAGACAACTGTTAAACTTAATTTGCAAGACAGAGATGGGGATAATAGAGGACGAACGAAGTTATATTTATTTGGGACCAAGTAAATAAGAGCTGTGTGTCCATCTGCTGTAACCTATCACTGAATATGCTAACAAGCAGATATAATTATAAGCCGACAGCAAAAACTATTGTCAGAATATTTAAATAAGAGTTTCGATTTATCTTTCGTGAGCAATAATAAGTACGAGAGCGTTATTAATGTGTGTACATAATTTGGCATGTCCCTAAATAATGATTTTATAGTTGCATAAACTAGGCGACACCTGCCCCTTGCCCGGCGTGGCTCGGCACTGCCCACTTAATTATTTAAACATAAAACCTTTAATTAGACCTACCAGCTGCCATGCGACCTTGTATTGCACCTTTGTAATGCGACAAGCAGTATTTTGCATCGCAAAAAGTATACATTTTTAACTTCAATTCATGCGGTGTTTTTATTTGTTGCAGAAAAAAATGGTACGAAAGTTCTTTGTTGATATTTTAAGAATCGATAACATTATTGGTCTAATTTGCATGTTAAACAGAATAATGAGTTGAAGTTTGTAGATTAATGCATCTGTCGGTTGCTACCGTGCGCCTGCGCGTCTACTTGTCTATCACACGTAATGGCTACCTGGATGTCAATCTGATCACGTGTCGAGACTCTAGAGCACCACGCTGTGCAATTAGGCTCCCATTAACAATAAGAACTCTTTTCATTCTGGCTGGTTTGAATACACAATTCGAAAAAGGAATAAATTAGAGCCGTACAACTGAGTGAGTTGTATTATTTCGTGAAAACATTAAAGGAAACTTAATAGCTGATTTAGTTAAACACACATATTATCTGCTCTTGTACCACAAATATGTCGGCTGGCTGACGCGAATTCGACGAATAAATATAACTTGCGATCGGTTATTTCAAACCGCGAATTAACCTCGACGCTTCATTCTTTATTTAAAAGTTCAAAACGAAATCCATGATTGGTGATTCCATGTTTACCCTACAATTTGCACATTAAAATGTTGTTTGAGCGTTTTTCAAATAATGCATATTATTTCGTCACTACGTTGCACATTCCTGAGTCTGTCGCAACTTTGATTGTTAAGTATGTGTGTCGTACTTGATTTCATGTTTTTACATAATGTTTCGCAGCAAATATCTGAGGCAGACATTTTAAATTAAAACTTATTTTCCTTGAGTGTGTTTAATAATTGATCGGTTCGGGTCAAACGACTTTGTATTAGAATTATTCCTCTATTCAATGACGATAATTTATGCACACGTAATGTCGGTAAAGGACGCGCAATAAATTGTCTATGGTTAGCAAGATATAAAATGACTAGTAATTATTATCATATATCAAAAACACGCCATATTTTTTATTTACTCTATAGATTAATCTATTCACAAACCATCTTTAGGAAACTTGTATCCAAGTTTAGTTTGACCATATAACGAGTTTAATTACTCCTATTTGCCCTAAAAAGAGAAATAAAATACTTATTCTGGCACAAGTTTTATCACAATCAAATTACGCCACATTAAGTTACGACGCGACCAGTCTCGACTATATTAAGTTACCAAAATAGATGGTATGAGTTTAAATGGTCTAACAAAGGAAGAAACTAACGTGCGGAGAATATTATGAGCAAAAAATATGGCGGGCTAGGGTGGTAGTGACCTATGATGACGCAATGCCGAAAACAGGCCACAGTGCAGGCGACGAGCCCGGCAGGGGTCAAGGAGGTTCATCGCGGAATATTGCTCAATCTGATACAGACATGTGCGAACCTAAATATCACGTACTTGTGAATCACCGTGTCATCGCTACAGCCGAATTAAAAAAAAGAACAGGCTCCAAATTCAAAGTTTCCATCGTTTACGTAATTTCCGTGTTGCATTTGTCAAATATCGAATTCGAATATCGAGATCAGTGTTGCAATTGTATAAAATAAGTACTTAATCTAGGTAAATAGTAAATTGGTTTTGGCGTTGTCGTGGTAAGTAACGACATTTTTTGATGTCGCTGAGGAGCGAGGTGGTTCGTGTCCGCGTCTATTTTGAACTCCCGATCGGACGTTCGCCCGGTTGTTGAACTGGAATAATTCGGCAAACACAGGCACATTACGCGCTTGTTAATCTCGAGATATTATGATACGTGTTGGCCCGTGTGCCGATTATAAAATACCTTTCCGCGTACTCGTCTACACGCGGTACAAGTATTACTTGTATTAATACAGATAACTAAAGTATTTAAAGTGGGCGCGTATCTGTTTTGTTAAGTTATGTATTAAAGGAAGTCGATTCTGAAACAATATTACCAGTAGATTCGTATCAGATAATTGAATAACAGCGTACCAACAAACATTAAAACCTTTTTTTTTAAAGTTGATTTTTAGTGTTCGCGAATTATATGACACAATAATGATAATTAATTATAGTAACGATTACATTCGCAATACAAATGAGCGGTGTGTTGTGTTTACGCGAAGTGGACGCAAACATGCAGAGATGGCTCGCGGCTGTGTGGGTGCGACACTTCGCTTGTGTGGGTGTGTAGTCTCTGTGTGTGTACGTGGAAGCGCGCGATGAAATAAAATATGTCCGGTCAATGAACTCGCGGTCGGTGCCATAAAAATCGCGATACTGGCCGAAATTCTGACAGAAAACAGAATATTCAACCTTATAATTGAGTTAAAAATAATAATGTTTGTGACAGAGTATAGGTGTAGCGCGTGTTCTAAATTCAAATTAATCTGAATTTGGTGTCCAAAATTTGTAAATATGGCGACCGGGGAAGAGGAAGGATTACAGCTGTGCAACGAACTTTAATATGCAGCGTGCAGCTCTCGTGTCCGCCGCGGCGACAGCTGTCCGCTCGCTCTTTGTCTTACTGCACCCATCACTGAATCCTAATTTTGACCAACCCTTAAAAATGGAGACGCCTGTCAAGTACAATAGGGCCATGCCTTTTTAAACTTAAATTTGACAGACATCTCAATGAAGACACAAAAGTTTATGTAAAATAAAAGACCTTGAGTATACTCACTTAGATTGAAATTTAGTGATGTCCAAAGTGAACCAGCTTGTTGCAAAATGTTTTTCTCTCCATAAAGTAGATGTTGTTTCTATGGGTGTACATTTCCGGATTGCACGCGGCGCGCGAGTCAGCTGATTTCCATCCAATGACCTTGCGTACACGTCCTCCCTTCATTTTATTCATAGTATTTACAGGCGATGAGTTGTTTATCGTTCAGTGGGCTGGTTCGGACGTGACCCTTCTCTTGCGACAGGAGGACGTCTCCCGCGGACTGGTGCCTGTGTATATCCTGCGTCTTCCGCAACACATCTTGTCTCATCGGAGATGGGGTTTAGTATATTTCCGTGGGGTCTAAACCGATCATTTTCGCGTTTAGTATTGCCCGGTAGGATCGAGTACTTTTGTATCCATTTTTATAAGATTCTAATAGGATTTTGGACGAATATGGGGTAGAAGTTAGTACTGACCGGTGGGGTCCAGGGTGGAGTCCATGTTTCAGTGTTTTTTTAATAAAGTCCAGTGGGGTCCAGTGTTAGTATATCCATGTTAGCACAGTCAACACAACAGTTCGTTAGTGCACGGTCGCGAGTGTTCGGGGCACTGTAGTGAACGCGCGTGCGGCGTGCCGGCCAATGAGACGAGCGCTGCGCCGGCGCGCTTATATGATAGAAGCGCCGTACGCGACCGACATCTGGTGGCGAGTGGACCAAACGTGGAAATGTAGTTTTCCGACGGCGGCGTACCATTGAATGCTTTCAGAAAAAACATTTCATCAAGTAAAATGACTCTTTTTTGTTTCAAAACATTGTTTGACGTAGAAAAGGTTGACGCTCTAAATAAAATTCGACTATAATGTTATTGAACTGTTGATGTCGAGTCATTCTAATTTAGCTATTGAGTAGTCATCGTACTTTGCCCTTGTGTAGAGTAAGACGTAGTATATCTTTAACCTAAAATTATAACAAATATGCCCATATAAATGCGGTGTTAACCAAAACATTGTAAAATTTTGGTTCTCGTATTTAGGGCTAAGTCAATAAAGTCTCAAATAATTACGGAACTCTAACAGTCTAAATGGAATAGCAAATCAGTTATACTATGGTTGCTACTGCATTGAATACATACATATAGTGGACATGTATTCTTGACTATTTACAAGTGTCAGTTCAAGTTTAATAATGACAGAACTTTTGACGTAACATGTTCAAATCGTCTGAGAAAATCATAAAAAAACAATATTTCTCGTAATTTTCTTTACCTAATTGACTAACCATGTTACTCAGCCATGGTATAATAATTAGCTAAAAAAAATAACTATTAAACCCCAAATCTCGTTTTTGAAAGCTTGGTTTAGCTCTTTTTGGTAGAGACTAGAGCATTCGCTTTTCTAATTCACTCACCATATTTGCAACCTTTTTACGGCTCGACATGATTTTTAATCGACTTTAAGAGAAAAAGGTTCTCAATTCGACGGTATTTTTTTGTATGTTCATTACGCGATATTTTCGGCAATTATTTATAGATTTCAAAAAATATTTTTGTCTCTTTGTATACACCCTATACCACAGAGATAGTCCCATATAAATTACACAGAAGTCGGTATTTTAATACATTTATGTGTAATCAATTACATAAATAAGAATTAATAGTTATAAATAAATGTGGACAACATCACATGCATTGCTCTGAACCCAAAGTAAGTAGCTAAAGCACTTGTGTTATGGAATTCAGAGACAACGAAGGTACCACAAACACCCAGATCCGAGACAATGTAGAAAAGGGGTTTTCTACATTGACCCGGCCGGGGATCGAAACCGGGACCTCAGAGCTGGCGACACCTTGAAAACCGGTGAGTACGCCACTCGACCACGGAGGTTGACAAAACTGTAACTATATATATTATGTTTAACTAAATAGTATTATTTTTATATACTTGTTTACGATCTATTGTTTAAAACTTTGGTCACCTAATTCGCATGTTCTTAATATATTAACGACAAGGTTATTTTGTATATCAATAGATAATAGGTGTACACAGTTTTTGGATCTAAACAAGTACCGCAATATTTTCATTAATTTATGCAACCAGGGTAATGATTGTTTTTATTATTCTTACTTAACACGTTATTTGTTTGATAAATTTACTTTATAGTAGAGATCGACGAATTCAGGAGACCCGTTAGAAATTAACTGTTTTTTTAATATGTTTCAGATTTATTGAGTTAGTGATGATCTAGATAGACGTCTTAATAACAAAATGTCATGATAATATTCCTATATTAGGAAAAAAATTAAGCAGAATAGAATACTCCTAATTTAGAGTTACAGTAAATCTGTCAAGTATCTGTGATATTTATTTGATTCAGGTTTTATTTATTTACATGATAATAAATCGGTACCATAAAAGAAAATTAATGTGCTGTGAATTTTACACTCAGAATTGACAGAAATCTTTGCTTTGCACGAGCTGTCAAAAACTTAGAAAAAAATTTTGTTATTTCATAATATTACTCTAGAGTAGCTATTTTATCGTTTTAGTGAGTTTACCTGCCTAGTTCTATCCCAAGCTATGTTAGGGTTTGGAGTGGGCTACCAGAACACACATTCCCTTAATCTTTAATTAATTTTAATTCCAATACAATCCCAACGCAAAATTAATATTAGTTTAACAGTCGCGTGACCCAGTTTTCTTGAAACAATAAAATACTGTCAATGAAAGAAACTAACGGAATTCGAAACAAAGACAGTATTTCTTTGGACTGTCTGTTGTTTGTGTGTCTGTTATATGAATAGCAATTTTGCATGGGCATTGTATTGGAATTGAAATTCATTCAAGAGTAACACCCCTGGATACTGTATTTTACATAGACTGCCTGTCTGACCTCCGCAACATTTTTTTCTTTACGTGAACACACTACCATAAAGACTACACTACCATAAAGTTAGTGTATACCTTGGTATGATTAAAATAAGTAAGTAATGCATAATTTTTGGCATATTTTTGGGACTGAAATGTAATTATGTATTTTTGATAGGAACCTGGAAGTAATACCGTCTTCCTGACCTCACTCTATTATAAGTGGGCATATAATAATGAGTTAATTACTCATGACCTGGAGGTCAATGTTTAAATATTTACTTTATACGGAGTACTTAGTTCCGTGTTCAATGGGTCTACTATACATTGGAACAACAGGAAGACCTTTAATATGTATGTTCAATCTTTAACCCTAAACTACTCAGCCGATTTTGATGAATAAAGTTTCTATGGATAATTTATTATGGTGTAGGTGACATGGGATATATTTGATAGGAACCTAATTAAATAAAAAAGGAACTTAAGTCAAATTATAAAGACGGAGAAATTCTAATTCTGGATTGACTGGACTGGACGTAAAAATTCTATTATATTATAAAACAAAGTCCACCGCTGCGTCTGCCTGCCTGTCTTTCTGAACGCGATAAACTCAAATACTACCGAACGGAATTTCATATGAATTTCACCAATGAATAGAGGGATTCAAGAGAAAGGTTTGTGTGTACAATCAATTAATGTTTTGTCTATGCGTTAAAGCCAGGGCGGGGGGAGTGATTCGTGCTTTTTGGGTGGAATTTTAAACTTTATCTTTGTTGGTACATCCAGTAAGACAGTTGATAAAGTTTAATATTCCACACATAATAATAATAAGTTGATATTACAAGTGCTGTTTAATAACATTAAACAGCTTTGTCGTTCAGTTTTGTTACTTTGGAACTTATACGATATTCTGTAAATATAACAATTTAATTATATTTTAATTTAAATGAATAAATTACATGAATGTGATCTTGACTGACATATACCTATTTTCTGTATTATTGTGTTAAACAAAGTCATAGTATATTAATATGTTGTGTTAGTGAGGCGAACTGATTTACATTTACTTTGACCTTACAATGAATTGGTATAAGTAATACATTATTGATTTTCTTCAAATTTGGCAGTTATTTTTTACTAATTCGTAATTTTTTTTTGACAAATCTTGTGCAAAATAGGAAATTTTGTATATTTTAGTTGCAATGTAATATAAATAATAATGTATAATAAATTTATATTTTTTTTAGATATATCAAGTAGAGATTATTATGAATGGGGTATGAAATACAATCTTTTTGATTACTTACCCAAATGTTTACAACAATTTTTTTCCCTTGTAATTGGTACTACAAGTTGGTTACATTTACATTTCAAGATAATTATAACACACTTAAAAAAATAAATAAACGTCAATAATGTCTTACAAAGTGACCCATTTACTTATAAAAGAGTTTAACGCGCCGCATTATTCATTATTGCACCTTATATCTTTACTGTTAAGGTCCAATATTCATTGTATTAATTAAGGAAATTGTAGATTATTTTATATAAGGTATTTAAATGTCATTTAAGTTTTGTATCAGAGTTTTTTTGATAATTAAATCAGTAAAACCGTAAAGTACGGAGTTAAAACTATTCATGTATATGAAACTAATTTAGAATAGGTACACCAGATAAGAAATAAGCGATATAAAACAAATAAAACAAAAGTTGTAGCTACTAAAAATATTGAATTCAAATGTGTGTACTTTGGTGAAATGTCTTTGACGGAGGATTGTACAAGAGTTCCTCAATTAATCAAAAATGTAAATATCTCTGAATCACCTTTGTTTATAAAGGAAAAATAATGATAGCGAAAGATTTAAACTGACTTTTATGTTTATGCTAATTCATCTCATAAACCAAACTGCTGATAGACTATTTCCTAACATAGTATATAAACGTAAAATGTTACCAAAAATACTTGTAACGAACTAAATACAAATATGCTAATGAAATGGCGGTCCGCGTAAATAATGTTGCGTTGTCCTTCGATGTATTAAAATGCTGATAGATCCGCTTACATAATAAGAAGCCGACAGATGTGCGGGAAATCAGAGGAAACTGCGACTAGGGCCACCATATACACATAAACTATAACTACAAATTAAAAATGTAATAAACCCCGAACAAAATTAAACATTTGCTCAATTTTGGAAATCTCAAAACCCTGAACAGTGCTTTTGCTGTATAGTTATAGCTAAGAACCATCTCGAACACATCAGCTTTAAAAGAAAATCAGCCATCTCCTTTAGGAGCTACGATGCCACTTACAGACATACAGTATCAAAGTAATGCATATAATTTGTGTAACAAGGATTTTTAGATTAAAAATGACATATTACTAGCTGTTGACCGCGGTTCCCCCTTACCTAGTTTCAACTAAATCGGTTCAGCGGTTTAGTCCTAAAATCGTAACAGACAGTCAGACTTACTATCGTATTCATAATACTATTAGGTATGGATTAGTTTTAAAAGAATCTGCGTGTAATAATTTTAAGGAAAATAATGACGTATAATATTAATATATGCTGGGCATTACACGCACCCAATTCGTCATAGGTAACAAATGTCTAGACTTTTCCGTTGTAAAAACAACGCCACTCCCTTGATTTCTCTCCATTGAGCAAGCGTTAACGACCCACGCATTAGGTTTCAAATACTAACTAAACAAGTATTAGTAACCAATTAATTAATTTGTTCAGTACATACTATTATTATAACATAACAGATAAATAATTAATTGAAAAAAAAAAATAAGGAAAAAAAAAAGAGGTTTTCATGACGATCTTTTTTATTTTTGTATTCTATTTAATTGTGATTTTATTATTTTTTGTTTGTAATTACAAAAGTCAAGTTTTGGCCTTTTTAAAATTAAAGCAAATAGTCCACAGAAGGAGATGACGGAACGAGCTTTATTCTTTTTTGTAATTGTGGACGATAGCTTAAAACCGTGGCAATTGAAAGAAGAAAAAGGAGGCCTTTGCCCTGAATAGGGACGAGCATGGCAAAAAAAAATGCAGTCTTATGAGAGGATATACAAGGTGTGTTTTTAGTCGTTGTACAAACTAAAGCTATGATATCTATATCGATTACAAAAAAGATTGATATAAAAAACTCAAAAAACAAACGAAAAAAAAAGGAATTTCAATACGTACACCGTAAGAGTTTTACGGTAATAGTACTGACATCCGAGATTTTTTTTCCTTTGGTTGTTTATTTATTTTTGATATTAATCGTTTTTATAACCGATAAAGAGGTCATAGTTTTCGTTTGAACAACGACAAAAACTCACCCTGTATAAGAATAACACTACAAATAACTGTAGGTCGATTTATTACACATATGATTTGTTTTTCATTTGTGATACAGCGTGATGTAAAAACAAAACAATTATTAAGTTTATTTTTTGTTATTAAAAGGCCTCATTTATTAGTCTAGACTATTTTTAGGAAACTAGCCTTGAACATGACCAATTCCTACACGATTATCATCAGATACTTAGGTATAAATTGAATCACTGTGATTCCCCTCTGTAAGAAAATCTACGTCACTTATACTAATAAGTAACTAGCTATTTCCCGCGGCTCTGCTCGCGTAAATGTCGGTAATCGCGGCAAAAAGTAGTCCATGTCCTTTCTCAGGCTCTAGACTATCTGTGCACCAAATTTAATTTAAATCGGTTTAGTAGTTTTTACGTGAAAGCGCTACGGACATACAGACAGAGTTACTTTCGCATTTATAATATATGTATTAGTAAGTAGTAATTTTTTATATATTAGTAAGGATATACATCTTATAAAAAGATTTTTATCTCAAGAAAGAGTGGACTCTAATTTTTACGATATTTGAGTTATTGGATTGTCGCCATATATGTTTACAATAATTATCATTGAAAAAAATGAAAAAGCTAGTCGGGAACGGAAAATAATAGGATATTTGACTACTATCCAATTATTTATTTATTACAAATTTTTAATAATAGTTTTAAATTGAAGCAGAACTGCGAAATAACATAAAAAAAAATATATAACTCGAATTATATATTTTTTTAATATAAAATAAAAAAATCTTGTCAAATACTCAATATTGCAGGTGAAACGGCGAGGCATGTACAATGAATGTACGTATACATAAAATGTATGTTATATTACCTTCCCGTTATTCAAATATATAGGTGAATTGCTCAGATTATTAATAAAATTAAAAATGTGTCGCTGCCCTGCCTATTAAATGGTACTTAAATACTTATTTAAATGAAGCCAGGTGAATGCTCCTGTATATTTTTAGTAGATAAATATGGGTGAATGTAATCAGTATACGAAAACTGGACAAAATTGTGTTTAAAATGTTATTTCTGTAATAAGGTTGGTGGTCTTTGTGCATGTGATTTGAATGTTTGTGAAACCCAAGGAATCGATTTATTACAAAAAAAAAATGAATCTTGGAAAAGCATAATGCGAAAAATGTATGTACAAGCACATCGATGCTTGTACATACACCATACCCAGTTCAATAGATTTAAGATAATTTATAACTATTTAACTTTGTTAATTTTATTCTAATGACGAGTTTAGGCTAAGCGCATGGGCATGTGTCGGTGCAACGTCCAGTCACATTGGTGTGTCTACCTGGTGTGACTAACAGGAAGTCACCCATTTTTCACTGTACATGTTAGTGTGGGAGCAAGTTCAATAAGAAGTTGGGCGTCCCCGAAAATGCACTACGTGAGCGATTTAATAATTTAATCATATAAGGATAAAGAACATATTAAATGTTTATTCAACTCTACAAGTTGTTGATATTATTTCCTTTGCCTTTGGCCTATCTTTTCTTTTTGTCTCCCGCTTGCAATGGAGGGAAGTGGAAACAATTTTTACTACTCCTCCTATTTACTACTTCTGATTAATTTCGTTGTGCGTTCCAAGACAGTCAATCGTTTCCCTAGGAGACACCGAGCTTTAACGTCTAGGTGGTATTCATTGGTTATCACTGTAGGTCCTGGCTAACAGGAGAACAGGAGTTGCACTGATGTGTGACGTGCTAGTCCTCTTACCAAGCTCTACCAGAACTTAGAAGCCGAGCTTATTTTTTGCATTGGCATTGCCATAATACGTACCAATTTTGTGCCAGCCCTTTGGCCTCATTTCGTTTCAAATGATAAATAATCATTCTTCAACGCTTATTAATCTTGGCAAAAATGTCTCTCATTCGTTACTATCTTTTTCACTCTTTTTTTATTATCATGAGAATCATTTTTACTATCAATTCTTTTATTATATAAATACCTTACTCTCCAAAACACAAACAAAGAAATACACATGATGTCCTTAAATCTTTATCTGTCTGCTACTTTACAACTTAAAGTGACAAAAACGTCATGATGCTTAACGGCAACTTAAACTTAAGTTGCGTTTGAGCATTTAGCTATATGAAACTAATAAATAATATATAATACAGTCGCGCGTTCACCCTATAAGCCGGTAGCTAGAAGCCGGTAGCGAGAGGACATTTCCTTTTCCTACGCGAGTGAAAACTGCTTTCTTATCTGCGGATATCCAATACTAGATAGCCTAGGTAATATACTTAGTCTAGGTAACATAAGGTGGTCTAGGTGTACACATTCGTATATCATTCGTGTGTTGAACAAACTAAAAGCGTTCGTTATGAAAGCGATTTAATATTGAAGCTGGCAAATTTAGAAGTGTTTGAATAAGATGGAGTCGCGCGTTGTTATGAAATGTGTATGTGATAATAAAAATATACTAGGATGACTTCTTCTTCTTAGCTTGTCGGTCAATAGCAGTTAACTTTTTCAAGACCAGTACTCAATTACGCAGTATGTTCCGTGTCTTTCTATAACAGGTCCTCGAGTGTCTTTAGCAATATAATTAATTTAATTATAATTTTTAATTTGAGAAAAACTCTGTTTACCTATAAACGTCCGAATTTCTCAGCATTTTAAAAGGGTTACATCTTTTTAGGGTTGGGCTTAGGTGTCTTATGTTTTATTTGGTTATGTACGTACACAAAAAATAGTAAAAAAAACATAACAAGAAAGCACAAAATAACGTACTTTAAGTCTATTTAAATTCTTTTGCTAATTGATGTGATTTTCACTGAATCAAACTTCAACTATATGCTATTGTTACTAAAGTTGATTTTAGACTGATTAGTGCTGTTGAAAAAGTCATAAAATATATGATGTTGTAGCGCCAACTGAACCTTATACGTAAGCATTACAGTTGTTTTTCCTACAACTCGTGTGTGTTTACATATTTGGGACAAAATTGCGGACGCAGTATACTGCTTAATTGTAAATCCTTCCTTAATATATAGCCACAAAAATGATTTTGAAGCAGGTGTTTGGTATATAAATAGGGTACAACATAAGTAAAGTATATAAGCATAAAATTTAATATAATGGAAATTTTAAAACAAAGCTTTAGTCATGATGTAATGAAAGTATATTTTATGTGTATTAATAAAGATCAAGATTAAATTTAATAACCCTAGACACAACCTTTGTTTAATTACATTTTTATATTTAAGAGATCTTAATTACAAGATATTTAAATTTATAACATGATTAATTCCTGTTCTTAATTAAAATCGTTAGCGCTTTTTATTTAAAATTCTATACTCTGCTCAAATCGATAAAGAAATACAAACCCTTCTTCTTCTGCCTAGCCTTTTCCCAAGTTATTTTGGGGTCGGCTTCCAGTTTTACCAGAATTAGCTGAATACCACATTTTACGTAAAGCGACTGCCTACTATATGTACTGACTATGGGATCACAGTATCCCATAGTCAGACTATTTGTCAGAATTGCAATGACTTAACAAATGTCAAAGATTAACGAAAGACAGTCGGGACCAGCAGCTTAAAGTGCAAACTCTAATAATTAAGAAACACTTGAAAAATACATCTATATATATATAAAATCTCTGAACATCTGATCAGTTCTTTTTTGTGAAGAGAGGTAACATCTCAATCACATTATCAGCTTTTAAACAGAAAATAAAACATACTAATATCAGTTCATTATTAAGAGTGCTATGATACCACAGAAAGACATACAGACATACAGACCCCTCTTTTCGGGTAAAAAATCAGTTCGCAAAGTCGTCCTCCTTATACTTCTATAAACAATGACCATTGGTTCGTATTGTATTTGTTTATGTGTACATTACGTGGTACATACACGTGTACGTGAGCTCACGTGAGAGATCCACTGACGGAGGGAATTCCGTTTGTATGCTTACTCATGACTCGTAACTGTGCTACGTATATTGTTTATATATGTCATATTGTCTTGTGTAATATAATGTTGTTTGTTGGCAATTACGAGATATTGTTTTAGTTTTATTTTATTATATGATTGTATTGTATCTATATTGATCCTCGGTTCAGTGGCTAAAATGGAGTGCTGTGCGATATGTGTAGGGTTTGATTTTGCTACTATACTTTTGGTTGTAATATTTGTATTTATACATTATAAAATCGATAAAATTTAAGAACTAAGTACGTTTTCGCATTAGTTTACATCGAGGGCTGAAACAAATGTGGATGGATTGCGAGAGAGATAATTTGAAAGAAACATTTACTTAATGATAGTACTTATTAGCAGAAAACATTGTTCGCCGACGGGTAAATTAGTAAAAATGCAGGAAGAAGGAAATTGTTTATTGAAAGAACTCTCAAATAGAAAAAAATATGTTCTTCATTTGTTTTAATAGGTATTTGTTTTAGGTGTTAGAAAGCTTTCTTACCAAATTCTTATTACTATGAGCTCAAACTGTTCCACTGCAGGGCAAAGGACTCCTTTTTGTTTTTTAGAAAAGTACCACATGTTGCTTGCCTATAGGTAGCTTTTTATAAATCCATATTTTTACAAGCTTATTTTATTTTCTTTAGTAATGTAGGCTAGTTTTATTGCACTATAGCGTAGTTAAAATGAATGTAACCATAGCTTAGCCATTAGCCGTAGCCTTAATAGGGCACAGCAGAAACGGTTCGATTTCAACCTGAAAAAAAAAAACAAGTGAAAACTACAAATATCTATTCTGAGAAATTTTCTATAAACAAACCAAGTGTCAATACGTTATATAGTTCGGTTAGCTATTAGTGGCCGTACACTACACCACACGACAATAGCAACAAAGTATTGTAAAAAACAACCTTAGTGCTTTCAAAATAAAGGCGATTTGTATGTAAGAGTGTGATCAGTATTATGTGGTTGAGTGTATGTAAGAAGTCCGCGTTTTCACTGCGAACCGTACGCGCTTTGTATAGTAATGCATTCACTTAGCTATGCTTTAAGCGTCGGCCGGCTTGCGCAATGTTCTCATATCCTCCATTTTACAATTACGATAGATTCACCTTAACTTTTTCGTGTATTTACATATTTATATGGAACTATTTTGACTGTACAGCAATACGGACAAGGTTAATACACTAAATAAGGATCATAAAACCTGACAGGACCAACTAACGTCAGTGGTATTACGAAGGATGACACGATTCTTGTGAAGTGTATACTTTTTTCCAATAAAAAATATGTTAACCATAGATATATATAATAAATATATTCTACAACTACGGTTAAACTGTTTTTTTTCCTCGTCTAGATCTCTAGATATAAATATTTTCGCTTAAGGATTTGTTGTAAGAGAACTCAATTCTTCAAATTAAATTTCTTGATATTGAAGTTTGTGTTTCTATGTTTAGACAGATTTCAACAGTTAAATTATCGTTATATTCGTCTAGAAACCCAAACATCCTGAGATAAATGTTTTGAAAAATAAAAGGGCAGAATTTTGGCAATAATTAATTTTAAATTCATCATTTGTTTTAACCAGTGTCAAAAAAATTGTTTACAAAAATTTATGCAACGTGTATTTTTAAATGTAATTTGGAATGTGATGATAAAATAAATAAATAATATAAAAAGCCCTGCTGCAAATCTTCATATTTCTTCGTAGGGGTTTTCATGTTTTTACTAATACAACTTGTTTAATGTGTAGGTAGCGAGTACAATTAAGAATAACAAGATAATGTATTGGGTTTTTGTAGATGGAGCAAAGACAAAATATGCACAAATAACTAGATTTTTAACCTGCCAGTGTTACATTATCAACAAGGAGGCCGAATATACTTTTTTATCTTTATATAGATCTTGGCGAACTTGACAGCTGGTAACTACATAAGTAGGTAATTCCTCCATTAGTCCATTAAGTACCTAATTTTGATTACCCTAAGGCACGATATAAATATACTAGTTCTTCATCTACTCAAGGGATCTTGGTCTGTTTATTATTATCACCAGGTTACGTTTTTACGTAAACATAAGTTTTTATTTTATTAATTAAAAACACTGCCAAGCCTTTATTGTAGCTAGAAAAAATTCGAAGTAGTATAGGTACTATTCAAATTTTATATAAAGCTTTACAATAAACTATAGTACTATAACAAATAACTACAACAAATGTAGACCTAAAGTCTCGAAGATCAGAGTTATTTGTGTAAATAGATGAAATGCTTGATGTAGCTATTTCCCCGGATATGTTAAGATGTGAGATGTAATTCCATCCTATCTTAGAACAAGATATCTGCTATCATGTGCAGTAGCTTTCGCTGCTATATACAATCATAGATACAGACATACCGACACATTGACTCCGATAACTTAATAAACGTAGTTTTAAAAATAATCTTATATGTATATTAATTAAGTATTTAAATAATAAATAAATAAATAAATGTGGACAACATCACATACATTGATCTGATCCCAAAGTAAGTAGCTAAAGCACTTGTGTTATGGAATTCAGAGACAACGAAGGTACCACAAACACCCAGACCCGAGACAATGTAGAAAAGGGGTTTTCTACATTGACCCGGGCATTGGCCGGGGATCGAACCCGGGACCTCAGAGCTGGCGACAACTTGAAAACCGGAGTATACGCCACGACCACGGAGGTCGTCAAAGTCATTTACAACCTTAACTATAAAGGTTAATAAAGATCTGTTCCCTTACTCTTTAATTTAATAAAATGCCAATGCAAAATTGTTATTAATTTGGCAGGCACACAAACAATACACAGTACACTTAAAAATACTCTCAATGTTTATATTCCAATCAGTTCCTTCCATTGACAGCATTTTTTTTAAGAAAATTGAATTTCATTCCTGCTAAACTAATACCAATTTTGCATTGGCATTTAATAGAATTAAAATTAAATTGGAGAG
The DNA here is from genome assembly GCA_932294365.1 of Diachrysia chrysitis. Classification (NCBI taxonomy): domain Eukaryota; kingdom Metazoa; phylum Arthropoda; class Insecta; order Lepidoptera; family Noctuidae; genus Diachrysia; species Diachrysia chrysitis. The sequence goes on from OW028664.1 coordinate 3,616,058, forward strand.
TAAGGGCCTAATAGCTGGACAGAGAATAAGCATTGCCATACAACGTGGCAATGCCGCCAGCCTTTTGGGCACACTTCCAGTCGACAGCGCAAATTTTTGACGCCATTTTTAGAGTCTATTATTAGTTAAGAGTTTTTTTTTTTAAATTTGTACTTTAATATTTTTAAGATTAGTAAACCTTTTGTTAGCTACACGAACTAGACATTAAGGCAGGGGTTCGAACCCAGGCTAGTAAAAACGTGTCTTATGTCTTAGACAGGAACAATCAACATGGCGTTCAAAGCTTTCAAGCATTACCAGTAAACTTTGAAAAATCAACTACGTAGGTTGTACTTATTTTACTTATTTATCTACGTAGGATGTAATGTATTTTTAAAACTAACGAATTTGAAGGTACCTTCATTGATCTAATTGCAACTAGTAATGCATTTCAAATAGCATAAAGCGTAAAGAGACATTCACCACTAATACTTAGGAGTACTAAGCAGCGCATTCGTAAACAGTATTCTTACCTACCTACAAACATAAAATTATAATAAGTAACCAAGTAAAAAAAAAACAAATAAAAAATTAAAGTTACTGTTTTTCTGTCTGTCTGTTACGCTTTTACGGCTAAACCACTGAACTGATTTTGATGAAACTTGGTACAGGGTAAGCTTGGATACCAAGATAGGACATTGCCGCGATAATCTACACACGCGGGCGGAGCCGCAGGCAACAGCTAGTAACTAATACACATCTTTTATTTTCCTCGCATCAGTACTGTCAATTGGACTTAATAGGTTTTGATAAATCATGTCGTGTAGATCTCAAATACCGGTGAGACATCCCACATATGGGGCTGTACCGCAACTGGGAACTGTGCGCAACAGTACATTACTGCCTTTTGGAACACGTAACGGTTGCTGTTTACTCTAGATGTTTCTATAACTATATATTAGATAACTGGCTATTTGATTAGGCTTGATAATAGTGTAGTTTTATTGTCAGAATAGCTGTGTTTAGATTCAGGTGAGATTTTGCTCGGCAGTGTTATGTTAGACTAGCTGTTCCCCGCGACTTTGTTCGCGTGTTTTAGTTTCATCGGTTTCTAATTTTAGCAACATTTTTCATTTATGCTCCGCTCCTATTGGTCTTACCGTGATGTTATATAGCCTATAGCCTTCCTCAATAAACGGACTATCCAATACAAAAATATTTTTTCAATTCGAACCAGTAGTTCCTGAGATTAGCGCGTTCAAACAAACAAACAAACTCGTCAGCTTTATAATATTAGTATTTTTGCAACATTTTTCATTTATGCTCCGCTCCTATTGGTCTTAGCGTGATGTTATATAGCCTATAGCCTTCCTCAATAAACGGACTATCCATTACAAAAATAATTTTTCAATTCGAACCAGTAGTTCCTGAGATTAGCGCGTTCAAACAAACAAACAAACAAACTCGTCAGCTTTATAATATTAGTATATATAACAAGGTTTTACCTTCTTCTTAATTTTGACTGTCTATTGTGAAAACTTTCTTAATCTGACTGATTAGTTTCAGAGATTGGCGAGTTGGCTTCTGAAGGTTTATCATATTAATATTGCTAAAAGAGAGATATATTAAATTGTAATTCAGAAATACTTGTTATTACTTACTCTATAAATTTGTCAGCTTATATCGGTTTTTTCTGTATAAATTTTATTATTAATATTGGTAAAAAGTTTTTTAAAGATGAAAAAAATACAGGGATTATTTGTTGTAAATAATGAATTGTTTCAATGATAATATCTATAATCTTTATTTTTATAAACGCGGCATTTAAAAAAACCTTTTGGTGGTTTTGTATATTTTTAACTTTTTGCTAAAACGGATGGAGTAGTAGAGTAGTAAGTAAACTCATCCGCAGATATAGTTTATTGATAGAAAATTTCTTGGATATCTGTGTTATTAATTACTAAAGGTCTGTATAGCATTTGTTTTTCTGTTGTAGTTAGTTGCTTAAGCTTTCGCTGCAATAAAAAAAGTCGTGATGGCAGTCTATCAGACAGTTCTGAGAACGTATACTAATATAGATTTGACGTAAGTGTTCGTGTAATCGAGTGTTAACGCGGAGAGAGTGAGCTTACTTAGGATGCGACGCCTAGCTTTGTTTAGCTGCAGTTTTGGACACAGCAAACTGTGGAGATAAGTTATCAACATATTAAATATATATTGCTTTCTGAGGTTTACGCGAATATTAGACATATCACCTACTTGGGACCCAATAATACACAAACTCAAAACCAAACCCAAGAGCAGCACTGCAAGACCTCAAGACACAGTGAGCTCATATTGCGTAGGTCGGAATACAAATAATTAATTAAAATATGAAGGTAGAACGAGCAACATCATCTGTCAAGATGAATACCACCTCAGTCTGCCCGTGACCATGACACCTGCAAAGGCGTCGAAACGTCGGGAACGAAAATCTAAAAATAAACCGCGATAGAATCCGTTCAAATTATTTCTATTTCAATATTAAATATAATTACAAATAACTTTAATAACGTTCGTGAGGACTATTATTGTTATATGTTATTAGAACTGCGACAGTGTGTGTGTTTCACTCGCGACACCACCGCCGCCGCGTCAGCTCATGATTAGGGACTCCTATTGAGTCTAAAACTAGTCGGGCGATCCCGAGAATATGCGTGAGTAAACCGTTTTGTTCTAAATAATTAGAAATATAAGTTAAATGAAATTGGAAATATATTAGGTGGGTATTAAAGAATAAAGAAGTAGCTAAAGTGATTTAAACTTTTCTAAAGCGCGATGTAAAACTTTACTTAAGATTAAAAATAGATTAAATTTTATTTTATACTATACTTGGAGCAGTGTATAGAATATTTTATCCTAGCTATTACATAAAATATGTAAATTTTGTTTTGTTTATATTTTTTTAAATAGTTTACGTCATTATGTTTGACGTAGGTTTGATCTGGTTTGGCTATATTGTTTTTTTCACAGAAATAGATAGACTCAGATAACCATAGATATAGATAGACCTAGAATACTCAAGTATCACGATCTGTATAAAAACTAGGCGTCACAAGCTACTACTATTTAGTGATGATTTCAAACTAGAAACAACTTAAAAATATGATGTAGGTACGAATGGTTTGTGAATAATGCCCGGTACAACCCACTAGCGCGACGTATCGACGCAGACTGAGCGCGACAGTTGCCACGTTAAGCATATTATGCTTAAGCCGGGCGCGCGAAGTAGATGCTCTTGCATTATCTATGTCCATCTATATGTCTATGGTATATTGGTGTAAGGATATCCTGAGACTTAAATGTATTCGTATAGAAATCGCTTTCTTTTATGTTTAAAACTAATAGAAAAGTAAAACAAATAATTATATTGTGTTGACATAATAAATACGCGGGTTACCATCATTTATTATTAATTATTTCCTTACGTGCCTGATATTTCGAAATAAACTTATGCAAAAGAATGGGACGTTAGCAATAACCGAGATAGATGAGGATCTTAAGGTATGTAAACGCCCCGTTCACATACCTGGATTATATAGATAAATATAGTAATAAAAAAATCTAGATTAGACATTAAAATTTGGTCCTACCACTTTTAGGGACATAATGTCGATTTTATATCCAAATTTCCAATGTAGGTATATATTTTGATATATCACCATGTTTATTGGATTCCTTATACTAGTATGATTGTATAAATACTGGATTAATGCATACCTATACTAAATTTTCTTAGAGGAAGCGGAAAATAACAGAAAAACATACAAAAAAAGCCACGAAGCTTGCAAGTTAAGGCGCCTCTGTCCGGCTGTGCGCTAAAAGTGGGTTAGCGCAAGAAAGCGTCGCGCAGAGCGCATGCGCGGACTGCGCCCACCTGCGCGCGCGCACCTCGCGATGTTTTTTGTCATTTGTTTTAACTCTGCTACTAGTTTGAATATAGAATGCTGTTAAATGTGTGTTACTGTTTTGGTGACGTTAAGTACGGCGGTTAAGTATTTTGAGTTGCTGTAGAGTTATGGAGTTAGATAATATGATAGCATATGTAGTTTCTTTATAATTTTGTTTTTGTTCATATATATTTAAAATATAATGAGCGAGTTTCGGCTAATCTCTGGAACGGCTGGACCGATTTTGACGGGACTTTCACTGGCAGCTAGCTGATATAATAAATAGTTAAGCTACTTACTTATTTAAATATTAGAAAAAAATCTAAAATTATTATACTAATGTAATGTTGCTTTTTTGTTAAATTCCACGCAGACAAAGTTAATTACACTTAAAGAGGAAAATAATCGAATAAAACAATAGATTAAAAAATAAATAATTTTTGATGAAAGTGGCTTCTTCGGTATAGTTTGTAGTCAAAAACCTCAGAATAAAGTCTGTGTCAATATGAGCAGCTGTTTTATAAACCAATATAATAAGTATTGCGAATATTGACTGTTTAACAAATTCGTAATACTTGACCTATTTTATTTCTTTACGCGAGTCTTTAAGAGTTTGTGCTAAAACAATAAATATATCGTCACTAATTTTGATGTCGTTTGTTGTGACATTCATTATCTTGTATTTTACTTTTCGATGTACTTAAAAAAAGAACTTTATTCATTACTTTTTATATTTTTTCTTTTGTTATGATAGATTTCTTGATCTTTTACGCTTTTGGCGCAATTTCCATAAACGTTTTCTATCTTTGTTATTTTAAAAGAGGTTTTTACGATACATTGATTTATAGATAGAATATTCTTTACTAACTGTTATCCGCGGCTCCGCCCGTGTAGAAGTCGGTTATCCCGGCAAAAAGTCGCCTATGTTCTTTTTCAGGCTCTAAACTATTAGTGTGCCAAATATCATTTAAATCGATTTAATAGTTTTGGCGTGAAAGCGCGACAGACAGATAGAGTTACTTTCGCATTTATAATATTAGTAAGGATTGCAAGGATTGTACATCATGAGAGTTACAGCATTAAACAAATACACAACATTGACAGAATACAATGGCGGTCTTATCGCTAATAGCGATATCTTCTAGACAACCTTTGGATGAACAGCCCCCCTAGACAAGTGGCATTTCGACAAGCGTAAAAGATGATAGAAATCGCTCAAATGAAGTTAAATGTATGGAAATGACAATTCGTTTTGATGAGTCACGTGACTTAGGTTTGTCACTTCCATACATTTGAACGATTCGATCAGCGTTATCGCTTGTCGAAATGTCACTTGTCTAGGGGGCTGGATAGATAGAAAGATAGGTTGCTTTATGCCTCTAACTTTAATTCCACAAAAAAAAATGCGACATTTTTTCGTGCATAAATTGTAAATAAATTAATGATATTGTCAGATGGGTAGACACTAAAGTGGGTCTCGATTTCTTTTGCCTAACCTGTTCCAAAACTTTCCTATTTCAGCTTCAAGACTAACCAGATTCTACCACAACAGTTTGGGAAATGGCTAAGGTTAGGCAAGACAGTAAGGTCACATAACTAGTCACGCCTACAATATGACGTATATCTTTATGTGTGAGTTCCCCATGTTTTCCCCTGAAATGACATAAATGAAGTGGCTATGTACCTAACATATATGACTCTTTGTAAAAACGAAACGACGCACATACGATTACTAATTACACAGCGGTGTATATGAATCTTACAAACCTCAGGGGTCAGTCATTAAAATAGCGACAGTGTCTTCTAATACCGGAAAGAAATGCCTAATAGTTGATTAAAAAAGATACATATTTAGGCAATCCTTATATTATTATTTTTAAGCACCACAAACATGACGATTATCAGCGTTAAAGATTATTTTCTGACATCGTTAACCCAGAGAGTAGGCGTAGTTAGCAATGCTGTGTCCATCTATGTGAGAAAAAATATCTTTACTCACTCATAAGGCACTGACAAGCTGGTTTTACAAATTATAGTTACAGGTAGCTATAGTAAGTAATATAATTTCAAAAATACATTGACATCATCAAACTAACTGTGAATGCAGAATTTCATCAAAAACCGGGATTTGAAAATGAAACTTTTTTTAAATAGTTACAGATTTACCTTCATAACTAGTCCCTCGTTCCTGTAAGTCATTTTTGTCCTGTTTTTATATATTCTGCTATTCGGGTGGAGACAAATCCCACTAATCAAAGATAATAAAAATCGGTCCATCCGTTGTAGAGTTATAAATGGTGTAACATGACTTTGTTTTGTAATAGAGATTTAGTTAGTTATACTTTAATAATAAAAGCGTGTTAATTAAATAAACTTCATAAATATTTTTTAGTACCATACAAATTATATCGTGGGTATTTTACAGAGTTCCATAAGTTACTTGGCATGTGCTTAGCTATAATAAATGTCATAATAACTACATATTATAGTGCGTAGTCTAATACGTTATTCATCCTTGTACAATTTTTCACAATTTCTAAAAAATAAGGTCAGATGTATTGATACGGGCGCTGTTAAGGACTAATTATCTTTCATCCATGTTCTATTTGATTGTTTAAAGTTAATTTATTGAATACATTATTATTTATACCTGGTTAGTATGACTATAACTGTTAAGTAATAATTATGATGAGAGAATGTTCTGAGGTCGGGTGTGCCGGTGACCCGGCAGCCCGTCAGGTCAAGGAGGATGCGGACGCGAAGTCCCACGCGTCCGTCCTTGGAAGGTCTAAGGGGTGGGCACTTGACACCCGCCCCTCTGGAAGGTGTCTAGTAAAGACCGAAGCCTACCGTAGCTGTGTAGAACTTGCGAAAGTGACTCCGCGGCTCAGGCAAAGGCAAGGACGAGACCAGGGTGTTTTCAATCTTTGCATTTCTGACATATTCCCACAATAATAATTATAATAAATTAATATTTTCGTTAGGTACATGATTTAACTGCATCATTTCCGTAGCAAGTAGATAATTCAATCACATAGTCAAGTTTAACGTAAATTTGAGTTCTCCTTCCGCAAATACCTACAGCTTTGAATGATTCAGCGATATCATATACATATGCATATATATTATGACGACGAGTAGATAACATATAGGTATGACGCGGTATATGACACAATCGATTATTATTAATTAAAAAAGTCGTTCATAATTATCAAACTAAACCCACAACGCTATTGATTAAGTTAAACAATTTAATCGTGGAATCGTCAAAAAAGGAAGAATGAAGTTTGGTTTAATAACTAGCTTTTTCCTGCGATTCTGCCCGCGTGGGTGTGGGTTTTATGCGTCATTGTCAACACGATGTTAAGACCAAGTAAAAAAAGCTACACGTTCTTTAAGCAAATTTCAACAGGTGGTATATTTACCAAACATACCATACCAGATGGCAAATTTGGAGTCGGAATCGATGGAGAAAGGTCGTCCGCTTAAAGGGTCTACTGACCACGATCCTCGGTAATGTGAGGCCACACCAATCTGTAAAATTGTAACAAACAAACATACTTAAATACTCATTTATAGAATTATATTTTTGTAATCTTGCTTAAATTTATTTCATGAAATTTTGAACTTAATACGAACATTTTAATAATAATTGCACTAATTGGTACATGTTACATGCATTTATTTTTATTAAATAGACTAATAACCTCGTTAATTAGTGTTCAACGTAGCAACATTTATCGATATAATATGTACCTAATACACGTTTAAGGAAAATGAACGATTGTACCCATAATTATTATACTAATTTATTACGATATCAATTCCCGGTTACTAGGTACTTGGTAGCTTTGTATCTAACTGGATGTAGCTAGATGTATTGTATAAAAATAGTTGAAGATTGCTATTTGAGACCTTAACACGGGAAGTATAGAAATAAAGATATAGTATTTAATTTCATTCCAAGTGAACGAGTCATCATTTCACTTGACGTTAAGCGAACACCTCCTTCTATGGTCATTTGTAAAGCTAGAGTCTTGGACATGGGTCGCCTGTATGACATTTTACAAAAGTAATGAAAAGGCTTTAAATTTTTTATTATACTACATAGTTATTATTGGCAATATTCAGGTGTATTTTGTGGTAACTTTGGAGACATTTAAAGCATTTATTTCAATGCTTTAAATGTAAAGGGATAGAATCCGTTTAAAAAGTAGTTTTATATCAATGTCTAACTTTCGCGTAAACCTTAGAAAGACAATTAAAGCCTTTAATTAAAATATTTCAGAAGCACTTAACATTTTGTGAATTAGTCACAAAAAGTTGGAGTTTATGATGTACGTAGGTAATATACCTATGGGGTAAATTTGTTGAGTATGTAATTTGTCATCAGAATTTACTCAGGCCAAGGCGTCTAAAACCCGCGAACAAAACAATAATAAATCCTTTAAAAGTCACATAATACCACAATAGCGTAAAACCCAATCAAACCAATAGTTCAAGAGGATGTTAAAATTAAAAATAAGTGTTCATTTATAAACAAAATAGCTTTAATTGTTTTGAAAATCACTGCTAATGTTGAAGGAAAACCTTTGTTTATTGCATAGGTTATAGTTATATGACACGCTGTGACGTTGCGAACGGAAAATACGGTTGGAAAAACGTCATATATTAGAGAATAGAGGAAACAATAGATACACGTCGCTTTTCTATGTATCACATCACTACGGGTTCAAGAAGAGGATCTTACGCTGATGATTGACCGTTGGTCTAGTGGTCGCAAGCACGGCTCACGTGCACGAGGTTTTTTAAATCAGCTCATTTCTCTTTTTAGTTAACCCACCAAACTATTCAACTTAATAACATTATTTTTACACTATTTGATGTTAAATCATAATATCTAGATTATTTTCGACTGATTTTTTATTCCAGCCGATAGATTTTGATTAATATGAGATTTGAGGCTCATAAAGTAAGGTAGTGTTTACACCGCCTTGCCTCAGAAAGCGCGTAAGCGCGTCGAAGGAATAGAGAGTGCAACTGTGGTCGCGCACATATCAGTCCACTAAAATAATTCCCGCGCATGTGGCGAAAATTTGGTCAGGAGAACATTACTGTGAATCTGTGATTATGTTTGTCAAATACTAAGGGTCTACCTCACTACGATACATGTTGTCTAGTCCATATTTACATAATGCTATGAGTTATTTACATTCAACAATTTATCAGTACGTCATGCGTATTTTCATGAAGGAATCTGAAGATGTAAAAATATTTATAAGGTTAACATAAATATGTACGCATCAATGTGTAAAGTTCAGTATTGGATTTATATCCAAAACAAGCTACCCACCCCGGCTCTATTTTCAAAACATTTCCATACGTTTTTATTTTATTTTGTTTTATTCAGACCTAGTCCTTACAACAAGGAACATTAAAAAACAGAATTATTGAAATCGGTCTAGCCGTTCTCGAGTTTTGAACTGCAATTCATTTTTAATTATGTTTAAGATAAGATATATATTATACTCTCTGTATGAAAAAAAGCAACAATATTGCTAACAATGCAACGTGTAATATAAAATTGAATCCGGCGTATTTATCCACAATAAGCTTACATGACCATCAACCAGATGTACCTACGTTTTCCCTAACCTTGCTGAGACAAGGAATAATCAAAGAAACACGCGTTTGTAACCCCCCCTCACCCTTCTGCCTCTTGGTATATTCTAGAACATTCTAAACATGTCATAAATCCGTTTGTAGTTCTATTCTCGTTGCAATGTAAACATTTATAGCTATAGTCATATTACAATATTATACAACGTGTCGTTTTGCATTCTCGTCAAATTTCTGGAGGATGTTATGGAAGACATAATTAATCACATAAAATTACTACATTTGCTCAAAAATTAATACTTTTTTTTAAGTTATTTAAGTTTGACAGTTTTCAAAATAAACAGAATCGCCCCGTTGCGTATGTGTTAGGCAGTGTCTTTATGTGTCACACACACATAAAAGTTTTGAAATGCTTCTTTCCACACATGCCGATTCCAGAAAATTAGAAAAATGAAAAAAAAAACCTTATTTTATTATTGATTCGTGTCGAGAATCATTAGCATAGTTACCTCCTTGAATTTGACGAGAATGCAAAACGACACGTTGTATATCTATGAATAGGTTTAAATGACTAAGTTCTATTGGATACCAAATAAATCTGTTTATATAGATGTTGTTGTCAGCCTAGCTTGGTTTAGCATTTAAGTTTTGTGACGGTCGAAATATATTTAAACATTATTATTAGTCTATTATTTGGTCAGGTTTTAAAATTACTTATAAATTTTGACTTATCCATGACAAATAATAAAAATAATTTAATACAAATTAATAAAAAAATATTTAAACCAACAACTTAATGTATTTTGCATAATTAAGTATTTTTAATTTCTTTTAGTTTACAACATAAAAAAGACGATAAATTTTCCTGATAGACATTATATCAACTTTCAAATCTGTTTTATTTTACATTAATCATTCCTTGATCATTTTATTACACAATATTTACTTTAAAAAATCTAAAGTGGCTAGATGTTTACCTATCAGATAAATAACATGACCTTTATCATTAAGCAATATTAAACTTTTTACTTACATTCACTCACACCCTCAAAGAATTCCAAACATTTTACTCCAAACATACATGGAGACGGCAAGGCGCCGACAATCCATTACATAATTACTTAAAGTTAAACCAAAGGGCCTTGATGCCTTGTATCCGCGAACTTAAAGCTAGTACCGGCTAACGTCACGTGGGCGTGTCTTCTAAGAATTATATCAACATTCAATTTGCTACATTAAATTTATGTTTAAGATCTAGAAGTTAATCGCAAGCTTTTGTTTTTCTCCGACGAGTATTCGTAGATCTTTCTAAATATTTTGATCATGGTCTACATGAATATGTAATCATAATGTAGACATGCTAATCGTGTAAAAATGAAGGGATCTAATTTCGTAGATCTATCCAAAGCATTCGATAGGGTGCAGCATAAAACACCAAAACATTTGTTTGATGGTATTTTTCTTACCATGCATTAATGTAAGTCTTATTGGTTTATATTTATTTATTCTTATTATTCTCATTGAAATGGGATCACCGGTTATGAGACACGTGTCGCTTTAACTATAAAAAGATCGGGCGCACCTGTCGACGTACTTAATGCTTGAAGAGATATTCTCGTGTGATCTCGGCCTGTAATTGTTTCATTATTAACTTACGCAGTAAAGGAACCAATAATAATATACTTTTGACTGAATTTCTCTCTCTGTCTTATAAGAGACCAATTTATGCAGGAAAGGTTCTAATATGCAAGATTGGTTACGAATTCTATTAATATCCTGGCTTGATGGTCTAGTGGTTAGTGACCCTGACTGCTAAACCGGAGGACGTGGGTTCGATTCCCACCCAGGACAAATATTTGTGTGATGAGTATGATCATTTGTTCTGTGTCTAGGTAAATTACTCTATTTTAAGTATGTATTTAGAAATATATAAGTATGTTTATCAGTAGTGTAGTTGCTATAATACAGGCTCTGCCTAGTTTGGGAGTCAGATGGCCGTATGTGAGCTGTCTCAAGATAGTATAATAATCTCTATTCGTTAATTCTAAAAGTCCGATGAGACTTCTAGCCGATACAATGACGAATCAGGCACGGGACCAATGGCTTTAAATTAAATCGAATGACCATTGATTACTTCATATAATAAAAATTCCACAAAGTATAATAGACGATACAAATTGGCAATACTTATGTTAAGGGCCGCTATTCACCGATGACCTCGGACATTGTCATTTATATATAATTATCAAAAACAAGTTCCGTGGCCTTGACAGCGATTTAATTATACAACGTGTTAAGAAATCATAGTATTGATGAGTTTGTTCTAACGATGTTTTTGTGGTGTATGTTTTATTTCTTAAGTTTATTGTAGTCATGTTATATTTTATATTTCGTTATGTATGAAATGGGCTGCGTTTTAGCAAATTATTTATTGCTTTTCTTCTTAAATATTTTAGGTGTTATTGAAGTATTAGTAATTATAATGCTTATTATGATCATAGGTCATATGATTGTAGGTATACCTTTACAATACCTTAAGGTATCGTTTATATTATTCTTTATTATAATGTCACTTGACTAAAAGTTTAAATAAAAATCTAAGATCTATCTGAAAGTTTTAAAAACAGATATAGTTTAGGTACTAAAACATCTAAGAAATTATAACTGATCAGTAGGTAGTCGAATTTTAAAATGCTATATTTAAGGTACCTATTTATTAGTTAGGTGATTAGGTTTTAATTAGTTAATAGTTTTTTATATGTATATATATAGTTAAGTTCATAATATGATGTTGATTTCATTTATTTACTCAATATCTCGTTGATTTGTTAAACACACCTGCAGTACCTTAGGACTCAAAATTATACCCATTTTGCGATCTAGACCCTATCATTATTGTCTAAGCTAAACTCAAAACTTTACGTCCATTGTCAGCTAAACTGTTTAAATGTAAAATAGAGATAAGAATTCAAGAATATTTACGCTTACTTTTAAGATAAGATGCTATGAATATTTAGTTTGAAGTTAATAGACATTTACTTTAAAATAATATAAAAGTATTTAGGAATTTAGGACTAACAGTTAAAGTAATATAGAATTATGATATACCTTGCTTTAGTTCCAAATCTATACGTTCAGTTAATTCATTCTGGAATCACAACTAAATTCAGTGCCTATTAAATAGACACAAATAACAAGAAGTTAATTTTTATACCAATTTATTTAAGTATTAGCGACTCGGCCCCGCTTCGCACGGATAGGCAAAACATTGATGAATTATACACAAAAACTTTCCTCTTGAATTACTCTATCTAATGCTGAAAAGTGCATTAAAATCCGTGGCGTATTTTTAAAAGAAGTAAGCGTACAAACTGCGGGATTTATATAGTTTTATACTATGTAAAGATAACACATGTGTATATTTTTCTACCTTGTATAAAAAAGCTAAGATCTGAGCACCTAGGGTAATTGGAGTGCTTACCCAAGTAGCAATATAATGTCATATAAATGGTACAATAACGTTTTTTATTTAACTTTCAGTCATATGAAAATGGTTATATTATAGTTTTTTATACGTAAATATAACGCGGGTTTGGGCGCAGATTATATAACATTTATATCGTGTAAGGGTCGTTTTGCAGTCGCGTCCACGACAATTACGTCGAGTAAAAATTACATAGACGTTGTAAGTTTAACCAGAAAGGTTTGTAATAGTTTCTAGTAATACTCTTACAAAACTATATCATCGTATAGACGTATACATTTTATTATGCTTGGTGATCGGTCAGTGGTGCAAGCTAGACAATTTTTGTGACAACTTATTGCGTTGTGATAAAACTTATAAAAAGGTAAGTCAAATATTTTAATACATATTATTATTTAATAATTTAATGTAAAGAAATTTAATTGTAGTGAAAGATAAAAGGCTTGGGAATTAAAAATTTTCGATGAATGTATGGCTATCTCTGTTAATATTTTAATGGGCTTTCGTAATATTGTTGTTACAATATTGTTTATAAAAATAAATAACATTAATTATCATCAATACTTTCCGCCATATTGCCAATGGACATTGAGCGACTGCATTAAGACATGTATATAACTATTGATCATATACATGTTTTTTATACGATTTATGGCGGTCACCATGACGGTTGCAATTAGAGTTCTGTTGGAAAATTGAAAAAAACCTTTGTGTATAGTTATTCATAGGAATACTTCTTTTTTATTTACAGGGGCACCATGGTGATATATTTCGACGTTGATAAGTTTTTAACAAAAAAAGACCTAAAGTTGCTCAAACATTTAAAATGGCCATGGGATAGCACGCATTTTCAGTTAACACAGAAGTGCTACGGGCTTGATTCAGGGACAGTCCTAACAGTATACTAGCTACACTGGCAGACAAAATTGATGGGCCGTTTATTAGACACTGGGCAAGTAGACATGTGCGTTTTGATGTCCATGTCAATAATTGATAAATAAATAAATATTAATAACTGTTTTCTACTAACATTAGGATAAGAAATTACTAACACATTTGTATGGATATCTGGTCTGAAATAAAGAATTTATTATTATTATTATAACAATTTTTTAAGTAATCTTCTCTAAATAAGAGTATTTAATTGTTGCAGTTGAGAAACATTATCATCAACTACATTAACTTTAAGTACTCTTCTTTAATTAAGAATATTTAATTAGAAAAAAGTACTTAAAAAATTACGATATAAGATAAAAAATTAAATAAGATAAGTAAATAAAAACATAAAAGTCTGAATGATGCCAAATAAAAAACCAATTTACGTATCTGTGATTTTTATTTACCTACAATAATAATTAAAGAGTATGTAGTAGGGGTCGATTGATTGATTGTTGTCCTGACTAGATCCAGCATTTACCGCATTAAATGTTGTTGAAGTTGAAAAATGTAAGGAACCACTTTTATTTTTATCACTTTCTTCTTGGCTGGGTACAGTTTCTTCCAGATTAAATGTAGGTACTGTGGCTGTATTCAACAATAATAATTGATAATTTTTATTAACTTTTCTTCTAAAACCACAACTTCGTTTAATTTTTTTCCACTTTTTTAAATCCGTAATATATATTATACTTAATGAAAAATGGCGACTGAGTTGTATAATATATGATAATTTACCGTTTAAATAATCAATTGTCATATATAAGTTATATTAGAATAACGTTTCAAACTAAAAGTTACTTAAAGATGGTAGATATACAACCTAATATGACGATTTTATAACAGTTAACTATAAAATCCTTATATCACAGTTTGTCATTTAAGTGTTGAATAAGAGGTTCTATGACGACCATTTCTGACTGAAACGTTTACTCGACTTTTTATATGACTCGTTATATGACCGTCATATAAATTATTGAGATGACGTTTACCCGACACTTTAATACGACTAAAATAATATACAACGAATGCGTCGTACGGAATACTATTTTACAACTATTTAGTTGCTACAAAACTTTTATAAAGCCCTTTTGTGTCTGTTGGTTGTATAATTCTAATATTATACAACTGTTTTGCTAGTTGGGTACGTACTTAAAATGTTTTATATATCTATCTTTCAACGCATTGACCCTGAGCTGTCAAACACTTTAATATGTTATATGGATAATGTGCATCGTGCCCTCGCGTGTCTTTTGATAGAATTCCGATTAGGTATATTATTTTAAATCAGGATTCATGTTATGACCTAGGAATAAAGTGAAACATATATTCATATTATTTCCTTATTTATATTCAGCACACGTCTCTAATGTGCGATTGTGCTTGTGTTAACATTGTTACTGAGTTATAATCGATTCGTGATATTCAGTAAATATGAAGCGATCAGATCATGGATGGGTGATCGATTGACGCCTACAGTATTCGTCGTTTATTTATAGATCTGAAATAAAGATACTTTAAAATCTTAGGATTTGGTATTGTAATTTGGTATGCCTCGAGGTACTGCATTGGATTCTTAAATAAAATTACCAAGTGTCGAATGAAAGATGAATATAAAATAGTTTAAAAAGTTTAATTAGAATTGTAATAAAATGCTGCAATATAATGTGTTTGCTAATTTCTAACTTTATTAGTAACTGTGATAAGAGAGCAAAGGTATTTTTAAATTAAATTGGTTTATTTCCATTTCATTTGTTATTTATAGTACAATACATATTAATGTGTTATGTAATGTCGTTAACATCTATTTTAACCGATGCACTGTGAAAATCATTACACATGTTGAAGTGTTTATTGTTTTAGACATCATTTATTTGTTTGCGACTGTGGAGGTTTCCAATATTTTGACGTCACCTTATTCTTAAACATATATTTGTATCATATTTTTGTATACCGCTTATACAAGTCTAGACTAGATTTGTGGACTCTAGACTTCTACAAATTGTCCTTATGCGGTGTGCGTCCACAGCGTAGTTGCTATATTAGTTAGTCTCTATACTGCAACATTTGTGAGACTAGAAAATTCTCGACGCTCTGTCTGAGATTTTGAATTAAATATTTTTAAGAAAATATTTATTTTATTACAATGAGTAAGAAATGCGGTTAGCCTGAACACTGTTAAGTTCTCAAAACACCTAAACCTTTCGATAAATAACAGTTTGGTTCGAATACAGTATATGGACCGAAACCTCTACTGCCTATAACCATAGCCCGTATCAAAACATGGCTGCGTATTAAAATGGAAGAAATCCACCAAATAGAATAGAGGAACAGTGTAGGATGCAGGCAAACAAAAACTGCAATAGCGGTGGCATCAAGAAGATTAGGCCCTTACCAAATTAAATACGGACATAGTCTAGATAATCTTGAGCACGAAAACCGGACACTGTTCTCTGAACTAACTAACACCTATGGGTGTTACAGATAGCCTCTATCCAGAGGCTGCACGGAGGTGGAAGAACTACGCCACGTACTATTAGAACGTAGGAGCGTGGTAGATCAACTGACACAGATTCTCCAGTCTCCATCATTAACGAAAGCCTGTAGCAATCTGAAAACGCTGCTAACCTTTTGTGATGATTAGGGATGGCTGGAGTGAAGTAGAAAACAAAAGTCACTCAAAATGGCCCAATCAAGATGCTAGGCCTTCGAATAATGAAACGCAAATTAACTTTAAGACGTTTTGAAATCTGTCGTCACTTTACACCTTAAAGTGCCAGACAGCATGAGACATAACGGCGACTTGAAACTAAATGCCATTTCAGTATTCGGCCATATGTGTGGAAAAAGCCAGGTTAAACTAAGTAACCGTCGTAACTACCAAATAAAATAATCTTACCATCACTAAATAAATTAAATAGTGGAGAGTAACATACATAGATCATTAGAACACTTCTATATGGTTCTGATCATCTTAACCATTTGGAATGTCTTCATCCACTTTTAATGCTGTACAAATGTCATTACAACCATTTCAAACCGCTTCGAGAGTATGTTCGGCCATCAGCTGTAGAGTCCTTGACCAGATACCATGTTGCTCCCCACCATCCATGATGCCTGATGCCTGATGTAATGTTATGATACAGTTGCATGAGAATTTCAACATTTTCATTAACAAGGTTAGTTTTAACATTTTCTTGAATGCAGCTGTTGACATTTTTTAGACTTTTTTTTAATCGGAATATGTCTCGTGATTCAATTTGGAGAAACGTCTTCCGAATTTAGCTATAATGTTTGTGTCTTGTTTTGTGTGTTTAACTAAATTAGAAATTGTATTTCTATTGTATTTTTTTATTTTGTTTGAATTTCAAATAATCATTTTATAATTTATATATACCTATTTACTAAAGTATAACTCAGTTTAAAATGTTAATTTTAAAGATAGCGTGTTCAAATATCTTGTCATTTTTATTCAGATTGTTGTTATTTGCAATCTCAATAGTTAAAGTTGTAGAGATAGTTATCTCAAATAGTGAAGGTTTTGTGATCGGCTGATGCAACCACACCTAAGTTCTAGTAATAAATTACTTTTAATATTTTCCTTAAATTTCCTTGTTATGTAAGATGATCACAAATAGATGTTGATATTATAACTGCGTGACTCACAGAGTTCAATATTCTGCCTTTATGATCCAAACCAAACTAAATATTTATAAGTTGAGAAAATATTTTTGTCAGATCACAAGTTATGTGTAGTTTGTAATAGTGTTGTTTCTTAGTTTATATGTGTTGTGTGTAGGGGTTTTCAAAAACAAGAAATAAAAAATGGTTTAAAATTTTCAAAGAAATGTATATTTTCTACATTTTTCAATGCTTAATCAGCAACAATTAGCTAGAGTATTCATCTAACAGTCTTATTATTTTACAAGAGTATAAATCACTGCCATAGTCGAAAAGAAATGCAATGGGTACATAGAAATGCAAGAAATACCATTATGTTTGGCTGACAATCGTAGAACATTAGACAACATAACTTTAACGTCACACCAACCGTCCTGATATCTCACTTAATTATTCTACTTACCTAATGTTAGTCAATAAATAATCACTTACTCTAAGGTAACTTCAATAAATTAAAAGAACATTCGTTCCTAGTCTTCGACCAGACTCATAAACCAACAGTTTATATCGGATAGGCAGTAACAGTCTTTGGTTCCCTATTTACATTATTACAAAGTTTACTTTACTTTAACACAAATTTTGGAAAATTTCCTCTTTTTTCTATTCGATGAAAATGCATTTCTACTGAATGAAATTAATTTGTGGCGAATTGATGAACAACATATTACTGACATTTTACTAAAATAACAAATGAAATGATTAAATTATCAGTTTTGAAATTGGCAGCGACATGGCGCTGAACTAGCCTAGTATACTCCCGTAGGATCTAAACCCAAAGCCATTTTGAAGGAGTAACAATAAGATAAAAATAAAAACAAGAAACTAAACCTAGTACACATTAGTGGGGTCAAGACCAAACATTTTGTTTGTTAATTAACAACACTTAACACTAAAATAGTCTTTTCAGTACACACCAGTAGGATCCAAGCCAAACATTTTGGAGCACTAGGATTCTTCACACGAACATTAAATTGTTAGTACACTCCCGTGGGATCGAGCCCGAACATTTTGATGAGCAGGATACGAAAAACACGAAAAACAAGAACTTTGCGATTTTTGAGATAAAATCCCAAAAAATCAGTAGACACCAGTCGGGTCCAGAACAAACATCTTGATCACGGTAGTTTTCTTCAAAATTAAAATCTTCTAAAAATCAGTAGACACCAGTGGGGTCCAAGCCAAACATTTTTGCAGATTTCTCAATTCAATATTTTCTCAAATTGAATTATTAATTGTGGATTCTTCAGTAGATGCCAGTGGGATCCAAAACTTTGATATCCATATTAAATAATTTATTCTTGAACTTGAAAATATCGATCTTATTTACGATGTAGGAGCGCGCGTGGAATAGAGTGGCGTGCGTTCGCTTTGGTGGATGTCTCACGACTGTGGCGACGCGACCACGTGCCTTCCTTTTATAATCGGCTCTCGTGCGCACTCGCGCATTTTTTTTTGCGATTCGAATTTGGAAGCTTTCAGCCGGGCCGGGCGTCTGCGCCCCCGCCCTTACAATTTTTTTTTCTTATTTTTTTTAATGCCACGTTGCTAGTTAGCACATGCTGCCAGATAAAAAAAGAGATGAAATTATCCTTAATTTAATCTCTTTTCAATTAAATAACATTAAATAGCAACTATACTTGATCAAATAGTTTATGTGATTATTTGATTAAAATCTAAATAATATCTATAATTAAATTATACTTTAATAATTTTAAATTATTGATATAATTTATAATAAAAGCATAAAAATAACTACTAATAATATATAAATTAATACATTCTATAATTACAGAATTTAGAACAGCGAAAATTATATATTTAATATAAATAAATAAAACCGTATCTCAATTAAAATTTATTGTATTCTCATAATGTTCACTTGCTTTTAGAAATATAATTAATAAGATTTTGCATAGTAAACTTAATGCTTTGTTTAGAACGTGACAAATTATATTTATTTAATATAAACAGTCAGATTGTTTTGATTAATTAACATTATTTTAAATTTGTTCTAGATAATTGTGTGAAGACATTGAATTCTATTATTTTATGTTATTTAAAAGAACGTGATAGTAATATATAAGAAAGAGGTATTTAATAACTGAATAAGTAAAAAAAAAATATTTGGCGTTATAAATTAATTAGATATTATTTACATAATTATGAAACTTGTCTTTTTTATAAATAAGTAATTATTTATTATTTAAACTGATATTTTTTTTTATTTGTGTATTTTTTTTATTTTCCAACTATCTCATAATTATATTTTACACCTAAAAGGCATTGAATATTTTAACGAAATAAACATCAAAATATGAAACAAAAAATAATTCTTAGAGAATGTGATGATTGATTACTTCTTTGTCTTATATTTAACTATAAAATTCATTGTTATTAAGTCAAGTTCAATTCTACCTTAGTGTTTGTATGGGATTCCCAACTGATACAAAATTACGCATACATTTTCGATAGCCTTAAAAGCATACGAGAAACTCATTCAGGAAACTTTATGAATGATACTTGTTTGCTATTGTACTCAGCGTAATAAACGCACAACGAAATATTTAAATAAACACATTACATGATTATATTTTATTCAATAAAAAACTATTAAAAAACAAATAAAATGTTTAGAAACATATTTTTAAATGAATACCTAAACAAAATAATTTATTTTAGTGAAATAAATAATTAATTTATTGAAAAATAGAATGTTTGTATATCGAATACAATCTCGCTTGTCGAATGTAGAGATGTGCGCATTAGGGGACTTTGAACTTGTGTAGAGAGAAATCGTTAAGCATTAGTCGTGATGCCTCAATATTGGTCGAAGTCGATAATTCACTACTGCCTTTTAAGATCACAGTGACATACTTATGCTATTTGCGCTATACATTATCGTAATTTAATATATTTGAGAATGTATAGATTATTTTTTTGAAAGCAATAGTTTTTTTTTTCGAGGTTAAGTCTAAATCTTGTTGCTACCAGATTCGTCCTGCAAACCTTGCAACTCTAATAGCGACCCTTATAATCCCGTAAACGCGACCGCCTTTATTTTTACCCGTAATTTCTAACTAAAAGAAGTCAAACATTATTCAAAAGTAAAATATTCTATATTTGCAGCTGATTTTTTAATCTGCCTCGGATTAAGATAGTCTTTAGTGGGATTAAATCGGTAACGGATTAAAAGATAGGAACAGACATAATGAGTAAACAAAAGATGGATCTTTTGGAGCGGTGGTGCTGATGTTTCTCTTAATAGTTTAATTTTTAATCCTCTGCGGTGTTCTAAAGATATGCGGGTTGCTATAAAGTTAGGGAAAGGATCAGGAGTTTCTTCCAAAGAGGATTACTTAACTTTTCGGTTTCTCCAGATATTTTGGATTAAAATCCAATATTGTGGTAGTTTCGCCGTTTGATCTGAGCCTAAGATTTTTTGCATATTGGTAAAGAATTAATTCTTTTCGTCAGAAATATGAATACGTCATGTTTTAAGTGATCTGTTTCGAGTGAAAGTAATGGAAATTGTAACGTTTTTATATTATTTTACCGAATTAAAAAATGTGTTTTGAATTTTCCTTGTAATTAATTATTTAGCTTACTTAATTTTTTATTCGATTTGTGTCTTACACTTTTTTTGTTTGATGACCTCCGTGGTCGATTGGCGTACACACCGGTTTTCAAGGTGTCGCCAGCTCTGAGGTCCAGGGTTCGATCCCCGGCCGGGTCAATGTAGAAAACCCCTTTTCTACATTGTCTTGGGTCTGGGTGTTTGTGGTACCTTCGTTGTCTCTGAATTCCGTAACACAAGTGCTTTAGCTACTTACTTTGGGTTCAGAGCAACGTATGTGATGTCCACATTTATTTATTTATATGTTTATTTATTTAACATTTTATGTTTGGTGACGTTAGCTGAAAACCACTTGATTATGGTAGAAACAGGTCGTGTGCAAAAACTAAACGTGTGTAATAACTTTTAACGTTTTTATTACATAAGGAAACTGATATTTTGTATTTATATTTAATACAAAGAAGGATATTGTTATAAATACCCATATAAGAGCATGATAATATTTAATACCTAGTTAATCAAAATCATGTAACGTAACTTAGAATTAGATTCCATGCATGTTTTAATGAAAAAGTATTATTTAACCCATTTAAGCCCGCTGTGCCCAAACGAGGACACCTAACAAATACCCTCTAAATCGTGAAACTTTTAATTTTACTTATTTTAAACAGTGTTTTAATGAAGTTCAATCGTTATTCCTTGTAAGGAAGCAAAAAAATATATGTTAAAGTAGTTAATAGTGATTTTATTATTTGATTTATTTTAGTCATTGGAGAGTATGGTGTTCCTCAAAAGTTAGGATCAAATTTTACTTAGTATTTGTTTAAAATTATATGTATTTCTATACTTAACGTTTTGAATATACTGTAAGGTTAGCAATACAATTTCATTTTACAGTAAAATCTGGTTCTATACAATCTGAGAAGTAGGTTTATAGAGGTGTCCCCATTTGGGGCCAATGGGCCATTAGGAGTCATTTTTCCATAAGCTATCAAAATAGCAGGGTTTGATTTTTGAGGCTAAAATTAACTTCAAGGGCTTAAAATAGCAGTAGATACTATGATAGGATAATTATGACTCAGGTGTACGATTTATTGGCATTTCCTCCAAAACCAAGAACGATAATTGAAGAAAAAAGACGTGATAGCGACTGTATACAGATACATAACGTACCGCCCGGTACTCAATGGAGAGTAAATAACGTATCCAGAAATTACGAAGACGCCAGGCATAGTGGTGGTGACGAGCCATTGACTGCTGCTGTGGCTAAGAAATCGAAATTGAGCAATGAAACCGAAGAGATCCTAAAAAGCCCAAACCGGGATAAATGTGCCCTTGTTTATGAACATATCATAAAGTCTATTGTTGCACGAAATGACTACGATGATGACGAAGAGATTGTGAAGGTACTGTAAATAAACAGGAAGGTGGTCAGTGTCCCCAGACTCTTTCGAAATCAAAAGGAATGTGTAAAGAAACCCAAGCCAACCAGTCGTTTTCTTTGTATTGAACCGTAATGCGAAGGAAGAAGAGGTACTGGAATTTCACCTAAATGTTGGATCCCTCAGCATTTAGGTGTTAGATATTGCATGTACTAACTAAAGAAACTAAGTTATAGCAACATCAATTTCGTCGATTTATAGTTTGCCACTAGTTGAGACTAAGTAAACTTCAGATATTTCACCCTACACCCTAGTCGCTTCGATGGTGCCGTGCCTGCAGTACTGGTTTTGGTCGCTATTCTATGAATCGTATATAATATCGCTCTATAATTCCACAAAAAAAAACACGTTGGCAATACAAAAAATGCTTGAAAATGATATTCGTTAGAAAATAATAACACGAAATTTTGACATTGCATGTGCCCATTGGCCCCATTTGAGGACGCCCTTATTTTTCTAACTTCTAAAAAATAATTTCACTTTTTCATCGTGTTTTTTTAATTATTAGATGAGTATCTAGCTATAAATAAAGAAATTTCAAATGAAATACAGGCACTTTGTATTTGGGTCCAAATGGGTTAAAGTACCTATAAATCTGATACTGGACTGCACGGATAGCCGAAAGGTATAGGTCACCACGCCAGCGACGTGCTGCGGGTTCGACTCCCGCATGAAACAAACATTTGTGTAATCCACAAATGCTAGTTCCATGTCTAGGTATTCTTTGTGCATGTTAATGGTATATTTGTTAAACCCCCCGCGATACAGAGGTTAATTAATCTAGAGCAGGAGTAGATTAATAAAATAATCGTATTAGATATCAGTCAAAGAATACTTGTAATTAAATAGAAAAAGTAGAAAGAAAAACTTAAACCTTAGGCAGGACTTGAACCGGCGACTACTTGCTTAACGCGCGTTACTGGCGCGTTAAGTAGCAGGTTTGATTTAATTACAAATATTCGCTCCGCATGCGTTAATGCTTAACAAATAATTAAAAATAATACTTAAGATTGCTCTTAAAATACATAAATAATTGCATTGACCATCAAAGAGGTTGTTACCAAAAAAGTTAAGTGTAACTCAACTACAATCAATAGTTAAGAACATTGTTTACCCAGCGCAGTGATGTAACTACAAGTTAATGACCTAGTTCCGGTTTCTGACGCTTTACTGGCATTTTAATGTTAAATATTAATGGGTCATCATTGTGGTTACAACTGCATTATACTAACAATGGTAAAGAGCTTGGAGTAAAAATAAGTAAACTATAGAGTGCGTCGAACAAGTATGAACTGTGGGCACTAGTATGAACAAATAAA
This sequence comes from Diachrysia chrysitis, assembly GCA_932294365.1. Lineage (NCBI taxonomy): Eukaryota > Metazoa > Arthropoda > Insecta > Lepidoptera > Noctuidae > Diachrysia > Diachrysia chrysitis. The sequence continues at coordinate 3,640,021 of OW028664.1, forward strand.
ATCGTAAAAATTGTGTCAAAACAGAGCGCGCCGTTTTATTAAAACTATCTCAAAACCTAATTATATCGAAACCATCGATATTCTCGCGTAGACGAGCGTAGTACTTACAGCTAAACCTTCGCTAACTAAAGATTTGGTTACGTTCGGCACAACAGGCTACTAGCGATGTGCGTACTCTATGCTTATGTATGTAAACTCTAAGGTAAACTTATTATCTAATCTAATCTAATCTAATAAGCCCGTTTTGTCCCACTGCAGGGCAAAGGCCTCCCTCTCCCTTTTCCACGCACTTCTGTCCTGAGCTAGGATGGCTAGCTTTCGGTAGGAGTCAAGTTGGTCTCTCCACCGCTTTTTCGGTCTGCCGCGATGTCGTCTAGCGTTATGTGGGATCCATTCTGTAGTTTTTTTAGCCCACAGCTCATCAAACTTATTATATATACATTTATTATATATTTTTATATACATTTTATTTATACATATTATTATATACATTTTATTTGTCACGTTTGCTTGAATGTAAAGACAATTGTCTTTGAATGAATTATTTTACACGTTTCTGTAATACGATTGTGATTATACTAAGGGGATTTTTTTGTTTCGTCTAGTGGTTTCGTTTGTACAATAGTGCATAAATAATTTTATTCATCGTCGTTATAATCAGTCTTAAAAATGATAGTCTCTGTAATTTAAAGGTTTTTAGATTACTTACTCTTTATTTCAGAGTTGTCATCACAATGGTGAATAGACAATAGGGGAGCGGACTGGGTATAAATAGGAAATATCTATTTAGTCCACCAGATAGACAAAAAAAAGAAAAAAAAAACGTATTTTTTCTTTTATCTAATCAATGAAAAATGACAAGTTGAAGCGCTTTACAGTTCTGGAGTAGGGGTTTGTGACGTCACTTGTGGGTAAAAATTGTAGCCACAAGTGACGTTACGCGAAATTTCCATTCACTGTATCTTTCTCATCGTTTGTTTAATTAAAAAAAGAAAAAATACGTGTCTAAAATTTTTTTAATAATATATGTGAAGTGTAAATAAAAATATATAGTCTAAAATTTTGGAAGTAGTTAAACAAAAAAAGCTCTTAAAAAGCGAGTTTAGTATCTGCCAGTAATCAAATCTTGCAAGTTAATATTGACCCACTTCCCGGTTTACGACAAAACTTTAATTTAACATGCCTGGCTGAATACTGAAACGTCAATCAGTTATAAGTCGCCGTTTAGTCTAATGCTGTCTCTGTCAGTTTAAGGTGTAAAGTACCGACAGATAGCCATTCAAGGACGTCTTAAAGTTAAGCTGCGTTTCAATATTCGAGGGTATGTAACTCTGTACACCGGTTTAACCATTTTATAATTTGTTATATAAAAGCGGGTCCTCCTAGCACAGGTATTGCTTTTAAAGGAGGTCCCTATGTAAAGATTAACAGTAAAAGTTGTACATGTTTCTGCAATACTCTTTGTATTTTATTTATTTATATTTATTTTATGAAAATTGAATGACAATACGATATGATTATATATGGTGGATCTGAAGCAACGAAACCTTAAAAAGTTATGTCGCATTTACCCCCGGTTTCTGAAAGGCTGATTAACTCTAAAATTAGTTGATCACCTGACAAACCTCATTTTAAGAGTTGATTGGTTGTTAGTAAAAGCAAAACAATATTTTATGTATCAGTCTCAGTAAATTCATGAAAAAAAAAAAACTTAAAAGGATGCATAATTGCATACTAGGAAAAAAATATACCTAACCAAAAGCTTTTTATGGCATACTAATTCTTAAATAACCTTACCAAATAAAATCTTACCTCATGGTTAAATTGTCAACCAAAGATTAACATATGCCAGTTGAGACAAACAACATATCGTGCTTTTCGAGACACGAGAGAATCTAGATATATAATTATACATGGTCTTCTATACAGTATATAACAAAAACCCTGTCCGATCCAATAAAGGCTTATTCCTGGATCAACATAAGTACTAAAAAAAATATCTCGCTCAAGCGGCTTCTTTGATACAAAACTGTAGGTACCTAGTACACGTGAACTTTGTCGAGCGATCAGTGTAGCCTTTGATCAGTTTTATTTTAATTTAATTATATTCACCGGGGAAAAATAATAATCTCAAATCCATTCAATAGTTACGTGTATATGTACGCAGTACGATGCCGAATAATACTCATAAGAATCGTACATTTTTGTTGCATGCTGTATTATCGGTCAAACTTCTCGTGTGTCTGTGCTGTACTAAATTGTTTTTAAATTCTCATAATATTCAAACTTTACATCATATAACAGAAGCAGGAATAATTAAAAAAAAAACCATATCTAATGATAATAGCTATAATATACCGCAATGCGCCAAATGTAGAAGCCAATTGATATTTTATTTTCAATTTGTTTGATCACCTAACTGGTGTGTTAATTGCAACTAATTGTTCAACAAGTTAGCTGATTGTAACTTAAATAGGTGATGTGAAGAATATACAATCTGTTGTCAAATCTTTTTATTTATATTTATTTATCTATGGATCTCTAACGAAGAATACACAAGTTACATTGTTAGTCAAAAGTACAGTGTACCTACATTTAAGTTGTGCTCCTTCAATTAAAGAAGATCACAAAATTCACATTTAGACATTAAAGGGAACAAACTTACATACTTTGTGAGAAAATCAAATGCTGTAACTGAACTTAAAACTTATATAAACTAAAGTTGAAGTTATACAGATAAAAAGTAATTCAGAGTTAAGAATTAAGCAGTTTTTAGATGAAAGTAACGATTTGCATTTGACAGCCCAGTTCTCGAGATGGGCATTTATTTTACATCACGTTACTTGCCTTGGACAAAAAGGAAGCCGAGTGACACCGCCTGTCACACTTAGTGCTATATATCGAGATCTCTGGGTAATCAAATTCCTTTAACTTTAAACTCGCTTTTTATTTTATCGTCAGTTTTTTTTTAAGAATTCGCGCCCTAAAATGTTCAGTTTTATATAGTTAATGTACGTAATTAGTGTAATTATCAATCTATGAAACACACACATTAGAACGCTTATGAAATAGTTCGTAGTTAAATTCTACAAGTTTCTTCTTCTGTCTAGCCTTTTTCCCAGCTATATTAGGGTTAGCTTCCAGTATTACTGGATTCAGCTGAATACCGTATTTGACATGAGGCGACTGCCTATATGACCTCCACAACCCTTTTTACCGGGTAACGTAGTATCCCATAGTAAGACTGGTTGTCAGAATTGTAATGACTTAACTACTGTAAAAGATCGACAGTCGCTTAACGTGCTTTCCGAAGAAACTTCAAATTCTACAAGTTTGGAAAGTATATTTTTTTATTTAGTAATTTAGAGATACATCTTAACAAGAGCGGCAACATGAAACGTTAAATATTCGGAAATAACCAATTAAGAAGGGTACACCATTATATCAAATAATGAGTTAGAAAATTGTGCAAATTGTAATGTTTGTAACCCAAAACAATCGAATTTATTACTTCTTTTATGTCTACAAATCGTTTTGCACTTTTGCGTCATTCATTGTTGTTTTTTAGCATTTAATAACCCCATCATTGGCGCATTGTGCAAATGTTCAAGGGCGCCATTTTGGAAACTCATATAGTTAGCAACAACGAACCTTAATTGTTATTTTATTGCCAATACTAACGTTCTTTGTGTTCCATTGCGTTAAAAATTGCAATCTTTTTAAGAGTTTTTTGTGATTAGAAAGTACGTAAGGGCTGACTTTCTTTGGATTCTGAGAAGATAGTTTTTAGCGAGTATTCAAGATGTAATAACAGACATGACGCCATTTTTTAATACATTTCTTACCTAGTTTAGTGAAACAAGTGAACTTGGCCTAAAATGTTACCCACATCTATACTTTAATCTATATTTTAACTAGAGAAGTATTTTAAGTCATAAACTAATAATAAATTAAAAAAAATATTTATGAAATGCCCTACTACTGATTAAAATAGTGACCAATTTTAATTCATCTATTTATGTACCTTTTGTTCTGATACCTTTGATTGAAAATCAAATACCTAAACATAAAAAATATGTATATTTTATTTGGAAAGTATATAAAAAAATGTAGTTATTTTAATCAGTAATTGTCAGTCATCAACCAAACGATTCTGTATATCGTCACAATTAAATACCACGTTGGGATTCCTTCCTTGCGCATGCGTATTATAGCTTATTAAACTAATATCTATGACGTTAAGTTAGATGCATTTGTTAACAGTTTCTTGTGACGTCAACAATAAATTAACATAACAATAACCTACAACTTACATCAAAGTTACATCTTCCTTGTAAAATTAATTGTATTGGCAATTTTGCGTAGTTATACTAGACGTCACAATGTTCAAGGATTAAATAAGATTTAAGAGGCATCATAACTCTTTTATCTCTGATTTATTGGACAGTTTATTTTTTTTAATTTTGTACGTAGGTTGTCGTATAAAATTACCACAACCTTGTTTCTCCAAACCTTTCTTTTGTGTCCGCGTGCTAACTCTTTCTAAAATTGTCTATGGCTCAATTATTGTCAATCTGCTAGTCGACGACTACCGGGTGCATTGTTTTAGATAATGCACTGTCTGAATGAGCTAATTGTCGTCTTTCGCTACCGAATAGTTAACAATGCCGCGAATTATTCTTTGCAGTTTTAAAGGCTGTATAAGTAGTCTAGTCTGTGCCTTTGAAGCAAAGAAAGTATTGTCTTTGTGCCCACAAAGTCTTTAAATGGTTCGTCTATTTTACAATAACAAGAGAAAATATCAGCATTATTAGATAACTTCAACTTATACATATACTTGCACTTTTTTAAACATTCTCTATTTTATTTTTTTACTTATGAGCGTCTTATAATCAGTCGTATAAATAGATATAAGTGGGTATGAATCATTGAATGAATTGATCAAAAAGTTTCGCTATCGATATAAACCTATCGACCATTTTTCATAAATCGATGGCGTTATTAATAGAAAAGTGTAAAAAATTGAATATCATCATAATTTATATGTCTGGTAACTTAATATACAATTATTGGTTTCACTACGAACAAATTTAAATAAAAGAAAGCAGACGTGAACTCAGTCGGAGAACGTTTTTCGCGGATAACGAAGCAAAATTACGTAACACTCAATATGCGATGCTATGTTTGAAAATACGTTGCCTCGCAATTTGGTTAGGTTATAGAAGGCCTAAATTAGAAATGTCAAAGTCAATGAACCGAGATCGCCTTGCGACTTGCGACTAGGGTCATAGATTAAATAATTGCTTCTAGGTTACTGGTAAGAGAAAATGTTTGTTTAGAAATTAGTATTTGCTATTTAATTGTAAAAAATATAAATTAACTGAATATTATTGGCGTTTCCTGCAAAATTGTTACGTTTTATTTAGACCAGTTGGTGTAAACCTTTGGTATTTGGTTGTTCTATTGCGATCGTTAAACCCAGCAGGTTACATGCGCGTGATATCACAAGGCCAACGCCCCTAAACCTGCATTTTTGAATTTAGGTCACTGGCTATCAAAAAATCGATTAAAAATATTATCTTGTGATAAATATTTTACTGCGTGCCTTGTAACCAAATAAGTGTTAATAAAAAAGAGCCCAATCAAATGTTTTTTAAGGGAGCGAGCAAAGGGAAGAATCATGATAATTCTAATAAATGATAAAGTCGCGGCAGCAGCTGCAGAACTTTATCTGCATAGTATTTTTGCCAAGAAGTTAAAAAATTGTACTTAGATTTATTTTATTAAGAATCTACTAAATTAAGAATTAGTAATAATAATAAATTAAATGACTTAATTAATAAAAATATCAGTCTTGTTCAAAATAATTATTTTAAAATACTTATAATAAAACAAAAAAATATATTCTTCTAAAGTACCAGGGCGGCATAGCAGTAAGAAGTTTATATAAAATTTCCCGAGCATGAATACGACGCGTTCGTAAAGTTATTTTTTTTTGTCGAGTTCAAAGCACGCGGAAAATTGGAGTGCATCGTTTTTCCGTATCTTGAACTCTTATAGTAGACAAGGAACAATGCCCTGAAGCCACTGACATAATATATCTACACAAATAAATTACAGTCTAAGTATCATTATTTAAAATACAATTTTTTATTAATAGGAAGCAAAAAGATTGTACTTATTTTTCATTTTATTCATAAAGATTTATATCTTAAATGTTGACTTAAATTATAAAATAAATAAATACAAAATAAAAATCCTGAATATGGAACTCACCACCTGAGAGAGGCTGATTTACCTAATCACCGTTGAGCCTTATGTGATCTCTCTAATAGATCTAAAATATGTTTTAATACAACCAAGAGACGATCATTATTTGATTTAAATTGCTTTAAAAAACCTTGCAAATCTTATGCCTAAATTCTACCCTTAAGAGATTAAATATGGGTGTTATAATATTTATTTAAAATAAATGTAACTATATATATATACGCAAAAGAAATAATCAAATAAACTAATCGAATATGGGTATTTATTTCTAAATATTAAAATCAAAATATTATTTATGGATTGTACAAATGTACAAAAGGTAATTTTGTCAATAAAGCGTCACTGATATCCGCTATACATTACAGGAAAACCCACATATATGGGCAATTGCTAAACTAGTCATATGTAGCCACAATTACCAATATTACATTATTTTACCATATTTAGAAATTGAAATACCTATGTGGTTATTACATAAGTTATGGAATTTTGCAAAATTCTGGACCGCAAATATATCGAATAAGGATGTGCTATCAATACGTACAACTTTATACGGTTGTGTTAACAATTTTATGTAATTAATTAATTCGGGATTGAGTTTAGTAATATTGTTTAGAATTTTCAAATTTATCCTCTGTATAGTTGGCATTAAAGTTATGGAAATTCGAAATAAGTTTAGTTTATATAAATTAAATAAAAAATGTGGACAACATTACATACATTGCTCCGAACCCAAAGTAAGTAACTAAAACATTTGTGTTATGGAATCAGAGACAACGAAGGTACCAGAAATGCCTAGATCCGAGACAATGTAGAATTAGAATTCATTTTCACAATTGACCCGTCTGGGGATCGAACCTGGGACCTCAGAGATGTCAACACCTTGAAAACCGATGTGTACGCCACTCGACCACGAAGGTCGTCAAAAGTTGAATTGATGACGTTTATAGTCTACCAAATAAACCTCATTAATGATGTAGATGTAACATAGTTTCTATACTAATTGTTTTCTAAAACTTGCAATCTTAAGAAAAGTCAACGATTGTTAATCTGCCGCCACTGACGGTGTTATAGCTACCGAAAAATAATCCTGTGAAAATAAGACCTTTGCGGTAAACATTTCTAAGACTTATAAAACAATAGTAATATTTTGGAAATCACAAACAGAGAAAGATTAAGATACGATGAAGTGACAGACTAAGCCAGATTAAGAATCCGAAAAGATTATGACATTGAATAATGGGATAGAAGATAGATTATTTTGTTAGGCTTTGATCATTATAGTAGGGTGCGTAAATGACAACATTTTTGCTAATTTATAAATATTAAATACCACAAGGATTTTTGTTTTTTTTTGTGTGAAGTTTGCTTTCTGTGTGACTAATTGAATACTAGGATTATAATGCCGAAACTGCAATGTTGAGATAAGACTAACGACGCTACGGTCAACTTAAACCGTGTCCGTAATTCAAACTTTTTCTTTTGGTGTCGATTATTAGAATACTTTTTATAAAGTACATTTGTTTTTTAAACCAATTTTATGACAAAGTACATAAATATCTAGCACTAAGTATTTTTTGATGTCTAATATGACGCCTAATTTTCCAAACAAGAGCATGCTAAATTTAATTTGAGCGGGAATTACGCAAAGACGAACGCCAATTTTTAGACCTGAAAGCTCATTAATAAATAAGTTTTTATTAGATTACCTGTAACATAATTTAATAAATAGATTAACTGTAAGAGATTCAAGATAATACTAATAAATAGACGATAGCAGATCTACGTGATTTTGATATTTTTGCATTTGGCAAAAAAATATTGTGAGACATTTTATGTCCAAAAAAAAAATACGTAACCTGTCTTTTTGTCGGTCGGTTTCGTCTTTGAGGGCTACAACACCTACCAATGTTACCAGTGCAAATTGTGCGCTTAATAATTTTAACACTTGTACCTAACGGTATCACTGCAGAACAATTTTAAATGTGTTTTAAGGGATTTTTTACTTTTTTACAACACTAGCTGGTGTTGTAAAAAAGTAAAAAATCCCTTAAAACACATTTAAAATTGTTCTGCAATTTTGGAACCGTTATATTATGTAAAAAGGAGTTTTGCTAAAATTTTACAGTCTTAGAATTTTATGATTAGAAAGTTTAGTTAGGTACTTAAGAGACATTTTTACTAAAATTGCACCTTTTTTGCGTGGGTTGTTCATAAATTCAATCGTCTATATTTGGTAATTTTAGTGTTCACGCTGACCAATATAACTTGACCATCTTTATTGTATAAAAAGCGACACCTAAAAAAAGGTCACATTCTGTCACTTATTTAAAGGAAACGAATACTTTAGAGCCATTACTCTTTCCTCCAACCTAATTAAACCATCAAACTTTGCTACTAAACACACAAGTAGTAAAAAAAACAAAAACACGTTACTAATTGGGTCGCCTTAATAGAAACAATTCAAGGACATTTTAAAAACTATCTAACTTTAATGTTGTGCAAACATGTAAATAGGTTATGAATAAAAATAACAACATTCGGTACTGACTGTGTTTTTTATTGAACCCCGACGTAATGTTTTACCGATTTTTATTGCGGTCCAAAGGGATGATTCTTAGTTTTTTAGTTAGTAGGTAATAAACCTCCTTAAATTGTAGGTAAGCCCAAAAAAGTACCCATACAAATATTTTTAACCTTGTCAAAAGTTACAGCAGTGTCTTTTTTGAGAAATTACGTTGATATTTAAAAACTTGCTAATATTTTCTTCAAAATACGCATAAGCACTGTACTTTCAGATGCATTAAAATCGACTAATATAGGTGCAGAACTAATAAAACTTCATTTTTATTAAGTTACTTTGACAGTTCCGTCGGACGCCATTTTGAATTACATCTTGATTGCCCGCCAAATACATTAGTGTCTTTAAAATCTTTTTAACTCTCTAAAGATATACAGAACTATTTCTTACATGTTTAAATTAATCAGGTAAATGTAATACCATAAATAATTAGTTTTGACACAATAGTTTCTCTATTCCTGCCGGAAATAAACCCTGTCTTTTATGCACATTCATTTTAAGATTGGCTGTGGCCCGTTAGTCGATTAAAATGTATATTTTATATTAATAAATACTATATTCTAATTGAGTATAATCAAGTATAATGTCACTAAGCACTGAATTTTTTTATTCCGGCCATTGCCTGATTGTTACCGGCTATTTATAAATTATAATTAATTTATTCGTCACGAGTCTCAAGTCTGTTTTATTAAAATTTTCAAATTTTGGAATCATGTAAAACTGTTGTGAAATTCCGTATTTTTTTTTTACTGTATTTTATTTAACCTATATAATAGTAACAGGATAATTGGTTTTATTGGCACAATTTTAATTTGTTATCAATTTTAAATTCTGTACTTTACTGCTATTCTAATATTAACTAAAAGGAAAACTTTATTAAACAATAAAATAATGTGTTATAAAATAATTATTTTATCAATTACAATATAAATTATAAGTAGGTACTTTATATTTCTTATCAACTATCTGTCCCCAGCGACTTTGTCCGCGTGTTTTGGTTTCAAGGGTTTTTAATTTTTGCAACCTTTTTCATTTATGCTCCGCTCCTTTTGGTCGCAGCGTAATGTTATATAGCTTGTAGCCTTCCTTAATAAATAGGCTATCTAACACTGAAAGTATTTTTCAAATTGGACCAGTAGTTCCTGAGATTAGCGCGTTCAAACAAACAAACAAACTCTTCAGCTTTATATATTAGTATAGATATAAAATTTGTTTTAAAACTAATAACAAAATTAATTTAAGTTGTGTAGGCTTTCGTCCACCTATGAACCTATTTTCAATCATTGGGTAAGTGTATTGTACCCTTGTGTATTGTAGATGTCAATAGATTGACTGAAAACAAAAATGCTACAGGAAAAAAACTGTAAACAAAAAAAAAACGCAACATTTTTAAAATAATTGCAGAATGGAGCTGGCTACAAAAAAATATTAAACTTTAATGTTAACGTGAAACGTGAATGAAAAACGTGATAAATCCACAACTTGGGAATATACATGTTTCCGGTTCCATAGCTTAACAAATACCATTTGCTGGCACAAAACTTCAACTCTTACATAGCTTGGTCTAGTGGTTAGTGACCCTGACTTCTAAACCGGAGGTCGTGGGTTCGATTCCACCTAGGAAAAATCTTTAGGTGATGAGCATGATCATTTGTTCTGTGTCAGTGTGCAATTTATCCATAATTATGTATGTATTTAGAAATATTAATGTATGTTTATCAGTAGTCTGGTTCCATAATAAAGGATTTGCCTAGTTTGGGATCGGATGGCCGTGTGTAAGTTGTGTCAAGAGGTTATTATTATTATTGCATTTGCAAAACATACATCGCGCTCACTATGAACTTGAAGCAGGTCTGTTGCCTTCGTGTAAGCGAGATGCTGCTACGTGCAGTGTGGTGCGCCGTATCCCTTCCACAACGGCGAGAGCACTGCTATAAGAGTTCTTGGTACAGGTACATGGAATTTTTATGATTGCTGAACAAAGAAACGGTTTTTTTAAACTAGAATCTAGAAAAGACTTGTTTCTGAATGAATAGTAATGCGTTTTGAAATTTATTTTATAGATTTTAATGAGTTGTTGATAGCTTAGAATTGTGAAAAGGCTGTTTGTATTTATTCCTAAGGATTTGTTAGAAGTAGGTAATCTTCTTGTAATATATAAAAATATCGTGTCACAGTGTTTGTTATCGAACTCTTCCGGAACGGATCGACCGATTTTTATATTTTTTGTGTTAGTGAATATTTAGGTAGGTCGGAGAATATGTTGTAGGCTATTCTTCATACCCCTATGTGAAATCAAATTTATATGGCAAAACAACGATTGCCAGGTCAGCTAGTAGTTTATATTATATAAAAAACTGATATTTTTCTTTTATATAATTTCTCTTTGTTTTTCTACCTCCCATTATTTAATAAAATTTAAAAATAAATTTGTAAGTTTGCATGTGGCACCTAGTCTGTGAAACAACGCGTCCGTTTTCGAAAATATCTTTACTTATAGATAGCTGTTATAGTAGAATTTAAGTTCAAAATAAATGGCAATACAAGCGAGCCTTCTAGCAAAACCCAGTAGATTATTTAAAAGTAATATCAGAGTTCTTAAACAAGGTATATAGTTAGAAGTTGTTTGGTGTTTACACCGCGAATTATTATCTGTTCTGAGTCAGCAGTGCAGTAGTAATATTGTAACAGGAAAACATTCACATTGCATGAAGATACGAATACCATGAACTGCTTTCTAATTCATTAGTAACTTGTGTTTGTCTGCGTCTAATGAGTTTTGTTGTTATTGTAGCTGAACATACATATATGGCCAGTTGCCATATTAAAAAAAACGATTAGTTTAGGTTACGGATGGTAGATATTTTTTTTATTTAATTACTTATTTACACACATAAATAATTTTATAACATTTATAAATAACATTTCCGTGGGGTCCGAGTGCGCACATGCTTTTTAAAGATCTAGCCAAACGCCTCGTTGACACTTTGCGCGACCCAAGGGCTGGCTTTTGCCTTGAACAGAGGATAAGCATTGCCATACAACGTGGCAATGCCGCCAGCCTTTTGGGAACACCCCCAGTGGACAGCGATGTGGACGAATTTTTTGATGCCATATTTTAGGTTTATGTTTAATTAGATTAGTTTATCTTATTATTCCTTATGTATGTATATTTAGTTAAGTTTATTTGAAATGTACACACACAACATGATTTGTAAACAACATATATTAATCAGAGAGATGTATAAGGGTGCTGCTTATTTTTTAAGAAATCTCTACCAGCGTACCCACGAAAGGAGAAGTAGTAAATTTCCTTCGTTTTGCTTAGAAAATTCTACTGTCCGTTAGCAAAACGCATTCGTTTTTTGTTTATAGGTTCCAGGTATTAAGGTATAAATTATCTACCTATAGGTATAGGGCCTTATTAATAAAAATCGCTGTTGTTTAGCAGCTTAAAAGTTTCTTAATTAAAATTCTCTTTAAAGAAAATAATAAGAATCTGCTCATCACTTGCTAAACACCGTCGAGATTTATATAAATAAAGCAATTTATATCCTAATAAATAGCATTATAATTGTATTGAAATAAAACTTTATATTCTTGCATTTAAATGAGTACATACTTTACGATAGATCTGTCTTTAATTTTAATTTAACCTTATCTTAATTTTTAATCGATTCTAATATTATAAATGCGAGTTTAACTTTATCTGTCTTACGCTGTTGTTACGCTTTGACGGCTAAACCGCTCAACCTATTTTGATGAAACTTGGTATGGGGTAAGCTTGGATCCCTTTTCAACGCGACAACCGAAACAGCTAGTCAAACTATAAGTTACTTACTTTTCATGTCTATTACATTTATATTCTAACAATTAAAAATACGTGATGACAAGTGTGTTTAATAAAATTTGTCGATGTGTAAAACGTCCTTTTTTTTTATAAACTAGAATAAAAATCTAATTGCATTTACAATGAAGCGATATATAACTATACTTCTTCAAGCTATTCACACCTGACAGCGGTAAACAGACTACTATATAACAAACAGTTATGGTCAAACACCAATTATGTGGTAACCCGTAAATCTTTATCTACAGAATACAACCCTCAAATGCGACAGCAATCAAATAACTATGTATACTTGCATAGTGGTACTTTATAACCCTGTTTGGTATTTCTTTTCTCAAATAGGGTTATAAAATACCACTATCCATATAAAGTTTGGCCACTGTACAGTTACTTTTTCGGTATGATTTATTGTTTTACCCTTGTAAATTACAGTTAGTTTGTGAAAGGGTTAATATTCATGAGACTAACGTTTGTCACAGCTACCGAACTATTGTGATTTAGTTTTGTTTTATTTTTAATTGTTTTGATACCTGTTGCGAGCAGTCTTATTGTTAACTCTTTTGAGAGCTACTGTTGCTGTGTTCTTAACTAGTTAATATCTTTGTATAGTACGGAAGATTATGCAGAGCGTTATTGAAAGGTTATATCTATCCGAAAGGGGTGAAGAGTACATTGTGATATAGAGTCAGATTATAAAATTACAGCTCAAAATTTTTAATAAATTATTGATATTTTTAACTTTTCGCGTTAATTATTCGACACATAAAATCATAACAAACGTGTCACCGCACTATGAGGATCTATATTTTATTACGTTATTCGCTAAATCTAAACTTACTAATATTATAAAGCTGAAGAGTTTGTTTGTTTGTTTGTTTGAACGCGCTAAACTCAGGAACTACTGATTCGAATTGAAAAATTCTTTTTGTATTGGATAGTCCGTTTATTGAGGAAGGCTATAGGCTATATAACATCACGCTACGACCAATAGGAGAGGAGTATAATTGAAAAATGTTGCAAAAATGAAAAACCGTTGAAACTAAAACACGCGAACAAAGTCGCGGGGGACAGCTAGTGTTAAGATACAGTTGAATTAAAATTAAAATAACTTGTTATCAAAGTGTTTTATAAGACCAAGCTAATTGCTTTGATAAACTAAAAGGCTTTTAAATGTACATTATCTATAGGAAATCTACAAGAACACAATATTTAGGAAGTCAAATTACTTCTGCTAATTAACTCAATATGACAATAATTTTTAAATGTATTTTAAATTATTTAAAAGCATTGTTGTGTATGTAATTGTAAAGCTACAGAGGAATACAAAATCAAATATTAAGGAACTTCAACGATGTGTGAAGCATGCAAGTATAATATTTACAAAATATCTATGACAACAGACGTTTACTTCAGAAATAATGTTGGAACTATAAGTTTAATTAGAAATCATTGTACATCATCACTCATATCGAAAAATATTCTAAAGAAGTTAAGTGATTCACCCACTTTCGTATTTGTAAACAAAATTGTCACATTATGGTCAACAAAAAGTTAACGGAATAGGCTGTTGACTTGACCAAATGACAAATGTTCAATTTAACAATGTATCACACCTACTAGATTGTAGGTATACATGCTTCCTATCACAACGTGATAAAGTTCAATATCGTAAGAAAATAAATTGTTGCATTTCTCGAAAAATGCAACGTCATCAAACAGTGCTGTCACAAAAAAAAATTAACCCAACTACAGTTTTACAAACGTTCCCGTTCATTATATTTTTGTCTAATTTACGATGCTGCGGGCCCACTGTGCCAACGGTACCTCAAACAAACACCGCTATTGAACAGTGGTCAAAACGGGGCGCTCGCGAGAAAAAAAATCTGTTTGTCAATTTTTTCGTAAAACAACACAAATCTTTGAAAAGTTTTATTGCATGAATTTTTGACGGTGGCCATTTCTGAAAATTCTTTTGAATTTCGAATATCATTATTCTTTATTTAAAGTAGCTGGGAACGCTATGAGGTGACAGACATCTTTTTACAAAAACTGTCATATTGTGTCTATGCAAATATGAAGACCTTGGATTTATTATACGTTTAAACCTCCAAGCGGTCTTCTTTATAGATGACGTTTTTAAACGAAAATGACGTTAGATACTGCATATTTTAAATTTCCTTATAAACCTCATAGATTAGTAGAAATAGATAGACTATCTCTATCTCTCTCAGATAGTGGATTAAGCGGTGATTGACTTATTTATCACAAAATATATTGTCGCAGATAGCTAATGATTCTATAAATACAATTATACTTTAAGTGACATTTATAAATATAAAAACCGTTTATGTTTCAACTTTATAAATATTTTATTTAGTATTAAGTAATGTATTCGTACGTCTGAAATTGTAATTGGGATATCAGGAATACATTAATGCTTCATTTAAAAACTTGACGTATGTGAGGAAAGATTTATGAATGACATTGAGGACATAGGTTTAACTTAGAAATCGTTTTACTCTTACTTAAAAATAGTAAGTATTGACAGTTTCAAATGCCGAGTTATGCCACTAAGTATAGAAAAGGATGGGCTAATTTTATTACTATCTATTTATTAATTGATAAATAATTTACAAGAACATTCATAATTTAAATATTTATAAATTTAAATATATGTAAAATACACTTAAAATAAAAATAATCTCTTTAGTAATAAAAAATATATTCTTAAGTCAAGTAGTTTTTCTTTTCTTTTAAATAAGTTACACACTGTTGGCTGACATTATCTCCTACTTCTCCTATCGCGGGTCTGCCGGTAGAGATTTATTTAGAAATAAGCAGTACCTTGGTAAATATGTTCTATTATGTTGTTTCTTATGAGTTTGTGTGTACACATACAATATTATGTATTAAAAAAAATCGTTGGTTGCCTGTAAAGTCGGTATACGGGCGAAAGTTTTACGTGACAACGACTGTCAATGTCAATGTCTGTCTCTCTCGCTCTTAGGCGGGCTAACCATGCCCGAGTGGAAGGGACGCGTGCCTCTCACTCGCTCTCATTGTGAGCGCATAACGTGAGCGGAGCGTTACCCAGTTTCTTGAAGTGTCACCCGGCAAACCAATTTATAAGACGTTGTCACGTCAAAAATATGTTTCGAAGAATAGTTTTAATTAATACATTAAATTAAGAAGCAGATTTTTTGCAAAATGGAGATAGAGAATGTTTAGGATGAAAGGTTGTAGTGTAAAACCTTCTTAATCTCTTTGTCATCATAAACAAGACATAATTTAATTAAGTTCGATTTGCACCCCGAATTGAATTATATATAGCATAAATTGTTTCCAGAATGTCAAAGTACGCAACAATATTATGTATAAAATACATTATACTTAATATAATCAAAAGTATAAATCTGGTTTTCCAATCCTGAAAACATTAAAATTGTAATTGTTTTTAATTTAATTTATTTAAACAGTGTTTATTTTATCCAACATACAATGTTTTAGTTCACATGTATTGTCATTAAATTATTACTGTGTCTTTCTTTTCTATTCGTAATTTTGCGAACCGTGGAAATCCGACCTAACAGAAGACTATGTCTTATTAGACTTGTTTTAGCTTTCTTATAAGTATTTAAAATCCAACTTCTGTAAGCTAAGTGTCGCTTCTTTCTATCTCTTTCTAATGTTCATAAATATCGGAGAAATAAATTATAAGAAACTACTTAAAAAAAAACTTTAGATCCAATGAATACCTAGGTATTTTTTATGTGGACAAATTTTTTGATGCCATATTTTAGGTTTATGTTTAATTATAGTTTATTTTATTATTCCTTTTGTGTATGTATATATAGTTAAGCCTATTTATTACAAAATACTGTAATGTAATAAGCTCCTATTTACATGATTTTCATTACAAAATAAAGAATAACGAATAAATAAAATATACACACAAAATTTCATCTAATTTAGACACTTTGCGAAACAAAAGCATACTCTTTTAAGCAGTCAGTAAGTAAGTTAAGCTCATATTAGCATTGGTAAGTATGAAACGACTTGAATATCAACAAGGTTCAAGGCACGGTCAATTCGATTTAATACAAGTAAATTATGACATTATTCACTCCGAAATGAGTCGCTGCGTAATAGCACGGCATTTATTTGAATATTTCTTTTAGAAAGACTTTTTGTCGTCGTATGTTTTTTATTTTCTTATTTACATTTATTTATGGTATTGTCTATTGATTTTTCGACCGGATGTTGATAAACTTTGTTAGTTTTTCCAGATTTGAAAAACAAAAATCTAGAAAACGTACATTAATAAGTTTAAAATAAAATAAAATATAGATTACAATACTTTTCTATGTAACTTAAGTAAAAATATTTAATATTATAATTATTTGATTATAGTAAATTTATAAAATTATTCAATTTTTAAAGGTTCTAGTGCTTTTAAAAATATGTTTTATTAAAAAAGGAAATTACGGGCATACAACTAGTTAATATTTACATTACTGCAACAAATATGTCTTTAAGGTTTAAAACTAGCTAGAAAACAGACGAGAGCGTTTATATGGAGAAAAAACCATCCACATTTTCACAAACTTAACATAGTGTTACATAGTAGGTAGTATGTAATTTTGGCTACTGTTTTAACAAAGCCATAGTTCCTAATCCTATATATATAATATAATAATAAAATAATATCTATATAATAGATAACATAAGCACGAATTTTTTTTTACTGTAGCTGTACGTTTTTCTACTGAAAAGGATTTTTTTGGTGGTTAAATACATAGTTATTGCTCATCTCCTGCGCACCAGTTTATGTAGTTCAAGGCGAGAACGGGACGCAATTAAAAAAATTCCGTCCCGTAATTTATGAGAGCTAGCCAAAAGTATGGATGCGCCCGCGCAGGGTCACCGACCTCTACTGAAAACATCGATTTTGTTTGGTGGGGGTGAGTTGAGGAAAATGTGTATAGTTATTTATTAGAAGATTTAAGATGTCTGGATTTCTTGGTTAAGCTTAAGATTAACAAAACTAGTCAATCTTAACAAAATTTACAGCTTTCTGACTGTGTTAAAAATGTATTTTTTCGGTTAATTAATTAACCGATTACAAAAGGAGGAAGTGTCCCAATTCGTTTTTTTTGTGTATGTTTGTTATCCGATATTTCAAGATATAAAATAGTTATAAAAACCAGAAGTTAAAATAATGGACAACCAATTTCACAAGTAGATCCCCTTAATTTCAAGAAAAACCGTTAAGCAAATCTGACTTTTCGCTTCCATTTTAGGGACGTCACTCACCAATGAATAAATCGCAAAGGAACCCATTACAAATCAAGTATATCAATGGGTAATATTATATACGATCACAAACTTGTCTAAATATTCATTTCTTTTCCTTCTTATAATAAAAATATTTAAGCAAATGTCACGAATGATTCATAAAAATTTGTGGTTACATCATTTGTATTATGATTTAAATTTTTTGATAATGACACATTTTTCTTGATGAAAGCCTCGTAAATTATTCCATCGAATAACGAAAACACGATGACCGATGATTATAATATTATAAAACCGATGATTGTATACTAGCTGTTTCCCGCAGTTCCGCCCGCGTAGGTGTCTTTTCAATCTTACCCCATACAAAGTTTCATCAAAATCGGTTAAGCGGTTTAGCCGTGAAAGCATAACAGACAGACAGAGTTACTTTATGGATTTGAATTTCTACCCAAAAAAATCTGCACGAATCCTAAACATTAATCAATATCCGAAACGTGTAGCAGTTGTTTCTTCCGCCGCTGCGCCCGCGCCGGACGTACGAATATCATGAATAATAATGCTGAGAATGCGTCATTGTGAGGATTTCAGTCAAATTATCGTATCTATTTTTGTTTTCCATTGAAAGGAAAATTACAGGATAAAAATAAATTCGAATTCTTTTATATCAAAGTCACGGACGAGATATGTTTACATCTATTATCCTGACATTGTTTTTCTTATAAGACTGGCTAGCTTTGCTTTGGTAGCTAGGTAAAAATATTTAGTAAACCGTCGATTGAATTGTCCCTGGTAAAGATACAGATAAAAAAACAGAGTATAAAAAAGTAAACTATAGAGTGCTCCTAACAGAGTATGAACTGTGAGCACCAGTATGAATAAGCGTTGTCGTAGCGTAAAAATAGAGCGCGTTGTTTTAATTATATTATCTTAAAACCTAATGTTACCCAAATAATATCGGAAACATTGATATTTGCGCCTAAGTGTCTATCGTCACACAGAAAATCACTTTAATCAGTAAACGAGCGTTGTAATTACAGCTAAAAACGGGCGGGCTACTAGCGATGCGCGCCCTCTATGCTTGCTTAGTATACTCTAGGTAAAAAAAGAATTTAAATCGACCACAAGCACAATTTAAAAGAAAGCAAAATTGCACATACTTTACATTTTCGTCCACCTCATAAAAAGATGGCTAACTTAAGGTTAGGAATACATTATGGGCCCTGTTAGGACACAACAAATTCTACATTCTAGATTTTCGATCTAATACACTACAATCTACATTTTACATAGGTATATAATATTAATAATAAATTAAAAATAAAACATTTTGACATTTTTCAATTTGTTTAATTTTATATTTTTTTATAGGCAAATTGCTTTAGTCATCGCCTTGAGAAGTCTTCTCAAAACTTTCGCGGTTACTGTTGTTATAGCAACTTGTTATTAATTTAACGTGCCTGAAAACTTAATATACGGTTTACTGTAAATAAAAACTTTTTGATTTAGATTTTTGGTATTATGAGTATTATTATTTAGAGGGTAGAGTAGTTTTTTCTCTATTGCATGGAAACTAGAGGGAGCAAGTTGAGTTGTAAATTTTGCGCTTAATGTATCGTTAGCTAAGTCGGATTTCCTTTGGATGATTGGCATTCAAGTCTAAATAAAAAAGTAATTTAAACAAAATCACGTGTTTAAACACCATACATACCTATCAAGTCACCTAATTATAATGCAATTTTTATTTACACAAATGTATTTAATTTGCTGACAAACTTGAAATTCTACACCACATTTATTCAATGTCTTAAAATAATGACTGTGGTAATTTTTATGATAATTATTTCATTTGATTGAATCAATTAATTTTAATGAGAATATTTTGTATTTGAAATTGCTGACTGATCAGATCATCAGAACAAATAGCCTGCTGCTATGTCTATAACCAGCAGATGGCTATTTAGAAAAACAATATCAAATAAATCTTTACATCGATTTCAAAGTAATGGACATATTCAATAAGTCCTAATATGCCTCTTACAATTTATGGTATAAACAAGTAAATCTTTCGCGAAAACTACAACAACTTTTTCAGGAGCTAAAAAAACTTTTTGTCAATAATTTCAATTTGACCAAAATCGGACAAATAATTTAGTCTCACCAACCGTACGATACAAATGCATATTATTAAAAAAAACAATTTAAAGGAGTATCCAGGCATTCTTCAACATTCTTGACATATTAATTTCTTATATAAAAGTGATGGTTATATTATGTTTTTTGTTAATAGTAAGTATCAAATCGTTAGATCGTAGCCCGGTGCCCGCACATTCACAACTTCTGATCCGTACGGGGGTCATTACCACCAGACGTTGTACGATTGGCCGCGGTGCCATCAATCAAAAGTAAAATCCTTTGCTACGAAGCATGACTTCGCGTGTTTTCTTCAGTCTGGCCGACCGAGCCCCTAAAATGTTCCTGAATGCTATCGTGGAAAACTTTGCAGTTTCTTCGTCATCATTATCCAAAGCCTTTATCATCCCACTGTAGGACATAGGCTTCTTTTTTTACGATTTCACCGATTTTGATAAATGATGCGTCCTTAGATTTGTCTTGTAACGTGAATGTCACTGGGTACATACAATACTTATTAAAAATGGCGAATTTTATGCGCTTTATTGTGTAGACTGAAATAAAAAGTTCTTTTCAAATTGCGTGCGGATTCATCAAAATAGTGGGCTTTAAAAGACGGTTACAAAAATATATACAATTTAAAAAGAAAACAATATGGCGACTTATGGCGCTATTTTCAAATGTGAAAAAAATATTACTGTTTTACTTATTTTTACTACATGTATCAATTTAAAGTTTTTGATGAGTACATTTTGAAACTATTTATAACTTAAAACTTGTCACTAAAATGTATAAAATAAAATTACATAGATATAAAAAAATAAAATATTCCGACGGCCAAAAAACTAACAAAAATGTAAGAAAACAAGTTGTATTCATTGTCATTCGGGGAACTTCTTAGATTTTAAAACTTGCACGGTTCCAGTCTTTTCCTTATTATGTTGGAGTCGGCTTTTGGTCTTAGGTAGTAATCTGCAAACCACGAGTATTACATAAAACAAATGCCTATTTCATCTAAATACCAATTTACAGGATTAAATGATGCCTCTTGATAAGACTGACGATGAGAATTTTAGGGGTTAAACAATTTTCAGGAAGGATTGACCTCAGCATTTCAAATCTTTTAATGTCGATCGCGTTTCTGCGTCATGTATTAAACTTACGAGCAAGATTTCTGTGTTAGTAAAGTGAATTATTATAATATATCATTACTAATTGTTATAATCAGCTAATAATTGATTACACGTAAATGTAAATGTTACTTTTTAAGTCCGCACACCCTTACAGGGTTTTTGTATGTAATTTTACTTATATTGTTATTTGTTACCTATAGTTGTAAATAACTATATCATGTGCAATAAATAAATAAAAGGAACCGACTTCAATGAAATTTGTATGGCACCACCTCTGAGGTATATAATACTTATACCGTATTGATGACAAAAATAATTTTCTCATCATACATTTTCGAAGCACAATAAAATTGCCGGAGATATGACCCAAATGAAAAAAAAATCTGTTAAATTAAGACCACCCTCCTTTTAAATTCGTTTAAAAAACGAAACGTTTTCTATCACCATTTGATCGCGACTTTAAAAGTGAAGTTTGCATTTATTTATATTTTATTTCTCGTCGAACGTTTGGTATATAATGCGGCAGAACATAGGAAGTGCTAGGTTGATAACCCTCGACTGTTACTAAAGAGTCATATACCTTCCATATTCCGCTGTCGAGTTCGTCAAGCCGGCAACATTTATTTATTTATATTCAAATGAAAATAGTGTTAACCCGGCTTCATCACCGTAGATCGTAGGACGGTGCTCGTCTGTGATAGCGCAGATGCATCTGCTTCGGTCCGTCGCAATCCAACGCGCCGAAGTATATATACCCTAAGCCAGTTAAAATAGGGTTTAATTCTGAACAGTCACTGCGCGGTGCGTGGATGTCCGTGGCCATTAGCCGAGCGAGGTGACCCGCGATAGGCTTAATATTGTGAAGCAATTTGCTAATGCTGGTCTATTTTTGCTTTTTGATTTAAGGAGGCTACAAGATTACGTATTTTTTTCGGTGTCTTTGGTATATCCGTGACTTTACACATTAGGCCTATCAGAATACCAGATAGATTTCTAATCAGCAATTTTTAGGCAACAACTAGTGCATTATTACGGAGTTGCCTTATAACCATAAAAAATATGCGTTGCTTATCAATGCGTGTGATTATGGCCATATCATGCGTTAAGGTCAGTCACCCCTGATATTTCGCTGACCACTCGCGAACAGTCCATAGACAATGCAGAAACGTTAACCACTTGTATTGGCGGGGGTCGACGACCGGTGGTGGCAACCGAAAATGTGCATCTAAAGAAATTTTGATGCAGACTGTTGCTAAGCAAGAAAGTTTATACGATTTTCTGGTGAAAAATACTATTGTTATTATTCATAAAATATAATTTACAAAATATGTACCCTGTATTTTGTCCAATGTGGGGTAAAGACCTCTTTTCATCGAAAAAGAAGCAATAATCAGAATTTTGTAAGATTGGCAGTTTCTTACAGTTTATTGGTAGACCAAATTAAATTGTAAGTTCAGTAAATAAAACTGTTATCTATGTTGTTTACAGTTGAGAAGAACAATATTACAATTTGCAAATGCTTTCCTTCTCGTCTGGTCCACGATAAAGGGAAATGAGTTTTAGCAGAAGAGCTTTAACCGAGAAGTTAAAGACATGTCAGTGAACTTAGTAGAGCAATATCCGGCAGATCAAAAACAAATGACAGTTCTTTAGTTCTATAGTTCTTGATACTAAAGAAATAGTTCTGGCGTTTTTACCCCGAAAAAAGATGATTGAAAAAATATGCCATACCAAATATGACATAACTCTGGTAAGTTCACTGACATGTTTAAGTGTGCGACACGCCCTTTCACCTTCCCTAGGACTGAGAAACTAAAAAAACATCTCACAGTACCTCGAGATATAGATATTTACCGCATTCATCTTCCGCCTTCATGGGCTTCATGTTACTCATACCCTAAAAATTTGAACGAATCATTTTACAGACAATAGAAATTTCAAGGCTATTTGTAGGTCACCAATCTCTTTAGATAACATCTATTCGTCAATGGACTGCATAAGATTCAAGGAAACTCTCTGACTCATTCACAGATTCTTCTCGTAACATTAACTTTCGCAATGCGAAAGACAACACTTTCGCAAAAATTAGCTGCAGTTTATAAATGAATCATTTCTGACGCAGTGACGTCAAAGTACTCTACTATGTTCCAATAACTTGACCCAGTTAAAAGAGTTAAGGCCGAATATTGAAACGTCATCAGTTTTAAGTCGCCGTTAAGTGTCGTGGTATCTCTGTCACCTTAATGTGTACAATAGCGACATATATACATTTAAGAGCGTCTTAAAGTTAAGTTGCGTTTCAGTATTCAGGGATAAGGCAGTTTAATTCTAATTAAGGACATAATTTACAATAAAAAATAGTTAATAAGTTTTTAGGTAGTACACAAATCTCTGCATTTCCTTTTTTTTTTTAAGTTTACTAGCAATGTTGATGGAATTCACATTACTAGCAATCTTGTTAACCCCTCCAACTAAGCTAAATATGCTTGTGTCTGGAGTGGGTTCGGTCAATAGTGAAATCTCACAATGATCACAAGGCCGTCACCCTAACCATGCATTCCTCCAAATGAGCTGCATCTATTCTAGTTATCCCATTCTAGATGCAAAACAGAATAGTGACAACTCAGATGTTGAGGTTGTAAGTAATTTACTAGTAATTGTGTGATAAAAGTAATAACAATACTCAAGATAAATTGACAGCGAAACATGTCTAAAGAAAGAAACCGTTTTGTACTGTACCTCCTAAATAATGAAAATATAATACTGACCTTACAATTATTGATAATTAATGATTAATAGTAATGAAATTGACCATTCAATAAAAAAATATGCGTAAGTTCGTCATATATCATTTTAAATCTGTTCCATTTCCAAAATCAATCAACCGTTTGTCAGGTTGCCGATTATGGTTAAATTCATAGGCCGGCTTTCCCGCCGTTTACGATGCTACAGCCATCAGACACGCCCGCATTTTATAGCCGCAAGCCGCGTGTCTTTCGTCCACTTTTACGTGTCATATCATTAAATTATTCTTCTTATCTCAATACCGATTTCCTTTTTCAAATTCCTTTTATGTCATAAACACAAGAAAGTTATGAATTGAAAATTTTGGCGGTTGATTTTAGAAAAAAGAATTTGGTTTAATAATTTTTTCTTGGTTTTTTTTATTATGTTATGTCTAAAAAGCACTCTTGAGTTATTGTTGTAAAATAAAATATATACATTAAAGTGGGAACTATTTGGAAACCTCGGGGTTATTTGAAATTCAGTCAATTACCTATCAAGACATTTTGTTTTTCTTAAATTAAAGAAGTACCTATTTAAAATTTTATTCTTTTATTGGTGACTTGACTCCTTTCCACGTATTTTCAAGATAGGGGTTAAGTGTCAAAGTATTAATTAGTTTTAAAATGATTAAAAATAAAGTCGACATTAATGTTTGTACCAAATAACCAAATGGATTCCAAATCCCTTTTGCCTACTTGTATATTATTTATGTATTGTTTATTTTAGTTTAGATGTCTGTCTTTAGATGATTATTTAATTTTGATTAATATTAAATTTTACAATAATTGTCTCTTATGAGTTATTGATACCTTGAGAAGAAGCGGATAACTTTCATAGTTGCGGTTTCTTCACGTAATACTGAAATAATTTTACAACTTTGTTATTACATGAAGAAAAAGGAAAAGTGCAATTAATGTAAACCAAACAAATAAATATTGTTTGTGGTCCATACTACGTCATTACGTTACGTTTCAGAAATTACGTGCAAAACATAATAGATTTTTTTTTTTAATGACGCGTGACTGACGCCATATTTATGTACCTATTTTCCTAAATGTTGGGTATTAAGTGGATTTTAACTCTAAGAATATGTAACTCTAAAATCTGTATACCGTGTATTAAAAATCTATTATGTGTAGGTATATGTGGTAGGTCTAAGAAGGTTGTAGGCAGTTATTGTACCCCTAGTTGATAAGGGTGGCCCTAGCAAAACAAATTTTATCAAGTCAGTTTGTTAAAAGGAAGCAGTCAAGGCCAGCTTATTGCCGTAGAAAATACAAAAAAAAATATATTTGGCCTTATATAAGAGTAGGCTCGAGCATATTATGCATATTGTATACTGGTACTTGAGATATGACAATCTAGAGTAAACATAGACAAGCATAGAGCGCGCGCATCGCTAGTAGCACCTTGTTTCGAGCGTAAGCAAATTTTTAGCATAATATACTACGCCTGATTACTGATTTAAGTTATTTTCCGTGCGACGACAGACGTTTAGGCGTAAATATCCAATGAATGAAATGGTTCCGATATTATTATTAAGGTAATTTAGGTATTGAGACAGTTTTAATAAAACACACACTTATTTTACGATTTAACTTGTTCATACTAGTCTATATACTTTACCGGCCTACAGAGCCCAAAGAAAAAAAAAAGCGAGTGTGCTTTTAGACCACACGACTGAAACAAAACTTCTTTATACACGAAACGTAACTGGCTATATTTGTATAATAACTTTCGTGAGGAGTATTCATATTTATTTAAAAACAAACGGTTTACTCACGTATATTTTCAGGATCGCCCGACTAGTTTCAGACTCAATAACTGTTAAAATGAACTGTTCGACTCGCGACACCGCCGCCGCCGCGTCAGCTCATGATTAGGGACTCCTATTGAGTCTGAAACTAGTCGAGCGATCCCGAAAATATACGTGAGTAAACCGTGTGTTTTTAAATAAAAATGTAACTGGCTATGAGAGAAAGAGAGAAAGAAAACGTGTGCTCGCACCTCTCTCTCTTGCCCCTACAGTAATATACGAAACGTAACTCTTTCTTTCTATCTTCACTAACTTATATCTCCCTCTCAACTTCCGTTCGCCTCGCCCGATTACACTTTTCATAACGCTCTCGTCACGCATTCACTAGCTTACTCCTCAAGAAAGGCATGCGTAAAGAAGTTTTACTTAAAAAAAAGTTTACTTATTTAGACCTTTCATAAGGTAAAAAAATGTTAAGACACTTGAGACGAAACAGCCCATTGTTCAATTATCTCAAGTGGGTAAACCTGTCTTAGTTATTAGGAATCTTTCCATATTTCAAACTACAAATGTAGGTACAAGTAAACGAATCTGCAAAAAGACGAAAATAAGTATAATATGCTTATTTCAAAAATACTTAAAATTAATATTGACTGTCGCATTTGTCATTCATATTACCTATTACTAGAAAGGTACAAATAGTGATTTGCAAATTTCTAATACACGGCAATGTTCACAATTTGATATTGATGCCACCTTTATTTCAATACGGTTACGGTTGAATTTCGTCTGTCTCTTCAACAAAATTATTTCTATAAAACTGCAATTAAACTTAAACAACGAATTAAACTTATTGGTTTTTAACAATTATACGTTTAACAAAGACACTATTGGCCTTCTTTTATAAAATCTCGCAGTTGTTTAGAAATTGTTAAGGAAGTTCTAAATTATTTTACTCTAAACAAAAAATTAAATGAGTATCTGCTAATCTGTTGCTAACCACCGACGAGATTTTTTTAAATAAGACCATATATATTATGTTTTTCAAGGTATAAAGTAATTATATGTATAAATTTATGTTTAACTAGCTGTCCTCCGCGACTTTGTTCGCGTGTTTTAGTTTCAACGGTTTTTAATTTTTGCAACATTTTTCATTTATGCTCCGCTCCTATTGGTCGTAGCGTGATGTTATATAGCCTATAGCCTTCATCAATAAACGGACTATCCATTACAAAAAGAATTTTTCAATTCGAACCAGTAGTTCCTGAGATTAGCGCGTTCAAACAAACAAACAAACAAACAAACAAACTCTTCAGCTTTATAATATTAGTATAGATTTAATGGATTTTTAATTTTCAAAAAGTCACTTTCAAATTTTATTACTTTTATTTAACTGGCCTTAGTCGCAAGAACACTGTTGATGCAGTGTCAGCAGTGTCAGGATTCATTCATTCTTCTTCATCTACCCTAATGAAAGAAAGAGGTTCTAATAGGTTTAGCTTACGAACACACTACACTGACCGTGTCTATATGCTGAAGGTTTACTGAAAAGTAGAAATGCGAATTAGTGTTAAATGCGAATCTCTGGATATTCCGATGCTATTAATTTGTAGCCACCTGCCCGATTAAAAGTTGTGAAGTGATTATAATAAAAAAAATATCTTTCTTTATTTCAATCACTTCTTGCTCAGATCTCAAATGATTAAAGGAAAAGGATTTGTGCACTGGAATTCAATCCAGTGATAAGTTCCAGACTGCAGTAAATTTTCTATTTTTGCCGATTTAGTTATTTGACCGTTTTAAACATCCGTGTATGATGAGAGCGCTCTTTGGGGTTCTCAGCAAGGGTCCTGCACTCGCAAAGGCCCGTACAAGGCCACGGACAACGCTGTTTGCGTGGCTGAGTACTGGTCTGGGAAAGTTTTACTGATATTAGATGAGTCTCACTTAGTTACATACTGTACAGGCAGAACATCTGACTGTGTGCCCTACTTACCTTCCGCTTTGGCCCCTGGGGTGTGGACGCTTGAAAGAAAAAATTGATGTTTCGATTTAGGTGCCCGAGAGTACATTTTCTAAGTTTTCCTAACGCGCGATCCCAAGTCTTAAATTTTTGACACAACGGCTTAACAGTCTGAAGACCTACAAGTGCATAAGTGCAATTTTAAATTGAACCTTCGAGAAGTTTCTACAGCTGTGGAACCAGCCCGCCGATCTGGTCGTTGACCAGTCATATGACCCAGATTTGAACACAGTTTGAATTTCGAATCTTTCTACGTAGCAAGACAATGACGTTTTTGTTTATGGACCTAACACGACAGAGATCTATGGTGCAAACCATTGACTAAATCATAGACAATTAGAACATATTATAAATAAATGTGTCTTCATTTTTCTAACTAGAATTTAAATGTAGTGCTAAAATGTAGCAGTTTCTATTAAGCATATAATATCGAAGAGTTTTAAATGATGCCAAAGATCAACACACTCGGAATGTTGTCGACACAAATTATTTACTTGTTGCCTTTTTTGCTGTGTATATGAAAGTTCTTTGTATGTGCGTACCTGTAACTGGCTTAGTTGTTCCTTTCCCTCTATGAAATGATAATTGAGGAAAAGTGCTGAAAAATAACCTAACCTTACAGCTTCCTGTCCGTTATCTTTTATTTGTACTTGTAAGAATTCGATATTAGACGGTCAGTATTAAGGCCTGGGTACTAAATCTGTGTACGTCGGTGAAGATCATACTCACTACTCAGTATAATTATGAAGCACACATATTATGGAGTGAATTAGCACATAATTTGTCCATCATCACAAAGCCAAGCTTTCGCCGCGTCAAATAGTCGATTCCCTAACTTTCTACGAGTTCCGAAGTTTCGATGAAAGTAGTCTCACACTTGTCGGCCGCCATTACTGGCCACTGCGGAAAAAGAAACGATTCCAAGTTTGAAATGTTGTTCTTATTTCAGTTTTCCGACCTTTTAGTGTTGGCGGCACGAAATAAGGTTACTTGATGCTGGCAGTTTTTATTTATCGTTTGTATTTAAGAATGTTTGAATTCGTTTTCGAAAGTTGATGTTTTTAGGCCTACCTTTTTTTAGATTTCACTTGTTTAGTATTGACATACTTTTTAAAGAGCTGTATAAAATTATCTTTTTCGCTATTTAATTCTTTTTAATTTAAGTTTTTTTGACAAAGCAAACACCTTTGTATTATTCCGGTAATAACAGCAGCGAATTTAAAAAAATAGCATAAAACCACTTCGATATTCTAAAAAACATATTTATGAGATTTGCAACAAAAAATAAGAAAATCGCTTATCAAATTAAAATTAAATATGGAACTTATCAATAAAAGACGATAAAAGTAGACGACCTCCGTACACACCGATTTTCAAGGTGTCGGTAGGTCTGAGGTCCCGGGTTACCCACGACAGGTATACGTGAAAAAACACTTTTCTAGAAATTCTTTGGTCTGGGTGTTTGTGGTACCTTCGTTGTCTCTGATTTCACAACAGAAGTGCTTTAACTACTTACTTTGTGTTCAAAGCAATGTATTATGGTTGCCCACATTCATTTCGTTATTGTTATATATGTTAAAAATACATAGAATTAACTTTAAGTATTAATAACTAGTCTCTCAGATTTCTACCTGCATGTCATTTTATAATAATATACTTATATTTATCTTAACTGAGTGAACTGTTTTTATTGTATTTTTTAAAAATAATCGTATTTTAATCTGAAAGATCTGTGATTTACGATTAAATGAATTTATATCTGATTTAAAATGGAGGTACACATATTTCCGAGGCTTGCATAAAAAGTTAAACCAATGACGATAATCCACGTAACATGGAGTAACATGGTATGAATCACCAATACCTTTATAATATAAAAAACGATTATAGATAAATTACGATACAATTATTACAACTGGTATTAAAACAAATAAATTTATAATTTACACAATTTTATCCTTCTGTTGCAAGTTGCGAATACGTGGAGCTATCGTATAACAATCTTATGGCCGAATTGAAACGTCAATCAGTTTTGAGTCGCCATTAAGTCTCATGCTGTCTCTGTCATTTTAAGGTGTAAAGTAGCGACAGATAGACGTTTAAGAACGTCTTAAAGTTAAGTTGCGTTTAAATATTCGGGGGTTAGGTTAGGTGTATTACTTAGTATCTTTTTATTTTGTTGTACACAATATTTTCAATATCTTTAGCAATAGAAAATCATTGTTAAACTTAAGTATTTTTTTTTATCGAGGGATTTAAAAAAATACTTACCGCTTTATCCATAAAAATGACGGTTTTGTTAAGCATCTGCTTAGCAGGTTCTCAATTCAAATTCTCTATAGAAAAAATTACCTAAGAATCTGCTAAACACCGTCGATATCATTATAAATAAGGTCCTTAATTGCGTACAAATTTGAAACTTTGGGCTATTCAAAAAGAATATAATTTTTAAATAATATTCATAGATTATTCAAATCGCCAGCATTCCAACGAGAAAATTAAAATTGGAACCTCATTTCGAACGTTAAATTTTGAATGTCGAGCGCAAATTCGGCCAGTAATGATAGCAGTGTAATCGCATGGCGATGAGTCAACGGCCGGTGAAATGACTACAAAGTTCGTTCACCTTTCACCCAATTTGCCTAAATACACACCGACCGAGAAATGTTGGTATTATATCGCGACCAATACGATAACTAAATGTGTATATTATAATTTATCAGGTTATACCTGTAGTACGATACATACTTATCGGTTGTAGAACTTATATTTTTTTCGGTTGAAGAAATTTTCCATAGTTTTTGTGCTCTATGTATGTCAAAGTGTAATTGTAGTCTATGGTAACAAAGGTGAGCAGAAAAAGTATTCATGCTTCGATGAGTCGAGCTTTATTGAATGGGGTTCATTATAATTGTATGGGTATTTATTGTGTAAAAAAAATGTCTAGCTCTGTCTAGCTTTAGACTGATCAGCATTTGTCTTTGAGTTTACCGAAGTACAAAATAAATAACACAGATAATTTCTGTGAATTTTCTTGTTTTTCCTCAATCAAAATACCGTTTTCATTTAGGTTTTTATAGTTATTTTGTTAATGATCTTTTTAATATTAATTATTATCAACATACAATGAATATATTCTACTCTATATTATTTTTACCGTACACAAGACTGACATAGTATGTCCTAGCGAATCCTTACAATGGTATACCCCAAACCATTATGCATTATCGTCACTATATTTCTTTTATCGCGATATTTTCGTCATATTGGGAAATATTACGTTCATGAATGAGCGTGTGCCACGCAACGAATGTCACGTCACCACATCCCCACGTCACGTCGCCACCGATCAATAAACGACGCCTTATCGTAACGGCGATCTCATCTTGCACAGCATTTTAATGCCGCATAAAACCTAACTGTCTGTCCAAAATAAATACCAGCGAAATGTGAAGGTAGGTCAGCAAACGGTATCCGACAATGAACTCTTGAAACTGGGACAACGACCGACGAATTTGGCATTTGGTCTCGTGGTGAAAAAAAAAATATCGCCAGCGCCGGTACCAGGGGAACATGAACTAGGGAAAGGTTGAATTTCGACTATTTGTCTGTGTGCGTGTGTGTTTACACAGCTATGTTTGTGTGCCAGTCATTGTAGTCGCGCCGTAGAAAGCTTAGTGAATGTTTGTTTACGTTCGCTATAAAAAGAGTGGAATAGTGAAACTGTAACTATCTAATTACTTGTAGAATTTGGGCCAGTGGAAAGATTCATTCATGGTTTTATGATGAGTACAGAAAACCTCTAATATTCTCAGAATGAGACGAAAAAATATCACAAAATAACATAGTTATCCTTATCTATTTAATTTACATTTAAATTCAGTATAGATATTCTTAAATTGGTTAAAGATGTATTAAAATCCTCTTTTCTCTGAAAACACTGTTGATATAAAATAATTATCTACTCATTACATTTAGAAGCAAGTATCTACATAAATAGTATAGCTAATAAAGTGAAAACCAACAAAAAGTTAATAAATATCCAACCCAACCGGCCTTACACACAAGTCGAGGAGCATTTTTTACATTTCAATCTTCTGTAAACTTATAATTTTCGGTATGTAGGTAAATTGATTTCATAACTATGATATTTACATTTTCCTCGCCAAGCCTTTTCCAAAAATGTTGAAGTCGTCTTTCAATCTTACCGAATTCAGCTGAATACCGTATTTTACGGAACGACTGCCTATCTGATCTCTGTGGAGGAAAAATAGCCAGTCGCTCCGCCACCCATTTTACTGGCTAACAAAGAATTCCATAGTAAGACCGGTTACCAGAATTATTATGACTTAACGACTGTCAAAGGTCTACGTATGACAGTCTTTAATAATACATATCAAACAGTACCTACCTTACTCTTATCCAACCCTATGTATCCCCCACCACCCCATCCATGAAACCCATAACATCTGTGATACTTACGTACATTAGATATATCGTCACGTCAAAAGAAATAAAACCTTCATTCGTAATCTCAACACATTATTGCCATCCACAAAGTAATTCTTACGTGGAACTCTAACTAAATTGTTCTCACGTGAAAAAATACATAAAGGTGTACAAAACAGTAAAGCATACGTGTCCATGACACATCATAACTAATTAAAGAAAACAGATCATAATTTATATTTCATTCAATATTATCCTTATGACATTTGTAATATACATCGTAATTGAATCATATTGAAATAAATTATGTAGTATAATATAATAATTAGTTAATTTATCTTATTCGCACGTAAACCGCAATGATTCTGTGCTCTTGTATTACTATGGAGTCGTTTTATGATATAAAATATAATTTACCTTAAGCTATTTTTTTCTGAAGTGACTTACGTCATATTACATAAGTATTCCTTTAATGAGAATTATAAATTGTTCAATACTAAATTGGGACAAAAAACATTCATTCAAATTTCGTTCGTCATAAGAATCATATTTTAATCATAGTAATATATATATCTTCTTTAATTTTACATTAATTTCCTCCAAAAACACAACTGTTTCCTTGTATTAAAAGCGCAGGAAAATATAATTTGCGTCATCTTAAGATCCGTAAGGAAGTGTACGTAATTCTTAGATTTACGTAATAGGAAACTTTATTGCGAAATAAGGATCATACAAACAAACACGAATAAAGTATTAGAAATATAGTAGTACCAGTTACTTACTGTACATATTTTGATATATAAAAAAAGAACAGTCGTCTACCAAGTACTAGGTACGCATAAACGTTAGGACGTTATCCGAAATATAGACACCAACACACACGCATTTTATTTGAATGCCCACCACGCGTTCACATGCGTACCAAATAACAACGTACGTAGAATGAAAGTCGTTGATGTGTTTCCACAATGGCCCATGCTGGCTACGCTTTTTTTTCATTTGATGTTGTGCTGTTCTAAGCAATCCATCAATATAGTAATGTTCCTACTGTTGACGTCGAAAATGCGGACATCATTATACTTAAATTGCAGGGCTCTATGTAGAGGCGGCCAAAAGTATTTTCAAGTAAAAGACTTTTTAAAGTGCAAAGACCTCTTTACTCTGAAAAAACGTCAAAACAATTTATTTTTATTGTTTATGATTATAATTTGTATAATTATTCGAAGAAAAAAGTGAAAAGCGTTTACCTAACTACATATTAAATTAGTGTAAATGATAATTTCACTTTGTTTGTTAGCAATGATTTTCTCTTGGTGATAGCTTAGTAACCGCATGCCTAGAACGCATGCGCCAAGGTGAGAAAACGAACTTGCTTGTAGGAAAAGCAAGATGGCCCTTTTTTTATTTTATATTTTATGCATTCTGAAACAAATATTTGGTTAAACTATACTTAATTTTGATTTTGAATATTTGTTTATTTAACTAATGGTGAAGTAATAAGTAGTACATCACATGAGTGTAAATTTATATCATGATACAAAATCCTCAAGATTATCTACTTCCTATCTAGTAAGTACCTATTTATGGAGTTTCTTGCCGGTACTTCTCCATAGGAGTGACATTTTGAAACCGTGCAACTAAAGTCATTTAACGTTTTGAAATTGCCTGAAAAGGCCTACCTGAAATAAAAATATTTTGATTTTGATTCTACTATATAGATAGAAATAAAAAAATGCACATTTTTTATAAAATAATTCTTCTATTTAGGTAGTTAGTTTAGTTAGTTTCTATAATTATCATTAAGTAGGTAGGTACCAAAATTTCGGTCTTTTTGCGTATTACTTTTTATCTTCTCACCACAAGCGGAAAAAAATGCCGGAACACACAGCGTTAAGGAGTTATAATTTCCGTAAAAGGTGAACAATGGGCTTTACCCATATTTGAAACTAGAAGATAGATAAAAAATGTTATTACTACATGAATTGTCCTCCTATTTATTTTACCCAAACTTCACTAGACCACTCGAAATACCTACGTGTTATAGACACATCTACAGAATGTTTTAAAGCGGAATGGAAAGCATTCGAACATAGTTTTCTTGAGTGAAGCCATCATAATGCCATCCGTGTGTATTCACTTTGTTTTTACATCGTCTGCTTTTGTTTTCTATGCTATCCGGGTGATTCTCGCTGCGCATCGCTTGAGGACGGTCGCGATGCATGCATTACTTGTGTTAGGGGAAAAGTCTATTGCAAGATATGCTATGCTATGCAAATTTGTAGCTAGAGTGCTTGGTAGGTATCAAGTAACAATATCGGTAAATGTTCCTATATCGAATTATTGTATGATTAGTATAATAACTTTCGTGAGGAGTATTCATAATTACGCACGCACATTCTCCGAATCGCACAAGTAGTTTCAGACTTAATAGGAGTTCCTAATCTTGAGCTGACGCGGCGGCGGTAGTGTCGCGATTATCCTGGAAGTTTAACTTCTAAATAGGTGTTTAATATTTTAAAGTGTTGTAGGTATATATTGTCTAGTGGTTTAACTCCATTTTGAGGCAGTATTTGAAGGAATATGTAACTGCAAAGTTTCTTAAAGTGCTGCTCATCATATATCTTTATATAGTATAAAACATAGTCCCTCCCGCTGTCTGTACTCTTCATCTTTTAAACTACGCAACTGATTTTAATGCAGTTATCAGCAATATATAGAGTGATTCAAGAGGAAGGTTTATGCGTAGGTATAATGCACGCATATTATACGCCACGGGCAAAGCTGCGGCCAAAATATGTATGTAATAATATGTGTTTATATAAATTGTTAATTAAAAATACTTTTTATTATATTATTCTTTGTCGTTTTTTTCAACGAATTATAAATATTTATTAAGACAAAAAGGCTCTCATCAATACAGGCATAGTATAATTCTGTTGTTCCTTATATAAAACGATTTTTTCTAAATACTTTAACTTATAAATTACCTTCACTGCACAGAAATTAACGAGACATAAATAAAACTGAATCAACTGCGTCGTCTTTGCGTAACTATTTCATACCTCACCTCACTGTCTACAACATTTCATACGCCACTAGCCTTATCAATTAGTCAATGATAGCGATCGGAATATGATAATGTCTACAGTAAAAACTGACCCATCTACTTATGAAGCCGGAATGAAGACCATAAACAAATAAGTTGCTTTCTCGCATATTAAAGCAGGATATTTAAATAACATGTACCTTTTTCATCTAAGTTAATGATACCGCTTAAACAGATGACTTAGTTCGATAACTTAGATGAGAAGCGGACCTTGGCTGATGTTGTAGATTATGTAAATATGTGGTGTCAATCAGTTAAGTTAGCCTGCTGCACCTACCGCAGTGTCTTAGATGGTATGTTGTATGTTTACGGTATATACAGTTCTGCGACAATCAGAAACTTTGATTTAGGTAAATTTTATTTGAGGAATAATTGAATATGATGTCTTTATATTAATAAGTAAAAAAAATTAGAATATCCTTGCGACCGAAATTTCTATAAACTGAAAATTGATATTTCAGCTGTTTTTTACGTTTTATAGAATATTTTTGAACTTAAAAGAAGAGTCTATATATTTAACACACCAGGAAACTGTTCTCTGTATATTCTTATAGAATTTAAGCATAAGTATTATACCAGAATTGTACAACTACATGCCATCATCATCTCCCTGCCCTTTTCCCAATTATTTGGAGTCAGCGCAATGCATATTTTACTTCCATTCGTCCTACTACTCGTCATCTCAGCATTCACTCCTTTCGTCCTTATATCATCTTTCACACTTTCCATACATCTCTTTTTTGGTCTTCCGAACCCATTCACAGTCATACTCAAAACTTGTTTAGTTAAGTGACTTTTATCTCTTCTCATAACATACCAAAATGAATTAAAAATGTGTTATAAATACGTGTCATCTTTTCTCTATGTACTTTTAAGGTTAATCAAATATATTCCTACGTTTATACTATCCTGGTAGATGTAGTTAGTTACTACATAATGTAATTAAAATATCTAAACAAACATATCGTTATCTTATCGAGTGAAACTAAATCGAGTGGAACCGAAACTTATCAATAATCGATAATTTTGACGTCATTCCCAATAATTGAGTCAAAACCTTCTAAAACCTATGTGCTCCTAGTACAATAAATAAATTATGTAAATGTAATTAATTGTTTTATTAAGTTTTATTGTTAATTATTATTATCTATGCATACTATCAAGGTTATAAAGGGAATAATAACAATTATTTTTATTAACATAAATCAATTAACTGTACGTAGTCTTAATTTTAAGTACTCGGCTATTTTAGCATTCATGATTTTCCTGTGATAGACAAAGAAGAAGCTATATAAACAGATAACTCCATCTCTTTTCGACAATGAAACTACGATAGCTTTAACATTTCAGATTTCAGCCTGTTTATAATAAATTAGGTACTTCAAACAATACCACGTTAATCGTAAAGATAAGAAAACAACAATATTAGTTTATTTATGATTCTCTGGTAATTTATTAATTATATATTAATTAATCATTGAAACTAATTAGCTGACGTATTGATTACGAGTAACATAGGTGCTTGATAATTATTAATCAAGGCTAACACTACGTACATACATACGTATTAGGTAACAATTTTGAACAAATATCAGTTTAACTAATTCTGATTCCAATTTATTAAGTTTTGGTTTTTCTAAACCGTCTATTATCGTAGGTCCATAGGTAACGTCAACGAGTTATTTATTATGTATAAATATATTTTGAAAATAAGTACTTTTTAGAATAAAGTTTTTATTTTATTTATTTTTTGTTTGTTTCAGGTTTTGAGGACAAGGTTACAAATGACATCTTGGTTTACTTATTACTCGTTGGTGCTATTTTTTTAATGCGTGTTTTATTTTATATTGTAGTGGTTGGCTAGCTTGTGAAAACAGTCAATCCTTTTTTCTTATAAAGGGTATTTTTCTGGTTCTATTATAGGTTAGGTAGATCGATAGAAAAGTCTTTCTTGTACACACCAAAATAAAATACATATATTTTAATAACTACAATTCAACATAAAACAAGAGGAACCAATGGGTGGTCCTATCGCAATTTGAATGGATAATATATGAAAATAGCTATAGATATATGTGTCTAGAAAGGATGCCCATCCACTAGAGACTAGACCACTTGTATAACATAAGCCATTATTTTTACGACAAGCCGTACGCATGTACTCCATAACTTTTATGTTCAACTTCCATAGTAACGTGCACCTTCATGGTATAATATTATATAGTCCCACGAACCACGAAACACGTGTCGCTCACAGTTATATAACCTCATTTGGACAACCTTCTTAAGTTACGTACCAGGTACCCTGACCTTAGCATTGCGTACCACACTTGGAACATAACTTAGTTCTGAGGAGTCAATATAAAGTGGTCGCTATACTAATGTAGTATGATCTTGGTAGTAACGGTATACTGTTGCGATGATATTAGCAAAGCCTTGTGACCCAGATAAATGTGTACCGTTAGTGGGCATCGAACCTGCACCCCGTGTCACACATACCGCAGGAATTGAGGCAGGTCGTTCTTCTCGTTGGATTTGGAGAGAAAAAACTTGTGGAAACAGTTTCTAGCGCAATGGACCTGTTTTTGTTTTGATGCGATTTTGTTTGGAACAAAAATATTTTAAACATTGTTGTTTTACCAGCGCAGCATTGTTGTCTTAGCGGTGGCATACCTTTATAACAAGGCTGTTAATGACATTTTGACAAGTAGGTCACAGATCGACATACCTGCATATATAAATCAATATTCTTAAAAAATAAAACAATGTCGAACACTCAAATACAGATGTTTTAACTTATTCGAAAAAAAACCGACATTTCATGGAAGGGGTGCTTCATCAGATGCTGCATATACCAAAATGATTGAACTTAATTAAGTTCTGAAACAGCTACCAATTAAAATATACAGTCAACGATCTGGTCAACGAATTTCGCACTAAGTAATAATCTCATTATTGAGAAATATGTATAAAATCCTGCTTAATGTTTTACGTGCTTAGAATTATATTTTCTTAAAGTATTTGGGGGTAGGCAGATTTGTTATTAGTCTTGTCTGAAGTCGATTTGTTTGAAATAAAATGTCATTTTACGTCATTTTACACAAGGCTTTGTTTATATGACATTGACAGGTTACAAAATTCTTTTGATAATCCAATCATGTTGGCTCCTGATCTCAAGATACGAAACAAACGGAACGTTTACCCAATCACAATTATAAGATACTAAAATCTGATTCATAAAGGAAATACCAAACATCCTTAGCCGTTATTCGACCCGAAATCAACTTTTTTAACAGCCAAAACAAAAAAGTCTTTATGTAATTTAAGTTTATTCAAATTTGGGTCAACGATGCGGGATGCTTGACGATTCGTGTCCCGTTATGCGATTGACACACTGTCTTAATGATATAACTGTACGCAAGACATTTGGATCTCATGTAATAAATTATATTATTTCGCACACTCAAATACTAAGCTAACAGGAAATAAAAAGGTATTCAAATGTATTCTTGCTGCGTTTTTATCGTGTAATAAATTATTTGATGTTTGTGTGCTTAACAAATATCTTATTGAACCGTGTGTGTATTATTTAGGTCAGTATTGAGTTGAATGGCCGTCTTTTGTTTTGTTATAAGATGTCTTCAAACGTCTAAAGATTGTTACTTACAATTTTCATACAATGCGTAGTATGAAAATTATTTAGACACACCGACTGTCAAAGCTATCAATGAAATGGTAACAATCTGTCTTGCTGAGGGATGTCGCCATATTGTCCCCTAATTTGGTGTCGGAGATCAGATAAGCAGTCGATCCAAAGTAAAATACCACTTTATCTGGTAATTTTCAGAAAACTCTTAAAACATTTGGAAGACTTTTAAACAGAGGAAAATTTACTTAGGCACGGCTTAAGTTAAGCAACTTATTCTCATAATGGACTCAAGAAAATTAGACTAATGCAGTTTTATTGTAAGTCACCATATAATGAACATAATAAAAATACCTTCAGGGAGTTATAGTTTCAATAATGACGGATAAAACTTTACATTCTTCGCGCAAACTCTGTTTGAAACCTCATATAGTTGTGACGTATTAGGGTGCTCTCAAATCGTTGCGTAATGGCCGGCTATATAAGACCTTAGGGCGACCGTCCGTAATTAGCTTACAAATAAAGAAAATATATCGCCATGTTAGTGTAAGATCCGCAAACACTTCTAGTAAATCGATAATACTGGGTTCTGTTTTTGTAGAGTCTTGCTGGATAGGACAAGATTAAAATATAAGAAGTTGTTTATTTAAAAGCTACTTTATGTTCGTACTTTTACAACATAGTTGTTATTGCAGATGAAGGAAACCTGTGCCTACATGACAACTTATATCTTAAGGTACGGTGCAGTACCAGCGACGCCACTGACGACAGCCTGGCTTTTCATATAATATATTGTAAAGACGCGCCGCACACGTGTATTTGGTGGCAGCTGACGAAAAAGTGTGTTAAGTCGCTGTCACTGATGGCCACCGGTGGCTGTGGTCAGTCGCTCGTTTGTGTCAAGCCTTAGACTACGTGTTCTAAACTGTTGCCAAATTAACCTATTTAAATCGTGTGTTGTTTGTTCCTCGTACCAGGTTAGAGATACTTGACAAGTAGTAAACAAAAAAGAGGAAAAAGTTAGCAAATATCGTTACTGCCTTTACCTCTCTATTCAGGAACTTCTAAGACAAGAGCAAAGTGGGGCTGTTTGCAACGTATAGGGTTATTAGAAGGAACAGACTCGATTTTTTTAAATATCCTTTAATACACAGTAATATTAACATCACCTAAAATGAATAAATAAAAATAGCTTTTATTTAAAATTGGCTGACAACCACATAACCCCATGTGTTGCAAATAGCTCAATTTACTGTATATTTTATGAAATGTTTATTATAAAAATACATGAAGAGAAGAAGCGCCCATTTTAACACACAATCTGAATTTTACAATAAATACCAATATAAAAATATATCTCTTCTAGCCCACCTCAGTCTTTGTCCCACCACACACAGCTTCATAACACCAGTTATTCGGCACCAATCTATACCGCATCCAGCACAACAGGATCCACATAATAGGCCTACAGTTAGCCAGCATCCCAGTTCCAAGAGCCCCCATATCAGGATGTAACTGTTACTTCTCTCGTTAGGTAACCTAACTGGGTCAACCGTTATTAGAGTTATGGCAGTGTGGTTAGGGCGGTTGGTTAAATGTAAGCTTGAATTAATTGCTGATATATCGTTGTTTGTCGAGTCAAGTTAGTGTTGGTGTTTTCTGATATTATTAAATGGATTTAAGATATGTATAGACAACTAAAGAGTTTTTTTAACTCAAAAATTTCTGGAACCGTAACATATTTTAGAATGTCATTGATTTGGAAAAGCATGTTTACGTTTAAGCTACGATTACATTAAAGTAATTATCGATGACGAAACGCAGCCTATCGACGGATTTTCCTAGGTTACCTTAAAACTTCTTTATTTTTTTATTGACTATATTTTTTAAGACTATGCTAAAGGTTTGCGAAAGAGCAATGGAGCGCATCATATTAGGGGTCAAAAGAACGGACTACATGCGAAACTTCATCATACGGTCCAAAACAATAATAGCAGATGTAGGAACTCAAACAGCCAAGCTAAAGTGGAGCTGAGCTGGTAATATTACCCGCATGACTCCAGATAGGCAGGTGGGTGAAAATAGCTACTAAGTGGGTTTGGTTTCGTCGGGACTCGCAAACAAGGCAGGCCGATGAGATGGTAGCGGGATGACATCGGTCGCTTCTTAAGTCATAGCTATCATATGGCTTAAGACAGAAAACTCTGGAGTCAAACGGACCTTTGCCAAGCAGTGGGAAAATAAAAAGGTTACAAAAAAAATTTTTTTTTTTGTTTTCCTTAATTTACAGCGACCATTATCTTAAATATGACTGAAATGCCTAATGTATAACGAACAACCATAAAATCGATTCCGTTGATTACCGTGATTTGTTTAGTTCCGTCTTTTTACAAACTTTGCCTCCTCTGTCGCACGGTGGTCTCTACATTTTGAACTAAATACAAGTTACCATAGATACAAGTTAGTGACAGTCGCCGCATCAAAGACAGTTACGTCGCGTTGAGGATCAAAGGCTGTATGTAGGGCGACCGTTGCCAATGTTCTGTTATAGCATTATGTTCAGTGGGCGGTGGTACTATGGTAGCTTGTTTTGTTTATAAACTGAGACTGGGGAAGAGAAGGTTGGTAAGATTTAGTAGCATATCAGATTAAAGGTACTAAGAAAAGTTTTGAAATGAAGAAGGATAGATTAGACAAAAACAGGATAAAAATATATATAAAAATATAGATATAATGGAATAGAAAAAGGTGATGAAACTATACAGATTTTATTCTAAAATTTTTCAACTTTTGTTATTTATTGTATTTATTGGGAGAAAGGCTCTATTTATATCTATTTATAATCTATATACAAAAAATTAAACTCTATCTGCCTTGGACATCGCATCACGCGTGAACGGACGGAATAATTTTGCAAATTCTTTTATTTTTAAACTAAAAATACTTTTGATCGGATTTTATCGCACTTTATTTTCTTGTGTGAATCATTGTCAGGAGAAAGATATTATAAAAGAAATAAATGTTTTTAAAACCTCACATCACCCGCGCGAAGCCGAAGGCAGTTAGTTAATAATAAAAATCGTTTATTTCAGGCAATTAACCCATATTAGTGTTTTTATCAAACTTAACTTATCAATACCATAAATATTAAAAGTTTGGCATGCATATTTAAGTACGTCACCAGCTATTACAATTTATATATCTAAAAAAGGTAAATTGAGTGCAATATCTATACTAATATGTTAAATCGGAATAGTATTTTGTTTGTTTAAACGCGCTAATCTCTGAAATTTCCAGTCGCTTTGTAAAAAATCTTTGTGTATATAGTAGCCTGATTTATGACGAATAGTATAAGTTGTCTACCGTATAAGGCTGCATATCTCAGCTAGCTCTTAATATTGCAGCAGAAAAGCAGCTTCCGAACTGCTATATCCGCATGTGCTGACGTACTGGTCTGTGATGCGTTAATACAATATTATATTACAAAAACATATTTTAATTCGTTAGAACTTCCAAAAAAAAACTCGCTAGCAGTTATCAGTTGTTTTTTTTAAGGAAAATATTATTTAATTTTTGATTCAATACATACTGTAATTATTTCTCTGACGTTAAGCAAGATCACGCTTATCCACGATAACCTACGTCACTCCTATTTCCTTAAGACATCCTTGAACTAGTTTAAGTTATTTTGTCACATTTCATTCATGCTTAGACACGGACCTTATGAGTCAGCTTGATGCAGTGCGGCGGATCTTATGACGCTCACAATCTTGTTTAGTTATTGTGTAAAGTCTTGCTAAGGTCAAACAGATTGCTTTAGTTATTGTGACGTAAAACAAAAACACTCTTAACTAATAAAAACCCCTATAAAATGGAACGTGTAGAGTAAACATAGACTAGCATAGAGTGCGCGCATCGGTGGTAGCACTTTGTGCCGAGCGTAAGCAAATTTTTAGCTGTATATGCTACGCTTGTTTACTAATTTAAGTTATTTTCCGTGCGACGACAGACGTTTATGCGAATATATAATTATATATGTTTCCGATATTGTTAGGGTAAAATTAGGTTTTGAGATAGATCGTTTTTGCACTAATTTTAAGAGTTTACTTGGTAAACTAGTGCCTATAGTTCATACTTGATATGCGCACTCTACAGTTAACTTATTATTTCTCTAAGATGTGTATATAAAATAATAAATATAAATATATCGTTACTTTTTTTTAATGATTAAATTATGAAGTAAATACGTTATGGTTAGTAAATGTAGTATTGGGTTTTATTACGAAGGATTAATGCCACTATATTTAAATTAAATTAAAAACTTCATACTAAGAACCATTCATTGGAAAGATCATGGTTACAATACTGTTCACCACAAAAATATTTATTCAATGTATTCATTCTCAAATCTATATAACCATGTAGCGTTGCATAAAACAACAAAACATTTTTATCTAAAATTATATTATACATGCGAAAGTAACTCTGTCTGTCCATATGTTACGCGTTCACGGCTAAACCGCCGATTTTGATAAAACGTGGTATGGGATAAGCATAGATTCTAAGAAACTACATAGGCTTTTTGCTGCGATAACCGATATCCCCGCGGGCAGATTTGCAGGAGAAAGCAAGTAAAATATAATAAGCTTTATTAAGTTAAAGCAACAAATTCTTCTAAAAGGACTGTTAAGAATGATCTAAATCTATACTAATATTATAAAGCTGAAGAGTTTGTTTGATTTTTGTTTGTTTGTTTGTTTGTATGTTTGAACGCGCTAATCTCAGGAACTACTGGTTCGAATTAAAAAAATATTTTTGTATTGGATTGTCCGTTTATTGAGGAAGGCTATAGGTTATATAACATCACGCTACGAACAATAGGAGCGGAGCATAAATCAAAAATATTGCAAAAATGAAAAACCGTTGAAACTAAAACACGCGAACAAAGTCGCGGGGGACAGCTAGTACAATATATTATACTAAACAAACATTATCTATATTGATATCCCCGGCCTACGTATACTAAAGAGAGTTTAGAATATGTTTAGTTGCAGCTACGTTAAGTATATGGTGTAAGATTGGCAATAAACTTGAGAGGTCGGACCGGCCGGTATGTAGGTCGACCGTTTGCGGTACTCGACGCGCATCGCGGCGCCTATTCTGATGCGGATATCAATTTATTTGTTTTATATTTATTGAAACACGCTTTTTCACTAATCATTTGTTTGATATAAAATTCTTGTATACCAATGGAATATTCACTCCCGAACCTATCGGAATTTTCACTCGAGACATGTGACAAATAATTCCGAGTAAATCTTGATTTAATGATACAGAAGATGTTTTTTTTTACTTTTTTGTTATTTACTGAAGAGGGAAGGAAGACTCCATACAAATATGTTTGAGTCTTTGAGAATTATGAAGGAGAAGAAAAGGGGTACTAATCTTTTGGTCATTATTTAATTGGTAATGTGACTAAGTGTATACACAAACAGATGAATATGTAAGCCAGTCATTGGTCTAGAATATAAACAAGTAAGAATTAGGTTATTATTTCTCAAGGCTGTGCAAAACTTAGTCATTGTCTCAGAAAAAATATGTTACTTCCCCGTCAAGGCCGTATTTTGATACCACGCCTATCTGCAATGCCATAATTATTCATATTTCAGATTATTTACAGATTTCATCAAC
The DNA here is from genome assembly GCA_932294365.1 of Diachrysia chrysitis. Taxonomy (NCBI): domain Eukaryota; kingdom Metazoa; phylum Arthropoda; class Insecta; order Lepidoptera; family Noctuidae; genus Diachrysia; species Diachrysia chrysitis. Next base: position 3,684,738 of record OW028664.1, read on the forward strand.
AATACCTAATTGCAAGCAGACAGAAAAACAGTCGTACTGACAATTCTATGACAACCTCCGTGGTCGAGCGACGTACACACCGGTTTTCAAGATATCGCTCTAAAGTCCCGGGTTCGATCCCCGGACGGGTCAATGTAGAAAACCACTTTTCTACATTGTCTCGGGTCTTGGTGTTTGTGGTACCTTCGTTGTCTCTGAATTCCTACTACTATTAAGTAACTGACTAATGCATAAAAAAATCATAGAGACGACTTTAAAAAAAAAGAATTAAATATTCATCTTTAATCATTTTTTTTTTTATTTTACGTTTTGTTGAAACTAAACTAACATCATTGTTTTAACAAGGACTTAATGCGTTCTTGGATAGGTTCCACAAATTCTCTGAAACTATTTATTATTAACGTTTCCTTTGAAAAATCGATCATGCGTGGTTACGTAATGCTTGATCGTCGCATATTTATAAGGTAACTATAAAAAACATATGATTCTACATTAGGACTAACTCCAGTGTCAATTGAAAAACAATACATTCACTGGAAATATGAAATATGTTTTATTTTTAATTTAAGGTTTTACAATTTACTGCGAGACACATAAACCGGACAACTAGTTATTATTATATATATTATATATATATATATATATATTAGTATTATTATGGTATGGTATAAAGAGATAGTGCCGAATGTGAAACCAAAGAAGATATTAAAGAAAACTTAAATACCCAAAAATAAAAATGGAAGAAAACCATTTAAAGGTTATTTGAATAGCATACTCAAATTTGCAAAAAAGCACTATATTAAATTCATAAAAATAAGTCCATGTTAAAAATCTTGTGAAAACGTCAATAGCAACTAATGGTTAGAACTACGCCTCCATTGAGGTAGTACCAGTAAACGGCGGTCTTACGTCATGTAACAAACAACTTGTTTATATAGGTAAAGTAAGTAAAGATATATACCTAACAAAAAAAACAAATTACGTCAGGGTATGCATAGACAACTGACGTAGTGATTTATCAATTAGTTTCAAACGTCAGCGAAAAGTAGGGATTTAAACAATTAGAAATAATAGGCTAAGCGTCATTGCTCTTTATTTATTTACCTCCATATGGTATTATGGGATGTCATAAGTCATAAGTCATAAGTATTTTATTTCTTAACAATATACATTGTGTTGAAAATTGGTACACTATTCAAATTTTACATTCGTGTGAAATAAATACAGTAAAAAAAACTTAGTAACTAAAAACACAAATCACACTATTATTTTATATGCATAAAGATTCGTTATTATTGAAGTAAAACTTCTTTAGGCGCGACTAGGGAGTAACTCTGATTTTTTTTCTGACGGAAGTAACGCTTCCGCCGTTTAAAAATAATAATTCTGATTGGTTGTAAGTATATGTCATATACTACACGCTTCTTGACTTATACGCCAGCTAGTGGCAAATATCATAATCAATTAGGATTATTTATTTTCAAATTGTCAAACGGATCAATTGTGAATAGCAAAGTGAATGAAAAATTCAACAGTTTTAAAAACATTATTTTAAATTGCAAATTTTTTTGAAAATCTCTAAATATACTTGTTTATTTATTACTTTTAAAATAAGTAAATTAAAAATAAATTTTCTGACAATTGCGACATTTTATAATATTCAATAACAAGGTTATAAAGTTTTACTTCAATCGCGCGTAAAGGTTACACGCACACACTTTTTTTTAAGTTAGTATTTATACTTTGTCTTTCATGTACTCCTCTATACTATAATAACATTTTTCAAGTAAGTATGTTTTAAGCTTATTATATATAATTCTTTCACCATTTGAATGCTACATTATTTCAAATTAGCATAGGCTATAGAATATTTTGAAAACTAAATGCACACCCTGCGAAGCCGGGTTGGTAATAAAGACAAATCTCGAATTGATGTTAGTGTCTATTTTAGTTCCTTTTCATTCTTTCGCGAGTAAAACCAGTCAGTTGTTTATTTTATGCCCAGATTCTGACTATATTTTAAACTAATTTTTATTTCTTATAATATTAATACTTATTATAATTTCACAAAAAAATAAATACTTCTAACATTTCTCAGAATACGGACGCAGACCAAGTTTTACGCACGAAACGACATTTCGAGTGTTTGAATACAATTTAGTAGCTTTTCAAAGAATTAGAGTCTAGGAAAGAATACAAATACTGTATTCGTAAGTAGGTTAAGCCTTTGTTAGTTCCTTGAACTTCAGTTAAAAATGTAGGTAAGTTAACTGTGTATTATGATTTATGTACCTATGGTTAAAATTTCCTATTGTACTAAATATATGGAGAAAACATTTTTAATACGATAAAGACTAATTTTAATTTTTATGTGTGAATAAAACTTAGTGTTTTTTTTATCTGGCTTTGTAGATATGCCTTTGTTTTGAGACAATTGCGATTGTTCATATGACAGTTGTACTAGTTTTTAAATAATGCTTATTTTGTTTTGTTTTCTGTAACTCTTGACACTGTTTAAAGCTTGATGAGTAATAAGTAAGATGAAAAACAACAACTTTAAGTAATATCAATTCTATAAGCAATGACTTACGGTTCAAATCGCGTTAATTGTTAGTTTTTTTGTCAAGGTACTAAAAACACCCTGTATTTTGCTGTCACATGGATATAATATTTATTAAATAAATAAATTAACCTTTTAAAAAAAATCTTTGTTACAGGAGAGCAAGGCTTTGTTAAGTAGATAATCTGTACACAAATATATTATAAATCTAGTATTGGAATATTTTTTTTAAAAATTGCTAGAATTAAAAAATAGTACACAAAATATAAACATACCCTGAAGTCGACTCATACCTACCAATCTATTTATCTATATCTATCTTTTATGTATATTATTATAACTAGCTGTCGCCCGCGACTTTGTTCGCGTGTTTTAATTTCAACGGTTTTTCATTTTTGCAACATTTTTCATTTATGCTCCGCTCCTATTGGCCGTAGCGTGATTTTATATAGCCTATAGCCTTCCTCAATAAACGGACTATCCAATACAAAAATAATTTTTCAATTCGAACCAGTAGTTCCTGAGATTAGCGCGTTCAAACAAACATACAAACTCTTCAGCTTTATAATATTGGATATAGATATTAAAACAAAAAAAAAGTAAAGTTAAGTATTTTAAAACAAAGTCCAACGCCGCGTCTGTCTACCTAAACGTGATAACCTCAAAAACTATCGAAAGGATTTTCATATGATTTTCACCAATAGACAGAGTAATTTAAAAAGAAGGTGTGTATAATTCTTTTACGTTTTGGCGGGTCGCTCTTTTTTAATATAAGTACATTGACGATTTGACGAGTTAATATAAGACTTCTTTATAACATTAATTTCACTTCTCTATTTATGAATTAGAAAGTAACTACTTCCTATCGTATTACATGCAATTTTGGACTAGCAACATTTTATTTATGATGCTTAGTCTTTCTTTCACACTAACAAGGTAAACAAAAATCTTACGATCATTACATTTTATACTGCAAAAGGAATTATTTAATCAACGACAAAAGAGAAACAAATTAATTGTATTTAAATGGAATTTATAAGCCACAGAATAGATCCCTAACTAAACCCAGTAATTAATTGCGTCATTGTGGTCAAATCCTCAGTATTATGTTAAACACAAAATCAATTTAAAATTACAGGCCCTATTAGAATTAATACCTATTTAATTAATACTATGAATATCAATGTAATCAAAATCAAATGCGTACGATTCTTTGAAGTAATATACGACAATATCCGTCCTCTGTAACAAAAAAAGGAACCTTGAGTATTAAATCACCGCGCACTGCGCGCATGCGCGCCGCCGCCAACCCACTGCCACGTGACGTCACAGCCACCACGTCACGTGACGTCACACCGGGTCAACACCACGGGGTCAACGAACGACCGCCAGTTTATTTTGGCGCGCATCGTGCAAAAAACGCGGACGCCATCTTGTATTCGAATTTCGCGAGTATTATATTCGGTGGTGGGTTTAATGGTTTGTTGGTTTATGTGTTAATTAGAGTTATAAAATAAACAATTAATAATGGTATAAGTTATGACTAATTATGGTACTCAACTAACTTGTTATTAAATAATATAAAAAATTCTAGACTCAAATTGAGAACAATACATTTATATGTCTACCTATGAATTGCGCACCTGTTTAAAAGTAATAATTTTCCATTACCAAACCATACACTAATTACACAAAAATAGAAAACATGTTTATAACCAAAACTTCCTATTATTGGATTGTTATGCAAACGAAGTTGTTGAACGTGTAAAAAAAGTAATTACAACGCAAAAAAACTCCTTGCGAAACTTGTCAAACGACTTGTGACGTCATAATAGGAGTTGCAGATTTTTTTTAGTCTCCGAAAATATTTGACCGGGCAACGAACTCGAGGTTGCTAGCGACCCTGACCACGGAGCCACTGGTGACGAAATGTGACGAAATGTTCCTATTAGTGACGTGTAACGAATTATAATTGCGGTCTACGTGATAAGGGAAGAGGCTACCAAAATTGTTTTAATTTTTTTATGTTAAAAGGAATTCCTCAGTCACCAGCATAGTTGGAATGTTGTGATTCGATTTTCAAAATAAAAAATGGTATTTCCCGGTCATTACATTGTCTGTTGCTAGGTGAATCTGTTGCTAGGTGAAAAACGTGTACTCTTAAGTGTCATAGCCATTTGAAATTTGTCACACATACACAACTATTCATCAATAATCAATATTCATTTTTTTTACATAGTTATCATATTTTTATGACTAAAATGAAAACGTGCTTTCTATTTGTCTACAAATAATATTCGAAATTCGAATTTGGTAGTGAAACTTACTACTAATGCGCTTATTACTCTTTCCTAAATTTCTTCCTAACTCAGTCACTGAATTATGAAGCCTAAATGTCAATGCATTTGATTTGTTCGCATTTAGGAAGACTGAATGCGATTACACCTTCCTAAAATCAGCAACGATTTCATTTAGGATTCAGGATAGTAGTACCTATAATAAGCGCATTAAATAGAATAAATAATATTTTATCATTTAAACTGTTGTTGTTTTTTTTAATTGTGTGTTCTATTTTTTTCTGTTAAAATAGTATTTGTGGTAGTTTATCTAGAGCACGCTTTTATTTTTCTAAACAACAATATCGACATCATTGTCAGTTTTTTTTGAATACGTTCTTTAATTAGACTCTTCTATTACTGTATAGTATATTCAGGTTATTGAAAAGCGCCATTGCTAAATAATAGTTGTTAGTCTAACCATTACATCAACAATACATGTCGTGAGTATTGACCATCATTTAAAACAAATCCGCCATTTTATGTTTGTTTTCTAGGAATCATGATATTATGTGAACAGCATAGTTACATTTGGTAGATTTGTGAATAATTCAAATCGATGAATGGGTGTATATTTTTACGGTTCACAAAGATTGATGACCTAGGTCGTGGATAGGTCTAATAAAGAATTTAGAATAAGTTAGTAATGACTGGAATAAGTTATGAAATTCTTAAAGATGTATTCAACGCGTGTTGCATAAAATATAATGCATGAGTGTTTCAGAAAGTAAAATCTTCAAGTGTTTTCAATAACTTTTTTGATTGAGAAATAAATGTCCACTAGTTTTCTATAAATAACTTATTTTGTAACATTTATTTATTTAATAAAGGTTCACCAACAGCTTCTGCGTACAATAATTCTTAAGTATAGGATAATGGGACTAGGACTTACACAGTTGCCAATTACTGGTTAACCAGCATTCATTCATTTATTTTATTTTTATCTCTCATAAATTAATATCATAATGATCAGTATGATGATCAAATATGCCATTGTAGCAAGCAATACTTTTAATAACCTACTAGAACATTCTTTTCAATATAGGTTATTACCTCATTACAGAATCATAGACAATTCTGGACTAAAGAGTTCAACGTATCCTACACTGATTTCACCTCGTGATGTAACCTTAACAACCACGTGAACAATCATGATTCATACGATCATATGTCTTTAAAACTAAACAAAACTAAATAAATGCTACAATTAAAGAGGCGCCAATGGCAGGTCAATAAACCTATGCATTTCATGTACTAGTCGCTAAGTAGGTACCTAATCAAACAGGTGTTCTACCTTTAGTTTTAATTATACCACTTCTATAGAGTTCAATACCACCTATAACTTATTAACAAATAAAACCACCAATGTACGAATGGAAAATATTTAAATCTATTTGTTTGCTGATAAACATTATTTTCTTCGTAATCGATTTAAAGGGTAAATAACACCGTGTTACGATAATTTCCCGCGCTTACTGATCAAAATAATGAAAAAAAAGTGTTTATTCAAACATTTAAATAATGAAAACCATCTTTTCTATTTTTAAAGATAAATTGTATTTTTTTTCTTATTTATACAATAATCTGAACATTACAAATTCGATTTATAAAATAAATGTCAAAACAAAAACAGTTTTCTTTTTTAAATAGCAAAACAAGCTTAGTAGTCTATTATTAAGTGTAGAAATTATTAAAAAAAACGCGATAAAAGTGATGCAGATTCAATAAAAAACTAACAAATCACTGTTTACAAGCAGGAAGGCATCGGATGGTACATTTCTTCCTAGTTTCTTAGTTCCGTGGCCGCTCCAATTTATCGTTCATTCCCCCGACTCGCGATTTCTCCGTCACTTGTGGCAAATGTATTAATTATATTCAGCCTTGCCTTGTACGACAATGATCTGTGTGTTGCACTAATAATTTTGCAAAAAACCTGTTTTGCTTTTGTTTCTAATTTTACGTAGTTTTAATGGACTTCTTTTATGTTTGACTTAACGGAAAGTATTTTAAAACGTCAGAATAGAGAGTTATGTTTGTTTGAAATTGTAAGAGATTTCAAATAACTCAGGCACGTATGTACGTTATCTAAACAACGTTGTTTTTTTCGTTGTATTTTGAAGCAATTCTGATTAATTCATAGCACAAACATACATAAATAGATTAGAATCTATTTATATATGTTTTTGCTATGGCTAAACGTTTAAAGTCCTTGAACTCCTCATAGTTTCGGATATATCCTCTTTTTGAAAACTACCCAAAAATATTCCTCTTGCAACAATAAATATAATAGTATACCTACTATATATTCTTACTTTACATTCATTATTTATGGTCCATTTGTATAAAACTCAAGTTTATATTTTTTAAGTCCCGATTTTTATTTTACAAATGCTAACATACTAACTTTCGCCCGCGTGGTGGTCGACTATCGTGGCCTATGGTACTTTCTTGGAGTTCAAGCTAACCCTATACCAAATTTTCTCAATATATATTGTGTTGTTTATCCGTGAAAGCAGACAGACAGAGTTACTTTCGCATTTATAATATTAAATATGGATAATATACCTAAAGTCTCCACGCTGATGGCCGACCAGGTTGGTGACCTCAGCAAGCTTACATTGCACTGTGACTCTGCTCATCTAGCCAGATTTCCAACCAGCCAGATCATAATGATTGGATCTCCTTAATTGGCCAAAAAACGCGGGAGATCTTTACAACTCTTAAGTTGCCAATCTTAAATAACGTAATTATCGTCTATAAAATACTGAAACACGTTTCATCGCTCCTTTTTAACTTTTAATTAATTTGACCAATCTAATCTAGGGGACAATTAATATCTGTCAAATTAATCATTGGTATACAACCTTTTTTGTAGTGATAACATATCAATCTGTTTAGTGTTGCAAACTGGTATTAATATTATTATTTATTTGGTATGGCAACTAATTATCTTAATAATGTGGTACCTGTCATGTTTGTTAATTGAGATATTTGTTTATTTTAGTCATATGGGCAAAACATAGTGGTAAAATTATTTTTTAATATTTAATGTAAAATCAGCAACATAAATTATGTTTGTATATAATTTTGTACAATCTATTTGATATTATTTGGATATCAACAAAAATATTTGTTCATCAACTTTAAATTAACATTTTATATACTTAAGTGAAAAATAAATGATTTCTACAAACTGGTATTTAGAATTGTAGTATACTTAAGTTTATCATTCATTCATTAACAAACACTAATTAACTTAAATGTTTAGGCCACTGAACTCTATTTAGTTAAATACTAAATTTATACTTAAATTTCAAATATAATGCTTATAGTATTTTATTTGCAGCAAAGCGATTTCTAGCATAAGTAGTTTTATAAATCAAAATCTTATAAGTTTTATTTTTAAGTATAGACAAAACTATAGCTACAGATATATTGATCTAGACTGAAATAATCTTAAAGAATTAATGACGTAGAATTAACATTAAGACTGAAACTCTAATTTGCAGACTCAATACATACAATAAATAATAGTAGGTACTACGTACTGAATAGTACACTACTTATAGATCTCATGTTACCAAGCTACTTCCAATCTACAAATACTCATCAATCATTCCTAGTACAGTCGACCACACAGCAACAGCAACAAAGATTTACAAAACCCAACCTTAATTCTTTTAAATAAAGGTGCTAAAGTCAGTTTTAAGGTCGATTGTACGAATTCACACGATAGATTACGCATACAAACGATTGGTATCAGAATCTCGCTGCGATATCGTCAAAGAGTAAGTACCTCACAGAGGCAAAGATTCATACAACCGCGCATATATGTACACTACACTACAATGAGTTAAAGTACAATGCGCCCGTCGTTAATACCTCGGCCACTAGAAAAATACAAGGTTAGCGCAAGGTTTCGTACACGAAAATTATGCTAAGTATACATTACGACACTATTATACACCATCCATATTATACTTGAAACTTATGTACGTTTACTAGTCACCATACAGCATGAAATCAGTTTACCACACCGAGTATACATATGTGAACACGAGTGTTTAATTATGAAGCATGTTATTGCGAAACACAGACACTACAAACAAATAAAATACCGTAGTGTGAGTCAATATACTATCAGTAGTTTCGCGGTTGTATGAAACGTTGCCTCTGTGCGGTATTTACTCTGTGGCATCGTCTCAATTACTTAGGTGAATGACCTCTACGGAAAAAGTGCGCGGCAGACCACGTGGCTAGAATTGTTTGTTTATGTTCGAACGCGGGAAATTTAGCGTTAGTGTCGATAAATATTTTTTATTCTGTTTGTTAAGTCAGTTGTGTTTATTCAAGTTACCTTTCTATTGTATTTCTAGCCTATCATGATTTCACTTAGATTTTGTGAAAGTTTTTAGGTTAGGTTTGATTATTTTTTTTAGTCTGAGTAGGTAAAACATACACTAGTTTCAAGCAAAAATAGTCAAAATACGTTGAGATAAATACTAAATAAATACAACTAAGCTGATAAATTCCCAGTTTTTTAATTCAATGGAAAATTAATGTATCTTTTGTATTTTTCGCAGGTTTCAGGTCAATGAACTGGTAGCACTCCCTACTAATCAAATTGACTTAAAAAGGACTTGAAAAGAAGTCTCATTTGAATAAAACATCTATTTAAATTTTTGGTACCTACACTACCTACCCATATTTGCTGATTGGTCAAAATAATGTTATGTAACGACTTTTAAACTAGGGAATAATATTCTCTTTTTTATGTTTTACTAGCTGACCTCGCAAACGATGTTTTGCGATATAAATTATTTTTTGTAAAAAATAAAAATGAAAATTTCGGGCGGGCCATTATCATTTAGGGGTAGGTATAAAAATATTTTATGTCCTACGTACAAACACTGTGACACGAGAATTTTATATGTATAGATTTTATCTAGAGAAGAGTTTTATGGCCTTTTTTATTTCCAACATATACACGGTAGGTATATTCTTCTAGTAAATAAAAATCGATCATAAATGTTAATGTTCAATGTACTCACCCCCGGTTTCTGAAATCTGAACTGATCACGACTGTGATTGGTTGACCAAGAGACTAACAACCAATCACAGCGCTTAACATGAGGTTTGACAGATGATAAACTCATTTTTGAGTTGTTCAGCCTTTCAGAATCCAGGGGTTAAGTTTGGACACACACGGTATGGATTTCTAAATGCAAGGGGCTTTAGTTAAACATGCATAAAAAATTCATTTTGATCAGTGATGATAGAGCTTTGTATACCAATCTCTTTGTAGTTTTTCCAGGTTCATTGATAGAAAGTAGATAGGTTAGTTTTCGAATGATTTGCTTTACGGTTTCTGTCTAATGAAATCTTAACTTTAGAGCATAACCTATAGGATAATTCCAAATGTAGACTATCCACAATAAGCATAGGGGAAAAAACATTTTTTTTACAAATATAGTTAGAGTATGTAGTAAACTTTGTAAATAGATTTAATATGATAAACAAATACATAAAAACTTGAATGTTTTGAACTGTATACAAAATGGTTTAATAGGGATGTTTCCTGGGTATGAAAAGTTAAAATCTATTTAGTCCGTCAGTTAGATAATAAAAAAATATTAGACACGTATTTTTTCTTTTATCAAAACAATAAAAAAATACAAAGATACACCGCTTTAAAGTTTCGGAGTGGGGGCTTATGACGCCACGCCTCGCTAAAAATCGTAGCGAGGAGTGACGTCACGCGTACTTTTCGTTCTCTGTATTGTGATAATTTTTTGTTTGCAGAAAAAAAGAAAAAATACGTGCCCAATAAAATTCATTAATCTACCAGACGGACATTAAAAAAAAATAGGAAACATGCCTATTGTTTTAAATTTACAGCTGTTTACGACAACAAATACTATTGTCACTTGAAACCTTTTGGAACGGAAGAAAACCCGTCATATCGATGCACCGACATTTTCTAGGTTTATATATACATATATTTTTTATTAAATAACTAAAATAACCTATTATACAGTAACAAAACTATCACTACACTTCTCTCGCAACATTTTCCTGGCGCAAGCGCATAGTATTCCTTTAGAAGATGTGTGCCGGGTTCGATGCCCGGGAGCACGTGGTAACACCCCGACCACTCGCAAAAACACTACACTGAATCAATGCCTGACAATACTTAGGGTTGTCAAAAACCAACAATAAAAACAAAATAATTAGCTCTCGACAATTTAAACAAATCTTTATACTTTGCATGGACTGTATAATGGTGGCTTGTGGTGGTGTGTGGTGACCATTGTGGGTTCAGTGGCCGGGAACCACATGGCTGTAACAATCCGGGCGCTGCAAAAACACAGGGAACACATCACTGAATCACTGCCATCCGACGGTGAGGCTAGGGTTGTCACGAAAGCATCCTTATTATTTTCTGTAACTAAGCCATTTATTTTATAATCATTATGTTAAGAATTTTCGTTGACATTATGAATAAGTAACATTAGAAGGAAACTATTGAATCTTTATACTGAACAATATATTATCATAAGATTACATTCAACAGTATATTTACAATACATTTATAGGCCAGCGACGCCATTATGATTATTTTACAGATTATACTATTCAAGACTACAACGCGCGTGCCGCTCTCTCTCCCCGCGTAGTGTTGTTCTCCCTTTCGGAGGTAGTGACGCGACATAGAAGTCTGTTGTTGACGGACCGTATAATTTTTGTTTTTCTTAGAAAATTCTACCGTCCGTTAGCAAAGCGAATCCTTTTTTGAATATAGGAACCAAGCATTAGTGACGCTTATTTTATCTATGTGTATGTATTTCAAACACTTCCTTCAATTTTTATTTTTAATTATTTAAAACAAGACGGTTTACTCACGTATATTCTCGGGATCGCCCGACTAGTTTCAGACTCAATAGGAGTCCCTAATCAAGAGCTGACGCGGCGGCGGTGGTGTCGCGAGTCGAACTGAGTTCGACTTGCAACTCGTTCGAGTTATGAATACTCCTCACGAAAGTTATTATACAATTTTTTATTTTGCTCTGTTGCAAATAAAATCTTACACCCCACTCTTTCTATGAGGTTTTTTATTTTGTCAGCGACGAAAAAATATTTGTGATCTTTACGTATATATATTTTCTTAACTACAGCGGTCGACATCAACACGTCAACGGCGGCTGTCGCTAAAAAACCAACGCTAAGGCTCTGCTTCTAGCAGAACCTTAGCTCTGCTTCTAGCAGAACCTTAGCTCATGCTAAGCGCTGGCCGTTTTGCACAGGCGTGATGCATATATCACCTTACCTTGTTATTAGTCTTTATTGTTTTTTTGTGTACTTACTTTTTTTTATGCATCGCATATGTCGCAAATAAACACTTATTGCTATCTTTATTTTCTTTCTTACGTTAGATTTTGATCGGTTTATTTTGAAAATTTATGTATATAAGTTTTCTATATTTACAAAAAAAATAATGTTCTTTGCTGTCCATAACTCTCCCATTGCCACTACCTGAGTTTGCCACGTTAATAACAAGCATATTCATCTCGCCAACCCTAGCGTGTAACGTCGACTAATGAATAGTATTTATGTAATGAGAATAGGAAACACATTGTCTATCTAACGCGGCTCTATTATAATTATAACAGACATTATTACAAGAAATCAGTAAAAAATAAATTCGTTGCTTATACACTCCCGTGTATGTGATCGCGGTGAGAATTTTGGCACTAAGATGGACAACTATATTTGGATTTTCTTCTGCCTACCTTATGATAAACTGTATCTGCTAAATACTACTATTTATATTGATAAAGTTATGGCTAATTAATTAAATTATTTATTCAATTTAACAAATAATTTCGCACTATTTATAAAAAACTTAAGTTATAATATTAATTTATTAGTGAATATATATATATACATACGAACTTAAATATATATACACTTTACTATAATTAAAACACTATGGTTAAGGTAATTTTTTAAAGTAACGACAACATTATTGTATCACAAAGATGGATCACAAATATTTCCTTGATAAGTTAGTCCTATCATACTATACATAATATACATTATAAATAACGTAAACTTTACTGTGAATCTCCTGTGTGTGCACCTAAAAGAGAAAAATATACAACATAACCTTTTTATATTAGGTCACCATAAATTATAAAGTAACCATAGTACCCCACAGCTGGATAAAGGCGTGTTAAAAATATATTAGTGTAAATCATAGAGTAAACATAGACGAGCATAGAGCATGCACATCGCTAGTAGCCAAACGTAAGCACATTTTTAGTTATATGTACTGCTCTCATTTACTGATTTATGTGATTTTCCGTGCGACGACAGACGTTAATGCGAAAATATCAACGGTTCCAATATTATTAGGGTAATACGAGGTTTTGAGACAGTTTTAATAAAACGGTGCCAGCAGTTCATACTCGATATGCGCACTCTATAGTTTACTTATTTATTCCTTTAAGGTGATAATCAATTATTGTCAAACAACTGTTTATTACATCTATTTTCTTCAAGTTTCAATTAATAGAATATATATTTTTAACCAGAATGAAGAGGCTAAACCTAACGGCTTTATAGCCCAAGTAAACTGTTTTTTCTACCACACAGGTCTTAACTTAAAAAGGTTTTAATCCACAGTAAGTGTTGCATGAAAATCACCCAATGTACTCAGTATATTGGTATGCGCCGGCGACGCTGCACGTTCTTCTATGTTTTTATGCACAGCACATAGATCGATGTCTATGTTTGTTTATTTTAAATCTATGTCTGTAAAAGTAGGCATAGGAAATACTAATGTGGTGGTTTATGGTACAATTATGTGTTTTCCAAAAGGTTATATGTTTAGAATTTAATAAGTCAGTAAAAATAACAGGGTTAAACATGATATTCTAATTTCAATGTCAATATTTAATCGCATTTCACAATGTTAAACTTAAGTGGTAACTTAAAACTATGATCAAAAATTTAATTATGATCATCGTAGATTCGGGTACGCAAAATTGAAAAGAGTGGAAGAGGGCTTATAATAATACATTAATCTAATCCTAATATAATTTACTAAACCTAGAAAGATAGGTAATATCTTGAGCATAAGCAGAGCCGTACCTACTATTCTTTTTTTAAAGCAACCATGGATATTTTACACGTACGATTTCAAACTCCTTATTATTGTTGTAAATGATTAGTGAATCACGTAAGTATTTTAGGACAGGTATAGGAGCCAGAAAATCGGTCTATCTAGGTAATTAAATTATTACAACAGTATAAGCAGCATAAATTTTTACATATTAATGTAAAAAGAAACTTAAAAAAAAAAAAAAAAACAACAAAAAATTCCTTTTGTAGTCGGTTAAATATAAAAAATCTATAGTGCCAACCACCAAAGTCTTTCAAGTTCTCTTATAACGTGCCGACCCTATGCCATTCAATGGTATAAGATAAAATTAATAAAACATATATTTTAAACAGTTTGTTATTTATTTCGAGTAATTAAAAACTATCATTAATCAAATTATGTTAATTAAATTAACGAACGATAAGAATCGGAAACATAATTATTATCATTTGTCTAAAAAAACTTTACTAAATAAATTCTAGCATACTTTAAAAATATGTAGCTACTTATCACGTAGCATAGTGGAATTTTAGAAGTAAATTATGTAAAACTACTTTCTGGTATTTATGTAACGGGAATGATAAGCAATAAATAAAATGTTGCCATAAAGCTTGCTATTTTTATGAATTGATACCTTTTTATTATTCCATTGATGGGTAAAGATCTAAAGTGTTACTCTTTAATGAATTTTAATTCTAATACAATACCAATGCAAAATTATTTTTCATTTAGCAGGCACACAAACAACACATGTTCAAAAAGAAAAGTGTCAATGTTTATTTATTTTTTTTAATTTCTTCCCTTGATAGTTTTTTCTTTTTCAAGAAAGCTGAATCGCGTGTCCGTTAAAGTAATATCAAATTTGCAATGGCATTGTATTGGAATTAAAATTGATTGAGTAAGGACACTGGTCAAGATTGCTAGAGTTTTTAGATTTTAAATATTCCATTTCGTTGTTTTTATTACGTTTTTCGTCTCAGTTAGGCTTATGAACTTTGTTCCTTTGTATAACAATACACAAGACAATAATCAAGACAATTGATACGACTGCTCCCTGGACAAATTAATTATATTCAATACATAAATTGGAGCGTTAAATTGATGTTTGTTCAATAAATCAGTAGGTAGGTATTATAAATCACTTAAAAGATATACCATTGGGTGGATAATTGGGTACTTTGTACTCACACACGGTCATCTGATCCCAAACTAGGCAGAGCCTGTGCTATGGCAACCAGACAACTGATAAACATACTTATATATTTCTAAATACATACATATTATAGATAAATTACACCCAGACTCAGAACAAATGATCGTGCTCATCACACAAAGATTCGTCCTGGGTGGGAATCGAACCCACGACCTCCGGTTCAGCAGTCAGGGTCACTAACTACTAGACCGACAGGCCCGTCTATTAGTATTATAGTACTTATAGTAGTAGCCTTCGCGCCTCGGAAAGCAAATTAGGCCTTTGTCTCGACTGTCATACGTTGATCTTTGACAGTCGTTACAGTCTTTCTGCGTTACCCAGTAAAATGGATTGTGGAGGTCAGATAGGCAGTCGATCCATGTAAAATACAGTATTTAGCTGAATCCGGTAAGTCTGGAAGCCGACCACGACAAAGCTTGGGAAAAGGCTAGGCAGAATAAGAAGCAGTATTATATATATAGATATGTCTACATTTACGAGAAGCACTTAAGTAAGATACATAGATTTTTGCATTAATAATTTTGTCAAATGGTTTTTCATAGATTCAGAAACAAGTATTTTCTAAGCACGATGGTACAACAACTTGTAGTAATACGCCGTCTATTACAGCAACAGGAAAAGATAAATACATTAGCATTACAATAATAAGATTAGTCAACGAGTTTGAAGCCGCAAAGAAACTTGTAAGCGAATACTTTGAATACGCAAAGAAATAACTTTGAAATTGCTATTACTTAACCGCGGAGTTCTTGAGGTGGCTTGTTCAACAAAGGGTATTGTTGACAGCGATTTATAATAATTTGATGTCTATCAACATTATGCGAAAGTATGAGTGGAAACACCAATTAACCATGCGTCCGTCCATGTCGACCCCAACCTATATGTAACCAAGGTATATACATATATTAGTATCTTTATCAGTTTTTCTGGTTACCATAATACAGGTCCTGCTTCGTTTTGATCAGATGGCTGTTGTCCCAAGATACTATTACTATATTTTTATACTTGCTGACCCGGCAAACGTTGTTTAGCCAAGGTCAGCCTTATAACCTAGGAGTACAAAAAATAGTCTACGACGTATAATCATACACCAAATATAAAATTTTATAAAAATCGGTCAAGACGTTTCGGACGAGTTCGATAACAAATACTGTGACCCGAGATTTTATATATTAGATTTAATATTTAAGAACTACATATTGAAGTAAAGTTGCGTTAAGTATTCAGGGCTTAGCAAGAAAATAATTTTCTAACAAATATATGGACATAAATATATCAGCCTAACAACAAGAGGCAAGCCTCACTGACTTCCGACCCCCAAAATCCCGGGATCCCTAAATCTCTCCGTAAAGTCATGCTAAATCATTAGTATGATATCTTTTACTACCAGCTTGGTTCTTCTCCATAGGAGTTACATTTTGGAACCGCGCAACTAGAGTTATTAAACATTTTGAAAGTGCCTCAAAAGGCCTACTCGAAATAAAAATATTTTGATTTTGACAGATTTATTTTTGTATCTTTACGCGATGCAGTTATACTTAACACTTACATATACTACAATTAATAAGCTACTAGGTACGTATGTTAAGGAAATGAGTGTTTATGTGGGTATTGTAACATTCTTATGCATCCGAGGTGTAAAGAATTCCTCCCTAGATCAGGGAGATTCCCTAGATAGAGGCGCAGGATAATTTGCTTTCAATTACTAAATGGTCGTGAATGCAGATAGTGAGATAGAAAAATCTAGTTCTCATTGTTAGTTACTGAGTATTTAGCACGTATTTAAACTTATAACAAGTACAAATACAAATACAAGACACTATGTGTTGTCAAAACAAATGTTGTTATTTCGCATAAAACTCTTAAAAGACGCTTAAGAAAAGTTCAAGTTATATAAGTAAATGACTCTGGATGCGCGGTTCCAAAATGTCCTTTATATGGAGAAGAACCGGCAAGAAACTTCTTCAGTCACTCTTCGGCAAAAAGTACTTTCTTAGGATCCAAGCTCACCCCCTAAAATAGGTTCAGCAGTTTAGACGAAGCGTAACAGACAGAATGACATAATTAATTTCGCATTTAAACTTTTTATAAAATGCTACGAATAACAGCAGTTAACGTTTTCCTAATTAGCAAAAATCTAAATATAGATACCAAGTTCGTTTTTTCTTTTAAAATTATATACGAGTTGATCAAATAACATAATTTGAAAAACTGTTTATGTCGGTCAGCACACAAACACTTCCTTTTAAATTTTAATCGTTGTTTCCACGTGCTAAAAAATTAAAAATTCTCAAATGTCCGTGTAGCTCCACATTTACAACATTAAGTATAGCGTCATACGTATCATTAAAATTGTAAATAAATAAAGCCCCTACCCAAACACAGAAACTGAAGTATCTCCTGAATTACATATTAATTTACACATTTATACATTACATTGGAAACATTTCAAATTCAATTACTTAAATGATTTCAATTTTAAAAATCTTTACACCAATGTTACATAATCTTTTGTCTATTACAAAAAAAAATTGCTAGGTAAGTTTAAGGTTAACTTGCGAAATGAGTTCCGTAGTACCTATTAGGGTTCTATAAAAATAATATAATGGATATAGAGAATACAATGTAGATACGTCATAAATTTGGGAGTTATATTTTTAATTTGTTTTGGAACCAAAAAGGGAGAATGTCAGCTAAACCATATTTAATTATCTAATCTAATCTAATAAGCCCGTCTTGTCCCACTGCAGGGCAAAGGCCTCCCTCTCCCTTTTCCACGCACTTCGGTCCTGAGCTAGGATGGGCCAGTCCTAAGTCCTAGTATTTAATTATGCTCAAAGAAAATTACTGAATTAACTACCCAGCATGCAATAAATTAGTTAGGTACATAGTTTTTTTTTAAGGATCCAAAACTATTTTTTTTATTTGTATATACAGTCACCACAAATAAATTTATACAAAAACAAAAACTTAAGCTATATTAAAATTAAAATTTATAACGTAAATAAAATTAAGTAACTAATTAAGAAGAAGACTTATTAACCATTACCAAGCAACATTGTTTAGCAATGGCTAACAATCATCAAAAAATATGTTATAAGTTTTAATTTTAATATAGCTAAAGATTTTGTTTTTGTATAAATTGTATGTAGTGATTGTAAATAATAACTGAACTAAAATTATTTAATAAATAAATATATTGTATATGCACAATACATACCTAATATATGTAATAATACTGTGGAAAGAACAAAGAAAATATTTTCGACTACTGATCACAATAGAATCGCTAATAAATTGATTCAATTACTTATTATTCAATGCTGAAAACTGACGTCGTTTGTTTAAGGAAACCTATTTTTCATGAAACTTTTTTGTATTTATTACATAGCAACAGTATCAAATAAATATAATGTAAATCAATATGTACCTAGACTGCATTTCTAACTAATAATTTCAACTTGTATTAATAAAATCAATTTTGTATTTTGTAAAAACGTCTAACACATTTAATAACTCAAATGATAGTGAATGAATTCTAGTCTTGAATTAAACAAATCACAATTACAACAATTAATACATATAAAGAAAAATATTTCTACTTGTTTTATTGTGTACTTCTTGAAAAATGAAAACTTTAAAATCATCGTCTGAATTAATTAAAATTAAGACTGACAATTTAATTGTGTATAATACTACATGACCCTATAGTGTTCCTGTCAATTTTTGCCATTTACCGCAAATTATTGGCAGTTTTAAAAAAATTTTAGCTCATACAAACATTGTCTTTGTCATTTAGAAACAACAAACAAAAATCAGCCAAATCAATTGAGCCGATCCTAAACGATGCTTTATCATAGGTACATACATTTGTCAATTGATTTTTATTACTTTAATTTATGATCTGTGAATAAAACTTTTATTCTTGCAATCTGCCCGACAATGGCGTAAAAAATGTTAATTAATAGAATATACTATATGCTAGACTGGTCTCCTATCGGGGGACCAATGGGCACCTATATAGGGTCCGAATTTACAACTTTTATTCTAGGGGACGAATTTTAGGGGACCAGTGGGTACTGAGCCTATCATTGGGTTGATTTTGTTTTTAAAAACAATATTTCCGTGTATAATTTACTTATATCCAAAAGTACTAGGGCGACGTAAAACAAAAGAGTAGCTAAGTACTGGCAGCATAGTTCTAAGTTCTAAAGTAGGCGGTGACTGCAGTTGGATAGCTCGATAAACCAACTTGAATGACAATACGGCCTCGAACGAAAGTACTTTTACTATGCACACGCGTGATCAGGATATCACATACGACATAGAGTAGATGTGAACAGAGATATTCGTGTTAGAATATTGATTTGTTTTTAATTAGACACTAAATATTAAAAAAAAACTAGAGCTAAATGCAAGTTAACCATAAATTGAACAAAATTCACAAAAGTTTAAATAATTTTTGCTTATATTATGTTACGTCACAAGTTTTCTCATTAATTAAATCTTTAGAATAGAATAGAATAAATTTATTTGTTTAAACATAGGTAACTTAATTATATAAAAGCTCTTAATAATATAAAAATAGTCTCACTATGTTTCGCCTCACTTGGTACTTTAACATAACTATTTTTAATTATTATCAAATTTTAATAAAATATGTACAAGTTTTCATAACAAAAGCTCTTAAACAGTTACTAACTCTCAAAAATCGCAAACTTACTCAAATAAAATGACAAACATCTCAGAAATCCAAACGAACAAACTCTACTACAAAAAACAAATGTCATTACCAACCATAACAATATTCTATATCAGAACATTTACCTACTTACAAAAGAGCATAACTACTTAAAAACAAATAAACATCAACAATTTTTCCTTCAGAACCTTTCTTCCACCTCTGACTATCCATCGTGCTCTACGCGTGTGCATTAGCAGTTGGCGTGGTGCCGGACGCGACTTAGTCCACTGCACCATTGACCCGCACCGCGTAGGGTAGCTATGAAGCACCTGCAACCATACCTGATTGCAGATGGCTGCATTAACCGATATTCTCATACCAACCTTTCTGAATGTCTAGGTTATAGACTCCTCAAACAGCTAATAAGAAAATTAGGACAACTTTTTGACAATATCAAAAACAGCAATTTAATATTTGCTAGGTATCGTGGTAGATCGCAAATTTATTACCTGGTCTCCGCCTAAAGAAAGGCAGAAGCCGCGTTAGTGTGTCTGTTTGAGTTGGCTCGAGATTGGCTTGCCCCTGTGTCTTCTCCAAAGCGAAAGAAAACTATAAAGATTTCCAATGGTTCAATTAAAAAGGAATAATTAATTCTTATTATGATGGCAAAGCCTGCGTATTGGAGAATGAGATATAAGACATATTGTACTGTCCTTCACACAGTTTATTAAATAAATTACTAGTTTCACAAAGTGTATTTCATTAGATATTTAGGTAGACTTAGAAGTAAATGACCTGGTTTTTGTTCAACAAACCAAGAGATTTTCATACGTCTAATAATAATAGTTGACACAATGTAGACATAATGGCATTTAAGCCCAGAGTCTGTGTTTCAGAGGGACTGAGACGTCATGTGGAATAGAATCAACCTTTTACTCTTCAAACACAATTTATCTAATCTATTACCAGATAAAACAGTCTTTTTCTTTCATTGGTTTTCAATTGGTGCCTGAAAAATGTTGAAGTGTGTTGTAAGGTGAGCTTAAAGATTACCTAATAATAAATTATTTCTATTTTGTGCGTCGTTTTATAAGTGCGCATTGGCCTAATGCTGTGTTTTTGTTTTAATAAGTTAAATCAGTTAGATTGATTTTCAGATTAAGACATTTTAATTTTATATTTTCGATAGAAACAGCATATAGTATGTAAATCTAAACAGGACTAGGATGATTTCTGAGAATTTTTATGTTGACTCGTGGTACGATTAAAAAAGTCACTTGTAAAAGACTATTTTTTACTAAAACTTTAACTATAAGCACCTGAATTTTGCCGAAATAAACTTAGTTTATTTTTTATTATTTATGTAATCGATACAAATAACTAAATTGTCCATAACATGTTCAATTCAATTTAATTTCAAATTCAAATAATAGCTAATTAAAAACCAATTTCTAGACCTAAAAAAAACCAACACAATAGGAAAAACATAGTGCACCTACATAGTCTGTAACTATGCGCTTGCGCAGAGGGAACGGACAGCATAGCCAATGACGTTCGAACGTGCGCTGCTTGCTAAACGCCCATTGGTCGACGCTAACCACGCATGCGCAATGATGACCTCGAGTGAAATGCGATTATTCAAGTTCTAGTAATCCCATGACATAATCTAGATTATGGTATTATAGTTTTCCTTGAGAATGGGGCGCGTCTTGATGACGCAAGATGTAAGACGGATGCAGGTAGGTATGCATTCGTAATGCAGATAGATTGTACTCTTGTTATTTTATTATATGTGGTGGGTATAGTTGTGTTTGTATTGGGGTGGGATTTAGTAGTGTTTCTCTTAGTAGGTTTAACAGACTTACTTTTTTAATAAAGAAACATCAATATTTTCCCATCACTTTTCCTACTGAATATAGTTGTTAACGTACAAGTAATACTGACGTATTTTAATTCCAATTAATTATATTTTTATTTAAAAAAATGTTGTCATTATTTAACTACAAATGTTTTTATTTAATTTCAAGTATATTGTTATGAACTAAGAAATGTATAATTTGGAGGGCTAGTTGAAATCTTTTTTAAGTACACGCTATTGTGACACGTTTTAATTATAAATCATTTTTTTTTTTTTTTTTTATATAACCTTTTAGGTGTCCCACTGCTGGGCAAAGGTCTCCCCCAATTTGCTCCAGGATCTTCTGTCTGAAGCCGCTTCCCACCAATCCGGCAAATAGCGATCGATATCGTCCCGCCAGCGTCTTTTCGGCCTACCCCGTTTTCGAGTTCCGGCGCTAGGTACCCACTCGGTGGCAATTCTCGCCCATCTATCCAGACCCATGCGGCCAATATGACCAGCCCAGCTCCATTTTAACTTGGCTGTCTGGATACCGACATCTGTAATTTGCGTTTTTGCGCGAAGGGTGGTGTTCCGCACGCAATCGGTTCTTTTTACTCCCAAAATACTACGCTCCATTGCTCTTTGGCAAATCTTAAGTTTGGTCTTCTGTTGTTCAGTCAGCGACCAGGTTTGGGAGCCGTAGGTAAGGACGGGCAGGATACACATGTCGACAAGTTTGCGCTTTAAAGAAAGCGGAAGGGTGCCTTTCATTAGATGCTTCATGGACCAGTAGCACTTCCAGGCGTTATCGATTCGGCGATCGATTTCTTTGCCTTGCCTGTTTGAGAAGCTTACTAGCTGGCCCAAGTAGATGTATTCGTCAACATATTATAAATCATTAATTAATTAAAATAATCATACAAAAAATTTAAACGTTTTTAAATATTTCTAATTAAACATATAGGTAACGTAAATAATATTCATTATAAAAGAGATGGCCTCATATCTAATAAAATTGATATTACACAACACATTAAACAAACATATTTTATACCCAATATAAGTATTTAAAATACACTAAATCATGCTTCATTACTACTATTTCTTTTTTTTATAAGGCTTGGGCCATGCACCTGACTATTATGGATACAAAAATATAACATTTTTGCCACTGGCACGCAGCTAGGAGGTTAGAAAACCTATTAAAGTGTCATCTACTGGCAACTATAAAATAACATTTGGGTATAACGGCTTGCCGTAAAGGACTTAAGAGATAAAAAAAAATATTTATATATTTAATTCAGATATCAAAATACTAGCTCACTGTATTGATATATTTTATAGCGTTTTATTTAATTTTTGGACAGATTCTGTTGTATAAAATGTTGAAGTTGACATTAAGAGCTTTTTTAAATTACTTGCTTACTAACTTTATAAGCAAAATACGGACCTTAAAATATGAAAGCAAATGGTGTTCCAACTGAAATTACAGTAAGTCAAATTATTATTTCATATTATTTTAACGAGCCGACCCGGAACTCGTAAACGGGGTAGGCCGAAAAGACGCTGGCGAGACGATATCGATATTCGTCAGATTGGTAAGAAAGGGCTCCAAGCAGAAGAGCCTGGAGCAAATTGGTGGAGACCTTTGCCCAGCAGTGATAAACTTAGAAGTTTATATTAAAAAAAAACATGTTTTTTTTTTGTAATACGGGTGGAATTCACATTACTAGCAATCTTGTTAACCTCTCCAATTAAGCTAAATATGCTTGAGTCTGAGTTCACGTCAATAGTGCAATGAGTGGGGTTCGAACCTGCGATCTCACGACACAAGACCGTCACCCTAACCATTAGGCTATTGCCGCTTTGACTATCGCATTACCAAAATCTCAATTCTCTTACATAGCGTCATAAAACGTAAAACGCAATCTTGTTAACCCCTCCAAATAAGCTAAATATGCTTGTATCTAGAGTGGGTTCACTTCAATAGTGCAATGGGTGGGGTTGGAACCTGCGACCTTTCGATCACAAGGCCCTCACCCTAACCATTGGGGTATTGCCACTTATCTATACTAATATTATAAAGCTAAAGAGTTTGTTTGTTTGTTTGTTTGTTTGTTTGTTTATTTGTTTGTTTGAACGCGCTAATCTCAGGAACTACTGGTCCGATTTGAAAAATTTTTTCAGTGTTAGATAGCCCATTTATTGAGGAAGGCTATAAGCTATATAACATTACGCTGCGACCAAAAAGAGCGGAGTAAAAAAGGAAATTGTTGCAAAAATGAAAAACCGTTGAAACTAAAACACGCGGACTAAGTCGCGGGGAACAGCTAGTGTGACATAAAACGTGTTATTTTTACGGATATTCAGCTCTTAATTAAACTGTTAAAGAAAAGAATACAATTAAGGATTTTGAGACTTAACGCGTCTAAGTATACCTATACTTAGCTTACAAGTTCATTAGATGCCATGTCTTCATTAATACTTTCTACAATTTCTGGCTAACGTTATGCTGGGTATTTCCCTTCCACATATTTATAAGCACTTGTGACTTGCAAATAGTTTTAAATAGTTACAACACAGCTAAGACGCCCATCGTTTGTGAATAAAGCAGACTGTCTTTAGCATAACGCATGATAATATAACCCTATGTAAAAACTTGAAGACATTCTCCAATGTCAAAAAAAAAATATTTGACAATTCATTTTAATTGATTAACTACTTATTTTTCAATCAATTAATGTGAGTGAGTTTTTGGTTAAGTAAAACAAGAACAAAATACGAGTTTAATATTTTTTAAGAATCATTCGATGGGCATTAAAAAAGAATATCATATTCCTCAAATTTTCTCTGATTTGATAACTGACTGACTGTGACAGTAAAATTTTTATAAAAAAGGGGAATACGAACATACATAGATATAAGGAGTATTATGTCATCCTTAGTAAAAAGGTTTTATTATTTAGAGCAAAATAAATGTGATAATTGGTCGTCGTCTTGTTTACCTAATGATATAATCACTGTATCTTAAAGTAATAAAATATTATGTATGTTCTATAATGGTAGAACTACTTATATAAATTTAATATATAATATCTTGGGGCAACTCACACATGGCCATCTGATCCCAAACTAGGCCGAGGGATCTGATCATGTTCATCACACAGAGATTTGTCCTGGGTTCGAATTGAACCCCGACCTCTGGTTTAGCAGTCATGGTATCTATTTTATCACTAGACGAACAGGCCAGTCAAAAAATGATAAAGCTCTTTCGCTAGAACTACTTACATTATCATTAATATGATAATATTTCTGTAGAACACCTGTGTTTTCTGCACATTCCCTGCCAAGTTTAATGAAAACGTTATAAGTTGAGCGGTGATCCTAACCTTGGCCTAGAGCCATCTTACATCATGCGTTAACAAACTTTCATAAGAATTTTATTTACTCAGGATATTTTATTGTTGTTTGTTAAAAACATATTTTTATTTGTAATTTTATTTTATTTGTAAGCCTGTGGTACTGAAAGCCAAACCCAATGCTTGTAAAAAGGCTATATAAGATGGACTTAAATTTCTCTACAGAAAAATTTAAAAAAGAATCTTCTAATCAGTTGCTAACCACCGTCGAGATTTTCATAAATAAGGCCAAAAATGTATTACAGCTATTAACAGTATAATTTTCTACGATATCTTCTCGTAAATTATTATGCATACTTAAAATAATTTGATATAAGAGAGACGCATATTTTTTTTATAAATAAAAAAAGAATGTCTATTCGGCATTAAAAATGTTTTTTTTTTTTTTTTTTTTTAAGGTTACTAGAAATGTGGGTGGAATTCACATTACTAGCAATCTTGTTAACCCCTCCAACTAAGCTAAATATGCTTGTATCTGGAGTGGGTTCACGTCAATATTGCAATGGGTGGGGTTCGAATCTGCGACCTCTCGATCACAAGGCCGTCACCCTAGCCATTAGGCTATTGCCGCTTTTTTACTTAATTTATCGTTCTTAAAACCTCATTTAAATTACCAAATTTACCAGGATCTCTTAACTCCACAGTATCACCTACAAAATAACATTTCCTAGTTACATCTAGTCTGTAAATTAGTCCTGCAAACCCCACAACAGTTGTACACCCGATAGCAAACGGATGTCCCACGTCTAACCGACGTGTGCTGAATACTCCGCCATTCTATAACTCGTGAGAATGACGCTCAATACTAATTCACCTATATTTATTACAGGAGCTTCCTAATTACCGGGAAGCGATAAGAAAACGGGTTAGAAGTGTTTAGTATTACATGTAACTAGCTGTCACCCGCGACTTTGTCCGCGTGTTATAGTTTCAATAGCTTTTTCATTTATGCTCCGTTTCTTTTGGTCGCAGCGTTATGTTATATAATTTATAGCCTTTCTCAATAAATGGGCTATCCAACACTGAAAGATTTTTTCAAATCGGACCAGTATGTCCTGATATTAGCGCGTTCCACAAACAAACAAACAAACTCTTCAGCTTTATATATTAAGTATTAGTATAAATATATTATTTAGTTTGATAGCTAAGAAGTTATTGATGGAGTAGAACTTCGCGGTGCGTTCCCACCTGATTCCCTCTTGGAGAAACACTCTCCTTTATTCAGCCGGTAAGAGTCTGGGATATTCCACTGTCTTCGGCCCCAGGGCAAAGGAAGCCAAAAGCATTACCCTAGATTTAAAAGTAAATAATAATGCTGCTTTTTTACGTCAAATACAAAATTAAAGACAAATATCATTACCCCTTATAGGTAAAATGCTGTCACTTGAATGTTCAGTGGCGTAGTAAAAGTAAACCGCAATAAATAATGGTTTTGAATTAAATAACACCAAATAAGCCCATTGATAAATTTAAGTAAAAGTTTATACTTATTTGTTTATAAGGTATTTCTCCGGTAGGTGAGTTTTACAGAATACCTTTTAGTAGAAATGTCTTCGTTATTCAAATAAATATCTGAGTATCAACATTTTTTTTTATTTACCTAAGTTCATTACTTTTGTATCGCACGTATGTAACACTAACACGTAGATAAGTACCAACCTATTACAATTTTATCCCTGCTACTGCTAAACTAATCAGCCCAGTTTGATGAAATTAAGCGTCAAGATAACTTAACATAAATGTTGTCTGTGCGAACATTATCCATTGAAATTATTGACACAAACAAACGCACAAGCATTAATTACAAAAAAATAATAATAATAAACACAAACCAATACAAAGAAAGTGCGTGGAAATATCTTAGCATATTGATATGACTTGTCCTTGTAATACAAAAAAACATTAGTCATCGCGTCTAGATTCTGTATGGAATAGCTAATCGTGACATTGCAATGTGCAAACAACAATATCCTGTCCTACTTTCTACGTATAGACAGGGATAGTAACTATGGGCATGCTTATTAAACGTACGGTAGGAGAAAGAATAAAAAAAAAAACGATTTTTTTTTTCAGATAATTTTTTTGTTTAAATTTAGGGTAAATTAACGCGGTTTATAAGTGTCATTTCAATGTGTAACATTCTCGTGATCCTTATGATGTGTCACTCACATTCGCACGAATACGCAAACCCACAAGTGTGTGACATTTGCAAATGATTTCATTTCCAAACTGTGTCGGTTGTTTAACAGACATCGAAGCGCGACCCTTGTTCGAATTTTTGCGCGCATTTGAGTGACCCGGGTTAGAAATCTATGTCTCTGTGTTCAGGTGTCTGAATCGAAATAAAAATTCAAGAATAACCTTTTGAATTTAATTCTGACCGATTGAAAATTGATTTTGTGTTTTGACGTTTTGTTCTCTAGAACTGAACACTAGCACCGAATTGTTTTAATATTATGTTTACATTGGGAAGAACTAACTGGAATCAAAACGTTAATTACATATTATTATTATTTTCAGAAATACTGAATTTAGTGCCTGCAAAATTAATGAAAATTTTGTATTTTATTTGCAATTGAAATTAATTCAAAGAGTTGACTGCTGCCTGAGATGGTTCTTCACCAAAATTAGGCAAAACGGCAGACCTAATAATCAATTACGAATACCAACCTTACTGCCTTAGTATAGAGGTGATGTCAATGTCAATGTTACGACTATTGTGTGGTTGATTGTATAAGAATATTGTAACAATAGGTATTGTGTATGACCATACAACAACAAGTTGTGTAGGAAGATATCGTATCATTGTTGCTATGAGCTGTTTTTATCTTTATTAATTAAAAATTACGTTTACAATAAAGAGACGAGAAAAAAATATTTTGATAATTTTTAAATTATAAATTACAAAATCCACTTTTTGTAATTACCTGCATATTTTCCCATATAGTGTCGTATGTCCTATAAGTCTTCATTAATATAATTAGTGAGAGTTACTTAGAAATATTTTTTAAGGATTAGATTTAAAAAAATCGAAATATTTGATTTATTGCACTACATTACTGGATTAACAAGGCTTTTTGTCAGAAATATCTTAAAATAAATCATTCATGAAAACATTAGGTAGGTATTTATTGCTATAGCTATTTATTGATAGTTCCAATCAGTCTAAAGTACAGGTTTAGCTCTCAAGTATTCCCGGCATCTGCCATTACCGATCCCAAACCGGAAGCGGCCCAGCACTACCTGCTTTCACTTCCGGGCTGCAGAAAAGTGCGCGCTTCCCGGATAGCGGCCATTTTCCAACGAATCATAACTAAACTTCTATAATCCAATATCGTGAAGTAGGAATAATATGCGATTGCCTTTGCTTACAAATTGATTACTTTCGATTACGGTTTGAAATTTGAAGAGTAGATTAGAATAGATAGATAGAGTTGGTTTTTAAGTAATTTTACAGTTAATTCTAAAATTGAAATTCATTAAACATATTATTTTATTTTTTTTACTATAAAGTGTTATAATTTAAAGTTTATGTATTACTAGCGACCCGCCCCGGCTTTGCAAGGGTAGTCAAAACATGAATGCGAAATAATTATAAATAAAAACCTTTCTCTCGAATCCCTCTATCCATTGGAAAAACCATTTGAAAATCCGTTTAGTAGTTTTTGAGTTTATCGCCTTCAGACAGACAGATAGACGGCGGGGGACTTAATTTTATAAGATGTATAGATATTGGTAGAAGATATGTAGATTCTGCCATTCACAAGTTTTTTTTTACAGAAAAGTAAAGACAACTAAAATAATTGTGATTATTCCGTTCCAGTCTAATTTTAACAAAAGAAGCAGCCTAATGTTTATTTATTAAGTTACATTATTACAAAATTTTAATAATAACAATATATCAGTACCTTCATCGCTTTGACTTGACAAAAAAGACAAGTTTTATTGTAAAGTTAATGGAAGTACTGTATTAGTTAGTAAACATATAATGTGTCATGCGCTACGTAACGATACATTAGAGGAAAATGTGAGTGTTTTGCTAGAATTTAACTGTCACAGCCGTCATACGCGGTGAAAGTCGTGGTCATATCCTGAAGTCACAGGATACAGTATAAGATAATAAGAAGAATCTGGTTAATTACGAACTTTTTTAGATATGATTTGTAAGGGGGATTTGTATGATTTTTTTATGAAGAAATCTATATATATACTAATATATAATATACTAACTAATATATAAAGCTGAAGAGTTTGTTTGTTTGTTTGAACGCGCTAATCTCAGGCACTACTAGTCCGATTTAAAAAATTATTTCAGTGTTGGATAGTCCATTTATTAAGGAAGGCTATATGCTATATAACATTAAGTACGCTGCGACCAAAAGGAGCGGAGCATAAAAGAAAAATGTTGCAAAATTGAAAAACCGTTGAAACTAAAACACGCGGACAAAGTCGCAGGGGACAGCTAGTATTAAATATTGTAGGTATAATATTTTAATAGTTTAGTTTTAGTTATGTACGTATAGCATAAGACCTCAAGCAAAGAGCAACAAAACTTTTTTTAACAAAAAGTTAAATAAAGTTAAAAATCATTCGAAGCGTTTTTGTTTTTAAACAAAAAGGTAAGTTATCTTTAATTTCTTTAATAAGGAACACAAATTGCCAATATCTTTGCATGTACTCGTATTTAAAAACTAACTATTGCTGATTTCTGATTTCGAACCAAATTAATTGCGAGTTTTATATTTTCTCATCTTTTGTTTACTATTTAAGTGAATGCCCTATCATTCACTTTTGTTTTTCTTATACAACTTTAATTCTATCAATGAATAAATGTAATTATATTGTCAATAATGAAATTGTCACATACATTAAACAGTAATTAGTATTTAATCACCGGCAATTAAAAGATTACCAAGTAAATAAGTCATTTAATGAGTATTTTGTATTCAGTATGATTTCCAACTAACATTATAATGAACCTAAGAAAAAAAACGACTTTACCGGGTAGTCCGTACCACAAACCTTTTCTTTAAATGCAATGTTAACATAACATACGCTGCACTGGCGAGCACTACGATTTTTTTTATTCTTTTTAAAAATCGCCATATTGGTGCTGAGAGCACTGAAAGAACAGTAGTAAGAGTACTTGGAACTAAAAATCAACAAACGCCGGCCATTTGCAAACTAATTACTACACTGAAGTTTACTTACACTGGTGGCGCTACAAATCGGTACAAAGAATAGCTGTCATTTTGTAAACAATAGCCAGTCCAGTGTATTATAATAGTGGTCACTAAAGACACTTTATTCCATGCAATTATGGTCGAGTAAGCAATTGCAACTCGATTTTAGGTCGATTTTTGTTGTAATGCTGTCATTTCCCCCGAAAACTGAAACGCATGTTTTTTTTTTAATAACGACATGCGCACTTATGAATTGAATCCCTGCATCACGGAGGATTTCACATACACAATGAACACCCGGACTTGGAACAAGGAATTGCAGATCACACTAATGTTTGTCTCATGCAGGGATCGAACCCGCAGCACATCGCGCTCAGTGGTAATTGGCGTGGTGACCACTCGGCACTCGGCTATCCGTGCAGAAAAAATAACTTAAAGTCGTTCTTAAGTGTCTGTAGCTACTTTACAAGTGAAAGCGGTGAGGAGTGGCCAAGACTGAGAAACCTAGAGTTAATTGGAGGAAACCTTTGCCCAGCAGTGGGGCATCTAATAGGTTATTAAAAAGAAGATGCATTGAGTATTTTCTAACGCCTCAAGAGTATGATATTTATAAAAACTTACATGTATTACATATACTTTCCTCTTTTGTTTTATACTGATTTATAATTTCATTAATCATGCCTAATGCCTATCTATAATAAAGAAACATACTTACAGATCTATAGTTAATTAATTTAGGGTACAAGAGAAAACATACAACAATATAAATTTCCATTTCCCTGGACGTACAAACGCTGTGTATTAAATATCAACAGTTCTGAAGCCAATAATTTATCACAACTATTAACATCATAAAACTAGAACTTATAACTTTCATATATAGTGCAGCGACATCAAAATCAAGCGTTATTATAGGAAGTATATATTATATGTCGGAAGAAGGAAACTCGGCTTGGGCATCGAACCCGGCGCGTTTCCCTTTCACTGAAGTGGTACCGAGTTGCTAGCGACTCAAATGACTGGTTCGGTTGGTTATAAATATCGCGGATTAGTAGCTTCAACTATCTAGATGCATGTACCTATAGGTGATATGAAAGTTATACCTAAATATAAGTGACTAAATTTAAAGGCCAAACATATAAAAACTGTTGTTTTTGAACTATATTTTAATTGTATGTTCAAATCAAATCAAATCATTTATTTTTGTAACTAGGATAAAAAATCATCTTGTTGTACTAGCCACCCGCCCCCACTACGCACAGGTAGACAAAACATTAATGAATTATACACACAAGCCTTCCTCTTGAATCACTCTATCCATTGTCGAAAATCATATAAAAATCTGTTTGGTAGTTTATGAGTTTATCGCGTATACAGATAGACGCGGCGAGGGACTGTTTTATGTATAAATTTAGATTTATATTTCTTCTTGCATAGTAGACTCATGCAATGTTAAACCTCTTTTGTGTAGTTACACATGGCAAACTAGATAGGTTTGCAGGTCACACTAACATTTTTATTACTAGTTTGTGGGTACCTTATTTTTATTTCATGTGTGTTTTTGTATCAGCAACCCTTTTACAATATACACAAAACAATTAAGTATTTTTGACGACCTCCGTGGTCGAGTGGCGTACACACCGGTTTTCAAGGTGTCGCCAGCTCTGAGGTCCCGGGTTCGATCCCCGGCCGGGTCAATGTAGAAAAAAGCACTTTTCTACATCGTCTCGGGTCTGGGTGTTTGTGATACTTTCGTTGTCTCTGAATTCCATAACACAAGTGCTTTAGCTACTTACTTTGGGTTCAGAACAATGTATGTGATGTTATCCACATTTATTTATTATTATTTTAGTAAAAAATAGGCCTCTAATATTTATAATAATAATAAGGTACCATTATAGCACATTGCAGCCCCGCCAGATCTAAAATGGCCTCAAAACCATAATAGGGATGTTTCCTGGGTATGAAAAGTAAAATCGATTCAGTCCGTCAGTTAGAGAATAAAAAAATATTAGACACGTATTTTTTCATTTATCAAAACAATACAAAATTATAAAGATACAGCAATTTAAAGTTCAGTAATGGGGCTTATGACGCCGCGCCGTCGTATAAATTGTCGCACGTAGTGACGTCACGCAAAATTTCCATTCACTGTATTTTGCTTATTTTTTATTTGCAGAAAAAATACGTGTCCAATAAAATTCATTAATCTACTAGGCGGACATTAAAAAAAATAGGAAACATGCTTATATTACATTCTAATGTTTTTATATCAGAAAATGACCAACACTAAACAGTCAAAATATGATGAATGCTCTGATTCTTTGTATAAAAGGCAATAACCCTAGAGTGGGTCAAACTCAAAGAGGTGTAATTATGGTATATGAGTAACATGGTGGCTCTTTATACTTCTTTAATCATTAAGTTCCAAAACATACCCTTACAAAATAAATCAAGAGTTGAACTTCAAATAAAAGCCCATTTTTAAATAGACTGCACCTATACCCTAATTTTATAAGTCACCCCGCCAACTACCAAAGCTCGAAGAGCTGCATGTTCGATGCCCGCATAGAACAAGCACTTGTGTGACCCACAAAATGTCTGGTCCGAGTAGGTGTTCTTTGTGTATGTAATTTAAAATGTTTATGAATACCTCCGATACAGGGGTTAAATTTAGGAAGGAGCAAATTAAAAATTAAATTGGAGTGCAGGAAACGTTTTAAAGAAAGTTTGTTATATCTAAGTTGAAGATTTATTTTCTAAACTTTCAGCGTACGGGTGTTATTAAAAATAAGATTAGTTATATGATTTTCACATCATTTCTCACCTGATCTTAGCTTAAGTAGTATTTTATGGATTAAGCATTGCAATCTAATTCATTAAACTCATAATTTATTATATTTTACATAAATTGGTTTAGACAATTTCATGTTTTCAGTAGCCGTGCCCCGCCTTTTTGCTTCGATTTTTTATTGTCAAAGCTTGATGAAAAACAGTTTCAACCCTTCCTTTTATTAAGCTATCATCCTTTATTAAGTCCAACTGGTAGTTCCTATATAAGTAAGTTAAAACAAAGACACTTGCTTTAACATCTCACGTAAAAATATCATAATACAGCTCTAAGTATGTCAGATATTTATATCCAAACATTAACTCATACATCATTTAGGCAAATAAAACACACAAAAACACAAAAGCATTTCCTTATACCACAATTACTGAAAAACGTCTGAAACTAATTACAGACATCTTTGTCAAAAATAATTTGTTATGAGACAATGACCCACACAACTCATGACCTACTTGAACATAACGATTTTTAGAATCGTTATTCAATTGTTTGTCGAACACTTATGCCACAGATTAAATATTATAGAGGCGAAGCTTCATACAACCGCGAAGATGTACCTAGATATACTCATACAAGTGTAACCTTATATTTCAAAAAGGCTTATTGGCACAAAAACTTGTTCAATCACCTGTCAAACTTTATTTCAAGTAGGTACTGCGATTGGTTGGTTAGTCTTCTTTTTTTTGATTACCAATCACAAGAGTTAACATTAGATTTGACAACAGATAAATGGGAGTGAATGGTCGCTTACTCAAACGTTAGTCAATTTTAAACTGTCGTTAAGTATCGTACTGACTCTGACGCTTTAAAAAGATGTGCTTAAATGTCTACACTGTATCCGTCATTACTTTATACCTTAAAGTGAAAGATAAAGCATGAGACATAACGACGTCTTAAAACAGATTGGCGTTTTAGTAATTGACCATTAGTGTCGTCAACTTAATTAGGCTTCGTCAACTAGTCGAGATATTTCGAACGGATGACGTGTATGAACTCTTCGGCGCGCACACATTACCGCTTGTAGTAATTTACCTACCTTTAGTTGTGCGGTTGTATGAAGCTTTGCCTCTGTGAGATACTCTGTGACACGAGTATAGCCTGCTAATTTGCATCAAATGAGATGCGAATTAGCTTCAATGAATCATTGGAGAGAAAAAACTGTAAGTGTGTCAACGACCGGCCGCAATTGTTTGGGTATTTGCCCATACATGTATTTTGACGCACGTAAGTATGTGATATTTTGGTTTGGCTGGCTTTGATGCGCGAAATCGTTTATGTTTTGGATTATATGTAGTTATGTTATGGTAGCCTGTTAGGGGCTGATCAAACTACATTTATTACATAGAAAGTTAAAAATCTAACCTAAATGTAAACTTTTCTATCCTTATTCCGTTGTTTTTTTTTATAAAGATATTTTATTGACCTTATAATTGCTAAAATTATAAACTCTAACTTTAAAAACCTTTACTTTAAAATTATTAATAAAATATATTTGAGTTTCTCATAACGAGCCCTTTTATTTGACATTTCACTTTACATATTTTACAGATCTTTTTTATTTTAATAAAGTTACGTCATATTCGTCATAACCATTGATGAGTCTATTTTAATTTTCTACGTATATTCTCTACTTCTTCTTCCAACAATTAGTAAGTGAATCATACAATGAAAAAAAAATCTTACATAATATTCAATGATTTTTCTGTTTCAATTTCAAAATTACAAAAAAAAATATACCAGCTCATTACAATAAGCGATTAGCATAATGACATTGAAAAATATTCAGTGTTACACTGTAATCTATACTAATATTATAAAGCTGAAGAGTTTGTTTGTTTGTTTGAACGCGCTAATCTCAGGAACTACTGGTTCGAATTGAAAAATTCTTTTTGTATTGGATAGTCCGTTTATTGAGGAAGGCTATAGGCTATATTACATGACGCTACGACCAATAGGAGCGGAGCATAAATGAAAAATGTTGCAAAAATGAAAAACCGTTGAAACTAAAACACGCGAACAAAGTCGCGGGGGACAGCTAGTATAATATATGTATAACAAAGTACTCGTAACGAAACAGTCTACTAACTGCATAATTTACATTAAATATGTCTTAAAAAATGTAGTACAAATTTTGATTTATAAACAATTATTTAAATACTGTCCCTAAATTCCGATTTTGAAATACATTTTCTTTTTATAAAAATCTCGACAATGCTTAGCAATTGATTAGCAGATTCTTATTTCAATTTTTCTATAGAGAATTTGAATCTAGAAGTTTCTTAGCAATTGCTTAACACCGTCGAGATTTTTATAAATAAAGCCATATATCTACAACTTTCCTTTATTAATATTTATTGTATTGACCATTGGAGCATAGACAATTGGACTCTATAACTTCCTGCACATTACGCTTACACAAAGCTCCCATTCACGACTTATCTGGACAAAGAAAAAAAAAATGTCCTCGAAAAAAAAGTCCTTCAAAAGGGTTGCGATTCCTTAGAGATTATCATTTCTAGAAGTTAGCGCCGCGTCTTTGAATTTTTTTGCTCGTCTTACAATTGTTGCAATCCTCGTCTTACGAATGTTAAGAGAAGGATGAAGGGTTTCTATTAACAACATTAGCGTATATTTTTAAAAGATTAAAATTCCCTGTGGTATTTCCGAAAGTTTGTATAACAAAATTACGACTGAATTTAAGAAGTTAAAATAGGGCCAACAGAAAAGATAGTATAAGTTTGTGTTTTTAAATGTAAAAATAATTATATTAAAAATGACCGCATATGTGAATATATGTATAATTTAGAACTTAAACTGTTGGTTACTCTAGTAGGTTAGGCTTACTGTATGTTTAAGACTTTTATAGTACCTGCATAATTATGTTTATACCCATGTTCCTGTATATTCTTTTTTTTTTTCTTATAAATGCTATTGCCTTACCATACCAAGAGCGAAATGGCCAAATGATGTTCTGAACTGATATGGTGGCTATATTACGATAATACCAAACAATTTGAAATTTATTATTTATTTATGCATCGTAATCTTTATACTAATAACAGCAGAACAAACATGTAAATTTTAAGTTATGTACACAATGTGGCTTCAAATATTTGAACCTCCATACCGAAAGTAAATAAATATCAAGAGGAAGCCTTTCTCGTAACAAAACAAGCCCAACAAAGGCCCAACAGTGGCCTTAATGTGCGTAATCCTTTAAATAAATACTCTAAAAGGCCACTTGAATGCTTATTCCACTTCTTAGCTTACCACCCAAGGAATAATACTAATTCTAAATCTTTTAATACATTCATCCAATTTTGCACTACTTATTAACATTTTTTGACGACAATTGTGGAGTGTAATGCTCCGTGAATAATGAGTTTTGGGTGGCATTTTTATTGTAATTTTGTCCAGAATTAATCGTTTTTTTTTTTGGCATTGTGCCGCGTTTGAAATGCAACAGCGGCGGGTTCTCTGGCGGCTAATTAGCAATATAATAATCGCAATATACGCAAATGTATTAGTTTTCGGCAAAATTAAAAGCGAGTGATTTGTATTATGAATGATTAAGGTTGTTTATTTGTATGAAATAATATACACGCGTGTATGTATATCTTAGGTATTTTATCATTGTTATTTAAGGTATCTAGAACTATAAGATAAAACCACAACTAGGTAAAATATTTTATTTGCAGAAATTTAACTACACTATTAATTAACAACATGCTAAACAAATAACACACAGACTATTTTGTTCTCTTTTCTGACTTCTTCGTTTGTGACTTTAAAACAAAAGATTTCGAAATATCAACTCAAAAACAAAAAAAATAAGTACCTAATTAAAAGCATAAAACAAATAAAGCTACCTACAAATAAGTCCAATACTCAGTAACTTCATTTACATAACATTCGACAAGAAAAACTGCTTCGTTACAACAAACGAAAAAAAAACAATCGAGAGATTCAATCGATTATAAACGATCCGCCGAATCGAGATGGACATTTCAAATACTCGATAAACATTCGCGTCATGGACACGTGCGGAAAACGATAATAACTACAATACGAGCATTTAACAAAATAAAAGGCTGTAAACTTCTGAAATAGGTTTCTATTACGTAGACTTAAGGTTCAAGTTTAATGATCGGGATGTTTTAATCGGCAAGCACGCGCGATTTCTGGTCAATCTGATATTGGGCTGGATTGATGTGGAATAGGATTTTCTCCTCGATAAAAACATGGCGCATGTTTTAAATTTCTATTATTTTTCACTTTTAATGTTGTTCTATATTCAAATTATAAAATTGTCTGTCTAGTGCATCACACAATAGTATATCAGACTATTTTTTTTTATTTACACGTCACATAGATTTTAAAAAATATTAGACAAGTATGTTTTTTAATTAAACAAACGATGATACATTTTTTACTCACGAGTGACGTCACAAGCCCCCACTCCAGAACTTTAAAGCTATTTAACTTTGTAATTTTTTATTGATTTGATAAAAGAAAAAATACGAGTTTTTTTTTATTTTTTATCTATCTGGTGGACTAAATAGATATTTCTTTTTCATACCCAGTCCGCTTCCCTATTACAAAATTCCCCCATTCTTTACAAAAGCAGTTTATTATGGGTAAATAATTAGAACGTCAAATAATGTGAAACTTGCGTTTAAGCATTTAACATTGACCTTGTACTGTTACGTCATATTATTATGATAATTTAACCATGAACCACTGGACTTCTCCTTGAGCATATACTTAACCGTTTTTGTTGGCTCCTACAATTTGCATACATTGCACCGAAACTCGGAATAATGTGTGTTATATAAAATCTGATAGGTATTTTGGAATAATCGTAGCTCTTAAACTTTGAACATTAAGAAATGAATATTATTAAAACAATGTAGGTATAGGTATTCCTGCTACCTATTATCTGTTGGAATAATTTACTCTATACTCAAATGAAATCCAACTTTAATGGGCGAATACTGAAATGTCTATCAGTTTTAAGCCGCCGTTAAGTCTCATGCTGTGTCTTTCACTATAAGATGTAAGTAGCGACAGATAGATATTTAAGAACGTCTTAAACTTAAGTGGCATTCCAGTATTCCAGTATTCAGGTAAGAGTAAGATTTTTTATTTTTTTTGTTAAACTGCTCTCGCACTAATGAATTGAATTACTGTGTCGCGGGGGTTCCACAAATATTCAAATTCACATGCACAAAGAACACCGAGACTTAGAACAAGCGTTGGGGATCACACAAATGCTTGTCCCATGCGGGGATCGAACCCTCAGTACGTCGCGCACAGTGGTAATTGGTGACCTATAGCACTCGGATATCCGTGCAGTCAGGCTATCTGCCCCTACAATCCAATTTATTACAACAAAGACATGATGACGATTTAAAATTAAGTTGCTATTGAATATCCAGCCACAAGCACAAAAAAATGCCACACTATCCTTTTTAATAAATTAAATAGAAATGATAGTTAATGTCTTATTACATTTAATTAAAACTCAAGGTCCCTTTCCTCCTTAACCCTGCAATGCTCGTACCATAGGTATTTACGGGCAGAGCAATCCATCAGCGCATGCAATTGTGTATATTTTTGTGCGCTGCGCTTTTTTCGCTTATACGCTTACCACCGGTGGTCAGCCAGCACCTTGCTTTCCGATATTTTGCGACATATCCGCAGTTTTTGTTACCTAGTGATGTGATTTATCGATAAGTTACTTAGTCGATGATTTGTGACGAACTGAAGAAGTAAGTTGTAAGGCGCTTGTATACAGGGTGGTACCGAAATATTATTTTCATCCAAAAGAGGTGAAGGGTAGGTACATCAGGTATAGAGTCTGTTTACAAAATTACAGCTCTAATTAAATAATTGATATCTCATTTTTTGCATCAATTATTCGACACCAAAAATCATTAGCAGTCCGCTGAAGCGAAGTAAAAACCGATGTTAACATTTAGCGAGTGACGTAATAATAGTATTGACCCTCGCAGTGCGTATTGCCAACAACTATTTTACTGAGTTTATCAGCTTCGCCTATTCAATATATATATTAACTAAACAATGTAATTTGAATTTTTAAAGTGAGTACCTACCTACATAACTCATTTTAACTAGTTCTGGTATTGAGATTGTACCTACCTTAAAATATTATTATAATTAAAGATCTTATCGATACATGTAACTAGTAACTACCCTTAACCCTTTACAACCAACTCAAGCCCACTTATTCATAATTTTCATACAAAAAAACAATGTTCGCGCATCCAAATGGTCTATAGAGAATGTATTACAAGATTATAATCCTTATTTTTTTTAAAGTGGACATTGTGGTCGACTTGACCACAATGCGGTTGTTGAGGGTTGAAGGATCGATGAGGTAGGTTAGGTATGGATGGAAGAAAGTGTTGGCTGATAAAAACTTTACTATACTTATTAATCAGATTGACGAGTAGGTAGGTATATTGGGATATAATTTCATCGTTTGATAAAGGAAACTTAATAATAGTTACCATGGTGCAATTTTGCCTTTTT
Source organism: Diachrysia chrysitis (assembly GCA_932294365.1). Taxonomy (NCBI): domain Eukaryota; kingdom Metazoa; phylum Arthropoda; class Insecta; order Lepidoptera; family Noctuidae; genus Diachrysia; species Diachrysia chrysitis. The sequence goes on from OW028664.1 coordinate 3,724,542, forward strand.
CGCTGTGAATAGAATTTCTTATATCTTTTATAATTAGTTCAATTAATACCAACAATAACCTAAGATTGTAGGAGAACATCTTATTATAACTTAAACTTATCTTCTATAATTACTTTTAAACCTGTCCACAGCATTACTATTTCAAAACATACACTTTAGTCTCAAATTATTTAAATAAAGTAATCATTACTTCACAAATTTCTTATGTATCTGAAACTTTCCAGCATCCGTACACATCGCCTCGTGCGGGCTAGTGCAGACGTGCGAATTACGAGCTCTCCGTATTGTCCGCAGCTTTGGTGACCAGCCTCACACCGCCCGCTGCCGCGACACTCTATGTACAGTATGTTGTTTTTGTGAAAGATTTATAAAATTTATTTATTCTATATACAGTTATTACACTTATACAAGCATAGTGTTCGATAGACACAGCATGCAGAAATTGAGTGATTTTAAGGTGAGCTGACTTATATAGTCACGCCAACTGTAAAATAGAAAGAAAACAGAATCTAGCCGGAAGAGTCTTGCAATTCACTAAATTCTGTGTGTTTTAGATTTGAAACAATTTTTCTACCGCTATTATTGTACATTGTCTATTTTACATACAAATTGAAATGCTCATACACAGAGCATACTTCTAGGCATGATAAAGTCAGCTTGTGTGTATATAATATGAGGAATATAATGTGTCTTGACAATCCTGGTCATATTACCGAGTGTGTTTCAATAAACTTGTCATTTATATTGTCTGTTGATCTTGGCCATATTAGCCAAGCAAAATAGTTATAGGTATAAGCTATAAATGACTATAAAGGTTTTAGTCCTTTTTTCGTAGATCTTGGACATTTTAGCAAAGTAAAGTAGTTATAAGCATAAGCCATAAATGACAATGAAAGTAAGCAAATTAAATTTTATCGAAATTCCGCTGACCACAAATGATTCGGTCATTTGTAGGTCAGCGGAATTTCGAAAATCGTACGGAGTACGAACACCCTGTACATAAATACATCGGTCATTCATGTCCGAACATATTTTTTTGCAGCTTGTCTTGCGACAATCGCAAAACGCAGGCCTCTACAGAATCCACACTTTATTAACTACTATCAAAAGGATTACACCCACAATAGGCCACAATAGGCGAAATGTGTATTACATGACCACAAATCGTTTTAAATAATATTAATGATACTTCAGATGTTTATTTTTGTACACATTGTCAATACTTGTAAATGTATGAAAAATGGTTGTTTTATTGATTGTATTTAATGTGATTTATTGAATTCAAATGTAAAACTAAGGACTGATTTTTCCAACGCCATATAATTTTTATTCGTGGCATAAAATTGACGTCTGTCAAATTTTGTACGGAAGAACTGTCAAAAATTTTAAAATAAAAATTGGTTATTTTTTTATTATAAATAAGTAAGTATTTTCTAAGTAAAAATATTGTGGAGAAGCAAAAATATATATGAATATTATATCACATAAACTATTAACTTATGTACATTAAATAAATTAATTAAAACCTAATTTATAATAATATCTACACAGTCCCGCGATACTGCTGCATTTCAGTTTAGTTGTTTGTTGTCTTAATAATATATCTAGGTTTAGGTAGTACACTCACATAAAAGCTGCATGGTGTTAGAAATAAAAGCTACATAGTACAATTTTTTTATGCTATTATAACTTTTGTAAAGCGGATTCATAATAAATTATTTGTCATTAACGGCTTACTCATGATAGACTCTAGTCGGGCGATCCCGAGAAATACGCGTAAACAAACATTTGGCTGTAACTGTTCTAAAAGAAGCTATTAAGTAGGTAAATACCTACGTATAACAGTAAATTCTCTGTAAAATACTGTCTTTAATTCTTTCACAAATAAATCATATAAAAATACTTTTAAGTTTCAACTTAAAACTACTTACTCCTGACAGCTGTTAATCTTTGGCAGTGAACTTGACCGGAAAACGCCGCCATATTGGAAAAGAATTAGAATTTTTAAAACTGACAATTACCATAGCTCTCCCCTTTGAAAGACGCATGCATAAGCCAAAATTAACATACATACGTACTTGTGAGAGATTATAATTACATAACCTCGTCCCTGCTTAGAAATTTAAAAATGTTCAGCGTCAATCATTTCGGAAAATATTATGCTTGTTTTTCTTTTTAGGTTTTCTAACTGTCACTTTTATGTTACATAAATTTCTTTTTAAATTCACAATTTAAATGTATAATATTTTAGAATCGTTCTTTTTTTTATTTAAAACAGTAAACATCACTACATTTATCGAATAATTACTTTAATTATGTGATTACCTCTATAGACCTTCTAACAAAGTTTAAACTGAATACGATATGCTTTCTTAAACTTACGATTAAAACAAAATGTTCAGCAATTCTAATTTAAACTTAGTACCCTTGTATATCAGCCATATTTTTTTTTTATAATTATTTGTAAAAATGACATTCATTTCACGCATGGCTTTCTAAAATAACCCAAAAAGTAGTGTTACATTATTAATTGATCTAAAAAGCCACAGCACTTCCCCTCCTAGTTTGAAAGTCAATTCAGACAAACACCGACGACAGCTTAATGTTATGTTTTTATTAAAAAAAATGAATAACACATGACAGCGTGGAGTTGTTGACGACTGTTTTGTTATTGTAAGTTATTCTTAGCATTAATTATTTAGCTCGAAAAAAGAACAATAAACTCTATGTTTGTGATCCCTGGAATTAGGCAGGGATTGCAAACATTGTGCAATAATTTAACGGAGTGTTTTTTGGTGGTGATTTATGAAAATTAACGTATTTTAACGTGACTTTATTAATTAATATTGTGTACTATAATAATTCTTTGTATAGCCGACTCTAATGTAGCTTGGGAAAAGGGTAGGCTGCTGTAATTACTTTTTATTTCCTCTAATTGACTTCATACACAAGTCACAACCAACTTTTCAGAAAACATAATATTATAATAATTTTAAAACATACATTCTGAAAGACATTAAAATGAAAAAAGACTTAATTAATTCTTAACTCTTAGCTATAATCTATACACCATCACCATTCATAATTCAACCCAAATGGTCCAAAACCAGTCGTATATCATTCCAAAGTAACAAACAACCACTTCTTGTCCCCATTATCTCCTGGTACATTGACTTCTGGCTGAATAAATATGACCAGATGAAGGTTTATTTCGCAACTCATAAAATTGATTCAAATTTGTTTTCGACCTCTTTAGATATATCAGTGCATGATCTTACATTATGCATGTTTTAGTCATACTGCCTTTGCACGTGACGCTGCCTGGAAAAGTACGTTTGTTTACTAAATATTTCTTCATTTCCTTGGCATACTGATGAATTTGTATACAGGAAAATAAAACGATCAATTATTTCTGTTTATACAAGATATTAATCACACAAATATATAGACTGGCCTGTTGTTCTAGTGGTTAGAGGTCCTGACTGCGAAACCGGAGGTCGTGGGTTCGATTCCCACCCAGGACAAATCTTTTTGTGATGAACATGATCATTTATTCTGTGTCTGGGTGTAATTTATCTATAATATTTATGCATTTAGAATTATACAAGTATGTTTATCAGTTGTCTGGTTGTCATAATAACGATTGGGATCAGATGGCCGTGTGTGAGTTGTCCCAAGATATTATATATATTCACAGTTCCACTGTAGTATACTTTAAGCACGTTTGAAAATTTCAGAAGGGTTATTATTATGAATTAATGATAACAATTTCTTAGGTCCTATGAGAAAGTCTGCAACATCATTATTTCGAAGATCATTTGCTATTGGCGCCCAACGTGGGGTATAGTCCATTTATACATCAATTTTCATATGCTTGATGCCCCTGGAACAGCTCAAATCTAAAGCCGTTTGACTTCTTCTAAGAAATACATCATATTATTTTTACATGGCTAACAGTAGCGGTTTTGCCTTTGACAAAAATTGTTTTTTCATCAATCGGAAAGAATTTATTTTGTTACTTTTCCTCTCTACTTGGAGGAATTATAATATTAAAACAAAAATATAACTTCTATGCGTTAATTTTTGAAGTAATGTTTTTTTTATTGAAAAACATTGAAATAAACCAGATTTGTATCTATAGGTAAATATAATTACTTATAAACAAATTTATTAGATTCACACTGCATTATGTAGGTACCTTACATTACCTAGATAATGTAAAGATGAGTGCAAATTATTCTCATGTATCTGAAAGAAGGCTGAATATCAATAATAGTTCCTTGCGAAATAATCATAGTATTCTGTTTGGAAGACTATTAAATTATTTTCATTTTAAATTTCAAGGGTGGTTTGTAGCTATTAATGAGGGCTACCGTTAGTGCGCTCACCAGTTGGCGCCACTGGCGCGTCAGCTGTCAAAACCCCACCAACAAACTATGGAATTTGACATTTCGGACATCACATACGATTAGGGCCTCTGGCGGCGAAATAGCTAACGCTAGCCCTTATTGGGTCATTAGTTAATAAATAGCTGACGGTACTAATGTCTCTCTTGTATCATTGATTTTGGAAGTAGCTAATTATAGACAAGAAATATAATATCCCATACATCACCGCTCATAACTCTTGGATACATTTTACCAAAAATATTGTAAGATGTGAGAACACACCATCTATTAGAGCTATTATTGTAAAACAAGAAAACCATACAGAATGAATGTGAGGGAAGCAGTTCAGTGGGAAAAAAAACATTACCCTTCCTTGGCAGTCCGGTAAAAATGGCTAGACAAGAAAAAATGTAAAATGTATATGGAACGGGCTAACATTACTGCCCAAGGCAGTAAGCAAATCAAGTCAGAATTATGAAATTATTTATTATTGCAAAATATTTACATTATTCCATATTATAACACTATTGTATTACTGTATTGTACATGATTATAGTTATGTGTGGAAATGATTTAGTTTCACCCTTATTTATTATTTCTTTTGTATGTATATATAGTTAAGTTTATTTGAAATAAATAATACATATTACGTACTAAAAAAAAAAGTTTCACCCTTTTTATACACAGCTGACGTCCGAAACAGCCAAATATTCCCATTTGTACATTTAAAACACAACAAAAAAAACAGCGTGTATATATAGAGAGATTATGTATTCATGTATTATAATTGTGTCGTTTTGAACGAGCATTGGATCGGTTATGCGTATTTTTTCACCCAAATCTCAGATATCCAGACACACACTTATAAGATTTATAGCATCATAAGCAACGCGTCTCGTGCCTTAATCCCATTAGGGTTGACTAAAAATAAAAACCACAAATTCATATAACACTACTCCTAGGTACGTCATACGCGAGTCATATGAATATTTCGATTAAATTTAACCTGACTACTTTCAACAAGAAAATTTAAGCCTTATTGCGAAAACTTTTTGACTGGCCTGTTGGTCTAATGGTTAGTGACCCTGACTGCTAAACCGGTGGACGCGGGTCGATTCCTATCTAGGAACAATCTCTCTATCAATCTATCAATGTGATGAACATGGTCATTTGTTCTGTGTCTGGGTGTAATTTATCTATAATAATGCTCGTTGCCATAGTTTGTAAGATTCGTAGTAAGAAAGAAATTGACACACATCGAAATATAGAAACATACAAGATACGCGCTGTTTTTCTTGTCATACTTACCTTCGCCTTTTCCAATTGAGTTCATATTTATTTTCTCGTAGATTCTGAATCCACTTTAATCAATCTTAGCAGAAATGAAATCTACTACTCAAATTCAAATTGGATCATGAATAAAGTAATTAAATTTAAGCATAATTCTTTTGTATTTATTGTTAATTTATTAAATTCTAAAAAGTAAATAGCATGTGTATTGTAATATTGACTTAAATTGGTTCCGGTTGAAATTAGGAAATCCTAGGCCATCATTTTTGTTACTAAATAATATTGAGATCTCCAAAGATCTCAATATTATTTTAAAGATAAGCTTGTAGCGGTGCCCCATGACATCTTTTTTTTGCGATGTTTTTATAGTTGTTCTGCTATCCAGGGTGGATCTCTGAACCCAACAAATTAATTGGTCATTTAAATCGGTTCACCCGTTCTTGACTTATTAACCGTGTAACTAACCAGAGTTTGATTTATATTTTTTTAAATAGGGAACAACCTAGTTTGAAGTTATATATTCGAGCCGTTTGGGGTTGGGACCCTTGGTCCGTGGGGTCCGAGTGCGCACATGCTTTTAAAAGATCTAGCCAAACGCCTCGTTGACACTTCGCGCGACCCAAGGGCTGGCTTCTACCTTAGACAGAGGATAAGTATGGCCATACAACGTGGCAATGCCGCCAGCCTTTTGGGAACACTCCCAGTGGACAGCGATGTGGACGAATTTTTTGATGCCATATTTTAGGTTTATGTTTAATTAGATTAGTTTATTTTATAATTCCTTTTGTATGTATTATAGTTAAGTTTGTAAATATTTAAAATTGATGTAATACTTAATAAAATAGAGAGAAGATAGAAAATAGATTATTGTTATACTTAGTATACATAAACAAAAATAACTTGGAAAAGTGTAGACATTTTAAAATATGTATTATTTTAAAATATTTACTACTAAAATGTGTTTTTTATTTTTTTTGTTGTCAATTGGATTAGGAGTAAATGCTTTATCGAGGCAACTGTTCTTCATGAGAAACACATATTATGCACCCTATTAATGGGTATTTCTTATAATATAGTCTCATTCAAAATATTTTTCTTTAAAGATTCCAATACGTTTTAAAACAAATTTGTTATTTAAAATGTATCATTATTATTCAAAATCGATGTCCATTTTTAATTACTGACATCCCTAAAAACACTGAAATAACCAGTATTCAAAGCAAACTACTAAATAAATATAAAATCAGTCAACAACCTGAAAAAATATACAAGAGCGTCATAGACTAGTAGGTATTGTGTTTAGCCCAGAAGCGGAAAAATGTTTCAACAGTGCGATAACACTGTGTTATGGATTTAATTTAATCGATTTTTAAGTTAACCTCGCACGTTCACTGGATCAGTAGGCAAAGAACGGGATTGGAAAACATCTGTAAGCTTTTTTTTTCTATAAAATTATCCACTATAATAATATCATAATAATAATATCTTGGGACAACTCACACTCGGCCATCTGATCCCAAACTAGGCAGAGCCTTTATTATGGTAACCAGACAACTGATAAACATACTTATATATTTATATACATATACATACCTACATAATATAGATAAATTACACACAGACACGGAACAAATGATCATGTTCATCTCACAAAGATTTGTCTTGGGTGGGAATCGAACACACGAGCTTCGGTTTAGCAGTCAGGGTCACTAACCACTAGACCAACAGGCCAGTCTAAAAATTTTAACAGTATCGTGTGATAAGTAAACTCTTGATAAATAATACAAAACAATAGGTATATTCAGCTGGATTATTGAAGATACCTTTATGTTATTTGACAACCTCCGTGTTCGAGTGGCGTACACACCGGCTTGCAAGGTGTCACCAACTCGGTCTCGGGTACGATCTCCGGACGGATCAATATAGAAAGTCACTTTTCTACGAGACTAGGTATTTGTGGTACTTTCGTTGTCTCTGATTCCATAACAAGTGTTTATAGCTACTTAGTTCGGAGACAAAGCAATATACGTAATGTTGTCCACATTATTAAATAAATAAGTTTAGACTTGCTTAATATAATAGGCGCTTTAAAGTTAGACACTATGGTATGTTTAGTTTATTTTATGTTATAAAAGTGGAACGGATCCCCATTTTAAACAAATACCCAATACCCATACGTTCTTAGGTCTTGACTTCAAAGTCCGGTGAAGCAGTCAAAGCCTGCGCTCAGGCTAACTGCGTAAATCTCATCCAAAAAAAAATACTTATGCACCTACTTATGCGTATAAAAAAAAATACCAAAAAAATATGAATAAAAAACCGAATGAAAGTCAATGTTTTGCCTTGATTTTTTAAACAAGGGGAAGCCTCATTTCTCGAGCACTATTGAGACTACTTGAGACTTTCCTACAAAAAACACGCAAACCCTTCTTTTTCATTCCGATGAAGATTATTATTGCACTGTAGAAAATAGTCCTTACAAAAAAAATATAAATTTTATTACTTTCTTTTGCATCGTTATAGTCAGGAAATGCTTTTTAATAGGGTTAATTATTAGTAATTAGCGCGTTGTGTTATTAGTGAAATGAAATCCAAGCCACCCGCTGCTGCGCCACTTATGCGTATAAAAAAAAATACCAAAAAAATATGAATAAAAAACCGAATGAAAGTCAATGTTTTGCCTTGATTTTTTAAACAAGGGGAAGCCTCATTTCTCGAGCACTATTGAGACTACTTGAGACTTTCCTACAAAAAACACGCAAACCCTTCTTTTTCATTCCGATGAAGATTATTATTGCACTGTAGAAAATAGTCCTTACAAAAAAAATATAAATTTTATTACTTTCTTTTGCATCGTTATAGTCAGGAAATGCTTTTTAATAGGGTTAATTATTAGTAATTAGCGCGTTGTGTTATTAGTGAAATGAAATCCAAGCCACCCGCTGCTGCGCCACTAATTATAGCCATATCGAAGTAGATACACCAGTTTTAAGTTTATGTTATTTTTAATGAAAAGATCCTTTAGCGATATGCGGTCCTGGTACTTACACTCAGTTCTGATAGAGTTTTATCGTTTTATTGCACTTTTTTAAGACGTGTCCCCCCCCTACATGGCAGAGGCTGCTCCTCTTTTCCACACTTATTTTATTTAAACATATCTTTTTCTGAATTTTCGCTTCTTCTAAAATGAAAACAATAAAGAAGGATAATTAATATGTATGACTATATTTCGCGTAAACCATATTAAAGCAAGACCGCGAACAAAAAACAATCAAGAAAAAACATATATAACGATAATTCCCACATTAATCATATATTCTGAGCTGCTCGATTTTTCAGGACATATGTATATATAAGGTTTTTTTTAATAAAAATATATATTCAAGTGAACAATCTTAGTGATTATATACCTAATGATTAATTTCAATTAAGTTTTATAAAAAAAAAACAGATTCCTGCAAAATTTTACGGTGGAGTCTTGGGCTACTATTAAACCTTTCAATTATAGTCAGTACACAGCTATTTTATTGCAAAGACGTTCAGAAAGACTCCAGCTGAAGGTTGACGCTCGTAAATACTCAATTCTGAAATTGACAGAATATTTTCTTAATTATTTTCTCTCGCAATTTATGTTTTCCTAGTAATAACTTTATGAGCAGAAGCTCGTTTTATCATTGGTTTTCACCATAGGACCATATAGAAATGGAATTTCCATCTACCGCAGTTCCGTATAAAGACCGGTTATAATTGTGAAAAAAGATCCGCATTCCAGAAAAACGAAATAACGAAAGTAAAAAGCTTTTTAATTGGCCGCCATGTTTGATTTTGGGCTTGATATGATTTATTATAGGTAACCGAGATTCAGTTCCATAATAGGGTGTCTTAATTTTAAAACAAGAACAACTTAATTTAATTTTAAATTACTCAGAAACAATTCGTGTCGCTTTTTTTTTAGTTTTTAGCTGCAAAATATACCCCTGGTTTCTGAAGGGTTGATCAATTTAAACTGTTGTCAAATCAACTGATCACTACTGTGATTGGTTGACCAAAAGACTAACAACAAATCATTATTAAATTTTAGTCGTTGATCAGCCTTTTAGAAACCGGGAGTAAGTGTTTAAAAAACTAATTATAATAGATAGACAAAGAGAGACTATTCTAGTTTGTTAATTATTTTTTTGATTTATCTGACGCTTTCATATCGAAAACATAAATAAAATAAGATACCATATAATAAATTTAAAAAAAATAGATTCATAAACAATTGTCACGCAAAATAAATTTCAAAAATTGACACGATAGTTTGAATTATAATTATCTTTTGAAATAGGTATCTAAACAAAAGAAAAAATAATTATTTTACTCTTTTTTTCTTAAATAATATTTGCATCGAATTATTTAATAGATTGGTGAGGGTCAAAGACTTGTGGTCTTGATGACACTACGCCGCATTTCATGAATAAAATGAAAACATTATGTATACAATGCAATGTTGATGTAGCTTTACGTGAAACCACTTTTGAAGTTCCGTTTTTATTTCAAAAACCTACAATTTTTTTTTTTTTTAGATCGGGGTATTATGAATTGATGCCTTTATTTAAAACTCTATTAGTCATACAGAAAAGTGTAGGTGGTTTTAATTTTTTTGCTAAATTAACTAAACTATTTTAGTAACTAAATGGAAAATTAATTATATTTCAGGCAGTATCTCAAGAATATATATATAAAACCATGTAAGGTAATTAAAAAAAATCTAGGTTTCCTGTGTGATCTTAACATTGTAGATGTTCATAACCTGTGGTTACGAAACCCCTTCATTTAGTGCTTTATTAATAATCCAAATAACCTAGAAAGTGTATTATTTCTTTTGTGTAAGTTTATTTAAAATAAAAATATCTAAAAGTTTATATGTATTTGCAGAAGTTTTCGGTAAGCAAGCTAAAATATGGCAACAATAATATTTAATTTGTCTGTTCCGACGGAACCACTTCGTAGAATTGTGTTAAAATACGTTTGAACTAAAAGTGTATACTTATTGCGATATAGGACTGTTTCTCCAAAACATGATGTTTTCCACATTTATTTGTCATACCAGCCTATAAATGTCCCACTGCTGGGCACAGGCCTCTTCTCATATTGAGAAGGAACGAGCATTGATCACCACGCTTGCTCAGTGCGGGTTGGCGATTTCAGATTCCAATTGTTGGAATCCAGGTTTCCTCACGATGTTATCCTTCACCGTTTGTCAATGATGTCTTAGAATAATTAAGAAAGTACATATAACTTTGAAAAAGTCACATTGGTACTTGCCTGTAGTGGGTTCGAACATGCAACCTTGTGCACACAAGTCCGTTCATTGAACCACTAGGCCACCACGACATTTATTTATTTACTTTTATTTATGTCACTTTCATTTTCTTTATCAACCCAAAAATCTCACCAATAAAGAAAATACTAGGAAATGTAACCTCGCTACACTTTGCGTTGCACAATGCTATCATTTTAAATGCACTCATACATCTAATACAGATACAAGAGCAACGTGACAGGTCAATGAACCTACCAATCAGTTTTAATTATATGTTCTTCAATCAGTAAAGGGGGATCGGAAAGGTTGATGACAACTTTTTGTTTACGAAATTGCTTTGCAATTGTTGAAAGGACATCTAAGTACTTACTGGGCATGTGTATTATCTATACTTTAATATATAAAGCTGAAGAGTTTGTTTGTTTGAACGCGCTAATCTCAGGAACTACTGGTCCGATTTGAAAAATTATGTCAGTGTTGGATAGCCCATTTATTGAGGAAGGCTATAAGCTATATAACATTACGCTGCGACCAAAAGAGGCGGAGCATAAATAAAAAATGTTGCAAAAATGAAAAACCGTCCGTTCTAAAATACGCGGACTAAGTGGCGGGGGACAGCTAGTCCAATATATAGTAAAATTTAATTCTCTTAGCAAAAGTTCTGGGCCGACACTGTTTAATTGCCATCGATTCGATAAAAAGATGGAATTTAATTGCATTATATATAAATCTAGCTTTTCCAAGGACCTCGACGGGAAATAAATACAATGAGTTATTTGTGTTACCATGCCAAATCAGTGCATAAACCTAAATAAGTTAATAATTCCTACTCTCTTTTTATAGTAAAACCCTTAAGATAAAGAAATTTTAAAGCGATAAAGTCCCATATTTAACTTGAAAACGGAAACAAAAGTCACTGAAAAGGCAAGTTAATAAATTCATATTGAATTTACAATTAAATGCACTTAATATGGAGGCTGAATATATTTTCCCATTTGCAAGATCGACAAAGTACAATATGTCAGGGACATAGGTAAACCCAGTTTACGATTCAAGGTGGAATTAAACTGAGAAGCTTGTTTTTTTTTAATATTCTTTTGTTTTCAGAATTTTGTGAGTTAAGTGTAGGAAATTCCTATGCGCTAACACGTATATTCCTAAAGAAAGTAACACGTTTAAACGGAATATTTTTGCAAAAAAAATCGTGTTGAAATATTCATGGAATACTAGCTGCGCGCCCCGGCTTCGCATGGGTGGTGTAAGATTTTAAAGCATTGTTTTTTTTTTATTTTCTTTTAATCATACCTTGTCCTTACAAGCGACGTAACAAAAATAGTCATATTCAAATCGGTCCAGCCGTTCTCGAGTTTCAGTGAGACTAACAAACAGCAATTAATTTTTATATAAGAAAGATTATAAATACGTTTAACTATGGTATTTTGATATGTTTTAAATATGTTGACGGGCCTGTTGGTTTAGTGGTTAGTGTACCTGACTGCTAAACCGGAGGTCGTGGGTTCGATTCCCATCCAGGACGAATCTTTGTGTGATGAGCACGATCATTTGTTCTGTGTCTGGGTTTAATTTATCTATAATATGTATGTATTTATAGAAATATATAAGTATGTTTGTCAGTTATCTGGTTGCCATAGCACAGGCTCTGCCTAGTTTGGGATCAGATGACCGTGTGTGAGATGTCCCAAGATAAAAAAAAAATGTATAATACCAAGTTAAAGGAAGGGATTTTTTTTACATGAAAACTTAAAACTAAATAGCAGTAATAGACCCAATGTAAGATTAAGTGTAAAAATTGAACGTTTCTGTAATAAAACTTTTTATTTTATTTTTATTTATTTATTTATTTAGTTTCTTCATTTTCATCTATTGGTATCTTAAAACAAACACAGATGTACTTTATGAACCTTTTCTGTTAATGCTAAATTGCCGGGAGTTTTAAACAATCCACAAACCAATATGTGCGATGATGAGTGTACATAAAAACCGGGCAAGTAACATCAATCAGCATAAATGTAATTCAGATGTTATTTGGCTGGATATGGGTCGTTGTACTTTCTCGGCGCATGCGCAGTGGCGCCTATCAAATGCACAATACGACTGCATAAATGGGATGATCTGGAAAAACAAAACATTAATATTAATTGGTTTTTGCGATTCCGATTAGGATACGCTTTTTGACGTTTCCAGGCCTCTTTGATATTAAAATTATAGTTATTTGAATTAGGTGTGGGTAGTGACCTATTTATTGTCGTTTGTTTTTCTTCTTTAGAAGGTACCTCCATATTTTGAGCCGGAGTTGGGTTATTCCGGCTTACATTTTGCTATAAACTTGTATCGAATTGGTTTTAGTTTTCTATTAACTTTTTTCTGAATTAAAAAAAAATAATAAAAGGCAAAATATATATATATTCAAGCAGAATATAGGTATTCAATTTAATTAAACCTTAAGAAAACTAATTTAAAATTAATTTAACTTTCTAAAAATTTATTCAAATAAATTTTATTTATAAGCTGGTCTAAAAACTTGCTTTTAAATAAAATTAAATGTACAATAAACAGCTACATTTTTCACAAAATTAATTTACGAGACTCGAAGTCAACTTTTATAATAAAACCAGCCAGATTGCGATGTTTATACAAGCCTAGTTTACTGTTAAATGTGTGGCAGAAGTGGCAGAAACTTTGGCGCCGTCAGCTGTTTTACTGCCCCACGAATAGACACGGAAGCTATAAAATTTATGGAATTTAGGATCTTCGCATTCGCGAGAATGTAAATATAATGTCAGCTGCAGACTTCGCCACGAGCGGTATTATTCTACTGTTAGTTAGAATAATGATATGTCATGTTTTGTAGTAGGATTGATCAATCATATAAGTTGAACTTAACATGCAGCAGCTAGCCGGTGGGTTGGTGACCACCTAATTAAATCATAGATTAATTATCAGCCTCGAAAAATACATTAGCCTTGATCCCGGCTGTCAGGTATTGATTTTTAGAACTAGTATATCCTTATGCTGAGTAAGATGGTAAATAATTTGTGTAGATCAGGTAGGCAGTACCAAGCTCCATTTAAAATACTGGCTGTATGCCATAACCTCAAAAAATTTAGGAAAAGGAGGAGAAGATTGAACTGCCTTTTAAAAAAAAGCGTGTATACCAACGTTAGAAAATCTTAAAATAGATATTTCTTTGAATTGATTTGTTATCTACCTAATCACTCTCAAAATAGTTCGACAATAGATAAATGTAAAACATGTGCGAGTCGGACTCGCAGATGCGGGATCCCGTAACATTTTATCTAGCCACCTTTGATTTTTAACTAATTTTTATTATTTGTTGTAAAGGCAACAGATGCACTGTCAGTGAAAATTTAAACAGTCTGCCTATTACGGTTCATGAAATACAGCCCACTGCGAGACGGACGGACGGACAGACAGACAGACGTACAGCGGATGCTTATTAATAGGGTTCCGTTTGCCGTTGTGAAAAGAACCCTAAAATGCAGAACGATTAGAGCAGAAACTTAAACACTGAGCTTTTCAAGACTTTTCTAAGATCATATAAATCTGCTTTTTAATTCTCTCGGGACCAAACCAGCACTTCAATCAGTAGCAGATCGCGCAAGAATCTTACTTGTAGCATTATTTAATCTCACTCCTATAAAATTCCTACAATTGAAAACCTTCACTTAAATTATCCAAAATGTAGCAACAACTACATTACTTCGATTAAATTCGGTTATCGCCTCAATACGCACATTGGTCACCACGTGACCATTTCACAGGACCGTCGAAACATGTGGCGTGACATATAATGGGTACTTATAGATGTGTTGAGATGACATGTAAGTGCGCCTTGCACCATTTGAATTACAAACATGTATGGTTTATGTATGATAGGCATTTCGTATAACTGTTATGTTGCTCTACTTTTAAAATAGTTGGTATGTTTGTTTGTTTGTTTATCGTACGTTGGATATTATTCTCTAAAATTTCAGCGTCAAGTGTTTCATAGTCCAACGTCAAAACCATGATAAATATAATTTGGATGCCGTACCCAAAGGGTAAAAACAGGACCCTAATTACTAAGACTTTGCTGTCTGTCTGTCTGACAGTTGAAATTTTCACAAATTAAGTATTTCTGGTGCCGTTATAACAACAAATATGTACTAAAAACAGAACAAAATAAATATTTAAGGGGGGCTCCAATACACCATTTTCATTATTATAATTTTATCGTTAGAAATATCAAACGAAGTTCATTATATTTTACTGACTGACTATGGACAGTTTTTGAAGTAAATTATAATAATAAAAATCTATTTGGAGTTAGAAAACTTTGATACTGAATTATTAAAAATTAATTTTCGCTTTCGTTTGAGGTGTTAATGAGAAAAAGAGAAATTCCAAATTACTTTTTAAACAACTTTTCAAGTTTCAAAGATTCTTTTTAAGTTTCAAAGGTTTTAGTTTGTTTTCTTGATATATTTTGCGTAAAACAGTGTAAAAACCGTAGTATACTTTATTGCTCAATCAAATATAAACTTTCCAGCTCATTTAAATACATGTAATCTAATTGGAATAAGGTTAAAAGGAAGCAACATGAATTTCTCGAATCTAAGTTTATTGCACCTTGTTAATATTTAAACATTATGATTATAATAAACTATTCCTTGCGTTTTCATGCAAATTACTGAATGATTTCTCTCTATGCGTTCTGGGTGAGGCATACACTTACATGTAAAACATTTGGGTTTCTTATAATGTGGGTTTGTATTGACGCCTAGGTGGCCTAGCGGTTCAATGACCGGATTCGTGTGCACAAGGTTGCAGGTTCGAACCCAGACGAGTGACAAAGTGACTTTTTTTTAAGTTATATGTAGGTACTTTCTTAATTATTAGGTATAAGATACCTATGACAATTGGTAAAGAAATCGTTGTGAGGAAATCTGTA
Organism: Diachrysia chrysitis; assembly: GCA_932294365.1. Classification (NCBI taxonomy): domain Eukaryota; kingdom Metazoa; phylum Arthropoda; class Insecta; order Lepidoptera; family Noctuidae; genus Diachrysia; species Diachrysia chrysitis. The sequence continues at coordinate 3,740,500 of OW028664.1, forward strand.
TATTTAATTTGGTATGTAAAATCGCCAACCCGCAAGTGGGCAATCGTTTTTATCAATGCTCGTTTCATATCTCTATGAGAAGAGGCCTTTTCCTATCAGTGGGACAAAATTACAGTCCGATATCATGATATATTATTGACATATTGTTACAATTTATATTGTTTTTTTATATTTAATACTTTTTGCTAATTGTAGCACACCCTGTAAGACCACGAATGGACGTATCTATCTACCGGAAGAATCTTACATCTTTTTCTTCGGAGCTAATTCAATTTATTTAGACATCAAAGTGTGATTACATTCAAAATGAATATTATACTAATCACGAAATAATATAACACGAAATATTATTTATTTAAAACAAACGGTTTACTCACGTACATTTTCGGGATCGCCCGACTAGTGACGTGAGTAAACCGTTTGTTTTAAATAAATATGAATACTCCTCACGAAAGTTATTATACACACGAAATATTATTAAAATAACAAATGTAAAGGTAAATGAATAAATATTCTTAAACAATGTATTTTAACATCCAGATGTTTAGTTTCAAAGAAAGTGATAATGGCTAACACTTTCCACATTGTAGTTTAATAATTCAAAGCCATTACGTCTGACGTATTATTTAAGACGCGTGAGTGAACTGCCCTGATTACTTAATAAATTAGCAAACCAATACGCTTAATTGATATGATATGTACCAGGAAGATACTACAATCGACCTTACCACTCACTGAAACATTCAAAAGAAAATCTAACACCTATTTGTATAAGGTGCGTTTTTGATCGTGACTTACAGAAGCGCTTCTGACGTTTTGATTTAGCAAAATAAATTGCTACAAAGCTCAATGATCCCGCTTCCGTGTGCAGTGTGAATTCAACTTTGTTGACTTTCTTTAGAGTTAGAATTTCTTTAACACAAAATGTGTGATTTAAGTCGTTCTTTGTAGCAGATTTATCTCGCGTTCGCAAAGTTCAACGTCCGTCCTAGCCCCCCCTCTGGTAAGACGACTGCTTTTGGTAATTAACAATAAAAAAAAAAGTCTAATTATCAGGGTTAGAGGAAATGATTAAAGTCTTGATTGACGCCAAGTTCGTATCAAATATGCTAGAAAAAATCTTTATAAGCACAGTTTTAAAATAATGCAGGTTGCATGGTATTCCTGAGAAAGAATTGCACAGGTGTCTCCATATTAACAAAAGAAATGCGTCGAATTGACACACGATTGAAAGACGTGTCATTAAATATTTGGATAAATTAATTTAAATTTCGAAGAATATAACCTAAATTGATTTTGTTTAACTATTAGTTGTCACGAAAAAGAAATCGTTTTTTCTTGTTCTATATTTAAATGTAGCAAAAAAATCTAAGATGTCTTAAAATGTGCATAAAAAACTAAAATTAGTGATATTATTGTATTTTCATTAGGTTTGCATTTCATTATCTACGTAACTTATGGTTTTGTACATAGTTATTAGAGAAGGTTTTAGTCATTGTTTTTTAAATAATCTTTACATTCTAATCCCCAAATACGCGAATAAGACTAATAGCGATATTCAATTAATTAATCCAAAAACGAAGAACATTAAACAAAGTTAGCGCACAAACTCTCACAATTAAATCAAGTGTTTATTGATAAAATACTTCGTCCGGATGTAATTAAGAGCAAACTTATTTACTAATTACCGGACAACAGTGTAATGATCTATATATTGATGTATACCTAAATTGCAGGAAATAACTATAGCTAGTATAAATCAGTTTGTCTATAGTTAGTCTAGACGTTTTGATTATCGATGCGAGCGACGTTCGATCGCCAAAACATCGGGCGTCGACCCGCGCGCCCCTATTCTGTACTAATTACCATCGATACTATTCGATTAATCGATTTAGTAATCAATAAAATGTTGGTACCATAACAGTGCAAATCGATTTTAGAAATTATTTACAATATACAAATATGAAATTAATATTATTTGAGTGATTATTTTGTTCTTGACTCATTTTAGTAAATTAACCAGTAAATGGTAATGCCTCTTTATTCTCCTTCTAAATATTAAATAATTATTATTTTTGTATCCATTGCAGTAATAAATATTTATTTATAATAAAGTCAAGTAAAGAGTAAACAATTTTATCAAAACTTACTCTTCCAAGCGTTTGAATTGAAACTATTTGCTGAGAAACCCAAAAGTTCACATCTTTGCATCAAATCAGAATAAAGGTGAACGATTTATAACGCAAATCGAGACACTAATAAACTCGTCAAGTTATTGGTTTCCTCTTAAGTTTAGCAATTTAATTGCTTTATTACTTGCCGAAGATTGAACTTTGTGGGAATGACAATTTCTTACGCAGCGGCAGTGTCACTACTCGACAAGAGATGGCGTGGTTTTCCATAAGCGTATTATTGACGACGATGGCCAAAAAACTAGTATTATAAAGTTAACACTTAATACTTTATTTGTTATCTCGCTATATTTTGTTTAGTGTTAAATAAACAACCAATTTTAAAAGTCGTAATCACACAAGAAGAGTAATAACTCTTGCTATTAGTAAAAAAGTAATCGATTTAAAACCTGATCATTCAATATTCTTTCCGCACCTGCGAATAGATTAAATATTTTTTACATCACTAATTCCAACGATTCGCGTAAAGAATACGAATGTACCAGGAACAATCTACCGCATGTAAATTGAAATAACTAATTGCAAAAACCAACCCTTGCTACATTAAAATAAAGGCGAGATCGTTATCAAAACTTACAAAATAAATGCGGTTGTCTGTATAACAATCGATAAGTTTATTAACTTTTTTATTATTCCTTTTTAACACTAAGACATGAACAAATACAGCCTATGGAGTTATCTATATAATGCATAATTTAACACTCCCGTGTAATAGAGAACGTATTTTTTTTAGTTCTAGAATTATAGCCGTAATGTGTTTGAATTATTTGATATAAATATAGTTATTTCTTTAGCATATTATTTTTTATGCAATTATCTATTACTTTTGAATTAAATATACAAGCTTTAGAATAAATATTATTAACTTCCATAATTATGCGGTTATTTTATAAAGATTACTGAATTTAACTAAAACATTTATGTGTCGTTGTTTCTTTTTTATGCTAGCTTGTTATTGTAGAAATAAATAACATTTAATAAAATAACATCAATAACATTTATCAAAAAAGCTAGTAACCTTTTAAACGGCTGAATTAGCTAACCTCAATCAAATTCTCATAAAAAAAATCTTTTTATTCATTTTGAACAGACATAATACACACACTAAACACACACCCTCTATTTGCGTCAGCAGTGTATTATAATATACATTAACGTAATAATGTATATTATAAAATACCCATAGACTCCTCCCTATTTGAACATGTAGCTTCATCTTAATGGGACGCATTAGGTCTAAAGACTTATCCCATTATTATTCCATTCATATTAAGTTGTCGGCAATTTCCATTGATTACGACTTCCAAGTAAAAAAAGAATTGACGATCGGTTCAATAAAGGTAAGTATCGTTTGATTTCCAAAATACTTGGGTACGTGACACGAATCGCGTATCTGTTCGCAGAAGCAACTTACACTAAATTAGCTGAGAATGCCCCACCTTATAAATATCTACTGTATTTGCATTAACACGTACAAGTACACTGACATTTTTGTACATACTTTTAAGTAATCAGTAAATTTAAGTTCATAGATTTGCAGAAGAGTGGGCGGAGGCCTGTGCCCAATATATATGTATATGGGATATTTTAAGCTATTAATCATAATCTTACTTAAAATAAGTTAATTAACTTTAATTTTAATACTAACAATAGCTGTAAGTAATTTTTTGTAAATACTAACACTTTGGATCTTTGGTTATCTGAATAAAAGTTATTATTATATTATTATTGTATTAATACATTTATGAAGGACAAAGATATTTTTGATGCCATATTTTAGATTTATTTTTAATTAGATTAGTTTATTTTATTATTCCTTTTGTGTATGTATATACCTATATAGTTAAGTTTATTTGAAATAAATTATGTATTTGGAGGACAAAAAATGTCCCCATAATATTTACTACTTAGATTATGTATCGACGTCTAAATTCTGCTAGAAGTTCTACACAAGTTCATAGTTATGATGGCCGCTTAGTAGGATTTTATTTATTTATTCTTCATGCAAGTTGTGCACAGGTGGTGTTTAAGTCATTTTTATTTAAGAAATATATTTAAACGAATAATATAGAATTAAACCTATTTGGGTAAATATTCTAGATTTGCAATGAATAATAAAAAATAAAATAAGGTTTTATTAAAAAGGTATTTTTAAAATCATTTTTTTTAAATCAATTAGGCTCAAATTACTAGTGAAGATAAAAGTCAAATCAAAGAAGCCCAAACAGTATTAAATTGCGTCGTTTCTCTACAGAGTTTCTATGGTTCCTCTCTCCTCATAATCAAACCAAGAAAGTACCATAATATTGTATTGTCACCGAACTTTATACAAATATGGAAGATTTCATCTCAATCGGAATTCGAGAAGTGAATCTAATTTAGCTTGCAAGATTTAAGCTAACCAAACATATACATTGCAAGTTAAAGAAAAGCTTGTAATAATCATTCATTACAAAGAGGCTGTCGTTTTAAAGGTTTTGTTAAGATTATTAAGTATTAAATTATTAAAATACTGTATTTTTTTTTCTAATTAATTTAATAAAATTTTAATTAGCATGAAGAAACAGTTTAGTAATTGCACTGTCCTCGAGGCTAAAAATAATCTTTTTATCCACGTGCATGAAAGAATGCCGACGACTGACGCCCTCCGTGGTCGAGTGGCGTATACACCGGTTTTCTTTCAGCTCTGAGGTCCCAAGTTTGAACCCCGGAAGGGAACAATGTAGAAAATCACTTTTCTACACTGTGTCAGGTCTGTGTTTGTGGTAATTTAATAATAATATCTAATAAGATAAATTATAATTGAGTAAATAAGGTAAATTAATAGTTTACATATTTTAAAATATAATGATAGTAGTTTCCAAGATTTTATATTCAAGACCAATTCATTTGTTAACCGAATTTTAATGGAATTTCAAAAAGAAGGAGGTTCTATATCCCACTGTATGTATTGAATCGCAATTTGTTGCTATTTACCATTCATGTCCAATAACTGATACATTTTCTCGTAAGAAATCATTATTATAAGCAAACGAGCGCATGTTTAAACGGCATAGAATTGCAAATGCCAGTATAAAGCGTCCAGAACAAAGGGACAGTGTAAACATGGCATTAAATGCGCGCCACTATGCAGCTTATCCCATTGTACACCATAGATACTGGCTACATAGGCACACCTAAGTATAGTCACTCGCACAGAGTTTACTGGGCTAAAAGTTGAACGAACCTAGGAAGCGCTTGCGTCTCATTGCTCTCAGCTCTCGCACACAGAGGCGCGCAGATAGCGTACGTACGAGCCCACACCAGCACGGAAACAAAGATGGACTCGACACACACCGATGGAAAGCAACCGTGAGAAATGTTGATAACTCACTTGCGTTAGTGAGCCCGATCCTCACTTCCGACTTCAAATAGAATCAACACGTTCCAAACGCTTTAACTTTTCTTTGTTTAAATTTTTAACGTGTGAACGAACTTTGCGCATGTGTGCGTCGATTTCGGGACAGACAGAGACAGAGATAGCCAATCAACCGCAATGAATTCATGACACGTTTGCTCGGAATTGAAGCGCAGACAAATTGATGATAAAAGTTTATAATTTATCATTTGATCAGAGACACCTGCGCGATTACAATCGCCTATGTAGTTTGCCTTATATTACATCAAAATGTAATATTAGAAAGAGATAGGGTCGCAATTAATATTAGACGCGTGGTGTGAGTGAGCGCGTAGGCGATACGTTTAATGAGGCTCGAGTGTAGTTGCGAGTCGTATGGCTGGAAGCACTCCGTCAACTTATGTAAGCCTGGTAACTTGGATCTCGTTTGCGCATACATTTTAGTACGAGTTTTTTTTTTTATGCAGTTTAAAATAACACAACCGGCTTGACGGGGCCATTTCTTAAAAATGTCTTTGCATTTCCGCGTTGAGAAAAGTAAAAAGGGCATTCGCGCCTAAAAATTCATTAAATCTTGGAGTGTTGTACTTTTTTCTCGAAATTCCAAATTGAATAAACATTGTAACGTTTATGTAGAATGTGTTAGCATAAAAATTAGTGTTACTGTGTAATTGAAGAGTTTGAGATATTAATCTCACGGTTACTTTATTATTTAAATCACATACTTTAATGTTGAGGTGTTTTTACTGTGAATAAACGTACGTTCGACTTGGTGTTATAAAAATTGATTACGCTCATTATTTTATGGTAATAAAAATGACGCATTAATAATTCTTGCTGAGATTTTTAGGGTATACCGAAGACGATATATATTTTCAATCTCTTTAGAAAAGTTTGCAAATGATTTTATTTTCATTGATAGATTGGCACTATATAAATAATATTTATACATGAGATATTATGTTAGCTCTATAGATACCGACGTTTATGATCTGATCGCGCTGTTATGTCAAAACGTTGACAAGTAGCAACAAAAGATAGGACAAGCACGTAAGAACGGAGATAGCTATCATTTGACAATGTCAATTAAGACAAATTCGAGTGCTCAAAACTGATGATGATTGAACTACATAGTTAAAAATCTACACATACATAGCTTTAACTTTTTCTTTAAATATTTTTGTCTTTATAATATTAACATTAAATTATTCTCCTAAATGAATACCTACACTAAAACTATTTATTGGCTATCGTACATTTTCTTCACAGGGAAACATGAAATAATCAACATCTATGTACATTTTCGCGCAAATTTTCCTTCACTGGGAGCGCAGAAAACTGAACAGTATTGATATTAGATCTATCGATAGTGTTAAGTAATTCTTAGACGACACGACAAGGTAACTGCAGACATAGTTATTACTTCCTAGTCTTTTAATGTACTATGTATTTATATTAAGAATTTAAAAAATAAATAATTTTAAACAGATGAAAAATAAAAAATTAACACCATCATTTAAGTATTTCTATTTAACTATACTTATAAAATCTAAATACAATGTACCATAACACCATTTGTAAGATAAAGAAAAATATCAAATAAACACAATATCAGAATTAAGGGTCCATATTGAATTAATAAAATGTATTGTTTTCGTAGTACGTTCTACGATTCGTAGCGCTACGCACGTACAATCTTATAAGATGGTTTTGCGTAATCTGAATATTCTTTTTAGACATAAAAGTTTATTCATTTTGGTCGTTTATTGCCCTTTTGGTTTTTGTAAGAAATTAAATCAAAATTATTATTTATGAAACAAAATAAAACTATATTGAATGCGCGAAAATTTTTTCACTTATTTTGACATTTCATTAAGCAATTTAATCTGTTTTTCTTTTTCGCCTATTAAGATCTTATCATTATTATTATACCCATATAATACATACATTTATTACCACCTACCTATCACCATAGAAAAAAACATTTTAACCAAAACAATAAGGATGCGGACTATTTTTTACTACGCTACTACAATTTTTATCACGTGACGTCACAAGCCCCAACTCCTGAACTTTAAAGCGCTTTATCTTTGTATTTTTTTATTGATTTGATAAAAGAAAAAATACGACATAGATATTTCCTTTTCACACCCAGTCCGCACGCATATTTCAGACCAAGCATCTTTAGGCTATAAAGACACACGAGTCACAATACTGGACATCTTCAGTCAAAGGACCCAACTTATGAATAAGACACAATAAACAAAATAATGTATGTATGTATCCATTCAGTAATGTGGCTGGCTGGCAGGTTTTCCGGGGTGAATGACTACGGATGCAAATGTACGGAACCCGTTCGCCGCCAATTAATACGACCCGCCGGGAAAATTGCAAGAAAATCGAAATTTATTACGAGTTTCATAGTACTTTATTGGTATTACTTTGTGTGCTTTCAATTTTATAGTTAATTTAGTATTGGTAGCTATTGTTATTTGATATTTTCTTTATTAACTAATATAGTTAAAGGATGTTGTTTTACAGAGATGAATAGTAAAAAACGATAATCAATCTTTATTCGCGTGAATACTACGCACAAAACAATAAAAAAAATGCATATTTTTATTATTCAGTAGTACTTTTTTCACAAATCGGGCAATACAATTATCACATGCTTATGGATTACAGGTTAACATAAATATTAAATTGAATGCCTTAAAATTGTAAACACAGCATGCTTTGTGAATAGGAGTAAGATAAACTCTTGATCTCGTCCCATAAGTAAGGAATACCCATAGATATGGAGAATGGACTGCGCGTTCCGTATTCAGTAGAAGTAATAGTAGTTATGTAGTGAATACACACCGAAAAGTAGAGAGAAGTAGAGACAAGAGAGACAAAGAGAATGTGACATGATGACAAGTGATTGGTTCACGTCACTGACGGTCAGGAGTGTAGGGTTCTGCGCTGCATGTACCACTGCTTGCAGAAAAGAGACAGATATTGCCCGCACAGCTGCTTTGTCTCTTTCTGGAGAGTTGACACTTTCGTGCGGATAACGCGCAGTCCATTCTCTAAGTGTATGGGAATACCAAAACTACTAGTGACACAGAAAAGCTATTTTTGCCGCCGAATTATCATAGAAACCAAATGTCTACGTAATCATCTTTACTAATATTATAAATGCGAAAGTAATTCTGTCTGTCTGTCGCGTTTTCACGCCAAAACTACTGAACCGATTTATATGAAATTTGTTACACAGATATTCTAGAGCTTGAGAAAGGACAGAGGTTACTTTTTGTCGCGATAACCGACATCCACGCCGGCGGAGCCGCGGAAAACAGCTAGTTAAAATATGTATAGGTTTACAGAATAAGGCTGAATTGGCTCAAGCCACTATGTATCTTTGTCAATCGCGGTCCAACCCGGAAGCTGTAAATCTCGGTACATCTTGTAATACCTTGGATTGAACAAGTAATTACTGTACTATCATTCAAGTAGTGTTGGACGAGACCTGTAATTAGAATTAAAATATATCTACAAAGTTATGATCGTATAACTAATGTTTGGACATTTTTTTTATCTGTTATATTCGAATAGAAGAAGTATCTGAAATTTAAAATGCTTTATTAAGTCGCCGTTAACTCTCATGCTGTCTCTGTCATTTTAAGGTGTCAAGTAGCAACAGATAGATGTTTAAGTACGTCTTAAAGTTAAGTTGCTTTTCGGTATTCGGGGGTTAGTTACATATTTATTTAACTGTTTATGCGTACTTGATTATACCAAGTGTAAACAACGTTAGATAGCAAGGTACAAAGGTACTGATTATTTGAATAGAAACTTCTGCCAGCAGAACTGCTACAGAAGTAGTATTTCAATATCAATATCAATCAATATCTTCGGACAGCTCACACATGGCCATCTGATCCCACACTAGGCAGAGCCTGTATTATGGCAACCCGACAACTGATAAACATACTTATATCATATATCATAATACATACATATTATAGATAAATTACACCCAGACACAGAACAAAAGGTCGTGCTCATCACACAAAGATTTTGTCCTGCGTGGGAATCGAACCCACGACTTAGCAGTTAGGGTCACTAACCACTAGACCAACAGGTCCCGTCAATTTAACGACAGACAACTTATTGTAATCATAACGTTAAACCTACATGGTATGGGATTCAATGTATGTAAGTAAAGAATAATGGATTTCAATCTATATATAATACTTGGTTAAATCTGTAAAAAATATAATTTTATTATTTTTGTTTTTAAATTTCTTTAACTTTTAAACAGTTCTCAGTCTCAGTACTGATGAAAGAGTCTTAAAATTTTTTAGTTTTAACGCAAACTGAACCTTGTACGTAACTATTATAGTTGTTTTTTCATAAAATTCGTGTTTGTTTACATTTTTGGCATATAAATTGCGAACGCAGTATACTACTTTAACCGGCAAGTTTTCAGCAAACTATTTGCAGTATAAACAGAAATAGCCTGTTTCACTACGTTTGACCCCACGATCAGTGAATATATTATGTCCTATTTGATCAAGATATTATATATTAATGGTTATTACAATCCTACGGCCAGTTAAGTCGCTTGTCGCTTCATAATTCTGCTTCAATGTTCCATGTTTAGAACCGTTTGAGTGCCTCCGGAATGAGGAAGTTGGTCGTATACTATATCATAAGAAGGGACTCTAAATTGTAAATCGAATACGTCAATATTTTGTTTTTTATTGACATAACAACCCTATATTTTGGTTATGTAGAGTGCTGTCACTTTAAGTAACCAAAAACTAAAAAAAAAAAAAAAACAAAAAAACGACGAGCAATTAAACTAAAGTGTTATTTTTAAAGCATCGTTTTCATTATAAAATATTCTTCATCAATAAATGTAAATAAAATAAGTAGTATTAGTTATCCAACGAACAGAGATGTATTCTCCTAAAAATAGAAGTTAAAAGTGTGTCTTTATGAAAACCAGTATAAAAAGCGCAGTCTTCTATTTTCGATAAAAGCATATCTTTTTGATTTGCCAATGAAACGCGGTATTCAACACATTTTCTTTGAAGTAAACGCATAAACGCCTTACCCATAAAAATATTGTTTATTTTAATAGCAGTAATAATTGTAAAGCTCATAATATTACTACGATCCTGACATAAGTGACCAGGGAACCAGGATGTGACGTGATACGAGGTTGACACCATCGAGTGATATCAGACTTTATCATGAGCTATCTTAGTGCCATGCGATTGGCTTGAATATAGGGGTGGGCTTACGTTTAAAATGTTATGACAATATTATGAGACTCTTTAATACATATCGGATAACATAGATCATTTTTTTTTATAAATTTTTATGGCGGCTACTAATACGCATTTTGTGAAAATTGTGTGTCTAATACGATTCATGAGACACAGCCGGCTGAAATACAGACAGACGGACGGACGGACAGCGCAGGCTTAGTAATAGGCACCCTTCGGGTACGGAAAATAGTGCCAATGTGACCCTATTACTAAGCCGTAACAGATAGTGTTAAAATTTATACAACCCTAAAAAGTACACATATCTTTCCTTTGCACATAATCAGTGTCTCTTGCTAATTCATTCATCCGTGTAAATTCATTCGGACACGGCCGGACATCCCACGCTCAGTTTTAATTTAATGTGCAATTTTTCAACACCCCTTTTAAGTGCCAAAGGGCAATATGTCAAATATCTTTCTCCTGTCTGTTCTTAAAAACCTATGTTGGGATCGACTTCCATTATCACCTGATTCAACTGAATATAACACTATATTTTAACATAGTCGTAATGTATATGTAGTACTAGCTGTCCCCCGCGACTTTGTTTGCGTGTTTTAGTTTCAACGGTTTTTCATTTTTGCAACATTTTTCATTTATGCTTCGCTCCTATTGGTCATAGCGTGATGTTATATAGCCTATAGCCTTCCTCAATAAACGGACTATCCAATACAAAAAGAATTTTTCAATTCAAACCAGTAGTTCCTGAGATTAGCGCGTTCAAACAAACAAACAAACAAACAAACAAACAAACAAACAAACAAACTCTTCAGCTTTATAATATTATATAAAGTATATAAAGTATAGATTTGCGCAATATTAATGAACACCATAAAGTGAAAATTGTATGAAATTAATAAGAACCTCCTAATATCCTTGATATCATGCAATCAATACGGAATACCAGTCTCGCAGCCCTACCAGGAGTGCAACAGTCTAAGCAAGTTGTTCTTGCACCCGTCTAACTCGCATGTCTGCCAGCACTGGGCTAAAAGTTCAGTGACCGTTCAGTGGTGGCATTACGTTTATCAAGCTTTTTTTAATTAGCTGCGCACACTTGCCTAGTATGGGAATTGGATGGGGTACTATATAAACTAACAAAAAAAAAATTTGTGTTGCTAAAATTTTTCTTTAGTTTTTTTTTATTCAGTGTATTAAAAAAACATATTTTGAAGCGAATTTTATAAGTAATCCTTTTTTCAACTTGTAGCCCGTTCGTAGTGTAGAACTTAAAACGTGAAGCCGCTATCACGGACGCGCTGTAATCACGATGCGCGGTACGGGGTGATCCGCAATATCACGCACCGTGCGAAGCCAGCTTTAGATTCTTATAATTTGCTTCTTAAACTATCCTAAATTTAGCGTCGTTAAAAAAATAGTTCTTATAGAAAGACGCGTTCTGTCTAAGCTTCCCAATTCAGAGACTGAATTAGGAGGATTGGTAGTGTAATCAACGCATTAATTTAGTTGAATTCATTTAATTTAGTTGAGTTAAAATAGACAGCATTTTAGTACTACTTTGCATATTATATTTAGCACACAAGCTAAAGAGTACAAAGTCTAACGGGTTCATTCAACAAGCTTGACTCGATACAGGAAAAAAATATTTTAATTTTCCCACCTTTTCTCTTTAAGACAAACAAAATATTGGTTTGTTTATTGGTTTAAAGTTCATTGACCATAAACCTAAATATGAGCATGATGTTTATCGCTCCTAAGATGCCAGTTGCATGTGCGACGCGCATTGTTTAGCATGAGTAAGTTGCTTTTTGCTACCCACCTCTTTGCGGAAGGCTATCACATAAAACGTATAGAACTTAAGTTACCATGCGTAGGTTATATCAGGTATGTAGTACATTATCAGTATTATATAACTGCAAATATATAGTACTTATAATATCACTGAATATGTGATTTCGAAGCACTAAGAAATCACATTTTCACCGCTTGTGTTGTCTTAAACTGCTGTTTATGCCCCGCGGTTTCACCAACGTAAGTGGTCCCGATTCCAGTTAGATATCTATTTTTTTTCGTGACTTTGGTCAATGTTTTTATTGGTTCTCCGCTATTCGGGGTAGAGACACGAACCCAACAAAACAAAGATCATGAAAAACCGTCCAACCGTTCTTGAGATATAAATGGTGTAACTAACTCGACATTGTTTTATATTTTTATAGAAGAAGAAGAGAACTTAACTCATTTTCTGTCCCTTATAAGAAATACCTTAATGAAAGTTTCTAAATCTTTCTCCAAATAACCATTTCATTTTTAAGACAAATAATGTTTTGCGCGCAAGCACTTTAACACTTAATCGCAAAAACCAACAATTACGCGGATGGCCACTGCAGCATCCGCAAACCCATATGTGTAAAGCCGTCATAAGCGTGCTTTGAAAACAAACTTATACTTGCAATCAGTTTCCAAACACTCCTAACAAAAATAAACCAAGTTTTAATTTCAGATACGCACGTCATAACTTTGTACACCACTTGGAGCGTCAACCATAAACTTCTATAAATACAACATTGAATTCTAATAGGCACACAATAAAAGTTATTTTTAAATAAAGGGTTTGTTGGGTTTGTTGAAGCATCAATTTGATGTCGATTGTAAAAGAAAGCAGAGACCAACATCTACCAGCAAGGTACTAGGAGTACATAGATTCGTAGGAGGTGTAAGTTGCGCGTTGATACACGCCTCCGCGGAATTACGTTTAATTAACTGACATTACATGTTCATGGCGGCATTTTTACGATTCGAACGTCGAATGAATGTATTATAAAGGGCGGGTAGTTCAGGTGCAGTAGTGAAATTAGGTCTCCTCGTTAGTTTACGATTGCTTCAAATAACTAAATATCTTTTTGTTATTGAATATAGCTTTATATTGTTTTAAAACATTTTTTTATCCTTTTGATTTTAATCGTTTTGTAGAGACTTCTTTCCAGCCTGTGTTAACTTTTTTTAAACAAAGAAAACACTATTTTCAATGTAGAGGTCATGTGACTTCATTGACATTAAATAGTTAACGATCGTGAGATCCCGGATGCATTAAATATTTAAATTATAATTAACTTTCTTTGGTTATGGTTAGGGCTAAACAAATTAGGTATTGATACATTAATTTATCATAAAATACACAAGGGTTGTAAATTCATACGTCACAACACCAGTAATAACAATTACTTAATTCTCGCATAGCGCCGACATTGTTGTGAGTTGTTACAGAACAACACGGCAATCAGTTGGATTCAACAATCATCTTACATCACGAAGTTTGTCAAAACCACAATGCTTGAATGAACCTCACCTCACCTTACAATAAAAAAACCGGTACACCCACCTAGTAAACATAGACAATGAGGTATTTACACAACCAGATTGCTATGAACCCCGGGTGTATACACTTCCGTCCCTAAAACGTCCAATCTGGTGTGGAATGCGGAAAACAGAAAGGGTCAACCCACAATAGTGGTCGCAGACATGATTTCACGTGGGCACCATTTCTCAATTCGGTATTCCTTTGAACGTGTGAACCTCTCTAGCTGTGATGTACAACCTTTTTGGTGTATGGTAAATAACCATAGACAAAAAAAATAAAAGAATATACCTCCTTACATTTTTGAAAATCGAACAAGAACACATACTGCCAGTAAGCTATAAAATCAAGGAGGTTAAAATATTTTAAATAATATTTGATTAAGAAAGTATAAATATTCAAAACCATTACGACTTTATGTTTGTATTTAGTTATGATAATTATAATTTATAAAAAGAACACCGCATTCATAACAAGCTTGTTAGATCGTTATCAATGGTAATACATTAACATTTTACAAAAAGGCTCAGGAACAAGCAATAAACTACTCGCATTTGTTAACGCTAAGTAGACGTCAAATTTATAGAGTTTATTAAATACCGTAATCGTTGTAGGTACCATGGGTACCCATGGTGATATCATGATTAAATCAAATTAATCAACACATAATATAAAGTTTTATGTAAAATAATTATACAAACACAAAATTCTACATAACGCACATAGGTTTAGTTTTCGTCCAATTATCACTTGCTTCATAACTGTCTTAAGCTGATTGCATTTTTTCAGTCCGGCTAATAAGAATTCGTAGCTCGTGTGTCGGTTTCGTATTTTTACGTGATTTTGATACTTTTTGATTAGCGTTTAAATTATGTCGTTACTAATAAATTAAAGCAAATTATAATGATAAAGAAAAATAAATGTGGCAAATAACAGTAAAATAAATTTATTACAATACTATTACTTAATACAGTGAAACCTGGTTAAGTGATTCATCAAGGGACCTGCAAATTTGTCTCACTTATATAGGTATTCCACTTACCCAGTGTCTCAGATATCCAGGTATAAATAAATATCTGTCTCATTTACAGAGGGTTCTATTAATAGAGGTCAGAATACAGGTTATTTTAGTTACAGAGGTGCAATTATTAAATAAAATAACGTATTATGTAAACATTATACGTGATTTTTAATCTTTATTGGAAATCAAAAACTATAATAAAGGTAATAAATGTAATAAACAAAAATATTCAAGCACGTTTTTTTATAAATAGTACAAAAATGTAATTAAATTAACTTCAGTATTGATAACGTATTGATAACGATTTGAACCTTCGTTTCGGCATTTTTCAAATAAACATCCGTACGATAGAAAAGCAAAACTAAAACTGAAGGTCATTGAGGCTCAAAATTAGTTAAGTGCGGAATTTGCGGGTAGAATAAGAATTAAGTAAGTAAAGTAAGAATAAGTAAGTTAACAAACAAAACGATGTTATCTCAGTTACAGAGGTTAATGCATATAGATTTCACTCGCTGTCTCAGGTATAGAGGTAACTATGACAAAAAAATTGAAAGAACGAATCTCAGATATAGAGGTCTGCTTCGTTTCACTAACAGAGGTAATTCAGTGCCAAAGTGTTGGGACCTCAGTATGAGTTTCAGTTATGGAGGTTTCTCACTTATCCAGGTCCCACTTAATCAAGTTTCACTGTATTAACAATTTAACTTTTATTGTTAAAAATTAAGCTTAAAACACTCACGCTCACTTACCATCACTGATTCAGTTTATTTCAGTGAACGAGGAGCATACTTGTTCCTGAAAACGAAAAAACTAGCCTAAACTAGTCTTCGTTGAACATCAAATCATCGACAAGTGAAACGTGACGCAAACTCACTATATAGTCACGTTATCTATCGATATAGCCAACGTAAACCGTCAAAAGTACCAGGCGAGCATAACCAAAACAAAAGTAAACTATTTCGACAGCCATACGCTCAATAAAAACTTCTAAACTTGAACATACCGCGGGATAGAGACGCCGCTATCTGTAGCATCTCCCGTCTCGCTCTCTTTACGTCAGTTGACAAGCAGTGGGTGAACGAACTTCGAGAGTTTACTGGGCTAAAAGTTGAATGTACCTCCGTTCGCGGACATTACGAACAAGATAGCAACTTTACCATACGCATCTTGTCAATGAAATGACGCGAACACGTTTTGGTCTGACGTCCAATTTAATCACTAAATCGTGTAACTAAAGTTGATTTTCCCTTGGTCGTAGCTAGTTTGTGCGTCGTTTTGGAATAGAACAGCGAGTTTCTCACGACTACCACTACATTCGCACGTTGGTAGTGAGACGTGTGTGCAGATGGTTGCTGGTGTATGTTTGTGTGCGCTCGAGGTTGGTGTAGTCTTGAAAATAATTTCGCGGTCACACCAAGCCGGCGGGTTCATATAACCTGAACCACCTGTCTGTGTTGTGCGCCTAGTTATTTATATCTATGCGCAAACCTATGTAACATAGCTATATGTATATATTATCAAAATAAACCAACGTATCTTGACATGCGAAGTTGTTTCAGCAGTGTCGATAATAATATATTGTTAGCAATCAGGTATGATTGCAGTCGTAAATTTTATCTACAATGACTGCTAATTTGTCTTCTGTGAGTTGTAACCCGAAGAAAAAACGCAATGAAATCGAAAGCGTAGTTTGTAGAGGCTAAATGAGTGTAAGGACACCTGCTTTGAACAATTCAACAGCTGCTTAGACAAATACACGATATTTTAAATGCATTACTTATAAACTTACGCTTGGACATCGGTACCATCATTATCACATACAAGGCATTTCAGGGATAATTAGAATAGTCTATTTTTTCAATACAAATGCTTTGTCATGTCTTTGCATTTTAAGAGAGAGCATAATATAAATTTATGTACGTAAAATACGTAACATACTGATAGAACAGCAACTCAATTAACAATGGCTGGTATAATTAGGGACAATTTCTTACTTAAGGAAGTCAAAACTTTAGTACAAGTCAACAAAAGAAATGCTATCGGTTTCTGATACCCTAGTACCACCGGAGTGTTTCGCCTGTTTTTTTGTCAATCGTACAATCACGAAAGTACTTTTTTTAACCGTATTTTTTTTTCCATTGATAAAATTTTATAAATCTTTCCCATTGACAGGATCGAAAATTCAGAACATGATAAAATTGGGGATAAATTAATAGGACCTACGCCTATGGCTCCATGGAGGAATGACAGGATGTACTTACTTCATTTATTTTCCTTTTTTTATTCATGGACATTTAGCATATTGTGACAGCAAGTTATTGAATAAGAATTTTATTTATAATCAACTTTTATTCCAGCAAGGGAGGAATTCTAAATTACCTTTAAATTCAATTGTGAATGATAGGCAGTCGCTCCGTGTAAGATGCTGGGATTAATCTTAATCCAGTGAGATTAGAAGCAAACAACCAACATACTCGTAGTTTGGGTCTATGCAGAAAGAGAAAAAAGTAATGTTCTTCCATTCAAATAAAAATTGCACACATAGTTTATTCGGTGACTACTGCTGCGTTGAACCAGTGGTCACAGGTTCAAGTCATGCCAAAGCTTTAAATTTTACATTTCTACTACTTGTATTTTTTTTCTTGGTAACTCTTTATTTACAATTTTAAATAAATAGTATATTTAAAATGACAAACTTAGTTTTATTTAAACTTTAAAATGACAAGTTTAATAATGGCAAAAAAAATGTCAACATTACTGTAGTTTTAGCCGTTGTATACAGGAACTAAAGAAATACATTACCTTTCTAGCTGACCAGTCTAACGACGCGTGGGACATAGGAAGACAAGCAGTTAATACTAATACACTGATTTATAGATCTTATCTACTGTATAAAACAGGATTGGGACGGAGATATTAATCAGAATCACACTTTAAGCCGGAGACTGAGAAACAAAGCTGTAGCCAACGTACTGATAACATCCATAGATACTTTTTATTACTTTTTAATGAATGTCCTAGTATGTAACCTTTTTTGTGATTTTAATGTGATGATTATTAGAAACAAGGATTCGTTTATCGCAGAGCACGATAAGAGTTGACTAATTTGTTACATTGGGTTGATTATAATGTATGATATGTGATAGAAAGTTACATACAAATGTTTATGTCATAAAAAGTAATTAAAAGCAATTATTAAAACAAGATACTTTTATTCGACAATTTTAAATGAATTTGTAACATAATTGTCTGACTGGAAATTTAATAAAATCTGTTTAGATATTCTTCGTTCATGCGATTTATCTTCTTAGGGCTGTTTTTACTAATGCCAGATTTATCCAAGGAATAAAATTGAGTTTTGACAGTTCTTCCGTATAAAACCTGTCAAAAGAATTTTATTCCACAAATAAAAAACATATGGCGTTGGTAAAACCAGCCAAAACTTTAGTATACATGTATATAAAATGTTTTTTATTGTTCGCTACAGTAACAGCAATCAGCACTTATGAGTAATACTTAAAGGTTAGGGGGTAGACACTTCCTATTAGAGACCATATTCCTGATAGAGATATTTTCCAGTAGTCTCATGTCAAATTAATATTAAATTAATAAAATATATGTTTACACTCATATATACAAGATAGACGTGACTGTACATTTCGTACCCATCAAACAAAGTTCAACGGCCCACATATTGAGCCATCAAACTGGCTAAATATCAAATCTTTAATGGGATTCTCCTTCATCAAATTTCGTCGTTAATATTACAGCATTTCCGCAACAGTTGGCGGTCGATAAAATGTGATTCATTTGTTTGACAATATCTTGTAATCGTAAAGTTTATGTGTTCCGATCTGTGGGAAGATTAATCGTGTTAACTGATAAGGCGCTCTGGTTATCTTTGAATTATAGGTATTTAAAAGTTTAATAGGTATTTATGTTGAAAGCTTTTTGTATGGATGTTACGTAATTAATATCACTTTAATTTAGTTTTGTTTTATGAGTTTTAATATTCGATTAATTCTGTCTCTTTACGCATCTTTAAACATTTGTCAAATTTTATTGGTATTTTATTTTAATCGAATTTTAATCTACAAAATTTACGAATAGTTTATTAATATTAAACAATTTAGATCTCAAAATTTTGTTGTTTTGTGTATATTAAAGGAGTTCTTTTGTATCGACTATACATGTAAACCTACTGGACGTATCTGTACAGTAAAAAAAATAAAAATTGAATAGGGAATTGCGTCATCAAAATATGAATTGACCATTTATGTCGCAAGAAAGTCGGCCCACACGTGAATCAATACCAAACAAACTTAAATAGGTGATATCATCATTGTATACCTCTATAAGTAATATATGTGTTTATGGTCCTTTAAGATATTAGCAACATTAGGAAAACATAAACGTCAACCAAAAAATATACATAAACTTATTTAAGGAGTTGCGCCTAGACAGCAGTGACTAGGAAATCACCCCGAGTAACCTAAGAAGACCAGTTCAGGGTTAGGCTAGGTTATACCAGGTGTGGTGTACTAGGAACAACATAAACTAAACACAAACCTACCAGCCTAGGTCTAGGCTGCTTGTTTCTTACATCAGGGCATGAATTTTGACCAATCACTCTCGAAGAAATTTACGGATTTCATTTTATCGTAAAGATCTTTTTAAAACAATTGAAGTATACTAACTTATCTTATGTTACCAGACGCAATGGTCAAAAGGCCTTAAATTTTAATATGCTGATTAAATAATTTATATTTCAAATTGTTAGAAATAATAAATTAGATTAATTAAAATAAATATACCTTCATCTCTATACCTACTTTGTGTATTTTTCAGCTCTGCCCCTCTTTTTAAGCATAACATTTAAACACATTAAAACCTTCTTATCATATTCAAAAAAAATAACAGACATTTTAAAATTCAAGAAAACAGTGTCGAATATAGAACATACAATATTAAAACAACTGTTGGCATCTCAGTGGCCGGTCAACGACCTATCTCGCGAACACTGATTGAATTTCAGACTTCAATTGATAAATAAATAAATTTTATTACAAGCAATCAATATTTTATGGAATGCGTAGGTATTGTAGGAGCCAATTCGTTATAAAAAATGGCGAATCGATTTGTGAAACTATTTGGGGATCGATTAGATATTTAGTTTTTGGTTATACTTACAGTTAAACATAGTATCGAGTATTGGTACAGAAAGAACAGTTATTTTGAGATTTCTTGTTGTGGTAATAGGGGTGCAGACATTTTTTTCTTATTTACACGTCACATAGATTATTTAAAAATATTAGACACGTTTTTTTCTTCTTTGAGATAAACAAACAACGAGGAAGATACAGTGATTGGAAATGTCGCGTGACGTCAGTTGTATCTACAATTTTTACCCACACGTGACGTGAAAGTGCTTTAACTTTGAAATTTTCCATTGATTTGATAAAAGAAAAAATACAAGATTTTTTTCTTTTTATATCTATGTGATAGACTAAATAGATATTTTCTTATCATACCAAGTCCTCACCCCTATTGATAAAATGGGATAAAATATACAAAACTTTTAAATGTATTTTGAGGGTAGGTATAAATGTATACGAAAATTTAGATACAGCAAAGAATTGAAAAGCCCTCAATGGTGAAACAATTATTAACAAAGAGAAGAAGTTGTATGTAAGCTGCTAAAAGAAATTGCATTTACATTTCGTATGAAGATTCAACTCCTCGCAATATTATCAAAGACTAGCTGTCCCCCGCGACTTTGTTCGCGTGTTTTAGTTTCAACGGTTTTTCATTTTTGCAACATTTTTCATTTATGCTCCGCTCCTATTGGTCGTAGCGTGATGTTATATAGCCTATAGCCTTCCTCAATAAACGGACTATCCAATACAAAAAGTATTATTCAATTCGAACCAGTAGTTCCTGAGATTAGCGCGTTCAAACAAACAAACAAACTCTTCAGCTTTATAATATTAGTATAGATTGTAGGACTATTTAAGACCAGTCTTTAATTTGCTGATTTTATAGTAAACTTTTATAAACTTGAACTCATAAACTTTTATAGCTAACAGATTTGCAACAAAAAACATATTTTAAATGATTTCAATTCAGTTATTTATGTTTATAATTCTTAAGAATTAAAATACTACTTTAGATTAAGATATAAAGACGACTTTAGAAATAATTCCATACTTATTTAAAAGAAATATGAAATTTAAAAACCAAATCAAGATACAAGTTGATTAAATTATTAGTCCTGTTATTCGATATTGACAAAATATTAAAAATGATCCAAATCTGTTATGTTACGATATTATCATTGTTATTTATTAGAATATCAACCTTATCCAATATAATAATAGGTATTAAACGTAGTTCCCGCCGAGCATGCTTTAGCGAACTCGGGACTCCGGCAACGGCAAGGACGGGACCGGGGTGTTTTAGTCGGTGCAAGTCCGACATATCCCCACGTCGTGCCCTCGGCGTGGGTTGAAGTCATTAGATTTTCACACCGTAACAAAAAAAAAAAGTTACTAATGAAAATACTAGAAATCCGTATGTCAAACAATTAACTGTATTAAAGAGACTGTATTAGCTAACTTAGATCTATTTTAATGTAGTTTCCATCAATAGATAGAGTGATTGAATAGGAAATCATATAATTACGTACAATTCATTAACTAACCTAAGCCTAACCGTGCGAATCCGGGGCGGGTCGCTAGTTCAAGATAAACAAATGAGGATATTTCATTAAAACGTATTTTTCTGATTAGGAATCCCGGTTGCATAAATAATGTCAGAGGCCATTATCTATGCATGGCATACTCGTTAACTTCTGAAAAGAAGTGTAAACTAGTACTTAAAAGGTCACCTGTCAGCAACCGGTTTTATTTATTCTAAGTTTCTAACGCCTTTAATTTAAACAAAAACTCAAGATATACAAAATAACATCCGATAGATAATAATCAAGCTTAAAAGATAAGTATAATTAACAAATGGAATTGAATAAAGAAGTAAGAACATAATAGTTTATTCCTAGCAAAAAAGTTTTTACGTGATCAAGAAAAACGGTTTAACTGCATTAAGCTTAATATAAATAAAAAAGTCATGGTTGTTTTGCATATTATTATAGTAATCAAATCAGCTAATGAGCACGTTTAGTGTAATAAAGGTAAACAAAACGCATGGTTGCTTTAATTTCCGTTTGGTATATTAATTAAGTACCAAGGTATCAAGATTACTTTTAGTTCAAAGGATAAAAAAATTTACGACCTCCGTCGTCAAGTGGCGTACACACCGTTTTTCAAGGTGTCGCCAGCACCAAGGTCCCGGTGTCGATTTTCAGATAAATTTCAATGTTAACCTTTTCTACATTTTCTCGTGTCTGGGTGTTTGTGGTATCTTCATTGTCTGTGATTCCATAACACAAATGATATAGCTACTTACTTTGGGTTCTGAGCAATGTATGTGATGTTTTCCAAATGTCCATATTATTTATTATTTTTTTATATAAATATGATGGTAAGCTTTCATTTTAAATAGTTTGTTCAGAATCAGTAACCGAAACGATTGCAATGATTTTTTCACCATACTTTATTAGTTTTTTTCACGAAGAACGATTCTAGATCAGATAATGAGCTTGAAACTTTGTGAGTTTTCGTCATAGAGGATTTAAAGTTCTTCTAGAGTATATTGACATGAAAATATTTAGCACGTGTATCGATTTAGTCTTAGAAAAAAAAATAAGTATACTATAGAGCGCGCATATCTAATAGGAAATATAGGCACTAGCATGAACAAGTAAAATCGTAAAATTAGTATCAAAACAGAGCGCGCCGTTTTATAAAAACTAACTCAAAACTTTAATTGTACATTAATAAAATCGGAACCGTTAAAATTTTCGCATAAACGCTTTATGCTTGTCTATGTTTTCTATAAGATATTAGTATATAGTGTAAATAAGGTTGTATATCATGCAAATTTCTGCTGAGCTTGATGTCTGAATGTAAACTAGACGGTAGTAGTCATGTTCGTCTGAAACACTGTCTAATTAAATGAAAAAGAGACAAATTCAGACGGATGAGTTTTGATCTATAGAAGTCTGAAGTACACTTTTTTATACATATACATATACCTTTTGCACGTTCTAGCACAAAGGTGGTCTTAATGCCTGAAGGCATTTTCTGCCTGTCAACCTTAAGGTGATGTAGAGACAAACAGAGTGTACGCACGAGTATTAATATTGAAGGTGTATTGAAAAATAGCTCTATAATATATTTGTTCAGAATGCAAGTAAAATTTTGCTGCTGTCTCAGTATTACCTTCGTTCTAAACACCTCTTACATAAACCGCGTTTATACTTGAAAGCTGAGACTTAATTGGAAACAAACAATCCAAAAAAATAGTGTAACATGACAGGCCATTGAGTCGCTACTGAATCACACAAATGCAGGCGAAGCAAACCCAACAGTCAATGAACACGTCTTGTATTACGTATTCATATTTTTCCTTCTAAACAAAGTTATTTTGTAAACATACATAAAACGCACTGAGTCACCGACACAGTTCCGATAAATAGCTCATGTTATAGTCGTTTTGTCTGTCTGTTTGTGCCTGGGAAGTGAAAGTGTATAGAAAGCGGTGAAAATCTCGACGGGCGCACGATCTTTCCTCGGCGTTCGTCGCGACCACTAGACAAATGCAATGCCTATGCAACTCTATGTAACTAACTATTGTCTACGTTTAACGATCAAAACAACCGATGTGAAATCGGCGACCCCACAGGAATTCTAATCTTCATTGAACCTGTTCAATCTCTATTTCATAGCTCTCAGGTATAGCTTTTCATTACACTTAACAATTGTTCAAACGAACAATCTCGAATGATCTCGATAGCTCGACCTACCTGTCTAAAAATCAAAAAGAAATCATCATTAAAACACAATCATGAACATTGTTGCTTCTGACCTACATTTAACACGCGCAATTTTGATATCAAAGCTATAGAAAATAGAGTTTATATTGGCGTGTG
The DNA here is from genome assembly GCA_932294365.1 of Diachrysia chrysitis. Lineage (NCBI taxonomy): Eukaryota > Metazoa > Arthropoda > Insecta > Lepidoptera > Noctuidae > Diachrysia > Diachrysia chrysitis. Next base: position 3,764,790 of record OW028664.1, read on the forward strand.
AGTAAAGATAAAAAGTGAATGGTTAATAACAAGAATACGATAAAAATATCTAGGGAGAGTATGAAGAGTAGATCACGGTCAAATATAGACTTTCACTGCTTTCTCTGACCTAAATGTGTGTATTGTGGTAGGTCGAGAGACGACTGGCTGGCCTTCGGGGTGTCAAGGCACCACTTTTATTTTTATCTGTCACTTTCATTAACCTATGTCTGTAGAAAGTTGTGACGTATTAGGGCGAAGGTAAGAGTTGGGACCGCCGGGAATTAGGCCAACATTTGTTAGATGTGAGTGATGCTTAGATAGCTCGCTCGGAAAACTAACCACATTACTTTTCTTTTAAGATAGCAGTTGCTTGTAAACTATGTTTTACATTGGTAATTGGTATTTATGCAAATGCATCAGATCAAGGACACATATCTACATTTACTTATGACTTTAAGTAATTGAATCTAGGTCCTTGGTCTTGATACGATAAAGGTTTAGAATTTGAAAATGTCACATTGGGACTTGACTGTAATGGGTTCGAACCAGCAACCTTACCTTTGTTTAAACCTTAAACTGTGTTTCCAGCCTCGCTCAGCGTTAGGTAAATGAAGAATTTCTATTGATTCTTAACAAATACATTCCTGGCTACACATCCTCGCACCTCTTTGATGAAAACGCAGCCCAAAAACTACAAAACAAGCTCCCCAAATTTTATATTATTACCTAGTACCTATAATTATGTTATAACGTTTAACTGGTTAATAATGTCATAAATAGCTAATTCAAATATGATTTAAACATTCAATATGTGTAGATACTTCTGGTGAAACTTTCTAAGACTTTGGAAAATTGTAAGCTTTGCATTTTATTATTAAGTTTCTAATCTTTATGCAACTTGTAATAAACTATTGATCGATGACTCATATAAATATATCATCGATAACTTTCAAGCGTTTATTATGCTTGTATTATGGCCCTAGTGTTCAACAAGAAATGTTTACGGAAAATGTAAAGATGATGAATATAATGATGAAAAAATGGCAATAAAAAAAGAGGTTCTAACTTCATCAAACAAACCTCTCCAATTCACGTGTAGTTTGATGAAACCAAACGTGATCTGAAAGACTTATTAAAACCACTCGTTGGTCACAATCAGCACTAAGTGAGGTTCTTGGAATCTGTTACCTCTTTAAAGATCTACGTACAGAACCCCCTGTGCAACGCATTTTCATCCCCATCTCTGGGAATTCTGTAGGGCCGTCTTCCCTGAGCCTGGCTTTACTTAGAAGCATGTCAACAAAATAGACATAAAAGTAAAGATAAAAAAAATGTTGCCAGTAAATAATTTACGAGACCTACTTGCCTAGTCTCTAACTTAGCACGACTATTACCTAGGACAAAAAAAACAGGACTATATTCTTTGAGCCTTCAAAGCCCGTGTAAATGTCATCCAATGAGGTTTAGTTCTTCAGTTAGATAATAAAAAAAAAATTATCCGTATATTTTGATTTTCTTAGAAAAGAAAACACTAAGTAGTTAAAGCAAATTTAAGTTCAGGAGTGGAGGCTATTGAAATCATGCTTGCGCACAAAATACATGCGATATGCGACATTTCAAATCAATGTATCGTCTTGAGGTTTGGGTACGTTAAATAAGAAAAAAAACGTGTAATATTTTTTAATAATTTATCTGAAGGGCATCAAAAAAAAATTGACACCTAGCCCATTCTCTAGGCAGAAACCTTAGAGCGTTACTTTCCAAATATTTTTTAAGCTTTTGCAGATTTTTCTTATTAAAGTATATTTTTTATCATTTCAAAAATGCAGCTTATTTAAAACTTAGATCAACTGTATCCACCTCTGAATTGTAGTAATCTATTGTAGTGGAGACCACAGATATCCACTAAAATTTGATGAATGCTTATAAGATAGGTACTTCTCTGTTGTGAAAGGTACTTTACTTTACTTACTTGACGTGTTAACTTGTCAATTGTGAAACGCAACTGAAATCTTGCCCTTAGATTTCTAATTTTAGAAAATCACTGTTTTCTATTCGCTGGAGTGACAGTTTCGAAATTAGTATCTATCTAACTTTGACTCTTTCCCTCAATGAATTAGAAGCAATGATAATTGCTGCCATTTCATTAATTTTCTCATTCAAATCAAAAGCTTATAAAATTCTGATAAAACCCACAGAAGCTTAATATGATTTAAAGTTCTAAATTACATTTTATCATATTCATTTTTGGGGTTCTGTCTCTAAAGGCTACCTACCTACGTTCGGGTAGCGTTCTTTGGAGTTCTTTTGCTTGATTTTAACAGCAAAAATCTTGTACGACAGCACGGAACCATTCATGTGCTATCCATTTGTGCTTGGCCGGTTTTTATCTATACTTAATTACGAATGTGGGCGAGAAAAACTGCATTTATAAATGTGTCCAAAAAACTTGCAAGTATAATTTTATATTCATTTATTTATTTATTATAATCTAAGATTAGAAACTAAAACGTATCTACTTACTTAATTTAATTAATGATAAATTTTCCCACGTAAATTGAATATTAAAATAAATATCATATAATTTTAAAAAGCCTACTTTAAAAGCCGCCAATTATCATATTAGCATTTATTAAAACACAAAATAAAAATAAGTATTCTGAAGCAGTCTTATTAAAAAAAACTATAAATCAGTGAAAACCGTTAATTTATTTACACAATTGTATTGA